>QCXZ01000138.1:32155322-32895375 GCA_025024175.1 Rhyzopertha dominica | reverse complement strand
TCAGGTTTCTACGCGGATTGACTTCAAATGCGGTTCTGGGATGAAATACGCTTTAGCGCGGCTATATCATGATTTCCCCGCACATTTGGTAGCACCCGAGAAAAAAACATCTACCTTCTACTCCTATTATCAGACCGAATATACCTTGCGGAAGTTCGATTACAAGAAGAGTAAAACTACCGCTAGTAGCAATCTGGTTTTCGGTTTGTTGTCTTTCAGCTTTGATCTGCTTCTTCATGGCTATCTCATTCAGTATATTGGGAATCACTTCATTACTGAAGACCAATCGTTTGTTTACCTTTGAGCAATGAAGAGTCTTAATCAGCGAGTAGCTGATGTATGTCAGGATACAACATGGAAGAAGCTTAATAAGAACTAGAGGTGGGCGTTCTATTTCATTTTGGGGAATAGTCCATACTGAATTAGTGTAATTAAATGAATAGTTTAATTTTATCCTTCATAATGAACTATAGTTCGAATTCGCTGGAAGCTGCCCATTTCATAGTCCTGCAGTTGACATATGTACTTGCGGCCTTATGCCAGACCAATCATAACAACAGCTGATTTACCGTTAGTTTCTATGAAGCTAACAGTCCTGGTTTATAGATATGAAATGTAATATACTTTAATAGTTCAGAGTTGAACCACTGCGTGATGAAACGACCATTTAATTTGTAGTTAACTTATTGTGCTTTAGATAATACAATAAGTATGCGAAAAATAAATCAATAAAAATTGTTTATTATGTTTCTGATTTCCCACTTCTATTAGATCTCAGGTGCAATAATTGTTTCTACACGTACTGCTGGGGTTTTTTTCTGGGACGTATACCCTGACCTGTTAAAAAGTTAACGCTTCAATATCAGTTTTATCTGCGATATTTTTCTTCTACAATTTGTTCCGAATAATGCCAATCAGTAGCTAGTAAGTACCCTTTGTTTGTAATTTGTAAGAGGAATTTTTCATACCACGCATCGCCTCAGGTTTCTACGCGGATTGACTTCAAATGCGGTTCTGGGATGAAATACGCTTTAGCGCGGCTATATCCATGATTTCCCCGCACATTTGGTAGCACCCGAGAAAAACACATCTACCTTCTACTCCTATTATCAGACCGAATATACCTTGCGGAAGTTCGATTACAAGAAGAGTAAAACTACCGCTAGTAGCAATATGGTTTTTCGGTTTGTTGTCTTTCAGCTTTGATCTGCTTCGTCATGGTTATCTCATTCAGTATATTGGGAATCACTTCATTACTGAAGACCAATCGTTTGTTTACCTTTGAGCAATGAAGAGTTTTAATCAGAGGGTAGCTGATGTATGTCAACATGGAAGAAGCTGAGTAAGAACTAGAAGTGGGAGTTCTAGTTCATTTTGATGAACAGTTCATACTGAATTAGTTCAATTAAATAAATAGTTCAATTTTATCATTCAAAATGAATTATAGTTCGTATTCGCTGGACACTTCCCATTTCGTAGTCCTGCAGTTGATATATGTACTTGCGGCCTTGTGTCATACAACATATATGAAATGTAATAGGTACTTTAATTGTTAATGAAACTGGCATTATGAAATATATTTAAATTTGTAATTAGCTTAATGGCTTTGGGAATACGATAAGTATAGCGAAAATAATAATTAATAAAAATTGTTTATTATGTTTCTGATTTCCACTTCATCAGATCCAGGTGCAATCCTTTTACACGTACTGTAGGGTTTCTTTTTTCGGGGGCTGTTATACCGTGTAAAAAGTCCAGCTTCAATATCAGCTTTATTTATTTTATCAGCGATATTTTTAGTTAAATTGTTCCGAAATGCCAGTCATAGCTGGCACCCTTTCTTTGTAATAATTTGTATGAGGAATTCTCATACCATGTATCGCCTCTGGTTTCTGCGCAAATTTACTTCATATGCGGATCTGGGATGAAATACGCTTTAGCGCGGCTATTTTCATGATTTCTCCGAACATTTAGTAGCATCCGAGGAAGAAAACATCTACCTTCTACTCCTATTATCAGACCGAATATACCTTGCGGAAGTTCGATTACAAGAAGAGTAAAACTACCGCTAGTAGCAATATGGTTTTTCGGTTTGTTGTCTTTCAGCTTTGATCTGCTTCGTCATGGTTATCTCATTCAGTATATTGGGAATCACTTCATTACTGAAGACCAATCGTTTGTTTACCTTTGAGCAATGAAGAGTTTTAATCAGAGGGTAGCTGATGTATGTCAACATGGAAGAAGCTGAGTAAGAACTAGAAGTGGGAGTTCTAGTTCATTTTGATGAACAGTTCATACTGAATTAGTTCAATTAAATGAATAGTTCAATTTTATCATTCAAAATGAATTATATTTCGTATTCGCTGGACACTTCCCATTTCGTAGTCCTGCAGTTGATATATGTACTTGCGGCCTTGTGTCATACAACATATATGAAATGTAATAGGTACTTTAATTGTTAATGAAACTGGCATTATGAAATATATTTAAATTTGTAATTAGCTTAATGGCTTTGGGAATACGATAAGTATAGCGAAAATAATAATTAATAAAAATTGTTTATTATGTTTCTGATTTCCACTTCATCAGATCCAGGTGGAATACTTTTACACGTACTGTAGGGTTTCTTTTTTCGGGGGCTGTTATACCCTGTAAAAAGTCCAGCTTCAATATCAGCTTTATTTATTTTATCAGCGATATTTTTAGTTAAATTGTTCCGAAATGCCAGTCATAGCTGGCACCCTTTCTTTGTAATAATTTGTATGAGGAATTCTCATACCATGTATCGCCTCTGGTTTCTGCGCAAATTTACTTCATATGCGGTTCTGGGATGAAATACGCTTTAGCGCGGCTATATCAATGATTTCCCCGCACATTTGGTAGCACCCGAGGAAAAAACATCTACCTTCTACTCCTATTATCAGACCGAATATACCTTGCGGAAGTTCGATTACAAGAAGAGTAAAACTACCGCTAGTAGCAATATGGTTTTTCGGTTTGTTGTCTTTCAGCTTTGATCTGCTTCGTCATGGTTATCTCATTCAGTATATTGGGAATCACTTCATTACTGAAGACCAATCGTTTGTTTACCTTTGAGCAATGAAGAGTTTTAATCAGAGGGTAGCTGATGTATGTCAACATGGAAGAAGCTGAGTAAGAACTAGAAGTGGGAGTTCTAGTTCATTTTGATGAACAGTTCATACTGAATTAGTTCAATTAAATGAATAGTTCAATTTTATCATTCAAAATGAATTATAGTTCGTATTCGCTGGACACTTCCCATTTCGTAGTCCTGCAGTTGATATATGTACTTGCGGCCTTGTGTCATACAACATATATGAAATGTAATAGGTACTTTAATTGTTAATGAAACTGGCATTATGAAATATATTTAAATTTGTAATTAGCTTAATGGCTTTGGGAATACGATAAGTATAGCGAAAATAATAATTAATAAAAATTGTTTATTATGTTTCTGATTTCCACTTCATCAGATCCAGGTGCAATCCTTTTACACGTACTGTAGGGTTTCTTTTTTCAGGGGCTGTTATACCCTGTAAAAAGTCCAGCTTCAATATCAGCTTTATTTATTTTATCAGCGATATTTTTAGTTAAATTGTTCCGAAATGCCAGTCATAGCTGGCACCCTTTCTTTGTAATAATTTGCATGAGGAATTCTCATACCATGTATCGCCTCTGGTTTCTGCGCAGATTTACTTCATATGCGGTTCTGGGATGAAATACGCTTTAGCGCGGCTATTTTCATGATTTCTCTGACCATTTAGTAGCATCCGAGGAAGAAAACATCTACCTTCTACTCCTATTATCAGACCGAATATACCTTGCTGAAGTTCAATCAAAAGGGAGAGTAAAACTACCTCTAGTAGCAATCTGGTTGTTCGATTTGCTTGTCTTTCAGCTTTGATCTGCTTCTTCATGGCTATCTCATTCAGTATATTGGGAATCACTTCATTACTGAAGACCAATCGTTTGTTTACCTTTGAGCAATGAAGAGTCTTAATCAGCGAGTAGCTGATGTATGTCAGGATACAACATGGAAGAAGCTTAATAAGAACTAGAGGTGGGCGTTCTATTTCATTTTGGTGCATAGTCCATACTGAATTAGTGTAATTAAATGAATAGTTTAATTTTATCCTTCATAATGAACTATAGTTTGAATTCGCTGGAAGCTTCCCATTTCATAGTCCTGCAGTTGATATATGTACTTGCGGCCTTATGCCAGACATCATACAACAGCTGATTACCGTTTAGTTCTATGATAGCTACATGTCCTGTATATTTAAGATATGAAATGTAATAGGTACTTTAATTGTTAATGAAACTGGCGTTATGAAACATATTTAATTCTGTAGTTTACTTAATGGCTTTAGAAATACAATAAATATAGCGAAAATAATAATCAATAAAAATTGTTTATTATGTTTCTGATTTCCACTTCATTAGATTCAGGTGCAATAATTTTTTTACACGTACTGTGGGGTTTTTTTTCTGGGACTGTTATACCCTGACCTGTAAAAAGTTAAGCTTCAATATCAGTTTTATCTTGCGATATTTTTCTCTAAATTGTTCCGAAATGCCAGTCATAGCTAGTATTCTTTGTTTGTAATTTGTAAGAGGAATTTTCATACCACGCATCGCCTCAGGTTTCTACGCGGATTGACTTCAAATGCGGTTCTGGGATGAAATACGCTTTAGCGCGGCTATATCCGTGATTTCCCCGCACATTTGGTAGCAGCCGAGAAAAAAACATCTACCTTCTACTCCTATTATCAGACCGAATATACCTTGCGGAAGTTCGATTACAAGAAGAGTAAAACTACCGCTAGTAGCAATCTGGTTTTTCGGTTTGTTGTCTTTCAGCTTTGATCTGCTTCGTCATGGTTATCTCATTCAGTATATTGGGAATCACTTCATTACTGAAGACCAATCGTTTGTTTACCTTTGAGCAATGAACAGTTTTAATCAGAGAGTAGCTGATGTATGTCAACATGGAAGAAGCTGAGTAAGAACTAGAAGTGGGAGTTCTAGTTCATTTTGGTGAACAGTTCATACTGAATTAGTTCAATTAAATGAATAGTTCAATTTAATCATTCAAAATGAATTATAGTTCGTATTCGCTGGACACTTCCCATTTCGTAGTCCTGCAGTTGATATATGTACTTGCGGCCTTGTGTCATACAACATATATGAAATGTAATAGGTACTTTAATTGTTAATGAAACTGACATTATGAAATATATTTAAATTTGTAATTAGCTTAATGGCTTTGGGAACACAATAAGTATAGCGTAAATAATAATTAATAAAAATTGTTTATTATGTTTCTGATTTCCGCTTCATCACATCCAGGTGCTATAAGTACTGCTGGTTTTTTTTGTGTKTAATAAGAAGTAGAGGTGKGCGTTCTGGTTAATTTAGGTGAATAGTTCGTACTGAATTAGTTTAATTAAATGAATAGTTCAATTTTATCTTTCAAAATGAATTATAGTTCGAATTCGCTGGACGCTTCCCATTTCGTAGTCCTGCAGTTGATATACGAGGATAAATTGAAAAGTCTCCGGCCTAGCCTAGATAGGATGCAAATTTGGCAGATTTTATTATGGCATTATATTCTTTCATATTTTATCAGTCGTGCCTTGGAATATCAAAAACATCTGTCAAATAATAATTATTTGCCAGTTGTTTGAATTCGATGTAGTTTGGTGTTTGTGCGCAATGGAGCAAACTGAGATTCGTGCAGTGATCAAATATTTTTTTATTAAAGGGCTATCCTCAAAGGATATAAAATCTGAACTGGACAATACATTGGGCGACTCTTCTCCTTCTTACACGACAATTAAAACTTGGGTCGCGGACTTTAAACGTGGTCGTAAAAGCACGGAAGATGCACCACGTTCAGGACGACCAAAAACCGCTACGTGCAAAGAAATTGTAGAAAAAGTCCATAAAATTGTCTTGAATGATCGCCGGTCAAAATTGGTAGAGATAGCAGAAGCTGTGGGCATTTCAACGGAGCGGGTACATTACATCCTAACTGAAGTGTTGGATATGAGAAAGTTATCTGCGCGATGGGTGCCGCGACTGCTCACACCAGAGCAAAAATTGATTAGAAAAATGATTTCTGAGGAGTGTTTGGCCCGCTTACAACACAATCCGGTGGATTTTTTACGAAGATTTATAACTGTAGATGAGACGTGGATTCACCATTATTCACCCGAAACCAAACAGCAGTCTAAACAATGGACTGCAAAGGGGGAACCCGTTCCGAAGAAAGCGAAAACAGTTCGGTCGGCCGGAAAAGTTATGGCGTCAGTATTTTGGGATGCTAAGGGTATTCTTTTCATAGATTATTTGGAAAAAGGAAAAACAATCAACGGCCCATATTATGCTTCCCTGCTGGACCAGCTGAAACAAAAAATCCAAGAAAAACGCCCGGGACTAGTCAAGAAAAAATTTTGTTTCATCAAGATAACGCCCCCTGTCACAAGTCCGTTATTGCTATGGAAAAAATTAATGAATTGGGATTCGAATTGGTACCCCATGCGCCCTACTCGCCAGACTTGGCTCCCTCGGACTTCAGTCTATTTCCAAACTTGAAAAAATTTCACGCTGGAAAGAAATACGGATCAGACAGTGAAGTCATTGCTGCCACCAATGCTTATTTTGACGAGCTCGACGAAAAGGATTATAGAGACGGCATAAAGGGACTTGAACATCGCTGGACCAAGTGCATTCAGCTCGAGGGAGATTATGTTGAAAAATAAAAAAAAAAGTTACTTGATTTGCTTTTGTTTTCTTAGCTAGGCCGGAGACTTTGCAATTTATCCTCGTATATGCACTCGCGAATTTATGCCATACAACATACAACATACAGAGAGACAAATATATAAAATCGATATGCAATTGAGCGGAACTTATCAATCATCAACCGCATAATTATTCATTTGTAAATAGCAAAGATTACCTGTTTGTTAGATATAACTTATTATGTACCCTATTCCTTGTAAAATTTAACAATATTTTTGTTTCTTATATAATTGTACTACTTACTTTAACTGATCCTGGTTTTAAACTTACCGCGGTACCTATTACTGAAATGCTTAAGGTCATTTCAAAATACCAGCAAGATTTAGGTATTGATATAATAATTACATATTTGCTATATTACTGTTTTATTCCAACATTCTAGCTTGCAACGAAATATTAAATAAAAATGCTAAACAGCAAAACGGGGACTGCGAGAGTACGACGCCATTGTACGTTAAACATTGCGAACTAGCTTTATTATATCGTTCACCCGGTCGCAGGTTGTAATTCGTATGTTCCTTCACGAAAAAATACATATTAGGTCAGTAATCCTTCCATAGGTCATAGGTTGCGCGCGGTTGTGCAATCGTTCAATGCGAACTACGCATTTGCTTCAGTCCAGTATCATGTCTCTTGCATCGTTTAAAACGAACTAGTTCATTTTAGCATAACATTTATTGAAAAACTATTTGATTTTCAAACTTACGAACTAATAATTCACGCTTAAAAATAGTCGAATAACTGGTCTGTTGAAGATGGAGGATATTTTCTTTAAAATTTGTAAACAAAGGATGAGAATTAGTTTTTGAACTAGAAAGTAATGGAAGAAAACTTGTCACACACTTCATGTTGTTTTGAAACGTTATACAAAACAACGCCCACTAAATAATATAGAGACGCTTTACCTTTTTCACTTCGTTTATATTATCCTCTGATACCAACGCTGTCTTCAAGTCATCATAAAGTGTATGTGGCAAATGATCAATGCGTTCAGGAATCGTGTTGAATTTCTTTCAATACCTCACTTTGTTCATAACTACTGCGGCATAGATTACCCTCAAATTGAGGTAGAGAAACAAGTCGTATGGCAACTTTAAATTCCCTAACATTTGGAAGTGCATGGCGACTTCTTACGTGGGAAAATAAATTTTCAAGGGTGTCCTTTGTAAAACGTCCCAGTAGCATATAGTAATAATTTTTCATTGTTTAAGAAAAAATTTGAAAATTGATAGCTGTCTGTGTTGCCAGTAAACAACCAGTTTGCCACGGGTTCCAAACATTATCTTCAACAACCATATGAGTAGACATAGTTTGAGCGAGCTGTATCACTCGCTGAACGTGATGGGATGGGTAATATGACTTAAATTTGCTGGTTGATAAATAATATCAGGGTGTTTCACTAGACGCATTAATTGTTTTACTAAGGAATTCGTTTAAATATCACTTACCTTGAATACTACGCACTTTGAAACACATCACATCACACATCACTTTTTTCGAGTTGAAATAGTAAGACGATAGTAAAAAATAAACCACACATGTATACTTAAAATATTTATATTATATATTAATAGGGCGGCGGCATGAAGTAGGCCTGGTATGGATGATACCCGTATGGCTCTGCAACAAGAAGAAAAAAAATACGACATAAGTATTAATAAAAATTATATAGAAAAACGCTCACCTCTATTATATAAAATTGTGGGTGTGGCTGTGGGTAGTACACCGGCCATGGATGTGGTGTAAATCCGTAAAAACCATCTAGTGGGAAAAAAGAAAAGTATGGAATTAGGTTTTTGTTTAAAGTAAGAAGAAATTACAAGGACTTACGGTTTACCGGGTAGCCTCCCATCATACGCGGCCGCTGCATAATATCTTCGTCTAATGAGGAAAAAGAAATAGAGTTACGTTTCTCTAATAATAATTCATTAATGACTTACAGGCAAAGGCAGGTTGCTGTGGCGGCGGAGGATATATATATATATATATATATATATATATATATATATATATATATATATATATATATATATATATAACCCTCGCCTACGTCTATCGATCAAAAAGAAATAACAATTAAAAAGTAACATGACAAGAGCAAATGCAATGACTTACAGAAAGCCGGCTCCTGGCGTGGCTGTTGCCCCATATCCTCCAGGTCTACGGTGTCATCGTCTAGCTGCTCTGAAATTGCAACGAATAGAAAATTAAATCTTGTTAATAGAGCTTTTTTTAAAATAAACTTGCCCGCCATGTCGTCCTCGTCATCGTCAATGGCGATGATGAGCGACCGCTCTGATAATGCTGGCGTTGGAACCCTAGGTTGGATGTCTTCAACAATTGTGGCCGGGGCAGGCATTTCGAGGTCTTGCTGCTCGAAGGGATCGGCTCGGAAGAGCTCATCTCGAACGGCCTCCCCCAGGATGTTAAAAACATCCAGCCTTATCCAGGATGTCCTACAAATAGGACACCGGATGTCTACGGCCTGCCCGCCACCGCGTAGGCTATGCGCACAATCAGAGCATATACTGTGGCCTAAGCCACATGATACAATCCTCACCGGCGGCGAGAAAGGCGTGAGGCAAATCGGGCATTCCAACGCCCGCGTCAATATATTGAGAAGACCCACAATCTTCAAGTAGCTGTAAATAAATTAAAACAAAAGTTGTAGAAATTATCTATGCATTAAAACTACTGTTAACTTACACATTATACGGCCGAGCTGCATATCGGTGGATCGGAGTCGCTACTTCCATTGTCTCGTGGATGATGATGGTTAGGTGAAGAAGAAAATCAGTAATGCTATGTTTCGTATTCATTTTTAGTTTTTATAAAATCGGCAATACCTTCCAAAGAGGGGATGTTACTATGATCATTTCACAGGGTGTGTTAAAAAAAATGTCACCCAATCACCTGCATATTTGAATAGTGATGGACAAAACTTTTTTCTCGCCTAAAACCCAAGACCAGTTCTTTTCCTAAGATTTTGCCCCATCACCTTTAATGAACACCTGTCTTTTGTAGCGTATTTCGAGCAAAAGACTGTTTTCTTCGCCAGAAAATTAAGGAGAGCAAGGCCTATTATTGTCTTGTGTTGTCTACCTGGCGGTCGCCCGCTAAATTGCGAACTGGCGCCTCTAAGCCCATTACGGTCTGTCACAGCTAGTGATTAAGTATAATTTATGGTTGTGCATCAATTATAGACCCGTTTCAAAATAACCGTTCGGCTGTAATTGATGACAGGCATGCCCTTTGTATCGTTAATTAGAGCCCGGCAGACTTTCCAATTCAGATAAAAGACGCCCTTATTTCATAAATATACACGCATCGGCCTTTAAAATTAAATCATTGTCAGCCCAAAATTATCAGCCGTCGATATCTAACAACTACAAACTCTGATTATTAGAAAAGGTGGATACGGGTCGTCCTTAAGTACTACATGCCATGCAATTATTTATAGATTACAGGCGGTCGCGCGCTAAATTGCGAGCTGTCGCCTCTACACGCATTACGGTCTGCCACAACTAGTGATTAAGTATAATTTTGGGTTCCGTTTCAATTATAGACCCATTTCAAAATAATTGTTTGGCTATCCTTGATGGCAGGCATGCCCTTTGTATCGTTAATTATAGCCCGGCAGACTTTACCAATCAGATGAAAGACGCCCTTATTTCATAAATATACACAAGTGAAGTATTGGCCTTTCAAATTAAATCATTGTCTGATACCCCCTCAGCCCAAAATTATCAGCCTTCGATATCTAACAACTATAAACTCCGATTTTTAGAAAATGTGGATACGGTTCGTTCTTAAGCACTACATGCCATGCAATTATTTATAGATTACAGGCGGTCGCGCGCTAAATTGCGAGCTGTCGTCTCTACACGTATTACGGTCTGCCATAACTAGTGATTAAATATAATACACCACCACAAAGCTTATGTTGTGCTAACAACATGAAAACATCTTCCGAGATACCTGGATTAAACCGAATGTTACGAAGCCGAGATCGTCCGAACGCTTGGGAAACGCAAATTTTGCCTTTTTATATTTTCATAACCTCCGGTTGCACATGGCAGGTACAGTTATATAGCCTTTGTTATGGTGTTTTCTGATCATAAATGTCCTCTAGCATTTCCATTTTTGATATAGTTTAACTGATCATCATTGTATTGCTTTTGAAAATATTTGCATGTCTTTTCTGCCTTTTTTATATTTTTTACGATCACGCAAAGCATTTTTTAGAGATGCGCGCAAAATATTTATAAGTTGTTGGTCTGAAGTATTCATTTTAACAAATTTTGCATTTTAGTTCAGCAACTGTAATCAATATTCATATCGAACATTCTACAATTTGTGAATTTTCTGCCAGTTGCTCAGGTTCAGATATTCCAGTATCAGGATTTTCTAACGAACAGCCATTTTGTGCCTGTTTAACATACTTTTTTCTCTAGCACATTAGAACATTGAATTGCGGTACTTAAATCATCTAGGGACTTTACTCGGTAATCACATTCTCTGCCATGTGTCAGTAGCAGTCTTCGTTGTAATTATTTTATACAGATTATTGTTTTCTACAATTAATTCTGATGGTTTAGTAATCTTTTCGCAAGGAGAAAATCTTCGCTTATTTCAAATTTCATGCCTTCTAGGTCCAAACACGTGAGATGTTCGTTTTGGACTTTTAGTTTTAATTTAATTGCTACATTTGGACGAACGGTGTAATCCTTGGTGGTGATTAGTTTGTAAGCTTTTGTTCCTTCATTGTTAGTTATTAATGTTGTGTAGTTTTTTCTTCTCTTCTTGAGAATGGTACTWCAATTTGCTATCGTTCATTTTCCAGATGTACTGTGGATGATCCAACACGGCTTTTTTTTTCTAAAAATGTTGTTCCGAATATAAAAGGTTGTGGCAATTCTTTTATAACGAGTGCCCTGCAAGTATTTAATAAGCCTTTTATGTTTATCTTACTGCGTTCAGTGTATCCTCCAGCCGTTTTCAAGATGTGAACTTTTTGAGTCCGTTGAATTGGAATTTACCGGTCTTCAATTCAGAACAGTGATCACTCTCTGTGCGGCGGGCAACTTTATGAAATCTCATTGCGAGAGATTTTGTGGTTAGGAAAGGGGAGATCCAAATTAATCACATGTAACATAATTATTGAAGTCATCATTTATTTTTAAACTCATATTTCTCACTTCAGTGACATTTTTTTAAATTATTTCTTTCTATTCGTATTATGAATGTATTAGAATGACTGTCTTGTAAAGTATTCTTGCAAACAAATACAGCGTCTTTCGGTAGAAATACGAGAGTGCATGACTGCGGAGCAGAATGTATTAGAATGAGAAAGCAATTTCCCATTCCATCCGGGGTCTAGGACGTTTCGGTACCGCCGTTTCTGGTCGCCATTTCGGGGTCGCCGGTTCGGTACCGGCCGTTTCGGTGCCGGGACGCTTCGGGTCTGATTGTTTCCATGCCAAATTACTTATTCAATTTTGTGATCGCGCTTAATGTTGTATTAAAAAATATATTCAAATAAGTTTAATGGACACCATTTAATAATGAAACGGGGTATGGTGTTAATAATGTTAGTTAGTTACCTAAATAATGTAGACACTTAAAAATAATAATTTTTAAATAAAATCAATTTTATTTATATTAAACAATAGAATAAATTTGTTCATCTGCGATTTGATATTTTTTTAATTTTTGCAATGGTCTTCCACCTGCCACTAACTGCTCATAATAAATGTCACGATTCTTCTGGACCTTTTTTTAGAGCGTTAATAAATCTTATAGATGGATGTTGCATTTGGAGCTCAGATTGTAACCTCCTGTGCCCTGCTTCCGCGTGATTACTTTTTGTCTTCCCTCCTCAGAGTCCTTCCTAACAAATTCCACTTTGTAGATGGGAACAAAGCCGGTCGTCTCCGATTGCCACGTCTAAAAGAACATATATTTGTTAGATTATGTGCTTGCAACATTTTTTTAAACTGAACATTACCTGTTAATACGTCCGAGGTGATTATCCTCAAACCATTTCAATATGGGAACGAGTTCAGTGGCCTGATCCAGGTTTTTTATAGGAACGAAAGCTAAGGCCATGATCATTTTGGCTTCTGAAGTAAATTCTGAATCGTTTCTATACTGGGACTTTAAAACCCTTTGTCACAAATATTTTATCATATTTTTCGATAAATGAAAAAATCAACCTTTGATAGACAGTTGGAAAAACTTTTTTCATAGCAGAAATTGTCGCTATTTTAAAATCGCAATTGATGTTTTTAGGACTGGCTCTTGGAGCTACGCTTTTAACACTTTAATGAATATCAATAAAATTGTTCTTTAAAGTTTTTACATATGTGGTATTTTGAGCTATTTTGATAAAATGGCATAAAGTAATCAAAATACAGATACGTTGATTTAACTCTAAATAATAAATTTCAATTAAAGAAATGTGTCCCGAAATTAAAGTTCTGTCGTAACGTTGCTTCTTCGTTGTTTGTTTTCCAAATTTTTTATTTTTGATTTTTTTTTTGTGAAATAAATATTTTATTTTTTAAAATAAAAGTAAATTTTTCAAGATAAATGTATCGAGAAGTAAAACAAAAGTTGGTGGTTGCCATTTAAAAAAATGATGATGACGTCATCAACAAAAGTAAATATAATGTATTGTATCAATTAAATTGTAAAATACTGTAATTTTATTATATAAAAACCGTCGGAACTTACCGCTCACTGCACTGTATGTAATAAAATATTTATTGCCTTTCTATTTGATATTAAATTAATAATTTGAATATTAATGATTGATCAGAACAACCGAGCGAATCAACGTGCTATGCCGGAAGAAAGCTATTTGGCCTCAAAAATGCTTATCTACACCTTCAATGACTAGCCTTATTGATAAACCATCATGCATGTACTTCTTCGCTATCTGTAGCATTTTTCCTTTTTGCTGCTTGAATCTTGCTTGGTACTTGAACCTTTCTTGTTGAAGGATTGTTTTCATCATCCTCTTTTGACGTATCCTCGCAGACAACCGATCTTCCAGAAATAACATTCAGTTTTTTCCTTTTTGAATCACATTTTCTTTTATTTCGTTGATCTTTTAAATAATCTACTATAACTTCTGCAATACTCTGTCTAGGAGCTTCTGCTTACATAATGGAAAAAATCCACTGGCAGAAAAACCATTCTGAGCATTCAGTTTGGCTACAGCAGCTAACCTGTCAACGAGTTTTTTTTAACATCCTAGGAAAAATAATCTTTTCTATGGAGCAAGTATTTGCATTGGACTTTTCCATTCTTGTAATATCTGCTTTCGATAATTTTTCATTGGCCTTAAAAAACTTACATTAGTGGTTAGCACAAGTGGGTCGCATTTGGCGGTAGACAAACTAAATCAATCTTATTTTCCTTACAAGGTTAAAGGAATTGTTGGTGAAATGGGATGAAAGATTGTCACCTATTAGGACCTTTTTACCCTTTATTAATTGAGCATGTGGTAAAAAGTTCTTTTAAACCAGTCCGTAAAACAGATAACATCAAACCAACCATGATTAGATCGATTGTATCGTGTTCCTTTGGAACAACATTTCTTCTTACAACACGTGGCACCTCTTGGGCCACCTTCAAGCCAAGAACCCCATAAATCAGGAGCCTTATAAACAACATACCGTGGTAAAATATTACCCTTTGCAGAAACACATAACATAATTGTGACAGTATTTTTTGAAAAAAATACAACGTTGTTAGGATATTTAACTCCTCTATGAAAGAATAATCTTTTTATCAGGGTGCCTGCTTAAATAACTTTCACTGTAATAAAAAATTGCTTCTGGCTTCTCTCGTAAATTGTCCATCGTCACAACCATGTGTGTACTTACTTTTTCTAATAAATCCGCTGAAACTGAAAACTGAATTTGTATTATTTCCGTCTAAACATAGTTAATCATCAATCGGTGTAGTAATGCTATATATTATTTGTAAAACTGTTTCGTCAACGTTTGCAATAATCAACGAAATATTAAAAACCACATTTCAAAATTTAACGAACTTTATGTTTGTAAAGAAGTATTTTTTAATAACAACGTTGTTTCGGCCTCGGCGCCTCCCTCTGCGGCCGCCGCGGTGGCCCCCTTTCCACGTCCCCGAGGCGCCGGCCTTGGCCACTTCCTGCTGCTGGGGTTCCTTTGAGGGGAGCACTTGGGCGCGGCTCTGCGTCGCCACTGCCGGCACTTCGGCCGTTGCTGGTGCCGCGTTCATTTCTACAACAAAAAATTCAAATTACTAACGCGCTAACGGCATTTTTCGACAAATTTTACTACAAGCATTTACCTGATTCAACAATCGTGACTTACCTCTTTCAGCCATTGTTGGTGACTATAAACAATTAAACAAACACCGGTCACGTATCACGGCACTGTAACCATTGACGACCCGTCTCTTGCAACAAAGTGCACGAATCACAATTGATAAAAAAAGATTAACTGTTTTTTAAATATTTTATTTAGAAACAACCATTTTTTTAATGTTTCGCAACACGACCACCTCCTGCCGTGATGTCCTGATGCGCTGGTCTGCAAGAAACAAAAACTGTAGCGCCACACGACATGCAAGATTTAATAAAACGTACCTTATCGTCTCCACATTTAGGCGATACTCGCGCACCACACGCTCGGTGCCCGTGTATTTCTAAAGCCGGCTTCCCACGGTGCGTGTTTTTACGGACAGTAGCACGGACGCCGGACAAGAGCGCACCATTTCAGCTCGCACAATAGTATCTCCCACGGTTCGTGGCAGTCTAGTTTTTGGTGAGATTTTAGTAAAAATTACAAATAAAATGAGCTACAGAAATAAGAATGTTGCATATGCAGCTGCAGCATTAATTGTTATTTGTGAAAGCTACAATCAGTTGCAACAAGCTAATAAAGTTTCAAAAAGGAAGCGACGGTTTTGGATGTCAACGTTTAATAAGAGTCGATCAAGGTATGTATGTATTTGTGATGAGTATTTTTATTATGTTTTTGATTTGTATTAATTTATTAACCTATGTAAGTAATGTTCATACTCGTTTGCAGATACAGTACAACAGATATGCTGTGTGATTTTACTAAAGAGCCTAATAATAAATTTGGAAMCTTCTGTAGAATGTCAGAAWGTAATTTTGAGTTCCTTATAAATAAGTTGAGTCMACGTATATCAAAGATGGACACCAACATGAGAMAATGTTGCCACTGGCGACAGTTATACAAGCCTGAGTTACCTTTTTAAAGTATCTTTACAAACGGTTTCAAGATGTGTTGATGGCGTTTGCAAAGCTATCATGAGGGAATTTTCAAATGAAATAAAGGTAGGTACCAATTCATTATTTATTTCAGGGTTGAGGGTTGCTGGTAATCTAGTAGGAGTTGTTGGGGGTCGGGTGATGGTGCTGTGTAAGAGCTGGATTGATAATTCGCTAAATGTTGAGGTGGAGAAGGGTATGGAACGCGTGAAAGTGGCGCATGAGTATTAAAATGATGGTGTGGTGATAGTTGCGGCCGCAACGAGTACTGAAATGTTGTTGATGATTGTATTTCCGCTTGATCATGTTGCTTTAGTTGGTATATATTTGCTTATTTCAAGCATTGCCAACTCCCTTGTATTTTTCTTTAATGCCCTCAATTTTTTGCACAGTAGTTCTGCGTAAAGGGAGCATTCGTCACTCATTTGGTTGACTCATTTGCTTTATAATTTTATAAGCATCATCGATGCGTTCTTGTGCATTATCCAGTATACGTCGGTTTATAGGTATTTTTGGAGTTTGTAAAATTGCATCCGACATTATTATTATCACCTATTGATCTCTCGTTTTCCTCATCCTCTTTATCTTTGTCCATTAACTCTTGAGAATTCTGCAAGAGAGCATAATTTCATAATTTGTATTCATTTTGTAGTTGCCTACGACGTCAGCTGAATGGTTAAAGATAGAAGAAGAATTTAGCCGAATTTGGAACTTTCCTCATTGCCTTGGTGCAATTGATGGTAAACATATTATAATTCAAAGTCCTGTGCACAGTGGTTCAGAGTATATAAACTACCACGGGACTTTTAGCATAGTATTATTAGCGTTAGTTGACGCTGACTACAACTTTATATTTGTGGACTGTGGATGCCAAGGACGAATAAGTGATGGTGGAGTGTACAGAAACTCTGAACTTTATAAAAAACTATATCATAAAAGAGAGAGTATTTAACTATAGACTTTCACAAGCTCGCAGAGTAGTGGAAAATGTTTTCGGAATAATGTCGAGCGTTTTTAGAGTATTGAGGAAACCATTCTTATTACAACCCCACAAAGTAACTGACATCGTTATGACCTGCGTTTTATTGCATAACTTTTTAAGATCTAGGAATTCTAGATCAATATATATGTTACGGCTAAAGCCCGAATTCCGGCTAAACCTAAGTTTAACCGGTTAAAGTTGGACATTACCCGGGCCATGCGGCTAAAGTCCGAACAGTTTTCAACGCTTCTAACTTTAACCGGCTAAAACTGGGTCTAACCAATGGTAGTCGGTTAAAGTGCGAAGTTACATTCAGTAAGCTTGTACAACAATACATTTTTAGGTAATAAATAAATAAAAGTTATAATTAAGAACATTAATATATTTATCAAAATACAAAATAATATAAAAAAACAATAAGCAATACAATATTAGTAGTTAAGTATTGCCTAAAAAATGAATGAGGTTCAAGAATATACACTAACTGTGTACTTATATTTCAATCTAATGAAACTAACGCAAAAAATAGACATTTTGAAACAAATGCACACTTTCATTTGAAAGTCAAAAAATATTTTTTTTTATTTATTATTGCAAGATAAACTTGAATGGCATTTGGAGTTGCATAAAATATTTGCCGCTTTGCAGACATTTTTTTGTTCCGCATTTTGTTTTACAATGGCATTTCTTAAATCCTTGACCACCAGAAGTGGACTGTAAATTTGCAAGTTGTCGTAAGGACTTTTTGTCAGCTGAAACATTTTCAATGTTTACAAAATTTTGATTCACATACGGTAAATTGATTTCTTGAAAACATTTCGGGAATGGTTCCTTTTTCGTTACCTAACTTGTACAATCCATTCTCACTACATTGGGGAACGGTTAAAATAATGTTTCTAAAGTCACCCCTACCTCTATCTACGGTGGATACTTGATATTTGACAGAGATTTCATTTTTTTTCGCTTGTTCTGCTAGGTTTGCCTTTGCTTCGATTCTATTATTAATAATGGCATCTTTCTTTGAGCACAAATCACATAAATCATTTTTGTTTATACAGATTTCACATTCATCACTAAGCACCATTTCCTCTCCACTTTGAATATCATCGATACTTTGTTCGCGTTCTTGCTGATTTCTCAGTAGCTCCTCTAATTCCTCTTCGGTAGAAACATTGTCAATTACTTCGGAAGGAAATCCAGATGACTTTAAACCAACTTTCACATCACAGCCGAACATGGCTTTATATGGTGAACGCTTTATACCATCGTGATGGGCTCTGTTTTTCATCAACTGGACAAATCTAAGCCCTTCAGACCATTTATCACAATTTTCGTCTTTCATCCAAGTCATAAGTATGTTCTGAACATCTTGATTCGCCCTTTCCACACTACCTTGAGATTGGCTGTGACGCGGTTTTCCATGTATTATTTTTAATCCTGTCCACATGGATGTTAAATTTTCAACAATTCTGTTAGCAAATTCTCTTCCATTATCGGATTGTAAAATAGACGGGGCTCCAAATATGCAAAAAATATCTAACAACACTTTAGCAACCTCTTCAGCAGTTTTGCTATGCAATGGTCTTAGCTGCACAAACTTCGTAAGATGATCTTGGTATACAAGAATAAATTTGAAATTGCCGTCAGGATTGGTTTGCATGTCGATTAAATCGACTTGACAGCGGCTATTCATTTCATTTGATAAAATCGGCTTGACCACAATGCCTTTTTTGCCCGATTTTAATTTCATTTGGCACGACTTGCATAATCGAAGGAATATCATTATGGCTTCCTGAGTAATATTTTTATATTTTTGTTGAGCTTCCTTCACCATTCGGTTGCGACCACCATGTCCAATGGACACATGTATTTCATGAAGTATATCAAATAACTCTTCATTTTTTACGTAATATTTAATCACAGGGTCGGTTGTAGAAACAGGAGCAATTAATTTATCGGTACCACTGATATTACATATGTCAAATCGTTTCAAACGACGATAATGCAACGTTGATCTTTTAGCAGACTGCTTAGCTTCTTTCACTTCTTCAATAAACTTATTATATTGTGCACTATTCATGTAAGACATATTCTTAGGGTCCTTAGCGGACAACATGTTTTCAAATTCTTCATAGAAACTTGATTTAAACACATTATTACCCTCCATTTTTGACGTTAATTCGTCTAAACGCTGCGTCGTCACCAATAAGTAATACACGTGCACAGGGATGATGCAACACTAACCAAAATGCACAACGAACACGATCGATTTGCTCTTTAACCGACTACCATTGGTTAGACCCAGTTTTAGCCGGTTAAAGTTAGAAGCGTTGAAAACTGTTCGGACTTTAGCCGCCTGGCCCGGGTAATGTCCAACTTTAACCGGTTAAACTTAGGTTTAGCCGGAATTCGGGCTTTAGCCGTAACATATACACCAACCGGCACCTTTGATACTGAAAATGAAGGTGTAATACATCCAGGTTTATGGCGAAGAGACGGAGAAGATGAAATTCCTCTGCAACGTTTAAGGGCAGTACCCATGAAATCTAGTTTATCTGCTAAAGTCATAAGGGATAATTTTGCAGATTATTTTTTTACGAATGGGGAAATACCTTGGCAAAATAACTATGCCTAAATACAGATGTAATACCTTGAAATAAATACTTACCTCTGTGTTCTTTGTTTCCTTTGGATTGTACTGGTCATCCAGAAATGATGACATTATGTCGTAAAAAGGTCAGTCTGGTTTGTACACATCGCTTGTACCGGTTCCCGTAGGTTTAGAAGCTTTTACCTTACTTCGCAACCTTCTGTATGTAGACATTAAATTATCCCGTTTCCTTTTAATTTCTGTGATCGTCATAATGCCATCTCCCAATTCTGTTTTAATACGACTCCATGCGTCATATGTTTTGTTTGTTTTTATGTTCTGCGTTCGCCGAATTCCATAAGGCAGGTTCGTTTTGATACAGGGTTAAGAACTCAAAAATCACTTGATTTGTTTACTCCATCTCTGCAATAACTGCTATAAACAGCTGAAGAAAGTTCCAGAGTACTAAGAGCATTGCATTTTGCGCCTGCGCACTGCGCATATCACTACTGTCTGGCTATCCAAGTGCCGCCGCACCTTTGATCTTTACCGAACCAGCACAGATCGGACGGACCAGACCGCACCAGGGCGGACAAACACAGACAACCCCCTTTCCACGGTGCGTGGTGCGGTGCTGTCTAGTCTGATCCGTGGAAATACGCACCGTGGGAAGCCGGCTTAAATAGAAACGCATTACACCTATTTACCGGCAACAGGAACGGTATAAAAGCCGGGTCTAGACTTGAACCACGTTACGCAACCGTACCACGTACTTACTTTGTTCACCTTCCTCTGTTTCAATTGGAGGTCTCTTGCCATGTGCCTGCAACTTTGTTATTATAAATAAACATACGACGAAACGCGTTTGTCTTACCTCAGCCAAGTCGTTGAGATGCCGTTGGCACGCACGTATTCCAACGTTTCTTTCACTATCTGCAATAAAAAAAATCGTTAATTATATGCACGAAGGGACTTCGCAAACGATTTGCCTCCTCACTGCCCATCTTGACACTGACACTGACGGGAGTAATTTCGCGACACCGTGACGACGGGTTTTAGCGAACAATTACATACAAAAATTATACCTTACGTATCTGACAGCTAAACATTAGATCACTCGAAATTTTTTTGCAACTGAAACGCTTTCGAATGGATTTTGGAGCGCAAAAATGCAAAAGTGGCCCTTTCGAGGGACTAATAAGAAATTTTCAATAGAAAAACAACTCAGATCTGCGACGGGTAGGTAATACAGGAATTTGCAAGTCGGTAATGCAGGAATTTTCAAAATCGGTAACGCAGGAATTTGCAAGTCGGTAATGCAGGAATTTGCAAAATCAGTAATGCAGGAATTTGTACATCGGTAATATAGACCTGCTTTTCGAACGCGGTGTTGTCGGATCGTGAATTTTTTACGATTTTTTGGGGAAATCGACGGGTGAATCCCAGACTGCGATTTTCCGCGAGTGATGCGATTTTTCACGAGTGATCGGTGGCTTCGGTATGCGGTGTTGCCGGATCGTGCACTTTTAACGACTTTCTGGGGATATGGACGGGTGAATCCCAGACTGCGATTTTTAGCGAGTGATGCGATTTTTCGCGAGTGATCGGTGGGCTTTGGTATGCGGTGTTGCCGGATGGTGCAGTTTTTACGATTTTTTTGGGGAAATCGACGGGGGAATCCCGGCATGGCGGATTCGGGATTTCCCCGATATTTTCGAAAGCGGTGTTACCGGATCGTGCACTTTTTACGATTTTTCTGGGAAATCGAAGGGTTCATTTGGGAAGTGCGGTGCTCGACTCGATCAAATTGGCATTAATAATTTTATACAAAAGTTATCATATTATTAATCCCGTCAAATTGACAGTCTCGAAATATTGATGACAATGTAGAGTCGACTATTTATTATTTAAATTAACGTTGAATCTATACTATACAGTATGTTCTCCGGTTCCATAGCTGTTTTGGTATCAACATCAAATCTGATTAAATCATTAAAAAATGGAATAATAACAGATTTTTTCGACCATGGCAAAGCTAGCTATGGTTTTCATAAAAAAATGCAAGTTTGTGTTATATCTAGAAACATGTGATCCCCTAAAAGAATTTTTGAGTGTTACTGGATTCAAAATAAAAATGTCTATCAAAAAAGTGTTCACAATTTTAAGGCCTGCAGAAATTGTAAGATTATTATAAAGTTAGGTAGAGCTTCAAAACAAAAGAGGGTATAAAATGGTAACGGCGCAAATCAATTCGCATCAAAAAGTAAGACAGTAATGTCGGAGCTGCAACGAACAACGAATATGAGCCTGACAAGTGTAATTTCAACTCATTACAAAATTACTACAAAAGTGGTATAAGATATGCTGCAGATCATAGAATTGCAAAAAATAACAGTAATGTAACTTTTACAAATACTATACGGGCTGGKGCTACCTGGCTTTTATTACACTAATCCTTGGGCCAAATAAACTGGCATATCGGGACACATTCATAATATTCAAAGTATACAAATGCAGCTTAAAAGATTTGCAGAATTTCATCCTTTCTGGGAAAATCATCGGCAATGTATTAGAAGTTTCTAGGAAGACAATAATTATTTCAGTTAGAAAAGGGATGTAGACAAGAATGTATTGTTTACTTGCACATGTGTTTATAATACCACAAGAGAGTGAGAACAAATTTGAAAATAATTCGACAGAACTATGAGAACTATTGCCAAATGCTAACAGTTCAAATTAATATTTTGTATTCTTCTGAAGACATGAAATTAGGTCGGCTTGGTACTTACCATGAGAACATGTTATACAAAGGTTCTTAGCTATGTCTTTAAAAATAGGACAAACAAAATATGTACTAATATGTAGGAAAGACAACGGTGTAGTTATCTTCAAAAATGCCGTCTGCATACTCACATTGAATTTCTAGCCATTATATTTATATATTTGCATTGGATAAGCGTTAACTACAAAAATTTGTAATTTATTTAAATACCTTTCCATAGATTTAGTAAATTTTGATGCCCAACGTTCGGGTCTTGGGTATAGCAATATATTTTGAATTTTTTACCTTATGAAAATAGAATATGGTTTGTTACTCAAGTCTAACTGTTTTGGTCCATACCTATAAAATGTGACCCCCTGAAAAAAGCTTTGGATTCAAAATAACAATATCTATCAAGACCGCCTTTATCTAGAGTTTTTTTTTGTATCTGCACACCTAAGCGAGATACTGAGAACTGACAAAATATATAAAAGTTGGCTACAGGTTTAGAACAAAAGACGACATAACAATCACTATAGTACAGTTCGGCTCGCAAATAAAAGCTAAGACAGCAACGTTCTAACCGCATCTCTCTTGTATTAATAGTTACCGAAATACATTTAATTGCACGAAAAGTGGGACCCTCCGTTCAAGATATCGATTGCGGCATTCTGTGTAATCTAACTTAACGGTGACGTCAAAGCAATAGCAGTAAACATTAAATAATTAATAACTATAAAACTTATGGGTAAAAACACTGTAAAAATGGCACTGACGTTTCGGTTAAACCTGTAATCTTTATCAATGTTTGCCCCGGAAAAAATCCGTACAACACAGTAAATTTTTTTTACATTTTTACAAATATATAATAAGTCAATTAGGTATTTTTATGGAATAGCTAGAACTACTGCAATATTAAATTTACCCGAAACTACTCTCGTATGAAATAACGGCCCAATTGCCGTAGTTAGGTACACAATATGAAATTGCGTTCACAACAGTTTGCATGTTATGTAAACATAAAAATATTAGCGTAAAGGTAATCAAATTGTCAAATTTTAAATTAATTGCTTAAACACAGAATGCTTTGCTAGACGACGTGTTATCCACGTTCTGTGTTTTTTACCTTTATTGGCAATTTAAAGCGGCTTATTCTTCATATACCGCCCTAAATATTGCAATGTATTTAAGGGTGAAGTGCAATAAATCTTATCATTCACCAATGAGAGAACGCCTCGGATAAAGTTCTTTGCAGACCTCTCAGGATAGGACGAAATCTACTTTACGACAGGCAATTAGGTATTGCTAAGGGCGGTTACCTGTGTGGGGGCGTGAAATTATGCATTTTTCTTATGTTTTTTTATTTAACTCCTACAATACTTCACATACAAAATTGATTTTACGTCTACACATTCTTGTGTTCAATACCAAAGGCACTGCATTTTATTTTTTTTTAAATTTTATTGATGAGCCGAAATATACGCATATTACGCAAATGCTAAAACAAAAGTCGCCTTCCTTTGCTCTAGGTGTTAATATATCGCTTAGAAACAGTAGTATATTAAAATATTGCCATTTGCCAGTATATTTCGGGATTGAGTCCTGCGGATAACCTGATGTTTCGGAACTTTTTTCAGTTCCTTACTAAATTGATCTCATAGATTTCTCAATTTTTTGTCTAGCTTTCTTAAAATATATTAATTATAGGTAGTAGTATAGATAGATTCTAGGCCCACAACCACCACCGCCACCACTACAGGTACACCGAACCTGGACCCACCTCCACAGCTTCGTAATAAAAAGGGGTCACTAACCTGATCTTGACTGATCGTTACTGAAGCGTAAACATTTGTAACATGCAGCCTAATACCATGCCTGACCACGTGACATTAGACGGGTAATCGTCAAACCTGTAATCCAACATCGTACGTGACTTCAGGTATGAAATCGCGAAACCTATAATTTGACATCGTGCGTGACTTCGTGACTTTAGCCTTGAAAACATGAAACCTGTAAACTGATAGTGCTACGTGATTGCGTGACATTTATTTAATTCAAGCCTAATCTGGTATGCGAACTATTTGTGTTTTCAAGTTATTCCGTATTCTGGAACAAATACACTAGCATTGCAATACTCGATGGTTTTGGCATACCTGCAAAGTGATGTATAATTTGTAATAAATGTTTTTTCCCGCTACTTTATATTATTTTAATTTAATACTAAAGTTGTGATTTAATGGGTATACATTTAGGTGCTGTTAACAGAATAAGACCAAGCACTACTTTTTGTTTAATATTTATTGCACATTTCTAGATCATACACAATTTTATTCTTATTCCATAATATCATTTCTAACATACATATTTTGTTAGCGTTGAAAGGAGATAAATTAAGATACTTTATTTCTTTTTTCTTATTTCCAATTTTCTGGCTCCTTAATTTTTTTTACTTTGTTTAGTACTGAAGTATAAAAACTAAAAATCTTGGCGCATCAGATACTCTAGCTTGCAATCTACAATATGTGTTATTTGAAATATGTTTTTTTGTTGTCTCGCTGTAAGGTCCGATTATTCTGAGCACCTTCACTTTTTTATACTCCTCTAACTGAATGTTGTAGTTATCGAACTTATACACAGTGTCTGCGGCAGTTTGATTTTTGAACTAGTCCATCATGGGATTCCCATGCTGAATGAGTTTATTTATAACTCATTCCACTGGACCAATCTAAACGCAACTGCATTGCATGCTGATACTATCCGAACGGATGGAAGAAGATCTACTGGTGAAATTCCTACTTCCAAAGTTTTGGTGTTGCTTCTCTTCAGCTTATAATGTGTAGATCCAATGAATGGTCCATCTTGGTTAGTGCCTTCTGTTTCGATGGCTCGTTGCATCCTCAGCTTCTTCTATTTGCTGTATAACATAAGACTGTTAAATTCTTGAAGCGCTGATACAGCTATGTATGACATTATTATTAAAATCTAGAATACATACCGCTAAAGGATAAGAAATAGTATTATGCCACTGTCACTCGATATCACGTCTCGCCACTAAAACACTGAACAGTGAACTGAAGCACAGAAGACTGATGGTACTGATGGCTGGGGATGAACGAGGGATAGTGTTCTGTCGTCGTTGAAGTCTGTTACACCTCCAATCTTCTAACAAGCGTGTAACAGAATGGAACACTACATCATTTGTAGTATATGTCTATACATATTTATGTTACCAGTGGTTTTAGATTGCTCTCATGTTTTTTTTTGCAATTACTGCATTTGTAAATGGAGAAACAGATGTCCATTATGTGGCCAAATTATGCAGAAAAGGTAGTTAAGTCCATTGGGCATATTACAGCAGAAGGGTCTATGTTAACCATTCTGATTCTGGGCTCTTGTTTAAGTAATCAAATCTTCACAAAAATTCAGGTGTTTCAGCGGAATGTAATCTAGCATATCTTCCAAATTTTTTAATTTTTCGGCGGAAATGTTATTCTTGCACTCAAGTTGTGGAATATTAAAGTTTCTAATGTCGTTTAAGGTTTTCCCCTTCTTTAAGACATTACATACCTTCCATTCCTCAATATCATTGAAAGTTTTCATGGTCTTTACTTGACATGGACTTTCTTTTGAGATGTCGATCCAACATACTGAATAAATATTTAATTTTGAAGTGTTCAAAATTTGATCGGACGCCACTTTAGTCTTTAAAATCTGATTGTATAAATGGATGAACAACGAACGGATTGTTATGTCGCGCCTCCCTTATCATCTTCTCTATACTTTGGGTACATATGTCTTGGTTACACGCTTTCTTTTTTTTATTTGGGAGAAATCACGGTCATGAATGGCCACTTACCAAAAATTTTTACTGGATATTGTCAAATTTTCCTGTGGCTACGAGATAAATCATCAGAAATAGAATCATGCGATTCTTATTTTGAATAAATAATCAGAATTTTTTTTAAAGGGAAAACTCGTGTTTCCAATATTTTAAATAGAGCAGAAGCAATTTCGTTGCCCCATCTTCCTGTAATGGACTCGTTCCACAGACACATGTGTGCAGTACTGTTGTCGGAAATGTGTATCCCCAAATTATAGCAAGACAACTGCCTACTATAAAACATCTGCGTATGCGTTAGTGTAGGAATAAAGAGAACTTTTTCTAAGTCGATACTGATTACAATAGTGGTAGAACTGAGATTTCAGTTCGTCTTCTTGCATTGTTATTCTTGCTTTTTGCGCTTTTCGCTGATGTAACTCCAATTTGCGGTTAAACTTTTTTTTATACTCTGGTCAGAGGTACTTTTTATTTTGTTTTGGAATAGGTCACAATTTGAGCACGTGTCTGACCTCGGACGACCAAATCGCAAGTCAGGAAAATCTTTTTTGAACACATCGCAAAAGTATCTATATGTTGCTATTGTTTGTGAGTGTTTCTTCTTACATGCAATATATAGCCGATTCATGTTAAGATCTGAACTGAGAAACTTTTTTGCTGATTTTTGGCGGCTATAGTGATTGTCTTCATCAGGGAACGATTCAATATGAGCTTGGATCTGTTTCCGAAGTTTAGGAAAATATTTTTTTTGGCTTTTGAGCTGAACCTCGTTTATCAACATAAACTGTTTCACCACGCTGTTTCTTTTCAGTCAAAATATGTACTTTCTTATGAGATAGGGCAAAAATCTCGGAGAAAGTACACACTCCCAATTTGCATAAGTCCAAGAAGATAGGTGCTCTGTTCGCAATGACTTTGAATTTGATAGTAACTATTGAATAAAGAAACTTTATGTTCAACCGATATTTCCCTGCACTTGTACCGACATTTGCATCCTGACTAAAAATATAGGTAAGATGAAAGGTCAGTTAAAAGTTGAAAAGTGATGTTATCTTTTACTTATTATGGTTGTAGGACACGTTTTCGCCTTAATAACATTGCCTCTTCGAGATTTATATTCGTTGCCACTATTCGTAGCCTCTTTCTTTTTTAAAACTTTCCGATCCCTTTCGTCTATTTACTTTATTATCTGCATCCATTTTGCAAAACGATAACACAGCAACAAAGACAATGCAGTAAATTAATGGCACATATACCCTTGTTCCTTAAAATACCATGCGGCACTTAGAACCAACGCTAGAAACGCCAGAAATTAATATTGGCACATAGACCTCTTTTCACCTTAACGGGGTCGGTAGTTAGAACCGTTTATGCAACAAAACAAAAATCAGCCAATCTGCCACTTAGACCCTTTGTTAGTTACACTCTTCAATTTGTTCAGAAGATTAGGAAACATTAACTTTAGTAAAGTGCCTATACTTTTAAGTTTCCATTGTGTCAGTACCTTTCTCCTGGCTTTTTTCATTGAAGCAAAGACAGAGACATCAAGTGGCTGACATACATATGTACTTTTAGGAGGCAAAAATGTAAACTACTTAAATTATCTCCAATAAGAAGCTTTTTCCATTTCTACGTCTAAAATATGGTAATGCAATTCTTCGAAAACAAACTTCAAATATTGCAGTGTCAAACCAGCCAACGAACGATTGTATATAGTTCCTGCAGGTCCCCCTTGAATCTATTCAGGATATACAGTAGGCGTCAAAAAAATAACCCACCCCACAATAAATCATTCGCGGCACTTCTAGGTGCTGTTAATTAGTTCCAATTTGGTATTGTGTAGCATTTTTTTTTACCTTTTTCAGATGTGTGGTCACTCGTTGCTCTTGAATTCTACTGGGATTGTGGATTTCTGGGGACGTCAAAAAACAACCCACTTAAAGAAACATCTTTTATTTAACAATTATTAATATTTGGTACAATAACCCATTACGGCTATTACAGCCGCACAACGGCGAGGGATGGAATCAACTAAATTAATAAGATTGTCTGTCGGAATTTTTGTCCACGTTTCTTTCAATGCAGCCATGAGATCGCTCGTCTTCGAGAAGGTAGGTACGATCGCGAATTTGGCGATCCAGCTGCTCCCATAAGTGTTCGATGGGATTCAAATCTAGAGACTGCGCCGCCCAATCAAGGTTTGGAACGTTATTTTCATTAAACCAGTCCTTCACGACACGAGAAGTGTGTTTCGGATCGTTATCATGCATGAAAATCCAATCAGCTGGCATTCGTTCAAGAGCGTGTGGAAGCATATGTTGATCCAGGATATTACGATAATCCGCCCCACGCATGATACCTTCGATTTGAACAAGAGGGCCGAGTCCGTCCCTTGAAAACGCTCCTGCTAGCAACATGTTATAAAGATATGTCAACTTGTCATCTTAGATAATTTCTTACCTTACCCCAAATGATTACGGAGCCGTCACCGTGCTTAACCGTAGACAATGCATACTTGGGATTGTTTCGCGCACCTATGGGCCTACGAACATAGCGGATGCCGTTGGTAGAAAACATTAAATTTGCTTTCGTCTGACGAACGTTCTTCTTGGATATCAACGGTTTTTTGGCTGGCTTAGCTGCGATAAGGCCTGCTTGACTATAATTATCTCAAATATACACTTAGTCGGTTTAATTTTTTTAAATAACCCCAAAACTCGAGTAGCAGTTGACTTTTGATTTTAATGCCGTAAGAATCAGCCGCTTTTCTGCGAACATCTGTGCTCTTTTTGCGTGGATCGCTTTTGACTTCACGCACCAAGGAACGGCGAACATGATCAGTTAGGCTACGCGCAAATTAAAAGTCGAGCGTAGAGCATAGCATAACGTAGAATAGAGCATGGCATAAAGCACAAATTATAAGCGTTCTATCGCGATGATTGCAATGACAGTCGCGAAGTATAACCGGTGATGGCAACTAGACGTTTGTACCTACGGGAAAACTCACTATTAATAAAATTTCATATATTGAATAAAATGTGCTGTTCAAAACGGGGAACGACTAATACAATTAACGTGATGAGACGCAGGTTTGGGGAATTCCATCATTTATATCCAAAATTACGGTCAGACCCGCCAGAATTCTTCGAGTACATGAGGATAAGCATACCCAGAGTTGATTACATTTTGAGTTTAACAAAAAATATATTCAGAAAAATTGGACAAATCTTACCAACAATCGGACATGCTGAAAGTTTTGTAATAACAATAAGGTAAGTACAGAGTATGTTTATTTATTATAAAAGTAAAAAATGTTTTGGACATGAGTTGAAAACCATAAACAAATTCTGACCTTCAATGAACACGTAAAAAATAAGTTTATCTAGACTTAATTGAAACGTTGATATAGGTCTGCGGCAGATGTAAAAGTTGTCCTTGAGATGTTTAAAAGATAATTTTCTTCTTTAATCTTGGATGCATTTTGGCGCTCTTCACTATTACCATACAAAAATTTATAAACAAGTTGCTGCTTCTGCATTTCTAAAAGCATTCGTTGATCTGCAGGAATTTTCTTCATATGTGGTAACAAGGAGTTCAAAAATGGATCTGTCTCCTCTTCCTTTTCCATTAAAGCAAGTAGCTTTTTTTCAATTTCCAATAAAATCGTGGTTGGATCGTCACTTCTCTGCCGTTTTTGGGGCATTTTTGTGGCATGTGTCGATGTTGCAGAAGATAAATAAATAAATAAATCCTATCTGTTAGTACCTATATTGCAAGTAACGTCTTCTACGTCACAAGTGTTTTCCTCTGGATCTTCAGTTATTTCAGGTTCACTCTGCGTATTCCCCTCATTCTCTTCACCAACAATAACATCGGAATTTCTTCGTTGTCCTAGATTACCTGAACATGCTCGGGGAGTAAAACTGATCTTTTAAAAACAACAATATTAGGGCCATGTGGAAGTGGTATCTCCAGGTGACAGTCCAGCATCTCCCGATCTTGATTTTGGGAATTTTTGTAACTCCTTTCGAAACTTATCCCGACGAGACTTCCATCTCTGGCGGATTAGCTCCTCAGCAATATTCGTACATTTAAATGAAATTTCATTTCATATAGTAGCATATATATTTAATTTTAGGTTTTTAGCTACAGGTGCATCCTTCAGAAGCTTAGCGTTTACATTTAGAATGGGAGCCACTACAGTAGCGCTGCTAGTAAAGAAGACTATTAAAGTAATTTGGACTGTTTTGCCACCGATTCATATGAAGATTCCGTCGACTGAAAACTGGATTGCAATTTCTAAAGAATTTAACGCAAAATGGAATTTTCCGAATTGCCTGGGGGCGATTGATGGCAAACACGTGCGCGTGAAATGCCCAAAGGATTCAGGGACTATGTTCTATATCTACAAGCAATTTTTTTCAGTAGCCTTGCAAGATGTTGCCGATGCTAATTACAGATTAATAGTAGTAGATATTGGGGGTTATGGAAAATAAAGCGATGGGGGTACATTTCGTGCCTCAAATTTATTTCACTTGTTAGAAAGCAACATACTCAATATTCCAGAAGATGCCGCTCTACCTGTCACAAACACAGTTATGCCTTATGTATTTGTTGGTGATGAAGCATACACCTTACTTGACCATTTACTTAAACCATACGCAAGAAAGAATTTGGACACAAATTTCGAATATTTTAATTCGCGGCTGTCGAGAGCAAGGCGGGTAATCGAGTGTGCTTTTGGGATTTTAAATGCTAAGTGGCGCATTTTATGGAAATCCATTGAATTAGAAGCACATATTGTAGACGATATTATAAAATGTGTTTGTATATTGCATTAATATAATTATAGATTGTGAAGGAATTCACTTGAATACCGACAGCTTTTCACACAATCTTAACAACGCCAAACCAAACAGACGAAATAATGCTTTCAACATTAATTCAAAGCATGTACGCGACACATTTAGGACATACATATGCAACAATAAGTTGTAAGACACAATTTATAAAATATCAATAAATATTTTACTTTCACAATTCATTTCCTTGGCAATCGACATCCAGTTTCGATCCAGTATAAATCTATTGTGATGACTTTTATTTTCTTTGGTCCCGGATTGCAGGGTACTTGTAAACCTGTCTAATTAATTCTTCCGAATCCATCTTTCGCCACAGATAAAATATGCTTTAGCCCGTTTCCAACCCGCAATCTTAGCTGCGAAATCAAACTTGTTTGAGCTCGTTGCTATACTCTTTGATGACGTGCTGGTATCATCGATGATCGCCGCGTTCTATTTGCGCGCTCACTTATTAATACATGCATTTGAACTTCCTGCTATATTCTACGCTATGCTATAGGCGGTGAGCGAATGCCGCTTTGCAGCGCCTCGCAGCGGGTAACTCACACATTTTTGGTGTGTAATCCTAACCTACACCCTACAGCCTTCTGTCAAAAAGCGGTTTAATCACGGAAAATAGATACAGTAATATATTTTGGGTTACAAAGCATAAAATTTGATCATTGTACTGACGGGATGTATAAAAATAGTAACCGGCAATATTGGTAATTATACAGAATACCGTACTTTCGCTAAATAAAGTGAAATTTTACACACTCCTAGAATACAGTCTTTCGTAACATGAATATCCGTTTCTTGGGGTCACATCTTATTTTCGAAGTGTGTTTCTCCCTGTAGGTACTGCATAGTGTCACATGCTTCTTTAATGGTCCATTTACGTTCGGTCGTGCCACGCGAGTGTTTTCATACTACTCAAAAAAACACGGCCTAAGCACCAAAATGAAACCACACTCTCGAGTCGCGAAACCACACCGCATAGGAACAACATGGTGCGTTGTACCGCAGGTCCACGATAAAAACTCATTTTTCAAAAACCAGACGCAACTGCAGGAAATTCATTTCAGATTCATCTTCAGAGGGCAATGTTTTAATTGTGTGCAAAACTCGGCGATTGTCCGGTATTCTGCACAATTAGCGCAATATGAAGTAGTATGCCATACCTACTCATTTTCTCTGAGGATGCTACTAATCCACAATTTGGGACGTTCTTCTTCATGAGGTTTGGATGGAAAGCAGTAACATTTAACCGATTTGTCTGTGTTTGCCTAACTGTTACAGTCCAGAACACAGCAATTTTGTTTACTTGCACGCAAAGAGCACACATATTTCTCAGCACTCTTGTTGATTACTGTCAAAGAATATATCTACTGGTGTAATTCTTTGATCACTAGACAGACATAAATAAGAGAATTAGTTAAGTTAGGCTACAGTAACTGCAGCATACACCATACAGCTGACAGCAAATGTGTTTACTCTACAGTAAACTGCAGTTTACCCACCAAAAATGCCAAGTTTCACCGATGGTGGCGCCATTCGCTCATCGCCTATAGTCACGCTCGACTCTTTTAATTTGCGCGTAGCCTTAGCTTGGTCGGCCTGCCGCTTCCCGCACGGTGATCGACAGTATACCCTGAGATTTACAGTTCCTGTATATGCGACGGATGCTCAAATCGTGTACTGCTAAACAACCAGCGACAGGTCTAGAGCTCTCCATCTTCCAGACCCTTAATTATAAGCTGCTTAACTTACCTAGTCATCATTACTGCTCATCTAGAATTTCATAAATAAATGATGTTTTTTGAAGTGGGTTATTTTTTTAACACCCCCAGAAATCGACGCTTTCAGTAAAGTTCAACATATGTTTACAATGAAACGTTACTAAGCAACAAGTGACAACACATCTGCAAAAGTAGAAAAAAATGCTACAAAATACCGGAAGTGAAATTAAATTAGAACTAATTAACAGCCCCGAGCAATGCTGTGAATAATTTATTGTGGGATGGGTTATTTCTTTTGACGCCTACTGCCGGTTCGCAGCTTTCTATACTACGTATATGGAGGTAGCATGTGACCATCCCATGTGACAGCAAACATCACAGATGTACTGCTTTTAGAACTGTCAATTATTCTCTTCCTTTTTTTTACAAAAATTCATGTTTTTCCTGGATCATCACTAATATTAGTTTCATGGTAGTTTATTATATTAGCAGCTAGTACATCTGCAATAATATTTTCTGGATAACTGAAATAATTCCGAATTATTTTGGGTGTAATTTCGGCACAACTTCTTTTAACATTTTCAGACATCGGGTAGAGAGATCTCCATTTCTTTGTAAAAAATATCGCAACCGGTCTTTTTCCAGGATAGTTATCTCGAACAAAAACTCGCAGATCCTCTTGGGTAAATGGGTATCCAAATTGGGCAGCCGTCACTAAACCTTCTTTAATGTTATTCTCTTCATTTCAATTCAATTCAAAGATAAAATGGAGGGTCTTCTTAACACAGGTCTATTCATGCCATGAAATTTTCGAAAAATAATACTTCGTGGAACATTGAATCTATTTGCTGCTTGTCTATAAGACAACCGCCCCTCAACAGAGCCCCAGAGCTGATTCCATGTCTTCATCACGGTATTTTTGGCGGTACGGGGTACCGAGCTTATGTTTGTAATTTCTTGTCATCGTCCCAAATTACCCTGAAAATGACAATTTTTTGCAAAACCCACTACACACTTCAACATTTTAATAAAGATAACCTACACATATCGAAAGATTATACATTAAAGAAGTATTCATCTCATTGGAGCATAGTTAAAACTAGAATAGTTAATGTGTAGCAGGCGAGACTATCTGACAGATATAATTTTGCGATAAATCTTACCCGTTTAGCAATTTTTTTTATCTCCACGCGCATTATAAGTTTGTCTGTCAACATTCACATATTAACAACACTAGGGAATTTTCGAAAACTTTAATTAATGTTGGTAACCCCAACGGCGCCACATTTAAATACAAGACTACCTTTTGTCCCATAAAACCCGCATCGTCCCATAAATCCCCATTCTACGGTACTCGATATTTTCCCAGTTCTCGATACTTCCTTCTAATATTAACATATTTATCCCATAACATTCCGTAGTTACTAGCTGAGAGCTTCCGTCACTCCTCCTATATACATTCACAAAATAAGTATGTGGACTTTCACTTGGGAAAGTTATTTGAATTTCGTTTCCTAATGCAGCAAATCTTCCACCTCCAATCCTAAATTAACCCCCTGCAATAGACAGAATTTTTATTTTTGATAAGAATCGCATTTAATCTGGGTTTCCTTTCAATAAGCTGTGTATTATTAATTTACAAGTGTTTAATTTGGTATGTTCTTTTCAGTTTTTTCCTTCATTATTTTTTAAAATTTCTGTAATTATTATAAGTGTCTAAACTAATTGTAAATAAATTTGTAGAGTTATTTTATACCTTGGATAGATCAATAAAAGACATATTAGAAGTTTCTGTTGAATAAATGGTATCAGATAAAAAAGACGATGCGGAAGGTGTGCCTATAAAAAAGCTCAAGCATTTACATGTTAATAAGTAAATAAACTTTCTATTTACTGATATACTGATATAATCTGATCCTCAATAACGGCTGGCTCTTAAGGTACTTGTGCTACATTAATTTGAAACAATATTATGACAGTTTATGGCAAGAATATTTCAGCGCTATAAAGTTCATCACTTGTTTTCAAATACTTAGAAATAATGGCAAAAAATTCAATATACAAGAAATATATATACTTTGGAGTAGCTTGTATTTCTCTTACTATATCGGAAATAAAGCTCGATTAATAAAATTAGATATACAGGGTGTTTCTAGATACAGAATACTATAGGTTTTCAATACGCACAAATTAAAATAAATCAAAAGGTTTTAAGGGAGTTAGATGTCAAAAATGTAGCTATATACAAGTGAAAATATATTTTGTGTGTATTTAGAAGTAAAAGACAGTTACCTAAGTTTTTAGCATATATGTTAGATACTATGTGCTAGTTGCAATTACTCAGTTATGTAAATATTGGCCGGTCGTTTCGGGGAAAATGGCTTCTTTAACGTTAGGTAATTTAGAAAAAAACACGTTTAAACACATTGGCATAAAGAAGGTTGGATGTGTGTGCAGATGATGTTTTTTTAATATGCAGCCGTATCTTCCATGTTAGTAAAATAGAATTAATTTTAATGGATATTCTAGCTACCTAGCTTAATATCTTGAACCAATAGAATGGAAAATCTTCATTCGTTGAATTAAGTCAATGCAGATCATTTTATTTTTGCAATTTTGGCCTACCCTACAACAAGTATCTTATAAAAGTTGACAGACATTTTATAATTAGTGATATACTCGGTAATCATTCAGTGTAAAAATTGAGCTATTCAATAATTTTGTTCCACATAGTTACTGTTGTGCTATTGCTACACAAAAACAGAATTGGTACCTCTTTGACAACATGTTAACGATGCATTGTAGACCCATTCTTTGTAGAATTTTTTTAAATTATTTTGCTGAGTACAGCATATTCAAACAGTTTAATATTCTATTTATACAGACATCCCATATGTTTTATTTCAACATTTTAATACAACAGGAAAACAGTTTTTTGTTCGATAGATTTTATTTTTAAGAAACGCTGAATCTTAAAAAAATACACTAAATATCTACCTAATAAGATATTAGTGTATATCGTAAATATATTTTAAATGTCTAGCAAAAAAGTGAAAGAAAGACACCAACAAAGTAAAAACAAAATTAAGAAAATTCTGAAACTTTCAAAAATCTCCAGTTTTTCCATAAATTTTATTCTGATGCTAATCTTGTGTATTAGTTCCATACAAAGCTTCGGCAAAGTTTCCTCGTCTGTATTATTATCTACAAATTCAAAACCACGTATAAATATCTATTGCGAAACTACACTACATCTGTATCTTAGATAACAGTTAGTAACAGAATATACGTTTCACGTTTTTTTAATGGTGTGAAGTGTGCATGCTTGTTTTTCCACAAAGCAGTAAATTACTAATTACGCTTACTACTTATCTTTGAAAACAGGTATTAGTTCATCAAAACACCAACTTTTTAATAAATGTTCCATGTTTGGTCAATATTTAATTGTTTCAGTGCTTATCAGCTGCACCGCAATAAATTTCCTCAAGTGGCAAAAAATATCGGAATTATTTACAAAAATTGCATTCAAATCTGAAGATTTTAATACTTGTGGCTGTAAAAATGATTTTAATCAGATCTGAATCCTCTCCAAAAGCAAATGCACTTTGGAAGCTTCAGACAAACTCTAAATTAAGTCTGTCAATAATTTCTAATATATAATATATAACTTGTCATACAATACGATTGATCTATTAAGCATTTTTTCGCGAACGACCGTTGACCGGTTAGACATTTTTTAGCGTTTTCACAAAATTCGTTACTGAACTGCCATCTTTATAACCAAGTGTTTGGTCTTATCCAGTGACACGTACCATCTTAATAAAAAGAAGTGCCAAAGACACCTTGAAAGTACCAAATTTGGCACTAAAGTACCAATATGAAAAACACCGCTCACCATCGTTATTTTTTTTACTAAAATTTTGAAATCATTTCGTCCCTACCATTTGTTCGGTGTATCGCGATCATTACACATGCACCCATATAGATTACTATATTACCGAATGTCAAGCGCGTCAACATTCAACCTTTAGGTTAGGTATCTCCCTCTCCCGTCATGCACGTCAACATTCAAATTTTAGGTTATCCGAACGCCATATGTGCGCGTACCGCGTACTAAATCATCAGAAATATTTAACGTTTTTCCCCCGAAGGGTAAAAAACGATTTATTTCAGGTCTTGCCTAGGCTTGACCCTAATTGAGATTACGCTCTCCATTTTCACCTTACCGCATGCAGCTTCCACCCTCCCTTTTAATCTCCCTCCTCWGTTTACCGAKTCCTTTCCCCGCGTCCTGTCAGTAGCGCCCTGTATCGCGCTCTTCCTTCAGTACCTTCTCAACATTTTCGTCGTCAAGGACTGAAAACGGGTCAAGCCTAGGCAAGACCTGAAATAAATCGTTTTTTACCCTTCGGGGGAAAAACGTTAAATATTTCATGTCTGTGCCGTCGGCTTGACCCTAATTGAGAAGTGTTTGGACTCTGACGACGCGCAAAAAGGCGTACTGTGAAATATAAAACAGGTATCACAACACGCATTCCCAAAAGGAATAAAACGATTAGATTAACCAAATGAAATTTAATCCCTAAAATGTGTACAGAAGAAGGTACACAGATAATACAACAAAACTCTATAGAACAAAACAAAGCCAGATCGGTGCGAAAACCTGTTCAGTCAGCTCACACCCGGGACTTCGTTGTTTGGGCAACTTCAACACCTCCTTAAAATAATATTTAAAGAAATTCTCTTGTCCTKTCCAGTTGCCATTTTTAAGGATATTGTCCAAAGGTATATCTCTCTCCCATCTAGAAGACGCCACCGCTGCCCTTATACTTCCTGGGGGAGACTCAATACCTGCCTCCACAAAGCCCGTCCTGACCCAGCCCGCGATTATTGCTCTAGATGCAGGTCTCACTTGACCCTTAGAGTTTATGAAAAGGCTGTCAAGATCTTTCCTAGCTCCTCTTCTATCAGAAGTAATGCAAAGCAAAAGCTTAATCCAAGACACTGGATCTAAAGCACTATCCAATACCTTAGACAATCTCCAACCGGATTGTCTGTAGCCAGACCTATCAGTCTTAGAACCAAAAGATGGCCAAAGCGAAACTGAGTCTTCCTTTATCTCTATACCCTGATCATCAATCCTTAAAAGAGTCAGGTCATGGATACGACGACCCGAGGCCAATAACAAAATCAATGCCACTCTGCGAGACACCTGGAATATGCTTGTCTTGTCAACTATCTCACGTCTCATCCAGGAAATGAGCTTATCAACATCCCAAATGAATTTTTTGTTGGATGTAGGAAGTTTAGCCAAATCAATCGCCCTTAGCATGCGCTTAATTAAAGGGTGGCCTGAGATAGCCTCTCCTTTAAAGGGATTAGCTAGAGTAGCTATAACTGACTTATGCAGCTTTATGGTATTCGGTGCTAACTTTCTTATGCGATGAAGGAAACTTAGATATCTAGCTATTTCCGCTACAGAAGGGTCGTTCACCTTTATATTCGTTTCCACAGCCCATGCCACCCAACTATTCCAAGGCGCAAAATATGTTTTCAGAGAAGAATGTCGCCATGCCCTTTTTAGAAGTGCTCTGTCCTCTGTAGGCCAATCGACTAAATAGGAACCCCACCCCGTATTTTCCATGCCTCCAAACGAAGGGATCTCGCTTGAGGTAGAGGAAGCTGTGATTGGGCATCCACGAGGTGGTGCTGTAGATTCCGGATTTGAAAGGGTGGAGCCAGGGCACGTTGCTTCAGGTCTKATCTCCAAAACACTTTTTCCCATCTCGGAACAATCAGAATGTAAATTCCTTTCGCCTTGTTGAGGTGTTGAAGAACTCTCGGAATTAGACATGGAGGGGGAAACACCCAAGCTAGGGAGTAGTCCCATGGTCTGCTGAAAGCATCCGTAAATAGCGCCAGAGGATCTTTCGCATTCCGTGATACGTAAGTTGGCACCACTCGTGATTGGTGTGTGGCAAAAAGGTCTATTTGGGGGGTACCCCACTTTCGAAATATCAAGTGAGCTGCCTTCTTTGATATATGCCAGTCCTTTGGAGTGGTGTCGCGTGACAAGCTGTCTGCCACATCGTTGCATATTCCAGGCAAATAATGAGCTGTCAACGTTATGTTTAGACTGTGCACCAAGTTTAACAGGAGAGACGTCAGTTTTCCCAATATCAGAGACTTCGTTCCCCCTTGGTTTCTGATGTACGCCACAACCGTCCTGTTGTCCGACTGCACCAGAACAGATCTTCCCTCTAGGAACTTTGCACACATCTGAATGGACGCATACACCGCGTACAATTCTTTTCTGTTGATATGCCAACCTGTCTGAGAAGGAAGCCACTTTTGTTTTATTGTCCTGCTTCCTACCACAGATCCCCAACCTGTGTCCGAGGCGTCTGCAATTAGGAAAACCTCCGGATTCTTTGGAAATAGCTCTGCCGACAGAGTTAGATTCATTAGCCACCAATTTGCTTCTCTKAGWGCCTCTAAAGGCAGAGGAAATTTTCGCTTCGGCAGAGAAGCTGGTAGTAAATTGCTGGCGCGTTGCAACTGTCGAGAGTGTAGCCTTCCTAACGGAACCACGAAGGCGACAAAATTCAACTTCCCGAGGATTCTTTTTGCCAAAGTCCAATTCCAGCATCGGCACGACACCAACCTTTGCAGTTCCTTTCTTAAGGACACCACCTTCTTCTGCGGCAAATACATCCTGCTGCGACTGGTGTCCCAGACGATTTTCAAATACTCTATTACATTTACCGGGGCCAAAACAGACTTCCCGGTTGATCAACCACCCCAAACTCCCGAGGAATTGAATTACCTTCATGACTTCTTTTTCTAAAACAACCGGGTCCTGATTGGCGATTAAGAAATCGTCTAAATATACTATGATTCTGAGACCTTGTTCTCGCATTTTGCTTGCAATCCAATTGGACACTCGTGCAAAGGCTAACGGGGCGGTTGCCAGACCAAAAGGCAGGCACGTCATCTGATAAACAACACCCCTGAACGATAGGCATAGGAATCTCCGATGAGGCGGTTTTATTGGTATATGGAAGTATGCTTGGAAAATATCGAGCTTTACCATGAAGTCTCCCTCCTGAAGAAATCCCGGCACTTTGAGATGGTTCAGCAAACGAAACTTCTTGGGACTTAGGAACCTGTTTAAGCCTTTTAGATTGAATATATGTCTGGTTCCTCCATCCGATTTTGGAACCACAAACATTCTTGAGAGAAATCCCACGGTGGAGTCGGCTCTCTCTAACACACCTTGATCTAGCATCGTTTGAAAGTGGGAATGCATTGCAGGTGTACTTAACCTTTCTACGATCCGCCTTGAAACTAACGAAATCAGAGGTGGTCTTACCATAAAAGGGATTGAATATCCTTTGATAATGCTTAGAATACTTTCCGGAGCTCCGGCTGCCCTCCATACATGTGCAAAAGCTGCCAGGCGACCACCTCTGAATCGTTTTTCCCTTGAGTCATAATTTCTTTTGGTCTCTGGAACCAGATTTTCGCTTAACTGAGATCCCACTCTCCACTGGGTATTTACGTTTGCGATCTCCGTTTGGGAGATTTTTCCAGTTAGCTCTAGACAAAGGCGCTTTAGTGGGACGGGATGGTCCAGGCTTCGGAAAAAATTTTCGTGCTGCCTTCGAAGTCCCAGGCTGGGAGGAAGACTGGAAACTTCTAGGTCCGTTGTTAGAAACAGTCGAAGCCTGAGGTCGCATTCGAGGGGTACTCCTCATGAATCTCCCATGTTGTTTAATTAGCTCTGAAAGGGACTCCTCTTCAAAAAGAAAAGCGCCTGAGGCTGAAGGCGGTATCGCCTCGAGCAATTGAGCAATGAAGTCTCTATGACTTCAGCTCTTCGACCACAAGCATACTGAAGAAGATCGTCCGAGAGGCATCTAAAAGGCGAATCAGCGCCCATTAGCAGATTCTGAATGTCTGACTTAACTGCAGGATTTCTTGCAACTAAATGTTTAACTCCTTCAGAAAAAGCTTCCCTTTGAAGAAGAAGCCCATGTACAATGGTGCCAAAAGCTGAATCCATCTTAGCCAGATAATCTTGCGAGGTACTTGCAGGGAAAATACTCGCCAACTGGGGATTAACGCGCAAAGCGCTAATAACCGGTGAGGCTTGGAGTTTCTTTTGCATGTCTGCATACCGTATTCTTGAAAAGGATGCCTTCCCACATTTTTGGCATTCGATGCCCTGAGCTGCAATGATGGCCTTCGGAGCAGGTATGGCTGGTTCCTGCTCCTTAGTTTTTGGAGCAAAGTCAAGGTCTGTCAGAGCTTCCTGATCGATAGGTGGTGCCACCCACGATGTTTCGCCATCACTCGTCTCCTGATTTCGAAAAAGAGGGGAACTTATTGCTGCTTCCTCATCCTCTCCATCGAAGCAATCCTCCTCCGACTCTACTTCAGGCTCAAACCTTCTTAACAAGGATTCCAAGCAAGATTTTAGCTCCTCGGTAGTTCGTTCAAGAGAATCAAGTCGAGAATTTCGCTTCGATCTTGCTGAGCTGCAGGACGGGGAACGTGTGCTGCTCCCTTCATCGGAATCGCCTGCCAACTGAATCGTGGCTTCTTTCCTTGAGACTAGCAAAGGTTTCAAGTGATCTAAAGCTGCTAATACCAGCTCATTTGCGGCTGCCGAACCTCTAATTCTTGCTGCCAAGGCGGGCGGTCCAATAATAAGACCTATGCAGAAAGGCCAGTCGAGCATCTTCACCTTCATACGTCTATAAGCTTTCTTTGAAAGGCTTAAGCAATGCCTACTGTAGGTAAAGCAAACCTCAACTTATTTATAATCTGAGGGTCCAACTCTTCACCCAGGATCTCGTCCTTAGATAGTTTAGCGACTTTCCAGTCTTGCCAACCTGGAGGTAAGTGAGTGCTTGCTAGCTTCTTAATCCTCTCGAACACAGAAGTGTCATCTGGGAGAGGGGGCAACGCCAATAACTCCCCAAGAGGGAGCAAGACAGTATTAGATACCATCTAAAACAAGAAAACAAAAACGATCAGATACTAATATGTGAGGCCTGAAGAGAAGTTGGCCGCCGGCGCCGCTCAATAGAAGCCGCAGCTCTGTTGACTTTAGAAATACATTTAAGGCAAACGGCAAATTGACAGCCGAAGTGAGCGGTACAGCAGCCCAATCAAGCGGCATAGATACACAAAAGAGCGGTGCAGCTGCTCACAACGAGGAGCGAAGCTGCCCGGGTCGAGCGACACGGATGTCCAAAATGAGCCGAGCGACCGCTAACGAGGAGCCGCGAATACACCCGGATCGAGCGGCACGGGTGCTCAAAATGAGCCGTGCGGCTGCTCACAACAAGCCGTACGGCTGCTCACAACGGTCCATGCGGCTGCTCACGACGAGCCGTGCAGCTGCTCACAACGAGCCGCAAGCTGCCTCGACCACGCCGTGCGGCTGCCCAGAGCGAGCCGCACAGCGAAAAGAAGTATGGAACGAACCGCATGGCTGCCGAAGGCGAGCCTTACAGACGTCAAAAAGCTTAAACAAGCCACCCAACGGTTGCAAAGAACGAACCGCACAGTAGCCTCAACCGAAGGAAAGCAGCTTAGTCGAAATATGGACGAAAGACGTCGCATACTAACACAAAAAGAAGGGCTCCTGCTAAAAGAAGTGATTACCAACTTACCTTAAAAGACTTAATGAGGGAAACACCAAAACGATAATACTAGGGACGTTTGTGAAGCACAAACTCGAACGGCACACGCCGTTAGCTGCCGCACTCAATGAAAAATAAAAACGTACTGAAGGAAGAGCGCGATACAGGGCGCTACTGACAGGGCGCGGGGAAAGGACTCGGTAAACAGAGGAGGGAGATTAAAAGGGAGGGTGGAAGCTGCATGCGGTAAGGTGAAAATGGAGAGCGTAATCTCAATTAGGGTCAAGCCGACGGCACAGACATGAAATACAAATAATTACAAGATGAAACGAAGTTACCAAGTGAAGTTCGATCTTGATTATATGAAGGTTTCGTCGAAATAAATAAATAAATAACAGTGTAGTAACTCCGTCCCTGCACCGGTATCACACGTTTAGCCCAAAAAAGGGTTAGATAACAATGAATCACTACTGGGCGTCGCACCTCACCTGATATCTCATTCTTCTTGAGTATTTCTGCTGCATTAAACCTCCATATTATCAAGATCGAACTTCACTTAAGGTAAGTTCGTTTGATTTTTGTAATTATATTTCGGTTTCGTCTCATAAATAAATAACAGTGTAGTTTTTCAGAGTATAATGCAGCAATTTATTATATTATCCCAATAACCCTACACCGTATTATAGATTTTATAATAATAAATATACCAATTTTAGCTTACAACAAATAAATATTCATTTTAATTACAGCTTAACACAGCTCTTGCAAAGTTGCAATTTTTCACAATCGGCCTTTGATAAAAGGTCGCAAAAGTATTTGAATCTTCAGTCCAGCCTGCTGACAGTCGTATTGTATCTAAGCTTACCCCACTTGCTGGCGGCAGAAGTAGAAGCGTGCCTAGTACTGTGTGAAGAGAAGATAGACGTATCTACTCCGTTTTTGCCGAGAATTAATTTTATCCAGCGACTAACTGTTTGTGATGACGCGTTGTGGTGAGGTTTTTTAAATGTTATTATCAAAWTAGTCGTAGAGGCGTTTCTCTCTACAAATTTTGGTAGGTGTAAAACGGGATGCAGCCTGTTTGGTGCAGACGTCTTTAAACGTTTCGTTATTTTGATTATGTATCCATCATTAGTCTGACCTGTAGCCAGTGCCAACAAAACCACCAATTTGTAAGAGAGTATCTCAAGCGTTAACTGTTGCGGAAGATTAGATATATACTCGAGGACCAAAGCGGGGTGCCAGTTTATATCATACTTTGGCAAAGCTGGACGTAAATTAAAAACTCCTTTGAAAAAGCGCCTTATCCTAAAGTCTTATGCGATGTTAGGAGGAGCAATTAAATCAATAGCCGATCTATATGAATTTAAACTACCATAAGATGCGCCTTTTCCATAGTGAAAAGTTAAAAACTCCAATAATCTATTGACGTCAACAGCAAAAACGTCTATTTTCATCTCATTGCAATACAACCACCAAAGTTTTAAACCTGTATTGTATTGTTTAAGGGTGGATTCTTTCTTTAAGGCTTCGACGATAAGACTCCTGCCACCAGGATAAGGTCCTCCCATAACGGGTGTGGTTCCCTGTTAGGAGAGATAAGCATAGCTTTACAAGGTCGGAAGACTAACGGTTGGCATGTCAGCAAGGACTAAAAAATGGAAACCATGGCTGGGATGTCCAGAAAGATACTACGACGATGCCTTTTGCTTGGTCTTCCTGAATTTTCCGCAGCACTCTTAATATTAAACAAAAAGGAGGAAAGCCATAAAATTTTTGGTCTTTCCAATCTACAGTGAAGGCATCAACCGTCATACATTCTGGATCTCTCATCCATGAAACATATGTTTCACATTTTTTGTTTAATCTACTAGCGAAAAGATCAACAGTTGGCTTGAAAAAGTGATTGACTATTTGATTAAAGCATGTATTACTTAAATCCCATTCTGTATCAATGCTAATGGTCCGGGATTGGAGATCCGCATCTTTATTATTTGCTGATGCTATGTATGCGGCTTGAATAAAGATGCGTCTCTCTTCACACCACTTCCATATTGTTCGAGATAACTGATTGAGCTTTTCATATTGTACGCTACCCATTCTATTTATGTAAGCTGTAGCGGTAGTGTTATCAATTCTTCATAATATTCTACAATGTGTTAAATTTTTCGCAAAACATTTTAGACCAAAAAAGGCCGCAAGAAGTTCTAAATAATTTATGTGATATTGTTTCTCATTTAATGACCAAAATCCGCGAATGGTTCACAAGAAACTCCCCACCCAGAGAGTGAGGCGTCTCAAAAAATCTCCAATATAAATTTATCAGCTATTATGGAACTAGTAGCGGTCATAACATTATTCAGCCACCACTGAAAATCCTCGATTAGGTTTTTAGAAATAGTCATCGTACAATTATAATTACCCTTGGCCTTTCCAGTGCTAAAAATTTTTCTCTTTTAAACATTTTTGTATAGAGGCGACCGTATCGAACTGCGAAACATGCCGCCGATAAAACCCCTACAAATCTCGCAAATTCTCATATTTTTCTTCTCGTCCTAGACATTAGACTTTTTATAAAATGTACAATTTTTAACTTCTTTTCCAGAGGGAGAGAAACTGACATGTTCAAAGTGTTAAACATGTAACCTAAATACCTTACAGTCTGTGAGGGCGTCAGCTCACTCTTGTTATGTTTTATTATAAATCCCAAGTGCAGTTTTACAGTTTCTAAGATACTATTTCTGCATTCCTCTGCTGTGTTTAAGGATTTCAAATTAAGTATTATCCTTTGTGTACCATCTGGCTTTGGAACTAAAAATCTACTAGAAATAACGGGTGCGCCATCTTGTGGTAACTGAAGTTTTTTTTAAAATAAAGTAAGAAAAACAGATTTTTTGTGTACGATTGTTCATTTTATTTAAATTTGGTCTAGCACAATTTGTTTGGTCACTTTTTGAAAACAATATCTGGTAAGTGGCCACCGCTGGCACCTATGCACAAATCAGCCCGTTTTTCGGCATTTTCCATCACTTTTTTGTGTTTCCGGGTCAATACCAGCGATTTCGTTGCGTATGTTGGTCTTAAGTTGTACAAGGGATTGAGGTTTGTTAGCGTAAACCTTACTTTTCAAGTACTCCCATAAGAAAAAGTCAGGAGAAGTCAAATCCGGTGATCTCGGTGGCCAGTCAAAATCGCCCTTTTTTGAGATGAGACGATCCGGAAACATTTGCTTCAATAAATTAATCGTCTCATTGGCTGTGTGGCATGTCGCGCCATCCTGCTGGAACCAATAATCCTCCCATTTCATATTCATCCAGCTCAGATGCCAAAAATTCGCGAAGCATTGCCCTATATCGCACGCCATTGACAGTAACCGTCGCGCCATTGTCGTCTTCAAAAAAGTACGGAGCAATGATCCTATCGGCACAAACACCGCACCAAACTGTGACTTTTGGTGAATGTAAAGGCGCTTAGAATATCAATTGAGGGTTTTCAGTCCCCCAATAGCGAACATTGTGCCTATTGACGCTTCCGCACAGCGTAAAATGTGCCTTGTCCGTCATGATTACACGACTCCAAAAATAAGGTTGGCTGGCGAGGATGTTTTGCATGTTTCGACCGTACTCAATGCGACGAGGCTTATCAGCCGGCAATMAACGTTAAGSCATGTGCATCTTGTAAGGGAATAAACGCAAATCGACCCTCAAAATGCGTCGCAATGTTGTCGGAGACAGGCCAAACTCCTGAGCACGGCGATTATACGAGGTGTTCGGATGGTCTTGAACATCGGCTCGTACGTATCAATGACTTCATTACTTCACGTGGCTTAACTTTGGGTGTGAATGTTGCCAAAGACCCACTTTTGTTGAATTTGGTCACTAACTTGCGAATTGTCTTCGCTGAAGGCACTTTTTTGCCGCGATACTTTGCTTGGTACGCGCGTTGGGCAAGCGTAACTGAGGAATTATTTTGGAAATAAAATTTCACAATTTCGGCTCTTTGTTTTGGTGTGTAATGCTCCATGGTAAAAATTGTACTGCTTTGACGTTTCTGAAATGGCCGATAACTTGTCAATCGCACATCGGACAAGGAAGTTATTCAAGAAGAACATCAGTTACCACAAGATGGCGCACCCGTTACATACAAACAAATTATAAGACCATATTCAATGTTCCCTGTGTAATTATGTGTCGTACTCGAAAATGTGTTTTTAAAAAATATTTATTTTACTGTAACAGTACTTCATTTTGGCACCAAGGTAACGTTGGTACTGGTTTAAGAGGAATAGTGCCAATTTGGCACAGGATTTTAATATCGAAAGTATTTACTTCCACACGACGTCAGAGTTAGCCAGAAAGACGTCTCTAATTCATCACTTACTTAACAATTAACACGAAACCCCATAACGTTATTCTAATTAAATTAGTGATCAGCGTGATCCTAACCCATAAATTCTCGTGAAGTTACAACGCGACACAATCTTCTCAAGACTACTTAATTGGATCACCTACCTTTTGATCGGCTGTCTGGACCCGCGCTTTGGTAATCCCAATTATATGAAATGTCACCAACTATCACTTTTCACCAGGTAATCCGGAGGTGTCGGGAATGAACGTAATAAAAATGCTCTTTCAAAGTTTCGGAGCTAATGTATTTATAATACTAGGTAAATTATGGAAAGCAGAAAAGTCAACAAAAAAAATATTTACAATGAGCACTTAAATCTTTGAATATTTTAGATGTGAATTAAATAATAGTTTTAGAGTACTACTAAAGGCACCAAACTTCATTCTCGAGAAGAGCAGTGTCACCTCTTCGTGATGACTTTATAAAAATAAAATTTGAAACTCCAAATTACACGGATTCCGAATTCGCTAATGATTTTTTTATAGCCGACTGATTACCTCCAAACCACGATAACACCTTTAACGTTCGCGAAATTGATTCAACTGTAATACGAGCTAACACGCACGTAAGCTGAGCAAGAAGAGAATTAATTGAGAAATGAAGCGTTCGAGCTTAAATAAACTTTAAAAATAGGTGTCTTAACTTTAAATGGTTAAGTCACTTAACCAATTTGACACTTGTCTACGAGATTGCAATTTGGGCCACCTAACTCTTAGGAGTCAAAAATACTGGTTAAAGATATTTTAATCTTAATTTTAATTCCTTACAAATAGCTCCGTGGTCTTCTGAACGCTCTCTTCTAGAAATTACCCTCGCAGTTGGCGGCGAAAGAAAACCTTAGAAAACCTACCACGGTAACCTCCGGCGTTCTTTACCTTAGACAATTCTAATTACGCATTCGGAATTAACCTTTCAGGTACGTTTCCACAAGGCTCGCATAGGTACCTACTACCTTTAAATTTACATTATTAATTAATTTTGATTTGAATTTTTACTATATTAACTTGATGTTTGTGAAAGTTGGCCCTAGCATCTTACAACCATAAAACGTCCGTTGCTTTGTTCCCGCACATGGTCCTTTACGGGGACCGTTCTTAGAAGGCAAACGAAACTGTCCACGGCTTGGAGCTCATAAAATTTGTCACGCTCTCTCTAACGATAAAGGAGACTGTACACAACTGCCATTTAATCACAATAGCAAAGGGTCTGTACTTTTCAAAACTGTATGAATATGACAAAAAACCCAAATGTGTAGCGCAGATGACTCTTTCCGAACGTCTCAAAACGCGGATGTTATATTTCAACTTTGACAACTACATGCACCCAGCAAATTCCAAAAGAAAAGACTGACTAAATCTGGTGACCTCCCGGAATTAATTCGTTCTGCTACATTACTTACTCCAAAAGTACAGGGTGAGCTCTTTAGTCCAATACCAATAAGAACTGACTACAAGAATACAAGGTTACTGTTATATACATAGCGTTTTGCTGGAACATTCCTAAGTAAGCAAACACATCAAGATACATTAAAGGTTGCGATTAGAGCTTCCTGTACACGTAATTCCCTCCCACTTAACTTTAGGCATTCTCGCTGTTCGGAGTCGAGGGCAGCAGAGGGTGAAGTTTTATATTTTACAAGTGTTTTATTCACTATTAAATACAAAGTGCTTTATTAGAAATACATTTTGTATTGCGCGGTATCCCCAATATGAAGTGTATCTTACTACACTATTAGGATCTATCGAATTTCGTAAAACGCAGCCAATCTCCTCTGCATTCACAACAGGTAAGTTGTGATTTAGTAGGTGGGACACCCAGGTTTTCTTCTCTGCTCCCTTCACGTACACTACGCTGGAGCTGGGGAGCGCTTCTAGAAGGAATCGCTGAACTACGTCGAATGGCACGGACCGGTCTTCCCATTTTATTCCATGGTAGTTCTTTTGTAGCCACTTTACTTGTCTATATTCCGTGAATGATCGTGTGTTCCTGGTTACTCCTTTTCTATGGACTTCTTTCTTCTTAAGTTGTTCATAATTTTGTTGAGGAATACATAGAATATTGCATACAGTAACCACAGTAAAATTAATACAATGAGTGACATTTATAGATAAGTTACATGTAAAACTGGATGCAACTCGACACTTTTGAGGTTTCTATTTTCTTCTCTAAGTTGCACAAAAATCATGTAGGGTCAAGTGGGGTAATTGTAAACAGTTTTTGCACCGTTTAAAGTTTCATAAATTTTGAACGATTTGCTGGCATGTAATGTACAACTTTAATACGTCTTATTTAAGTTTTATATGCTAGACATAAAAATATAAGCATAGATAAAGCATTATAATTAATTTTTAAGATAAAAAATAAAAATCTGAACCTTTCATTGTTTACAAATACCCCGCGACTTGGGGGTAATTGTGAACAAGTTGTTTGTGTCTCATAAACGTCTACGTAAATATTTAAAGGGAAAATGTGAACAAATCGCATTTAAAAATATGCAGTGCAAATTTTCACGAAAATATTCATGTTTACAATTACCCCAATTGAATAGTAGTTGTTTAGAAAAAAAAACAAAAAGTAGATCGTTCTTTAATATTTATTAAGTGTATAAAAAGCGAACTAGTGTATAACACAAGTATATAAGTGCTTATATATTATTATTTTTATGTGCAGCAACCCGATCCGTGAAAACACTAAACACCTCCTCATTTTCCTGTTTACTCTCTGGGTCAGGTAAAATAGCAGCAACCGTTTTCAATGAAATGGCTGATATATCCTTAAGAATTATGGCAAATTCAGTAGCCAAACTGTTGCGTTTTGTGTAACCCTGTACAAACAATKTCCCCTTCATCATCGTTAACTTCTAGTACGCGACAGACGTATGCGTAATGGGTTTGGTTCCTGCGCCCACCCAAKTCCACTAAAAGAAACCTACCAACAGAAATATTTGACCAGACAGGTKTTTCATAAAAMACTTCAKGTATTGCTTTTATACGCATGGTTTCAGAATAGTTTTTTAAATCATCGTCTGAGTCATCCTCACGCAGTTCTGTTTCCATTGCGTAATCTTCATCGTCATCAGCAATCTCAAGACTAGTTTTCTTCCTTTTGTTTTGAATTTTGCCCGAAGTATTTCCCTTGTCAGATATGTTTTGGGGGCTCGTATTTTCCGCAAATAATTCGTGTTGATCCAGCATCCCCACTATCAGTATTTTTTTGAGATTTTTTGTCCTTAATCTTACGTTTCCTCGGTTTACCCTTATTCTTGTTGGCCCTTAACTCTTCTGCTTCCTTTTGCTTACTCAGCACCTCTTCCGAAGTTAAATTTCACCATATCTCAGCGGTTTTAAGCGTGGTATAATTTCTTTACTTTTAATAACAGAAGGTTGGGTATAGGAATGCAATTTAGAAATAAAAATCTCAATAATGCTCTGTGGAGAGTGAGTAAAGTGAATGTGTGCTTCTTGGGCACTAGGCAAAACTTCAGGGGTTACATTAGGCTGAATATTAGAATCTGATATGGAAGCCATTTCCTCAACTGTGTTTGGAAGTTTGTCATCACTATGAACATTATTGTGGGAGATCGAATGATTATCTTTGATGTTAGAGGAAACATTAGAGGTACCAGGTCTTTCATTAATGTCTGCATTATCTGCAGCTTTACCTCCTCCCGGCACCCATTTTATCAGCACTGATTTTGCGCCCTTTAATTCTGTGATAAAAAAAACAGCTTTAGGTACGCCGTAAGTCTTAGGCTTGGCGAAAAGTTTTGTTCTTGTTTTCAACATCTGACACAGCCCTCGCCAGATCTTCTAGACGGGTCAACCGTCTTCTTCTTATAATTTCTGGGCATTCAAAAACAAAATACTTGTTGTAGTGAGCAGAAATGCATTAAATATAGTAAATGTACACGTTTACAATTACCCCCTATCGAGTGTTCGCAATTAACACAGTAGCTTTTTTCTTTGGGGTAATTGTAAACGCCCGCGGATGATTCTTAACCTTGATAAATCTACAACTTTGGAAACAAACATGGCAAGCACAACACCTACTTTTCAACATGGAAGTTATATTATCTAGCTATTTTTCGAATGATGGGCTTATAGTGTCTGACATGAATACTAGAAAATGAAGTTCAGAAGCTTAGGTGAATCTCAGYTCAATGCAGATGTGTAGACAGTGCGTAAAGGCTTGAGTTTCGTACTTTCATGATGTGATTGTTAGCAGATTTTTTTAGTCGTGTTCTAGACACACTAATGTAATAAGTTGACACAAAATAATTATCACGAACGTATCTGCCTTATACATTCTCTGCGCTAACTTGTAGCAAATTAATGTTGCCTAGAAGGTGTACCTTTATAACGGGTGTGCCATCTTGTGGTAACTGAAGTTTTTTTAAAAATAAAGTGAGAAAAACAGATTTTTTATGTACGATCGTTCATTTTATTTAAATTTGGTCCAGCACAATTTGTTTGGTCACTTTTTGAAAACAATATCTGGTAAGTGGCCACCGCTGGCACTTTTTTGAGTGTTTCCGGGTCAATACCAGCGATTTCGTTGCGTATTGTTGGAACCAAAGCTTTGAATATTTCACTTGTCCTCTTTCAGGTTGTCACAGATACACCTTATTTTGTATCAATTAATTGCATGTCATTAACATTCTAATATAAATGGTTTTCTGAATAAAGTTGATTATAAAATCATATTGATGCGGGTTTCCTTGCTCCAATATTAAGTGTGTATGATCCATCAACACGTATGTTGGTCTTAAGTTGTGCGAGGGACTGAGGTTTGTTAGCGTAAACCTTACTTTTCAAGTACCCCCATAAGAAAGTCAGGAGAAGTCAAATCCGGTGATCTCGGTGGCTAGTCAAAATCGCCCTTTTTTTGAGATGAGACGATCCGGAAACATTTGCTTCAATAAATTAATCGTCTCATTGGCTGTGTGGCATGTCGCGCCATCCTGCTGGAACCAATAATCCTCCATTTTATATTCATCCAGCTCAGATGCAAAAAATTCGCGAAGAATTTCCCTATATCGCACGCCATTGACAGTAACCGTCGTGCCATTGTCGTCTTCAAAGAAGTACGGACCAATGATCTTATCGGCACAAACGCCGCACCAAACTGTGATTTTTGGTGAATGTAAAGGCGCTTAGAATATCAATTGAGGGTTTTCAGTCCCCCAATAGCGAACATTGTGCGTATTGACGCTTCCGCACAGCGTAAAATGTGCCTCGTCCGTCATGATTACACAACTCCAAAAATAAGGTTGGCTGGCGAGGATGTTTTGCATGTTTCGACCGTACTCAATTCGACGAGGCTTGTCAGCCGGCAATAAACGAGCCATGTGCATCTTGTAAGGGAATAAACGCAAATCGACCCTCAAAATGCGTCGCAATGTTGTCGGAGACAGGCCAAACTCCTGAGCACGGCGACGATACGAGGTGTCCGGATGGTCTTGAACATCGGCTCGTACGTATCAATGATTTCATTACTTCGACGCGGACGTGGCTTAACTTTGGGTGTGAATGTTGCCAAAGACCCACTTTTGTTGAATTTGGTCACTAACTTGCGAATTGTCTTCGCTGAAGGCACTTTTTTGCTGCGATACTTTGCTCGGTACGAGCGTTGAGCAAGCGTAACTGAGGAATTATTTTGGAAATAAAATTTCACAATTTCGGCTCTTTGTTTTGGTGTGTAATGCTCCTTGGTAAAAATTGTACTGCTTTGACGTTTCTAAAATGGTTGATAAACTTGTCAATCGCACATCGGGCAAGGAAGTTATTCAAGAAGAACTTCAGTTACCACAAGATAACGCACCCGATATATTGATTTCTGGCAGAAGTAACCTTTGATATGACGCCAGACCTTAACAGTATCTCAACAGTATGCTGAAGCAATTTTTGAGGGGACCACTTACGTTCCCTAGGAATAGAGCGTTGTTTAAGAACATCTGAATGGGTATTTTAACTCCTCTAATCCACGACAAAACTGTTTTGTCTTACGTCAAATTACACCAAGCATTGTAAAATTGTCTTAGTCTTCCAGCTGTATTAGGGTACAAACATAGTGGAGCGACGAGGCAAGAGACAAAGCGACGAGGTAAGCGACGAAACAAGCGACGCGGCAAATGACACGCGCATAGTAAAGAGACAAAAGTTGCGACTTGTTTTAACGCATTGCAATAGTGTTCACGATGTTCTCAGACAGTGAAGACGAAATTTTATTTGATAATGCGGCGCTTCGTGTACTTTTGGCAATGGGGGGGGGGGATGGGCAGAAATTACTCTGTACATCCCATTAATAAATCTCGTACACGGTTAGGGCAGTACCACACATTATTTGCTGAACTAAAGCAACACCCAGATCAATTCTTCGAATACTTGAGAATGGAGATTGGCACATTCAATTACATTTTGGAGAAAGTGTCCCCACCTTTACGGAAGAATTAGACAAACTTCAACAAACAACCCATTAGACAGGAAGAGAGATTAGTAATCACTTTAAGGTAAGTTGAATGTACGATAAAACCTTATAGAAAGTAGATATAGATGTACATATATATTATTTATTTATTATTATTTATAATCAAACTGGAACAGATCATTTAGAATAAAAAAAACATAAACTTAAACACTTGCATAAACGAACACAGGTACTTACATAACAAAAATAAACTATGAATCGTTCTTGGAACTCAAACTGAATCATTACGTGAACTTCCTTGACGAAACAAAAATTCAGAAGGAGCTGTCTGGATAATTGTAGGTTTGCAGTAGTTGAGTCGATGTAGTGCTGTCATCGATTCGATAATTGAAAGTGTGCAACTGAGTCGTTGCAATTGAACCATATGCATACCTCTGTACCAAATCTTGGACTTCATTCCTAAATTTGAAAATTTGGTCATCAGGTATTTTCCTAGCATGCGGCAGCAAACTCTTAAAAAATGACGCATGATCATCATCCTTAGTTTCCTCTAGTTTAGCCCTTTTTGTTTTTATAAGCTCCAGTTTTTGTTGTTCGATTGCCAGCAAATCATCTACTGGATTTTTCATCTTTCGGAGCCTGCTCTTCAGAATTGTCCGTGGTTCGACATAAGTTGATGTGCTTGCAGAATTTTCTGAAGAAATAGAAATAGGCGTCGCTGGTTCCTCATCCACGGTATTTTGTGTTTCGTCAAACGTTTCCATCTCTACAATCTCGTCATCAGAATTCATATCGGAGTGCACATCCCCAGTAACTGTAACATTATCGTCCTGGCTTTCCACTAAATTTCCCGTTGATGTTCTTGGGGCAAACTGGTCTTTTAGGAACAGCAAACTTTTGAAAGGGGGCCAGTGGGATTTTGTAGCAATATCCCCGGGATCGCCTGATCGTGGAAGAGGAGTCTTTTTCAGCTCCCTTCGAAAATAATCCCTCAAATTCTTCCACTTGGTTTGCGCCGCCTTCACTGTAAAAAGACACTTCCCTTTATGACCAACGAATGTAATTTTTTTCTTTTATTACAGATATTTGGCTACAGGCGAGTCGTTCAAGAGCTTATCCTTTACTTTTCGCATGGGAGCCACAACAGTGAAAGAGACTGTTGGTGTTATGTGGAATGTGTTACAACCTATACATTTGCCAGTTCCAACAAACGATGATTTTATAAAGATTAGTGCGGATTACGTGTCTATTTGGAATTTTCCCAACTGTTTGGGTGCCCTGGATGGCAAACACGTCAAAATTATATGTCCTAGCCATTCAGGAAGCATGTTTTTTAATTATAAGAAATTCTTCTCTATCGTTCTTCAAGCAGTATGCGACGCAAATTACAGATTTTCTGTAGTTGAGGTGGGAGGATATGGGCGACAATCTGATGGAGGCACGTTTCAAAGTTCCGCTTTGTTCAAATTACTTTCCAAAAAACAATTAAATATACCAACTGAACAGTGCCTACCACATGCGGAAATTTCCATGCCATTTGTTTTCATTGCTGACGAAGCATACCCATTACAAGAAAACTTGCTGAAACCATATAGCAGACAAACGTTGAATCCTGAAAGGCTGTACTTTAATCAGAGATTATCTAGAGCTAGGAAAACAATTGAATGTTCATTTGGTATCCTGTATGCTAAATGGAGAATATTATCCAAAGCCATAGAGACTGACGAAAAAACCGCCGACATAATAATTAAAACAATTTGTGTTCTTCATAATATCATCATTGACACAGAAGGCTTTGAAAGACACCTAAACATAATAACTGAAAGTGCTACAAACAACAATTTTGTGAGGCCGACTTTGAACGCAAGAGGTCGGGTCTCGAATTGAGCAATTTTTGTTCGTGACGCATTTAAAGATTACCTAAATGCATTTCCAATTCAATATTAGTGACTCTGTATTTGTAATATTATGTTCTTATTTGTATTTGATATAAATACATATATTTTTTTTCTAACCACTTGCCTGTTATTCCACATTCTTTCGCTGCTTCCGCCCAAAGTTCATCTAATATGTACCGGTTTCTGTGATCCGGATGAGACGCATTCCATAATGCCCGTCTGTTATACACAGAACTGATTATCTGCTCAGCCATTTTTTGGTGCACCCTGTGCAAATTGCAAGTCCAGACTGGCTTGAAAACGCAGCGACAACGCGACAACAATTCGGATTTTTATCTCAGCGCTCGTCGCCCCGCTTGTCTCGTCGCTCGACGCTTCAGTTACCTCTTTACTATGTTCGGCTCCATAGGCATACATGCACGAATTCAAACCGCGTCGCTTTGTCTCTTGCCTCGTCGCTCCACTATGTTTGTACCCTTACTAACTGTTGTGCTCAGTAGCTGCGTTTCTCCTGTCGTGGGTATTTCTTCTCCGGGTTCTTGTTGTTTTGACGATAAGGGTGCTTCTTCTGATACCTTTGCAGTCCGCCTTGTCTTGCTCCCGGATATACTTGACGAGGCGGACCTCTGGAGYTTAAAGACCTGCTAGAACTGACTGGAGGTCGTTTGTTTGTCGCCTTGACCCTCAAGTCGCGAGACGTACGCTCCAAATTTTTGGTAGCTTTAACCCGGTCCTCTAAATCATCCCCAAACAAAAACTTAGTTATTGGGGCTTCCTCCAAGGTGCTCTTTATAGATCCGTCCAAGTCATATGCCGCCAATTCTCTACGAGATACAGACTCTAGGTGGTGTACGTCCGTGAGCAGCCGAGCAGTGTCGCAGAGAGTCTGGATAACTTTGCGCTCATCCGTCTTTTCCTTGTKGAGAAAATCAGTTATTACGGAACCAAGAGCTGATAGACTGGTCGCAATTTGATTCTGTAATGTAGCGAGTCGCGAGTCTCGACGAATAATCGTTGGAGCGGATATGGCTTTTAACACTAGTGGGTTTAGTTTTTGGTTACCTGGGATTGGATATTTGTTAATCAATTCTGTTCTCTCAGATTCAGAAAGACTCTTCTGTAATAAGTATTGCCAGCGCTCTACCAAATCCTTTTGTAAATTAGGGCCAACATTCATTCCAGTACCTGCACCCATGCCTAGTAATGCTAGTATTTCCGCTTCCAACTCATTCTCCTGATGAGCTTCTTGGACGTTTGACAAATCGTCGCCCTTATTTAAAACATCTAGAACATTGTGCTCATCCGCCTCATTGGCAGATATCTCAGAATCATGTAAACTAACCTCGGTCCCGAGTCCCACTTGACTCGCTTCTACTACGACTTCTACSAAGCCTAGTAGGTACMGTTAACTCACTGTCACGCGAAGAGGAACTACGCTTCTGCTTTTTCTTTAATTCAGCTAACTGTCTTTGTCGCCTTGTTAGTTTTCTTTCCTCACTACTAGGACTCCTTCGGCGCCTTTTTCCCATATTTACAAAGAAAACACAGTGTCTTGTAAAGTAAACGATTCGCGTTGACCGGTACGCGAAAGAAGAATGAGATATCAGGTGAGGTCCGACGCCCAGTAGTGATTCATTGTTATCTAACCCTTTTTTGGGCTAAACGTGTGATACCGGTGCAGGGACGGAGTTACTACACTGTTATTTTATTTGTGAGACGAAACCGAAATATAATAATCAAAGGGTTACTACAATATAGATGAAAAATTTATCATAACATAATATCGTAACAAGCGAGATAAATTTAATGTAATAAAATATGCAGGGCGTTCTCTTAAAGTAAAACATATCTTTCACTCGGAAAACGTTAACTTAAGAAAAAGTAAACAATGCTATTTTATAGTACTGAAAGCTTTTTAGATTCCCATAAAAGCAACCGAGATAATACTGGTGGTAAAATTTATAAATGAATATCTCTTACTGGTTAGCCCGCACCCTACACTACCAACGAAAATGATCCCCAGTTTTGTACATCCAGACATATATGGTAACTGAAGTACTAACAGATACGTTGTACGAAATACTTACAAGTAGTAATTACACTATATTCGTTTTAAAATTTTAATTTTGCTGTCCAACATTTTTTGTTTGTTAGATCTTGCACATATATGTTGGCTGTTCTATGCAATTTTGTTCTTATAGTTTGTAACAAACAACGAAGTCTGGGTTGCTTACTTGTTGAAAGTTCCTGTATCCACGTTTTCGCTTAGACATTATTTTTAATGATCGAGAATAGATTTTTTTCTTTAGTTTTTCTAAAATAGATTTTGAACATAACCTTGTTAAATATTAAAGAATTTATCGGTAGGGCAATGATGGTCTTTTAAGGCTTGTTATTGTCATGTTTATGTTGTAACTCCTATTTAAAATTAGCCGTTCTTTTTGATTTGTCAAATGGGTATCAATTGTTAATACTTCTCGCATTCGATTTTTTTATAACACTGTGCGGTACGTATCCTGCAAAATACGTTATCGAACGTGTTTCTAATGTTGGTAGTGTTTGCGATTCACGGGATTGAGACGACGATGATGATATATACCGCAGCAGTACCTTGTTAGGTGGATACTGTCGTTAAGTACTTACACATAAATCTTCATCTGTTTCACAGTCATTTTTCTCTGTGGCACTGTCATACTGGTTTGAAATGCTAACTGAAAATGTTTTATAGAAGGATTTAGATCATAACCCCGTCATTGACAAACTTGGAAAAATAGGTTTTCCAGTGGATCTTGATTTAACCTGCTTGTTATTAGAAACGGATAGCGCGATTGCATCTCTCCATAACTGCAATACTGCTCTTACTGTTTGTATAAGACCTTTAAAACAGTATGGTGTATATTTAGGATTAGTCCACGACGAAATCCATATGAGGGAATTTTCTAATATGGAAATAGCTTCCACATAATCATTTGATACGCTCCTTGAACATCATTTGGCGCATAAAGAGAACGTGAATTTAAACAAGTTCAACTAAATAATCGTACTGCAGGTTTGACGCTTATCTTTTTAAATGAATTAGGATTAATTAGGGTTACCAGATGTCACGATTAAACAAGAGGACAATTTCTGCGCGAAGAGTATTTGATAAGTAGTAAATGACATAGTTTTCTTTGTAACATATATATTATTTAATACAATCAAATAACATCACATAAAAAACCAGTAATTACTTATATGCTTACATAGCATTGGTTTAATCAAATCATTTTATTATCTTATGTTTATTTTACTTTCGTTTTGGCGGCGAATTCTAAACTGCAATTAGTTTACTGCTATGGATTCTCTTTGTTACATCACTACTAAAAGTGAAGTATTAAGTACTGGAAGGGTAGATAAAACAGAACTTACATATCAAAACTCCAAATTAGCAAACTACATTGAATTTCTTAACAGCAGACAGCGAAAATATTTACAAAACGTTGTACTTGTACTGTGAAGTTTTCGTCGAAATTGTAGTGCAGTCAACACAACGCTATTAAACCAAATTTAGGGTTAGGACGCATCGCGCATTTCGCACGCATAAATCGATTATCATACATATATTGAAAACAGGATAAAAGAGAACACCGCACAGAAAAATACAAAACGAGAAAATGGACGGCGCTCCCGAAAAGGAGAACTTGCCCTCTAAAAAGGGAACGTCTGGTAACCCCAGGATTAATGTGACTGTCTTCTATTTTCACTAATGATTGTGATAGTAAATTGCTTTTATTCGCCTCATATACTTCTACACTTTGCCGTAAAACATTTCTACCTCTGATATTTATATCGCGCTTCAGAAGTGTTTTCTGACACTTTTTGTAAGGTGAGGAGCATCATAAATTGCATGAATTTTGTTTGTCCCAATATTAAAGAAGGGCTTATCGTCAGACACATTTAACATTTTATAAGTACCTCTGTTATTCGCATCATGATCGCGTACGACAGCATTTAAAGATAGTCCTAGTTTAAAAATAACACGACATCATGTAATTTTTATAACGTTTGTGCTTTTACGGATCTCCGTGATACGAAAAGCGCAATGGGATGTTTCTAATTATTATATTGACCGCGATTAAGGAATACCAGAACTTGACTGGTGATAAAAATAATAGACAGTATCTGACATACATCAAAAAGAACACAAGTTATATTTTTAAAGTTCTCCTGCGTTGTATCGTTAAAGCTGAATACAATCTTCAAATTAACGGACTGGGTTTTATTGATCGTTGGAACGTATTTTTCACAACTAGCAACATTATAAGACTGTTCAATTTCTCCGAAATCTTCAAATCCTTCATATATCCTGCATTTCATTATAATCTATATGGTCTTTAACTGCCATTTCATCTAATAATAATACATATTCCTTTTTTCTTTCTTCAATCGGGGATATTTTCACTTTAATTTTTTCAAATAGAATGTACTAAAGCCCGTTTCTAAATTGTATGCATTTAACCACCTTCTTACGGTGCTTGTAGAAGGTAAGTGAGACCCCATTTATTTCGCATGAACGTATAGTGATGGCGATTTGTAAAACATCGACAAAGAAATTTGCTTTTTGTGTGCTCTCCATGGTTGCTTTTCTTGTGGGTTAATTGCATTTTGAGAGATGTTTTAACATGATTGGTGGATTTTTTCATGTCTTCCTACATACCACACACCAAAAAATTAGAAATAGGCTTTTTCCCTAAACAGAATTTAGTCATACTAATTTCTTAATACTTCAAATACTTTTCTTTGCACCACTATCATATTTCATATAACACATCGTGCCATAATGTGCTCCAACGGATTTAGGAAAATCTTGCCATATACGGTATCTCATACTGCCTGGTRACAAATAAGGTAAACACATTTATATTGCAGTTTCATAAGAATATTTCATCACAAACACTATATCATGCCATGTATCTGTTCCTTTTGTGTTCATTCTTATTCATTACATATAGCACATACAGGTAACATATTAATTCATTATATGTTGTGTTTCTAACATATTTAAATCATTACCAACAGAACTGACAGAACAATTACACTACATTATTTATTTATGCATCCATATATACTAACATTTATAGTTCATTCTTTATTGCAATGCTGCATTTAACATAAAAGATAAAACTTCTTCCACTTTTAACAACAACTATTATAATAATCATTACGTTCACTATGCAATGTTGTTCAACATTCCCTGCATTTTTCTTATAACTTTTATATTGGATGCAGCGCAATAAATACCTACATCATACTGTACATTTCTTTTTTTAGATATATGCTTACCAGTCTTTGCATGTCAGTTCATTATTTAATCCTACATTCTATATACATACATGTGCGTTTATATGTCTGTATATTTACCTTTTTTCATGTCTTCCTGTATACCTTACAAAAAATTGCAAATAGTCCTTTTACATGCACTTACGTGATTTACTTTTCCTGAACAAAATTTAGTCATACTAATTTCTTAATACTTTAAATACACTTCTTTGCACCACTAACAGCTTATTCAAATAAAATATATTTTGAATACATTTTTTCCATTACTTTATGTCCTTACACTGTAACACATATAATCGCCAATAACGTTACCTACATGTCATCTCTTCCAACATTCACATATTTCAAAACTGTCCTCATACATTCCAATTGAAATCTTTGTAAAACCCAGTGTTAAAACAACTACAATTCAATTAACAACACTTTACATTTCTATTGAACATGTACACCTCACACGTGGCAGACATTTTTTGAGCTTCTGCACATGATCAGTTGGTCAAAACATGTGCAGAAACTCAAAATATTTAATTTTTGGCGGTATCGTAAATTTTACGGTAATGGCCCAAACACTATCTAAATGTATTATGCATGTTAAAGTTATAGCATTTACGAATGGATAAAGTATACCAACAGTGCAACTCATATTATATTGTTAGCAGGATAAACATCCCCTTGTTATGGTTTAAAAAACTAATTACATACAAGCAAACACCCAGTTGCCATGGTAATTAGACGTATCTTATAGGTGGATGGAAACAAACACGTATAAAATGGTAGCATAAAAACAAATGTTATAAAAAAGTTAATTAAAAATGTCATAGCAAAATTGGTACAGTTTTCATTGGTAAACATTTTTTTCTTAATAACTTTAAGTCATATCTTTATCAATAGATTAACTTTATTTGCGAGAAAAATTCAGATAATTTTAAATTTCCCAAGTTGTACTTGACTATTCAAAATTGAAACTTATTGGTATATGAAGAAGAAATTCCTCCTGGACTTCATTTCTTGTTGTTCTCCAAATTAACCCCTTTCTTGTTTTCTTTATTGTAACTGGTGCAAATAGGTAGGGCAGAGTCATTAGGGCATGAAGACTTGTATCTAGGATTAAATATTGTTTTTATACTGTTATAATTGTAATACAATATATGTGTCATATACCTTGAAAGTTGGATGACCCAATATTTATATGTCTCATTAACTTCTTTCAGAATAGCAGCTAATATTTTTGGCCATGTAGAATATACAATTCGTGCCTGGTTGGTGAATCTCTTATTGAAATCGTTCTCAATCTAAATTATAATTTAAAAAACCATATAAATGACGTATGTTTTTTAGCCATGAATGTATGATATTGTCGCACCCTGGAGTTTAGGGTTCGCGCTGCTTGCCTTGCCGAAGACTAGTACCTGAAACAGAACTCGTGACAAGGGCAGGAGTGATACGACTTAGGTCATTTTTACATAAACATTTATTAACAACGTAAAACTAAATCTGTAAAATAAAAACAGGTACGCAATAAAACATTAATAGCGACAAAAGTGTTTGAGCAAAGATTGTTCTTGCTTGAGGGTCAGCTCCTGCCTGGGGGTCTTCGAGTCTAAGTATTAGACTGATTTATGATTGATTAGTTTCACTATTTATACTAGTATAAGCGCATACGTCACATAGATCGTACGACGCGTAAACTGCTAAACTAGCGCATAATCCGCCGTGCACGTGGAGTACATTGAACATAAAAATGCTGATACTGACGTTAATAATGAAATGACTTTAGAATTATAGTTGAATTGAATACAAATAAATTTGGAAAATATTCCCTGTTTGACAATATAATTATAATTTTGTGTTAAAACTGCTTTAAATTTTAACGAAAAAGTTGCCTCTGACAGAATTCGAACCCATAATCTCCAGATTACTAGTCTTACTTTTATCACTGAGCTACAGAGGCCTGTGAATCTCAACTCATTTTTGACAAATTTTATTTCATTTAGTATGTGCAAATATGCTGTCGCTTGTGGTAAAAACGCACATACTTGATGCAATAAAATTTGTCAAAAATGACTAATGTATCTCTGTCAGAGTTCGAAGTTACAGGCCTTTATACTCAGTGGTGAGCGCGAAAGGCTAGTAATCTGAAGGTCGTGTGTTCGAATCCCGCCAAAGCCAGCTTTTTTCATTGAAATTTAAAGCCGTTTCAACACAAAAGTATGATAATTATAGAACATATTATTATTACATAAATTACGCTTATTCTTGTAACACTTACCAGTTCTATTCCATCATTTTGTTTTAAGCAAGGAAATTCTTTGTATATTGTATCGATATCAGCATTAAAATAAATGCGTCTTCGAGCTTTAAATGTTTTCTTCCACGCCTCTTCAACCTGTAGCCGTGGTTCTGTTGCCACTTTTAAAAATTCAAGATGTGTGTTTTCGACATCCGATGTTTTGTCAGTGTTTAGCACTTTATCATCAGAATTTTTAAGTGCTAATTCTCTTAAGTTGTTAGCACTACGTAGTGCGCTTCTTACATTTACATATCTCGACCATAGTTTTCCTTTCGGACCATATCAGAAGCAAGATATGGAATGTAATATGTATCTTGTTTTTCATTCGGAAAAACTTGTTCAATTTCTTCTGAAACTCTTAAAAATGTACTTGCTCTAATTCTAAAAAAGAATTTTATTAACAAATATATCTAAATAGTTGTTTATTGGCTTACTCAATGCCATAGGAAGCAATTAATTCATTGATTATCACTTTTACAACTTTCTGCCTGCAGTCGTTGGTTAATTTATCCTTGTTTGCCAAAGCAATTTGACCGCCGGTGTATTTTCTAAGTCTTGCTTCTAGCCCCTAAGTATACAAAAGTAGCAACGTAAAAATTATGCTATTGTTGTATGTAGGTAGATTAAAAAATTATCAGATATTGATATAAAAAAAGTTAATACAGATATTATCGCTGCCTTCTCATTATATTTAATATGGAGAGATTTCAGAACAGAGAAACATGAAATGTAGGTACAAAACATGGCCAACTACATGGTACAAAATGAATACCTATGTTGAATGTACCTAAGGCTAATAGAATCATAGGTTGCCTCATAACTTTTACAGAAAGAGGAAAGGGGTAAAGATGAATTACATCTAGCAAATGCTGTGTTTATCTAACGCGTCCATGTGCATACGAAATTGAATGCGCTCGTATTGCCTTGTATCATTATGGTCTGACAACACCATGCAGAAGGGGAATACCTAGATTCATTAAAATTGTGTTAGATTTATCGGTTAGATGGATGGATCTAGTTTATCATCTAAAAATCAATTTATCTTTCTGAACCAAGCGCAATGGCTATATATTGCGTTATCTAAACTGAAACTGACTGAATTACATCTAGCAAATGCTGGGTTYATCTAACGGGTCCAAGTGCAAACGAATTTGAATTAGCTCGTATAGCCTTGTTCAGTGTATCATTATGATCAGACAAYGCCATGMAGAAGGGGAACACTGAGTKTCATTAAAATAATGTCAGATTTATCGGTTAGATGGATGGACCTAGTTTATATTGATAAACTGAGCAATTAGATGGAAGTCCTACCTTCTTGACTTATAATAACAATGCTGCACCCAGCATGCCTAAGTGAATGCTGCTTAGAACTGCACACAATGGTCCCGTATACTTTTATCGTTGTCTGAATAATTATGTATTATTCAGACAACGCTATTATATTGATAAACTTAGCAATTAGATGGAAGCCATACTTTCCTGACTCATATAATAACAACGCTGTATCCAGAAAGCTTAAGTGAATTCTGCTTAGAACTTGCCAAAGTAGTCCCGTATACCATTATATTGATAAACTGAGCAACTAGATGGAAGCCCTACCTTCCTAACTTATAGTAACAACGCTGTAGCCAGCAAGCCTAAGTGAATGCAGCTTAAAACTGCACAAAATGGTCCAGTGCATAATACTTCTGCAGACTGTCTGTGTTGGAACCATCGTGCATAAAGATATTAATTACAAAGCAAAATGTATTTAACATTTAGACTGAGCGTGGTTTAACAAATGCTCGTTTTATTTGGTGAACACAAGAGCTTAGGAAAGTGAGTAATGACTTGCGTTGTACAGAATAAATCCGCAGACTGATTCTGTTGGTAGCTGCGTGCATAAAGAGATGAATCTGTTAGACTGACGGTGTTTTAACAAGTAATTGTTTTACTTGGCGAAATCAAGTGCTGAGGAGACTAGATAGGAGTGTATAGCTTTGTGTACCGTATAATTGTGAACACAGGGCGCCAAACTCTACGTGCATAAGAAAATGCCAAGTTGCATTAGCGAAAGTCGATTTATCTGGTGAACTTAAGTGCTAAGAAAGGTGGGTAATGTCTTGTCTTGTACAGATTACGTCCACAGACAGATTGTGTTGGAACCACCGTGCATAAATAGATGAACTACAATGCAGGATGTTGTATGAATCTATTAGACTGACGGTGTTTCCACAAATAGTCGTTTTATTTGGCGAACTCGAGTGCTGAGGAGACTGGATAGGAGTGTATTGCTTTATGTGAACCGTATCACTGAGAACATAGGGCGCCAGACCCTACGTGCATAAGGTGCATAAAGTCGATTTATCTGGTGAACTCAAGTGYTAGGAAAGGTGGGTAAATTCTTGCCTTGTACAGATTACCTTTGCAGACTGATTGTATTGGAACTACCGTGCATAAAGAGATGAATTACAATGCAAGATGTTGTATGAATCTGTTAAACTGACGGTATTTCTACAAATAGTCGTTTTATTTGGCGAACTCAAGTGCTGAGGAGACCGGATAGGAGTGTATAGCTTTGTGTACCGTATTATTGTGAACGCAGGGCGCGAGACCCTATGTGCATATGGAGATACCAAGTTGCATTAGCCAAAGTCGATTTATCTGGTGAACTTAAGTGCTAAGAAAGGTGGGTAATGTCTTGCCTTGTACAGATTACCTCCGCAGACTGGTTGTGTTGGAACCAAATTACATAAAGAGATGAATTACAATGCAGGATGTTGTATGAATCTGTTAGACTGACGGTGTTTCAACAAATAGTCGTTTTATTTGGCGAACTCAGGTGCTGAGGAGACCGGATAGGAGTGTATAGCTTTGTGTACGGAATCATTGTGAACGCAGGGCGCGAGACCCCATGTGTATAAGGAGATACCAAGTTGCATTAGCCAAAGTCGATTTATCTGGTGAACTTAAGTGCTAAGAAAGGTGGGTAATGTCTTGCCTTGTACAGATTACCTCCGCAGACTGGTTGTGTTGGAACCACCTTGCATAAAGAGATGAATTACAATATAGGATGTTGTATGAATCTGTTAGGCTCACGGTGTTTCTACAAATAGTCGTATTATTTGGCGAACTCAAGTGCTGAGGAGACTGGGTAGGAGTGTATAGCTTTGTGTTCCGTATCATTGCCAACACAGGGCGCCGAACCTACGTGCATAAGATGCCAAGTTGCATTAGTCAAAGTCGATTTATCTGGTGAACTTAAGTGCTAAGGAGGGTGGGTAATGTCTTGGCTTGTGTAGAATACATCCGCTGACTGCGTTGGAACCACCGTGCATAAAGAGATGAATTACGACAATATGTTGTGTTTAACTGTTAGACTGGGCGTGTGTCAACAGATGGTTGTGTTATTTGGTAAACGCAAGTTTTAAGGAGGGTGAGTAATGTCTTGCATTCTGCAGAATACATCCACAGATTGATTGTGATGAAACCACCGTGCGTAAAGAGATGAATTACAACAAGATGTTGTGTTTAACTGTTAGACTGGGCGTGTTTCAACAAATGGTCGTGTTATTTGGCGAACGCAAGTGTTAAGGAGGGTGGTTCATGTCTTGCCTTGTGCAGAATACATCCGTAGTCTGATTGTGATGGAACCACCTTACATAAAGAGATGAATTACAATGACAAGATGTTCTATGCATCTGTTAGGCTGACGCTGTTTCAACAAATAGTCGTTTTATTTAGCGAACTCGAATGCTAATGAGGGTGAGTAATAAATTGCCTTGTGCAGAATACATCCGCATACTGGTTGTGTTGGAACCACCGTGCATAAAGAGATTAATTACAATACAAGATGTTGTATTTAACTGTTGGATTGGCGATGTTTCAACAAATAGTCGTTTTATTTGGGCAACTCCAGTGCTGAGGAGTGTGTATTGCTTTGTATACCATACCATTGTGAAAACAGGGCGCTAGACCCTATGTGCATAAGGAGATGCCAAGTTAAGTGCTAAGGAGGGTGTCTTGTGCGGACTGATTGAGTTGGAACCGCCTTGTATAAAGAGATGGCTTGCATTGACAAGATGTTGTATTTAACTGTTATACTGAACGTATTTCAACAAGTAGTCGTTTTATTTGGTGAACGCAAGTCGCTGTTGGTTTATATTTTTTATAGCGTATATTTCACCTACTTTTGCGAAATAATTATTAATAATTATATGAAATTGTTCATAGWMTGTAATATTTTGTATATAGATTTTTATAACAAAGAAAATAAGCGCGTAGAGGACAATTAACAATGTTTTAGTAAGGACCTTCCGTTACTGGGCATTTCATCCCAATTTGTGCATTTCAGAAAGCATCAGTTATTAGTAATTTCAGATTACATTATTATAATCATTTCATATACATATGCTAATTTCACATATACCTATAATATAATATATAAAAACAAAAATTACACCTATACCCACTCGAGACTACCGGGACCCGAGGCAGATACTGTATCTATTTGGCCACGGAGGTCGGCCTCTCGACAGTTATTGCATTAAAATTGATGTTGACAGCCGGTTGACATGACAATCGACGTTATGCCGGGGTTAATGTTTATGTTTGCGGCAAGTAATTCAATGTTTATTCTTTATTAGTAGTAAGTATTAGTTTCTTTAGGTGTAAGGGTACATATTCAATGGAAKTTCGTCGATTTTAGATCAGAAGCCACACAATTGAGTGCAAATAATGTAATAATTAAATATAATTTGWGTTTAAACATTAAATATCTAACCATGAGTGGGTACAACTATGGTGGTTTTCAATTCACGAAACGAGGAGCAAATACAATATTTAGAATGTAGAACATTGACATTCATTCTTGGTTTCTTCTGTGGTAGATCTTTAATAATATTGTCTTTAAGTTTGAAAGTAAAGCAGGATGCCAACAGCAATTGTTAAGTTTGAGTAAACTGCATTATTTAAAATATTAATTTTAAACAAGTAATACTTTAAATCCTTTTAAAAATGCCTGCCCAGTAAATACTCCCACAAATTGTCTCCTATATCTACATTATCAAAACTTTTAGATTTCATATAGAAGAATATTCAAAAGTATTTATTCTGCTTGAATAAGTTTAATAAAACTGAATTTTGAATTTAGATTGCTAACGTAGGCACAATTTTATTGCCAAAATAAGTGGACATTTTTTGAACTGGTAAACTAGCATTGAGCCGACATTGAAAATGCCATTACAGTTTTTTTTTTAGGAAAATAAGCATTGCCCTGGTAGTGTATATTTGTTAAATTTCAATTTAAATATACAGGGTGTCCCAATATTAGCCTGCCAAACTTGTAGATTATATGGCAAAAAAAACGTTAGAAATTCTAATAAGCATAATTCGAAAAATATGCTTTCTATGGGAGATACCGCCTCTTAAAGGTGCATCCCTGAACGCAGTTATTATTTAATATCCCCGAAACTTTTATAAATATTTAAATAAAATTTTAGGAACTTACTAAATTTTTTATACAAATCAGTTTTTCATTTTTTTTTAAAGTACACATGAAAATTTAAGGTGAATGAATAAAAGTTTTTTAACTTTTTGTTTAGGTGGCTTTATTTTATAAGTCTAGTTTTTATACAAAAATGGTTGTCTTATCAGATTTCAGTACGGTACACAGTTCGATTTCAAAGTTGTCATTGTAACATAGGATTGGTATTAATGAATCAGTCTGGATACTAAATTAATATAGTTGATACCGAGGTTGCTCCTGATATTTTGAGACTGATGACAATAATATGTAGTTTGCAGCCAAAATTATTGTTTTCACGTGTTGAAAACATGTTTTTTTATGCAAATGCAGTACCTGCTTTACTTACCAAGTTACACAGACTAATCAATATTTTAAATCGATTTTTCTTGAAAACGTTGCATTTTATTTGAAGTCTGGTAAGAGTACCACCTTTTTCACGTAAAACGTAGACTAATTTGTGAATTCCAAGGCAAATTGAAACACRGCCACCCAAATATAATATAATAWAATACATATATAATAATACCTCAATTTTTGATTATTTTTCTTTGTAGTTTCGGTTGAACTAACTACTTGCATTATTTATATTTTGAATTATTATAGGYCTTAATATTCAAAATGCGATCGTGTTTACCGACMTTTCCAAATAACGCCGTTAGATTGTCTAAGTAATTCTGAGATGACAGAGTAAATTCGATTCCAATGTCTACAATCATGTGCTTCGGAATACCGTGGTGTGAAAAGAAATTAATTAAATTGTCTGCTATTTCTGTCACGTTTGCAGAACTTTTTAAGTATGATGCTTGGGCGTACTTTGAGAAACTATCTATTGCTGTAAGGAATTTCGATTGTTCCAAGGAAAAAGTATCCAAGTGTATAATTTAAAAGGTTTTATATCAGTGGGGGTAATACTTAATTTGATATTTACAGGTTTATGTTCATACTTGCATTGTTGACAAATTTCGCATTGTTTTATAAATGATTGAAATGAAACTTTAAGATTGAGCCATCAATATATGTCTTTATTTTTTTGGGTCGTTTCAGTTCCACGTCGGTTAATTTTTCTTCGTGATAGTTTTGTACAATCATTTGAACATCGTCTTTGTCTGTTACATGTATTAATTTATTGATACATCTTTTAAACTTAATTGAGGACCATTTAAAATATTTTTGAAGTACTGTCGAAAATCGTTCGAAGATATTATTACCTGAATTTTCGAAATATATGTGATAAACGACATCTGATAAAATGTAATCTTTGATAAATTGAATAATCAGACCTATTCTGTAACTTTTACCAAATCGAATAGGAATGCTCGCGTGAAATCGGAATGTTGACAAAACGGAATACTCCGTTCCGACTTTGACGTCCCCGCTTCTAAACCGGTATTCTGTAACTCGCGTCGGAGCCGGACCAAATCGGAAACTGTAATCCCGATTTGATGCGCATGGTGCAACCCGGCAACGTTGTATTTTCACTCGAACATCAACCTTATTAGGCTTTTTAAGATTACGTCATCCAATATGGCGTCCAGGGGGCAAAAAGCGCACACATGGGACGCGCCTGCGAAACCCTGAAAACGGACGCGTGGCTGATAGAGTTGGGTCCTTCATGACCAAGTCGTTCAAATTGAATGACTCATGCCTTGATTTTGCTCACAGCTAATGAATCAGCGTTGTTCGTGCGTCGTACATGGTTAACGGCTGACGACAGCACACGACGAGAACACAGCATGAGACCATATTTATATGCTGTGGCAAGACAGGAGACACCGCTGTCACTTTCAATTCACGATCCATATGTCTTTAAGCAGGTCTAAACAACTCGGTAACTCGTTATCAGTAATGATTCTTGAACGACTTGAATGATCCGAACCTACGCTATTGATTGAACGATTTGAATTGAATCGAATGTCCCAGCTCTAGTGACTGACGTTGGCATTAAGTAATGGGGTTTCTATGACAGCGCGCTAGAAGCTGCATCGTTTTGAAATTTGCCCCCTGGCAGTCGCTCAAAAGTCACGTGTTCTAAAAAGCCTAATTAGGCTTTTTAAGATTACGTCATCCAATATGGCGTCCAGGGGGCAAAAAGCGCACGCATGGGACGCGCCTGCGAAACCCTGGAAACGGACGCGTGACTGATAGAGTTGGGTCCTTCATGACCAAGTCGTTCAAATTGAATGACTCATGTCTTGATTTGGCTCACAGCTAATGAATCAGCGTCGTTCGTGCGTCGTACATGGTTAACGGCTGACGACAGCACACGACGAGAAAACAGCCTGACAGCATATTTATATGCTGTGGCGAGACAGGAGACACCGCTGTCACTTTCAATTCACGATCCTTATGAACGACTTGAATGATCCGAATCTACGCGATTGCTTGAACGATTTGAATTTAATCGAATGTCCCAGCTCTAGCGACTGACGTTGGCATTAAGTAATGGGGTTTCTATGACAGCGCGCTAGAAGCTGCATCGTTTTGAAATTTGCCCCCTGGCAGTCGCTCAAAAGKCACGTGTTCTGAAAAGCCTAATTAACCAACTGACAGTCCAAAAGTCTAAAAGTGTGGTTATAAATACCATACCTGTGTATTGTACCCTTATTGTTACTTTAGTGCTTGCGCCTGTTGAACACATGTTTTATAATAAGTGTCATGTCCGTGTCATAAAATGCCAGATGTGATGGAATTAATTGGATTAAATAAGAATAGTGATTAGTGTAGATCATAAATACTTTTATTTCAATTTAGTACTTAGTTTGATTACATTATATCTATTATATGCATTATATGTATATGTAATGAAAGGTGAATTACATACAGGTAACATAGCTGAAGTAATTTGTATTACCATAATTTTCAAGTGCTTGTTCAATGTTGTCATTAATGTCTTCCACATTGTCATCATCAAATTGTATGTTTCTCATTATTAAAATATGCAAAATACAACATGTATAAATAATCTTTGCAGCCTCGATAGGGCTGTAGTGTAGTACTCTATCTTTTAAGAGGCAACGAAAACGCATTTTTAATACAGCATTGCACCGCTCGACACTATTTCTAGCTCGAACATGAGCCGAAGTGTATTGACTTTCTGGTGTTTCATTAGCCGCACCCTGGATTGGTGTTAATAACCACGGTTGCAAAGGATAACCGGAATCTCCTAAAATAATATTAAGTAAAATGGCAATAAATGTAAGCTGTAAGTGAAATTTGCATTTACCTAGTAACCAAAATCCACGTTCACCATTATTATAACACATTTCCAAGTGGTCCCTAATATTGGACATATTCCATATGGCAGAATCATGTGTAGATCCTGGATACTTGCAATTTAAAATTATAAGGTTTGCATCAGAAATCTACAAAATAGCTGTTTTCATATTTCATACTAATTACAGTAGATAGGTATTTTACTATTTGGCAATTTATACTGTGAAAGCCCTTTCGGTTTAAATATGCAGAAATCGAGTTATTTCATTTATGACTTCAACAGCAATTTCCTTTGGCAAGCGATAAAGATTTCTAAACAGTTGCTATGGGATTTCAAAAGGGTTGCTTCCATCTTTAAGAACCTTCTTTCCAAGTTAAATATATGCCTGTACTAAAAAGTTGAAAATAGATAAACTTAATTCGTTTGTATTACTATAATTTTTATTATTAACTTATCTTTCTAGAGCGTTAGCTACTTCATCGCCGAAAACAACACCTAGGAGTATCACGTCCATGTTTTAGTCTGTTGAATTTGAACCGCTTTTTATTTTCGACAGTATCCAGAACCAAGGAACAACCTACAGTTACCAAAAACGTTACCGAAGTTTCTAAATTGTTTTCGGAGATTTGGAGATTAATACGTTTCTTTTTCTCAGATAGAACGGTTAATTTTGGTTTTGCAGGGGAATCTAAAACAGAGCTGATAGCAATTTGTTTTTTTCCAGAATTTATGGGCATGCCAACAATTGGGTTTTGTTCTGCATTTGATTGAATAGTGAGGTCGTCATCGTCTTGTTCTAGTTCATATGTGTTCTATGTTTCGTCAGGTTCGGCTATCATAGACATGTTGTCAGTTTCGGGTTTTCGTGTTGAATTTTGAGTTTACATAATTCATAAAATAACTGATTAATATCATAGGACGGTTTTTTTTATTTCTGGAGATATCTTTGATTATGTTTACAATTTCGTGATCTAAAGGATTTAGTTCTTTGGTATAAATTTCTACGTGAGATAGCGCATCCGCATTGGTATTAAGTTTGCCCTTTTTATACATTATGGTATAATCGAATATTTCTAATTTAATTCGTTATCGGAGTAATTTTGAATTTGGGCCTTTTAACGGGAAATGCCACTAAAGAGGTTTATGGTTCGTGAAAATGTTAAATTTGCATCCGAAAAGATATGGTCGAAAGTACTTTGTCGCCCATAAATAGCTAATAGTTCCTCCTTTTCTATTACTGAATAATTTTGTTCCGAATCATTTAAGGTACGTGAAGTATATGCAACAGTGAGATCTTTTCCGATAGGTTCCTGTGATAATACAGCGCCTACGCCAACATTACTCGCGTTCGTAGTCTAGATAAACCAGACATTTTTCGTTCTGAATTCTCTCGAGGATATTATCTCTTATCTATAATAATATATTGTACTAAAATATAAATACTTAAAAAAATAACTTCATATATTATCTAAAATTAGAAAAATTGCCTTTTTGCAATAGGCCAAAGCAATTACAATAAATCTAAACAATCGTTCCTATTTAGTTCAACTTCATACAACGTTACTTTACTTCCTTGTTCTTTTCAAAATTTGGAGAAGCAACGTAAAAAAGTCCCTTTTTTGTCTGAAAGAAACATTTGCAACTGCAGTTGATAGTACTTTCTCTCTTTTGTATTATTTAATACATAATTCCATATTGTTCTTTCTGAGCTTGGACATACAACTTTAATACTGTATTCTTCACTCATCCCATCTGGAGATGCTCCACGGGATATTCTTTTTCGATTTTATTTTTTTTTGTTTGGCATATATTTTCCCCGTAAAACGGCATTTGTTTTAAATGACAATGATGCACCTATCAACGTTTCTGTTAGCGAACCGGCCAGGGTTTTAAATGTTCATGCCTCATAAAACCTGGATGCTTTGATTCTTCCAAATTTTAATTCCTTCCACGCGGAACACCTGCTATGTTTTCTAGTTTTTTGTTCACAATCTATGCAGTCTTGCTTTACCGTATTTGTTTTCATATAATTTATAAATATATATTTATAAATTGATAAGAGCACCTCTCTTTCAATGTCAAAAATACCACCGATTCTATGTGGCAACGTCTTGGAAGGACGTCAACTTCAGTCACTTAATTCTTCGTGGGCTAAGGATTTTTTTGATTGAAATATCATATATAAAAGTATAATATTTACTACCAACCCCTTTAGTTAAGGCAGACATGAGTTCTTCTTGGCAAGAAAAAGTGGTTAGTTTCCTCGACAAATGTTTTTTTAAATTAGTTGTGTTACCACTACTTTTCACTTTACAGTGACACAGTTGCATTTCCCGCCTCCACTGGTTTTCACAGACTCATTCCATACTGAACTTTTAATTGGAGGCATTTTAACATTTCGCAAAACACAAATCACGTAGAATACACGCGACAGCAATCACAGTCCGGCCATTACATGGAGCTGAACTATGCACTTGCAGCCTGTTTGCAACTAGAAAAAGCCTTTGGTCTCTGTAAGGGTACTTGCAGACAGTGCGATTGCGATGCGATTTTCCGTTTGTGTAGTTGCAGTATGCACAGCAGACAAAGAATTATTTTGTTGGCATTATTACATCGAAGACGTAGGAGGAAACGAGTGAATCGACGTTATTGGGTACATCCGCTTTTACAAGTAAGATATGTTGAAGGAACCTTTTACACTATTTTTGAGGAAGTGAGACAGCACGAAGAGAAATTTTTCAATTATTTCCGAATGTCAGTATCTACGTTCGATTACCTAGCTGCTCGTTTAAGGAGTAATATAAGTCGACGAGATACTTTGATGAGAGACTGTATCCCGCCTACTGAAATGTTGGCAGTGACTTTAAGGTACGTAAATAACAGTGTTTTTAATACAAAATCCACAAATGTGTTAAATACAAAATAAATTACTTTTCGCGAAAATTGAAATACAAAATAACTGAAATAAATTTTATCCAAAACTTAACAAAACTCGACAAAAACTATTTAAATGCTTTCAACGAAACTTAATAAGTGAACTATGTTATGTTATTTTGGTGTGTCAAATGTAAAAGTGCATAATCTTATACTTTACATAGACTGAAATCAAGTGTAAGATACTGCCAGCTGGCCTGTCTGACTTCTGAAGAGCGCTCAATGTTTACCGGAGTCCATACAGTCCCCGGTGTTTGTGATCCTGTTCTTTGAAGACTATTCAGCCACACCACCAACATCGAAGTCGTCGCTGTATGAGCATCACATAATTACCCGTTTTAATGAAGGTGTCGTAAATAAGCACACGACGTTCTACAGACCAAGGCTCCAATGTTGCTAAAGTGATATCTATTGACAAGAAGGTATGAACCATTCCGAAATCAGTGTGACCACCCAAGCGCGTATAACAGTCATTTTAAATTAACCAATTTATGAATTCTATATTTAAAATATTTTTATAAAACATATAAATATAGTTTTAAAATATTTAAAAAACATTATACTGCTTATGGTTATTCTTCCCCTGTTTTAAATAATTTGCAGTCAATAGCTAACTAAAGTAGGTTTTGTTAAACAAATTAGGGATTATTGGGAATACGTCATCTGCGAATTAAGAGCTAAATTTTAGTAATTGGTATAGATTATCATACTTTGCATCATATGAAAGTAATTTTAGGTTGCACATAAGACCACAAAAATGGGTGTTTGCATTCAGTTATATTTTATAACGTATTCTTCGTCTATTGTGCAGTGTCGCTTGCTCCTTTCCTTTTCGACACTACACAACATACTAAGAACACCAAACGTAGTAATGTAATAATCCAAATGTAAAAGCCAGTTTTTCGAAAAGTGGTCTTTGCACCGCAACCTAAAACTTATATATCTTGTAAAATGTAATTTATAGGTATTTCCAAAAATTAGTTTTAAATTTTCGAGTGACATTCACAATAATTACCAACCAATATAATGATAATTTAATTCGTGGAGGACGTGCAACTTTATTTAATGGACGTTCGGTCTTCCGATTCGTCACTTCTTAAGCTTTCGAAAAGTCGTGTTGGCAGATATCGTTTTCGTTTTCTATTTATAATGTCATAATCGGATTGTTGTTCATACAGTTTCTTACAAGCTTAGCCAAAATTATCTAGAAAGAATAATTTATAACCAACCTAGTCAGAGAATGAAATCTTCAATTAACTTGTTTGGAAAAAACATCTAGTGACTTCATGTAATTTCCAAGTATTTGTCCGTTCTTCATCCATCCGAAGCGCTTGTTGTCTGTAAGGAGGCTAAAAGCAATGTTTATTGCGAGGAGTTAGCCAGTATTTATGGACAAGAGCCACGGTTCCGTCATCAAACTCAGTTCCTATAAAAAGGCTCGTCGTTATATAACCCTGCAATAAAACAGAATGTCTAAGTTTTCTGGCTCAATCACGAAAGTATGCGGACCGATTTTGGGAATAATTTGTGCTTCAATCTAAGTTGGCCGTGAACATCGCTAATCGCGACACAAAATGCTTTGACTTTCTTGAAACTTAACTTTCCACATCCTCCTAGTGTTTTCACCTGCCTCTCCTGTTGCTTTTGCACTTTTTTTCTTGTTTCATCATATTTTTGTTCAGAAATCAGCAAATCTAGTTCTGTTCACCAACCTTTTACCTCGGCATAATTTTAGCGGGTGATCCTCCAGTAGTACAATGGAGTGTATTCCGGTAGTCTATCAAGAACCGCTGCATTTAGCTCTCAATTCTGCTGAGTAAGGACCAATTTTTAGAATGAAATTTTTGATTGTTCTTACTGGGTTCTTCGCTGCGCTATTGGTTGTTGGATTGTAAGGGTACGTAACCTGTTGTATGTATGCCATCACCGATCTTGAGGAAAGTTTTCGATTCCTCCCCAGCCAGCAGCGTGACGTCACAATTACGTAAGTAAATGGTGAGAAGTTACGTTCTTTATGCTTAAAAAATGACGTCGATTAACCCTAAATAAGACCTTAATATGTCACAGCTAGGCAACGTCATTTTAATGACCTTTTTAGATGTCAGGAATGATGCTTTTATAACGTGAGGAATGACGTCACTAGGGCTAAAAACGACGTTAAGTATGCGTAAATATAACGTTAATTTTCATCACGTGTTTGTCATCTCTGATGTCTTATTACGTATAAAAACATGCTTGCTGCGGGGATGCACGGCGATCCCGCGGTGGCGACGCCGCATGTTTTACGACGCATAAGATAGAGGATCCGCCACCTAAAACTCGCCAGGCTCTTTTTAAACTGTTTAAAAAAAAGGCATAGTGGGTGTCCAAAAAATATTTGCAGATGATTTTTCGCAAATAAAGTGAATCTTCACTTTATTTGCGAAATTTCATTTTCAACAAATATTTCTTGGACACACTATGCCATATTTATATACAACTTAAGGTTGTACTTAATAAAATAAAGAAAATACAAGCATCAGGAGCTTAAGGTGGTGGACCTTGTATTTAATGGCATACCTGCAACCGTGCCACAAGTATGTCATCGTACACAACCCGTCGGTTGCAAAAGCACTGTCGCGCATCCGCGCCGCAAATATTTTGCCAGCCTAACTCACCTATTAATGTATGCTATAATGCGTCAATGTGTGGTGTCGTCATGCGTTTTATTATATTTTGTTGTAACAGATGACGTCACAAAAATATTGGCTAACATATATTTTGTCTTTATATATTACGATCAGATATTCAATGTATATATTTTCAGGGCAAAAATAAACACATGTAATATAGATATATCATATATTAAAGTAGTAGAGTACACTTACATAATTGTATGATAAACATTTCACACATAACTAATAAACAGTTAAATAGAAATATATTCATAAAGTATGTAACAGAATGAAAATGAACTGACAAGTTCAAATTGCTATAATGTTCGCTTGGGTGCAACAACTTTGCTCTTGCAAACCGGTCGATATTCGTCATAATCAGTCGGTATATCTGAATGCACCTCAGCCTGTTTTAATTTTTTGAGTGACTTCATATACGTCTGTAACAAAAAAAAGAACACTGCTCGCAGTTTAAGTAAAAACATGAAAACCAACCTTCTTCAAAGAAGATATGGGAAATGCCATATACATTCCAAGATGCCTCCTCTGGAGAATCCCCCTTTTTTAAAGCTTTGTAATATGCAGTCTGCTGTCTATATGGGGACCACCACACCTCTTTCTTGTGTGGAGTCAACCAGTTGGAATGGACAACGGCTAAATTGCCCTCCTCGCTGAATTCTACTCTAACACACATTTTTATAATGTAGATGAAATCTGATAAAAGAACCTGCTAAACATAATTACATTATACATAAGTTTTAATTGAATTGTTTGAATGCCAGTTTTTACGTTACATTGTGATGACAAATGGTCCAGGAGCCCACGACAGATCTGACTTACATATGGGGGCTAGATTTAGTATATTTGTAATGAAAAATTAGTCGGCTGGCACGAGCTTGGTGAGTTATACGTGAGCTGCCCTTTTGAATGTGTGCAGGATAGTTCAGTTATCATATTCATTCAGGGGAAATATTTCAAATAAAAGTGGTAGCACGCAAGGAGTATGAGTACTTGATAAACCAATACAGCATATTTGTACAGCGTTGCAAATTTTTAAGTACTGAACCAAACTTGTATTTTTTAATAGATATACCTACTTCTTATGTCTAATAATTATACATGAAATTCTCAGTAAAAAATTATTAAAGTTTACATGATGTAAAATTACTGGTTTCCGAGATACTCATATAGGTAGGTGATAGTTATTTGTACTCACACAATTGACGGTTTTATTTTAAATCTTAGAGAAAAATAAAGTGATGTGCCACGTTTATACAGCGTTAACTGTTTTCGATTACTGAATTGCATTTATTGTCAGTAAAATAACACATAAAAAGTTGCTGGTTCAATTTAAAAAAAGGAAGTTTGGTTCAGTACTCGAGACCAAGCAATCCTGTATAAATCTAGTACATCACTTTACACATTAGTACTTCTTGGGTGCTACGACTTTTATTTGAAACATTTTTCCTTAATGATTTTAAATAAACAGTCGGTTGGATAAAAACGATAACCGTACCATCTGCTATGTGTACCTCGAAAACATGTAATTTTAGACTATAATGTTGTACTCATAATTTTATGTGTGATCAATATGCGTCATAAAAAGTAGGTGGTTCTATTAAAAATATGTAAAAAATGCTAGTATTTCAGCATTCGGAAAGTGGAAACACTATAAATATGCTTTGTTGCTTTAGATATTGAGTACTCCTTAGGTGCAACCACTTTGATTTGAAACATGCTTCTCGAAGATTTCAAATAAAGCTGTCAAATAATGGACCACCCTGTGGCCTGTGCATATTCATAAGGGCAGCTGAGAAAAATGCAGCTGACGGTGTTTTCTGGTGTTTTTATAATGACAACAAATATAAAAAAATACAATCATGTTGCGATTCTTCAAATGCGAATGTTTTTTTACATGTTTGATGGACTACCGACTACCGTAGTACTATCCACTGCTACTCGGGTGGTTGACGGGCATTTCGGAAGTTTGTAACATTATAGTTGTTGTAGAAATAAGAATCAATCAATAGTTTAATTTAAAGATACTGCTGGCGGTACTCACCACTATATATAACCTGTATGCCTGTATCACGGAAATTGTATATTTAAATAAGATTTATGTGGCCTGTATAAACCCACACGCGACGCTACCACTTACAACTTAGTAGTAGAATGGAAAATGGCGATTGTGGATTGCGGTTCAGTCTAGTCGTTCAGTGCTGTAGCCTTCAGTGCTCTCAGCCGACCAGCGACCATGTTGATACGTTTCGTCAATGCGCTATTGCTAGTTTTAATCAAACGACTTCAATGCAACTTTAGTAAAATTATCACATTTTGTTTAAAAACCTTGTAGAGGAATAAAACGCCTACAAAATATTTTTTCTATTTCGCGTTCATAATGAGGCCATTATGATACGCAATTTGCCTTTCATGATAGAGCCATTTCGAAACGCAACTTTTTATTTTCCAGTGTTGGTATCAGTAAAAAACACCTCGTAACGTCGTAACTGTCATGGTTCTTGTCAAAATTTACAATTAGCCAACTTAAGGTTAAATTTCTCTAAATTTTTTATTTTTATGAAATATCTCACATTTTCTTGTGCAGAAGGCGCGAAATAGAAAAATAGTATAAAAACCTGTTTCATAAGGCCCTTTGTTGCACGTAACCAAAGATTACAAAACGAGCCGAAGGCGCCGAATGGCGCCTTATGAAACTAGTTTTGTAATATAATATAACATTTATTTTCCAACTACATCTGGTCCACAATGTTATAATCCGATAAATAATATGCGCGGGTGTACAGGTTCAACCGCATAGCGCGAACTTTGAAAAACATATGCAGCGTTTTCTCGCGACGCATCGGGTTGAACTGTTTTAAAGACAATCGCGAGTTAAATTTATGGTTAAAGTAATGATTTCACGTTTGCAACGTTTTCAACGTGGTTTTAAAGTATATTTTACGCAACGTTTTGAACCGTTTTAGTTATYGGTGTGTAAGAGTTTGACGACAAACTGGAATACGCGGTGGGTCACAGAAAAACGCCTTTGACAGTACTATATACAATATCCAAATAGCAGAAATTTCAAATGAAACACATACATAAGTACATTTAATTATCAGTAACGTGAAAAAATGCGTAGTGAAAGATGTACGTCATTTGCACGCCATTAGTCGTCTTAGTATGTTTCATAATGTCTAAAAGACCTTTACTTAGTAAATAAAATGACGTTCTTAAGACGTGATTTCTAGGTAGATAGTTGACGAATGACGAGCTTCACCAAAAATCGATGCGAATGAAGACGTTAAATAACGTCACTCTGCTAGCTGGGTCATATACTAGCTGTCGACCGTCGTCAGACACAACCATCTTTGGTACTCCAAATCGAGTGAAAGTCTCTAGCAGTATACAGATTATGTAGTATTATTTTAATTCTATAATAGGTATATGTAAACTTACTTCGAATTTATGAATTAAATAACTTAAGTCACTGCCAAAAAATTAAGCAAATATTTTTAAAATGACTTCACATTTACTCTCTTGTGCAGATTCTGAAATGCTTATATATTGTTTCTGGAGACCGATCTGTAAAATTTTTTCTAACTTGTTTTCTGCTACTTGAGGTAGCAAGCAACGTTTTTAGATCTTGGTCCATGAGTTTTCTGTAATGCCAATAAATTACATCTTCCATCTGAAGAATTGACCATTCCGTTGGAATAACTTCGATTGTGAGTGAATCGGCAACATTTAAAAATAGCCTTTGCTGTGTATAGGTTTCCTCAAGGGGAGATTCCATCTTATGACCAAAGCTTTCTTTTAAACTGGTGGTATTTAATATGCTGATCTTCTTATGTATTGTATGGGATGTCACCGTAGATAGGTCCTATAGAAGGATGCCGGTTACTACATCCTGCTTCATAGCTTGCAGTAAGTCACCAACCTATTAAGGTAAGTCCGGGACAGACCGGCTACTTTTTTAAAATTAGCTGTGTTTTGTTTGTTTTTGTTTTCTTTGTAATTGTTTTTCATTCCAGTTCATATAGTAAATGCACAACTAAATTATTTATTCAAAATTTAAATAAACATGAAATTGACGTGGATGCACTTGATCCAATGGATCCTTTTTAGTTATTTTAAAATAGCCCTCTCCGCATTCTGTGCATTCATTTTCATCGGAGTGCTTAATGGAGTCATTACTGTCATCTGAAACTGGACTGTCTTCATCATCATCAGATGATTCGTCCGCTGTTTTCTTCTTAGAAAACCTTATTTTCGCCGGTATTTTCGACTTTTTAACTATTTTGGGAGTTTGTTTCGCTATCTTTTGCTTTTTGTTGACTTATTCGTTCCGGTGTATTCAACATCGCTGCTAGCCGACCACTTCTTCGTTTAACAGTCCTTTTTATGGTCTCTGGCACTGGCGATATCTCATTTATTAACTTTCAAAGCGTAGGATCTTCTTCAGTGTGAATTTCAGGATCATCGTCACGGGAACAATCGGGCTGAGGATCAGCTTCGAAAGAACAATTTGGCTGGGGTTCACGTGGATGGGGTGACGGTGTGCGACGTTCGGATTCAAAGCTCGAGCCATCTGTATTCCAGTTAACTTCCACATACGCGTAATCAGGAATTATTTCTGGATTAAATAGTGCGATGCCAGTTGCCCGGAAGTTGCCGGAAGTTCTATTGTGAACTGTGACGGCTTTACTCCATGACGTTTCCAGCAGCTGACCAAATTTTAAACGAGTGATTTTCCTGGCAAGGTTCGCTTTTATAAAATTGTTGCAAGCTGAATAGTAGTGACTCTTAGCCCGCGATTATACTTCTAGGCGTCAGGTGACGGGTGTCAGGTTGCAGGTGACAGGTTGCAGGTGTTAAGTCATAACGTAATTATACTTTAGGTGTTAACGCTTGGTTGCAAACCGAAAAAAGAGTACGTAGGTAGTTAGTATTTTTCAAGATGTCGTTTAAAACGCGTCTTGCGCTCCTCCTGCTCGAAGATGCAGAAGAAGATATTCCCAGGAAAAGAAGTAGAGAGTATAGTGTTCATCCGGTAAATGAATTGAGATATCAATACGGCGAATTCCATCACCTATATCGAGACCTCAGAAATCATCCTGAAAGATTTTTTGAATTTATGCGGATGTCTATAGGTACATTTGATTTTCTTTTAACGCGGATAGAGGCCAAGCTGCTCCGAAAAAATACCTGCATGGCACCAATATCTTCCGCGGAGAGGTTATATGTAACTATAAGGTAAGTAACAGATGGAAGGTGTGTGGATTGTTGAAGAAATAGGCAGATTGTAATAGAATAACTGGTTCATTGTTACTTGTATTGGACGACATTCGTGCTTGACATAAACGTTACAGCCATCTTGTTACATGTTCACTTAACACTGCTACCAACGTTATGAACTACCAACTTATAAAACTAAAAGTATTTGTTGCATTTAACAGTAACTAAACGGATTTAACATTTTTTTAATTTAAAATAAGTTTAATGTGAAATACCTAACATTTTACATACAGTATGAATAACATTTTTATTATTTTATTTTTAACATTTTCTATATAAAATAACTTTAAAGTGAAATACTTATTTTACAAACAGTATGAATAATTCCTTAATATAGGCAAAAATAAATAGGAATTCTAAAGTGAAATTAACCACCTAAGGAAAGAAAAACAAAAAAATCTAAAGCGGACATTATAAAATGGATCTTACTAACTGTTAACCGTTAAAATAATTATTATCATTCTGTAAGGGGTAAGCAAATTGCTGACCACTGGATATGTAGTCACTGGTACTGCCAGAACTCCACGTGACATGTACACCTGTTCGTTGAGAGCTTGACAATGAATTATTGGCTTGAGCATTCCGAGCAGAAAATGAATCAAAATCGCTGGATTGACCAGGTTTTCCTGCATGTTTCATATATGCTTCATGGACGTCTTTCTGCAACTTAGCCCTCAGCTCAAGCTTTTCAATCAAAGTCAACGGTTCAATGAATGGAAGCAAACTCATTAAAAAGTTATAATCAGCATTGGTAGCAGTTTGCATGAATTGTTTATCAACCGCTGAAGTCTCTTGCAGAATCTGGACCTTTTTCTTTTCAAGGTCTAACCTCTCTGCATGCATTTGGTCATAATGGTGCTGGTTATTTTTACGTTTGGGAGGAACATTTTGTCTATTTGAAAACACTGAAGACGAACGACTAGAAGATGCACAATCTGGAGAGGGAGAGGCGACCGGAAGATGAGTTCGAGGCGTGCGAATTTCACGTATACTTTCTTCACCGTCTAAGGAAGAAGCATCGCCTGTTTGGTCTTCTCTATCCTCTTCGGAATTTTCAAAGCGTCTTACCAGATTTCCTGTAGTGGGAGCCGGCAGTATAACATCTTTAAGAAATAGCATAATGTCAAAAAATTCCCAAGATGATTTCCAATCTGCAGCGGGGTCGCCGGATTTTGTCTTTGGCATTTTTAGTAGCTCTTTGCGCATCTTTGTTCTTAAATTTTTCCATTTGCTTTTAAGTTCTGAAACTGGAAAAAAACACAGCGTAATTAAATAATGAAAAACTTGAAAAAAGGAATTTCTGCAGTACTGCAATGTTTTTCTCTCTTTCAGATACTTATCAACGGGGCTCTCATTTGCCAGTTTAGCTAACCCAATGCGCATGGGTAAAACGACAATTGGTGAAATAATTCATAATTGTTGCAAAGTACTTTGGGCCGAACTTGTAGACGATTTCATGCCAGTGCCTACACAAGAAAAGTTGACGGAAGTTGCAAATGATTACTACAAAAGATGGAAATTTCCGAATTGCATAGGTGCTATTGACGGGAAACATTACCAAATAAAAGCTCCAGGACATAGTGGATCAATATATTTTAATTATTTAAAGTACTTTTCAGTTGTTTTACGAGCTGTGGCTGATGCAAACAAAAAATTTATTACAATTGAAATTGGCGCTAGAGGAAGACAGAGTGACGGTGGAACATTCGCTGCGTCAACTCTTTTCCAGCTTCTTGAGTCAGGCCTCTTTAATGTTCCCGAACCTAAGGCCCTTCCGGAGACAAATACTATATTGCCGCATGTGTTAATTGGTGATGAAGCCTATCCTCTTAAACCATATCTCATGAGACCCTACCCTCGTCGCGAATTAACCCCTATAAAAGAAAATTTCAACAGCCAGAAAATGTATTGAATGTGGATTTGGAATTATGAGAGCCAAGTGGAGGCTATTGGGAAAAGATATTGAGCAAGCCCCTAAAGACGCCCATGATATAATTAAATGTATGTGCATCTTACATAATGTAATAAGGGAGAGATGGAAATGACGATCTGCACTACAACCAGGTGGTGAACCAAATTTACCAAGAAGATCAAATGGAAGTCCCACAAGGTTTACGAATACGCTACACGAATGAAAGCAGGGAAATCCGAGACACATTTGCCGACCACATGATGCATCATTAACATAAAAAAAACAAAATAATAAAGTTAATATAAATAAACGCCAAAATACGAGATCACTATTAATATTTTTTTAAAGTTACCTATTTGTAATGACGTCATTTTTGTTTATCTTTGTTTAATACAATTTAAACAGCGGTAACAACAAACTTTTGAAAAAAAATGATGTCCGTTATTAATGAAAATTATCAGTCACTGTCAATCAGAACCATTAATTTGTCAAAATTACGTTTTTTGCACCTGAATGACGTTATTACAAATAAGTATTTTTTTACTTAATAATATAATTATTTACCTTCCTTTCCCACAACCTGAGCAATCTCACGCCATTCTTATCCAAATAATCCACATTCTTGTGGTTAGGATCAGCATCATTCCAAATTGCAGGTCAGGTCTGCACTTCACTAATTAAGATCTCGCGATCTTCTTTCGATATTGCACATTTTGCCATTCTAAATTAAAAGAAACGAATTATAACAATTTTTCGGTGCAACAACACGCAACAGTGCCCCGAGCGCTAGGTGGCAGGCTGAAATCTGTCGCATTTTGCAGATATAGGTGACAGCGGGCGACGTCGCCGGGTTGTCTCCCACCACCTGGATCGAGTATAAACGCCAACATTAAAAAGTTAGCAAAACAAACGTAGGTGACGTCGCCTGTCGCTTGCCACTTACCACCTGACACCTGACGCCTAGAAGTATAATGGAGGGCTTAAGCGACTTGAAGAAAAAACCTGTCCAGAGGTTGGAGATAAGCAGTCTATGGCATGGCAAGCAGTTGAGGATTATTAACTTCTACAGAACTGGTGTGGGATGTATGGCTGTCTAAAATAAGAAGTGCGGGCCTACTAGTTTGCGAAGTAGAATATGTTTTTCCAAGTAGCGTAAAAAATTCTTGCATTGACATAGGTGGATTTCTCTGACATAGTTACGGTAGAGCCAGACGGCATCCCCAACGTCTTCAAGTGACAGATGGTTGGAAGAGAAACTATTTATGGCGGCACAAATTTAAAAATACTAGAAAACAGCAAATTTTAATGTTTCTAAAATTTAATTAATTTTCTTTCTCTTTATTGTGTAATAACTTTTAATAATTAACAGACAGCAAAGCATACCGTCGTTGATACTGCAATACGATGTATGTCATAAATACGTAACTTTTCAGGAGATCAAATAAACTATGCCACATTCATATTTTTAAATAAATTTTTACAAACATGTATTTTTAGTGTGTTGTTTTAGACTAATTACATTTTCTAATATCTTTTTTTGCGTTTACATTAATATTTTTTCAAAATACAGTGACATACGGCATATTTCAGTAAAGAATTGGTTACTTTAAKGACATACAACAAAAATAAGCACACAAGGAAACGTTAAGAAAGATAAATTTATTCGCCTTAAGGATTGCTTTAAATAACAAAAAATGCATTTTTTCAGTATAAACAATAACAATACATAAAAAAGACAAGWTTTTTTTTTTTAATTATTTTATATGTATACTTTGTCCTTGTGGAGAACAGCTATGTCTTAAGCCATTGTAAAATCCATGTTAATCATTTTCTATTACTGATTTTAGTTCTTGAAGGTGGACAAATTTAGTATCATCGATTAAACGTGGCTCTGAATACAAAGGAATATGACAGAACGCAGTTTTTTGCCTTGACGGTCTTCGCGGGAGTTCTCTCCATTCATCAGAAAATTTTAGTTTGTATTTTATAATTCCGTCTGGGAGATATTGCAGTGCACAAATATTTACACAGGGATCACCTTTTTTGTTTCCAGGTCGAATGCTTGCATACATTCCTTTGTCATATTTGAGAAAGTCATTATTATTATGCATAGGTATCACCTTGTAAGGAGACCGATTTTGTCTTGCTGATTTAATAATTTGTATGTAATCTGCCGGTACAGATACATCTCTCTTCCTACCTAACATTCTTTCTATTATACTATGGACAGAATCCACCTCCATTTGGGTGTGCCCCACCTCAAGATATTTTTGCTCAATAATTATGTTTGTTTCCATAGCGAGCTCCAGTATGCCGTTTGACATATTTACGTTGTGATTCTGGTAGCAACATCCATCACTCCATACTATAATCTTTGCAGGATGGTAATTATCTATTTCAGCTTTAAGAAATCTAGCCAAGATGGTGACAAAAACATCACTTTCTAAACCACCATTTTCTTCATACCATAGATAACACGAAACATCTTTATTAGAAAGGTTAAAGAATGTGTGATTATGGACTTTCAATTTTTGCTTGTAATACATGGCTGATGCCTGAGTATGGGAGCACAGTAAAACAGCTTTTAAGTCCATGGTGTAGACGCAAACTAGATTTTCTTTATCAGCAATAGAAGCCTTTTGTTTATCGTATTCTTTTTCTTTGCGTGCCAACTCTTTTCTATCCACATGCCTGTCGTATTGTTTTTGAGTTATGTTTCCCGTTTTATGCATTATGCAAGTATTAAATTGATCCTTTCGAGGGGAATAGATCTCCAAATTCATTGATTTAAAGGTTTTGTAAAAGAGCCTCCAAGAACAGGCCTTTTTTTTGTGAGGTACAGTACTTTATAAATTCACGGTATAAATGTCGGTAGCTATTCCATATGGGTTCCAAATAGAGTTTTCTACTCGACGCCCTACAATAATGTGATTCGATTTTTGGTAAGCTGTTTAGATAATCAGTAACAGTTTTTGAGCAATAAGACACCTGTGATTGTTCGTTCGGCACATTTTTTGTTTTGTTTAAAGCATCGGACAGTGTAGAAGTTTTTAAAACCCACTCTCTAACAGACCTCTCTTCAACTCCCAAGGTTGCAAGAAACATCTTACAGACATGATATTTTACTGTTTCGTGATTGATAATTGACATTAAGAAATATCTGAAACTAAGTTGTTTACGTGATTCTTCTGTTACAGTGTCTCGCCTTCTATGTTGTGCTTTAGAATGTAGAACAAGACTACAAATAAAAACTCTTTTTGCTTCCCAACTACCCAGCCTCCAAAAATGTTCAAATATACGCTGCCGTTGTTCTTCAGAAATTGTTTCACATTCAAAGTTCTGTTGTGGCCCTTTTAAACATTTTTTATGACCTTTACATCGTGGATTCAGTTYACGTCGCTTGCGTTGAGCTGTTTGCTCATATTTGCCTGAATCACATTTTTGGAAGCGTATATAGCTATCCCCTTTAAGTCTAGCCTGTGCATTATTTTTTCTTTTCCACTGTGATGAGTCACCTTGTCCTTTGCTCTTTCGCTTGTTTGCCCTTCCATCCCCTACTATCACATTTTCATTTTCCATTCTTATTCGTGCTTGCCTCAACTTCCACTTCCTCTTCTTCTTCTTCTCCTTCACTCGGCACATAGTCACTGTCACTGCTGCTTTCCTGGTAAAGTTCTTCTTGTTCGATAACCTTATCATCAGAATCACTTCCTGTATAAAATTGTACAGATTCTTGTGTGCTAAGAATCGGTATAGTCTGTTCTGCTGTTTTCAAAATCGTGAAAGTTTTACACTCTGCTTGCGTCCAGTTCTCCTCAACAGACGAAGGTTCCGCTAGAAAATTGCTACATTGCGGTGTTTGAACAATTACTACATTTTCTGAACTGGTTGGTGCACTAGATGTGCAAAATTCATCATCATAATATTTTTCAGTTAGTAAATCGTGCGCATTTACATTGCTGGGTGAAAGATTCTCCACTGATGCTGCTTTATTGAGAGCCAATTATACCAGTAGGTGTCCTCTTCTACTCATACTAATTATCTGTAAAAAAACCATGCCAAGCGTTATTTCAAATATCTAATATGTCGTATGTCACTATTTAATTAAAATAATACTGAAAAGTCTGTAAACATGTATCATGAAAGTCATTATGTCCTATGTCAAACCCTTGTAAATTATTTTAGAGGTTACATTTAAAACATTGGTTAGTTACAGTTTGAATGTTCAATATTTTATCTAACAGACTTTTTTCTCTAGTTGTTGTATATAATAAATCGTGTTATGCAGGTACTTACCGTCTTTGGCACAGTTTACACTAGAGACTAACAAAAATCACAGTCACCAGTTATCCAGTCAAACAAACCTTCGTAAGAACACTGCTTATATGATATAGATACATACCTGGATAGCCTCCTGTTTCAAAAAAATTGAAACGATATTGCGTCATATTCGTCAGCACTAGGCCAACGGATTTATTTTATGTTTAATTTAATTATTAATAGTACTGTAGCAAACCGTATGTATTCGTTACTGAGTAACGGGTAGCCGGTCAGAACCGAAGTATCGATTCGTTACTGCCTTTAAAATATCGTTACTCGTTACTCGCATCGACGGTAAATCGTGCTCGCATCTGGCATCTCACAATCCGATCCCGACTAGTGTTCGGGTCGAGAGTGGGGACTTCGGACACCGTACTGCACTACTACCGCTGTGAGATGATCGAAATACGAAATGCGATTACCGACTATTTTCTCGTATGTCATGTTCGTAGTTCGTAATCGTATGCCTTGTTGCTAGGTGCAAGTTGGACGGTTGCAGTCGTCGCGGAATGGCGGGAAAGACAGTGACGAAGAAGCATTAATAATTATGGTTTATCTTACCATTTCTTTGATACAAATTCGCTACGTATTTGATTAATTAATAACCGAATAAATAGGTACGATTCGTTACCGATTCGGTATCCTGCGCTATAGGTACGTGTGCGAGGATCCGGGCGCGGAGTATTCAGTTGGTAATTAGGTTTCCCTCTCGTATAACAGTAACGAAAGTAACGAGTAACGAATATTTTGTAACGAATACTCGGAGCTGAAATAACGAATACATACGGGTAGTGATTTTCTCGTTACTTTTACACCACTAATTATTAAACAAACCGCCATGTTTAGCATTAGCAGTCCCTTTTCTATAGGAACAGCTGCTCTACCAGGGAGGCACTGCTCTCTCAAAATTAGTTCAATGGATTTAAGAAAAGCTTTTTGTCAGACTCCGTTAGATTCAGCAAGTAAGGAGAAAACTGCTTTTTTTATTTTAAAGTTGTCCCATTTGCTTTAAGAAATGCAGCCCAATGCCAACAGCGCCTCATGGACGCCCTAAAGTTTTTTTGTTATAGTGATCATATAATTGTTACGTCATTTACATTTGAGGAACATATTCAAATATTAAAAGAAGTTTTAAGGCGTTTAAAGGCTGCAAATTAAAGAGTAAATTTATAAAAATGCAAATTTTTAAACCTTTATAGTATTTAGGATTTATAGTTGATGGTAATGATTTAAGAACCGATCCTGATAAAGTATCATGTATGATAAATTCTCCCCGACATACAACTACAAGTGAAGTAAATAGATTTGTTGGCATGCCATGGTATCGTAAACGCATATCTTCATATGTGAAGTCTGGCTACACATCGCTGGTTAAAATGCTTATGTTATGGAGAACTGAGCAGGCGACTATGACTGCCAGTGTAATTTCCGTATTTTGAAGCCGCATACCGCCTGCCAAAGCTGGAAATCTCTTCTTTAGAACACCAAAACAGCGTTCTACAGTGTTCCTAGTTCCAACACGTGTAAAATTATATTCAACTTCTCCCTGAGTATGTGACATAGAAAAAGTTAGATAGAAGTGAATCTATCGTTGTCTTCATCCGTTCAAAGTTGGTGGCGCCATCTCGTGGTCGCCATATGAACTAACTGCGAACCCGCGCGATTTGAATGATCCCCCAAATCCTTTGATTTTTATTATATTATTTTCCGTATTCTTTGTAAATATTCACAACAATAGTTCCTAACATGATTAATGTTAGAAACTACTGTTTGTGAATATTTACAAAGAACATACTTATGTACAAGGTATGAGAATGAAAGACAAATTGTACTATAACAAATAATTTATCAAATAAAATAACAACATAATAACAATCATAGACATGTTTTAGAACCAATATTCACTACAATCTAAGAAAAACTACTCATATGCAATAAAAACTGTTACACCTGTTGCTACATTAGCAACACTGTCTATTTACATACAGAATAATATCAAAGTTTGTGCAAAACACTTTGGTTATATATCATACAATTTACACCAACAATATAATAATTAATAAGATTACTTCCGAATGACTCTAACAACATATAACAGGTATCGTGAATTTTTAAGACAGAATGCACAATCTCACTCACAACTGTGTACATCACATTTCCACAAAGTAATTTACAATTACACAACAATAATTTTGCAGCGGTGGGTAAGATTTTTAACACTTACATAACATAACATATTAATTATTGATAATAACTAAGGCTCAATTTCTCAGTTTGAGTTTAAGTCAAACACAAATCTAAAATGGATTTGAACTTTGCTATGTACTTATGAATGTATACAATTTCCACAAGGAATGCCGTAAACTAAAAACGTTCCTTTATATTAGCCATAATATTTTCAGTGACCATCATGTTATATAATATTATGAAACGGATATTAAAAAAATAGTAACATAGCTTAAGCCCGACTTAGCAGCAGCAACTAATTTAAAAATAAGGCTTCACAAAAATGTATATGTTCTATAAAGTTTACAATTTAATGCATTATCCATAACATTAATTAAAGTAATAAACAAATATTGTTTCAGAAGGCGTTATTTATACAAAGACTGATAAAAAAATTATTAATATGCCATTCTGACTACTCCTGCGTACTTTGTCAAAGAAACTCTAAAAAGTGTCTGTTATGAGTTTAAACAAATTTTCAAAGTAAATAAACAAATAACCAAGAAAGAGATGAAATAAACAACGTGACAACCTGATAAGATCTAAGAAGATCAAAATAATCTATACTCAAACGGCACACATTTCAAACTATTTGGTTTCTGTTTGTGCACCAAACAAGCTAGATGTCATTGCAGCAAATTAATTTAATTATTAAAATGCATTAATGTCAAAAAGGTTTCTCTACGAAGATATAGAAGGCTGTCTTAGAAATATAACCACATAGGCACAAGGTTGTTATTTCAGATTATCTAAATTTAGTTGGAAGTAAATGAAATGTTTTATTTTCTAGAAGACCTACTTAATTATAGTGGCAAAGCATAAAAGTAGTGTTAATTTACATGTTATGTATGTAAAGTACAACAATTACAAATAAAAAAATTAAGTATGTATGGCATGTCCGTGGCAGCTAATATAACATGTATTACATGAATTTCTGTCGCAATGGATCTTGATTATTGACTTCACTCCCAAATACAATTATCAGATACACAGAAGTATGATATCTTACGAAAGCTKGGTTTTTATTTATTGCTTCAGAAAGTTTAGAAATAAAACTGCACTGACTTCACCTGGTAGCTAACAATCCTCACATTTGCGACCAAACACCCTCTACTTTCTTTTAGTCCTACCTTTCCAAGCAATGTGGGATATTTAGATCCTGTAACAAAAACAAAAACATAAATAAAAGTACTTCTGTTGTTACAGAACATCTCACGTTTTGTTGGAGTCCCCTTTTGAACAAGTCGCCCTCTTCCAAAAGTTCGACGCTAATGCCTTCTTTGTGAATTTGTCTTCTTGTGCTGCTTGACTCCACATCAATAGACGTTTTTTTTTCATTTTGCTAATAAGTTTGTTTAGAAACAATATTATTTTTCTTACAATACATATTACCAGAAAATAAAGAAGAGCTACTTGAACTTATACGATTATTCACAATGGTTCTCCACTGAAGACATCCGTCCCACTTTTTTGGATTGAGAAAACGAAATATGGGCTTTTGTTTCGACATCCTGGCACTGAACAAACATCGCATTGTGTACTCATCTACTCATAATCTACTGAAATCAATCACATTTAGGTTACGATTAATTAATCCCAGATTTGCTTACCTCTAATACAGGTCGGCATTTTACAATCCAAATATCACTTCTAGTTAACTGGCTGCTGCCAATAACTATAATTAAACACTTAAGATTGAAACTTAACAATAAAATTTGTACAAAAAACCCCGATACTGAAGTAAATAAGCACAAACTCAAATCATATAACCGTTAATATGCAGTCAATCGTCAGTTCTTTGTTGTCACTGCGTTGTCAAAGCAGTCATTTCTATCGATAATATCGGTAACTGCATAATGAAAACCAGTTGTACAAGCGACACCTACCGACCGCCATATGAACAAAATCAGCAAAATTTAAACCTGGCGCCATAAAGTTTGGACCGAAAACGCCGACCCAGTTTCCTAGCCCTGGTATGTGAATTGGTGAGCGAAGTTAAAAGAAAGTTACGGCAGGAATATCCGTTATTGCCTAAAAGATAATCATTTCCATATCGGCTAGCTTCAAATTCAGCACATAAGGCACTGTCATTAAAAATAGTGCTGTTTGCACGGAACCGGGCCGCTTAACCACGATGTTGCAGATACGTAGTTACATTGCAGACAGTTTGTACGTTTATAGAAAAATAACCTTTGCGGTTGCGGAACATCTCTGCATTTTCACCGCTTGCCAAATGTATTTTCAGATGTGTGTAATTCACTACTCCAATCATGGGCAATTGCATAAAACCTGGTTTTAGTGTCTGTCCTTTTTGCCACAGTGGTTGGCATTATTGTGTACTCGAGTTGGGTTACACGTTTCACAACGCGTGATATTGTTGCCTTATGGATTCCTCCAAAGCAATCACCAACAACTTGTTGGAAAGTGCCGGTGGCATAAAATCTCAGGGCTATTAGTATTTGCTGTACATTAGAGAAAGATTTGTCTCTGCCCGTTTTTGGCTGTAAGGCGGCACCGATTTTGTCATTTAAGAGTGTTACCGTATCCTTTTGAAACACGGAAACTTAGTTTAAATTCTGTGTCAGTGTAAAGATTCACGGAATCAATGCGATCTCTAATATATTTAATTCTTCTTCATCAGAAGAATAAAGATTGTTTTTCTTCTGAGTTTAGATATTGCGTTCTTATGTTTTCTTCTGATAGTTTAATTCGATCTTTGTTATGATTGATTTGGTTTATTTCAGAAGAAACATTAATTATAATTGTATATATTTGTTCGATTTCTACAAGTTCCACTTTGGGAATTGGAATAGAAATTTGTTCGTTATTTAAATTTAGAATTGTGGAAATAGCAGTGTCGTTAGTTAGTTAGTCTAGTTTCAGACTAGAGCTTTAGGCAGAAGGACATTGTCCGTGAGCGGTGAAGCCTGAACAATTCCCTCAGTTACTTTATTAGTAACTTGTACCTGAAGTATGGTTTCGCATCTAGGTGGCAAAACAATAAAAGGTTCATTAATTATGTTATTGAATGGAATTATTTTGTTGTTAATTTTTATAGATTTGTCTTTATAATTGATTTCGGCGTTGTTATTTTGAAAGAAATGGTCGCCCAAGATCCTATCAAAGGGAGTGGATATTTTCTGTGAGTTTATTACATGAACATTTGGATTGATGCTAAATTCTTGGTCAAGGTATAAATTTAAATTTGTAGACCCTAACGTAGTGAGTGGTGCTTTGGGGTTGATACCATTAACCGAAACTATATGACTTTTTCAAAGAGGAGTTTTTGAAGGAATAATTGCACTATGTTTAATTAAAAAGATAGTGGCTCCTGTGTCGACTAGAAAAGTTAGAGGTTTGTCTGAGTTGTCTTAATTAAAAGATAGCGTTCTTTGATTTTGAGTTATGTTACACGCAGTAAACATAGTTACGCAGTGGGGAATGCCTCTTGAATTTAAGTATCCTCTGGAAGGGCATTCATTTCCAGGGATTGTGACTCGTTTAAATGATTTATGCGATTATTTGTTATTTTGCAGTTGCTCCCTAAATTGTCTTTTTTACATTCTTGAACATTATGTCCCTTGCTTTTGCAATAGTTGCAGAATTTTGAGGGATTATAACTGGAAGTTGAAGGGATATTACCCTAAAAGGTTTGATTATTTGATTGATTCGAAAATACTCTTGGCGGATTTGGCGGTTTTCTCCGACAATTCTGTGTGGTATGAGTATTTGTTTTGCAAGAGGAACAGAATAGCCTTGATCTAGGTTTTTCGAGTGTATGATAATATCTTTTCCTCTTGCAAAGCGATAGAAAAAGCTTCATTCAATGATGTTATGTGTCGCGCTCTAAGAATTTGAGAAATGTCTGGCTTACAGTGAAGTATGAATCTTCTGAGAGCACTTCGCTGAATAGACTTTTTCAAACTAAGAAGTTCGTTAGAATTTTCGCATTGGTTCGACTATGCTAAAATACAGTCGTATTTTAATTTTTCTGATCTCTTGTAAAATTCAGTTACTGACTCGGAATTAAATTGTTTTTAAGTTTTTGCTCTAAAACCGTCCAATTTTGAATTTCTTGCATGTCAATCTCATTTACTACATTGTTTGAAAGTTGAGCTGCTACGTACAAGAAAAGTCTTTGAGTTTGCGCAGGAGTAGCCATTTGGAATGCACTATTACAATTTTGCATGAACGTGTTAAGTTCATTTCGGTTCCCATTGAAAGGACGTATGAATTTGAATAAAAGCGAAAGGGGAAGCACATCGCATTCTTCAGATTCACTTTCCGAATCTGGTTCGCGTTTATTTTCGGTTTCGGTCATTTTAAGAGATGTGAGATCTGGGTATAGAGKAATTTTGGATAACGAGAACAACAGTACTTACTGCTTGAAATCTTCTGTGAAGCCGCTGGGGTACGCTTGATTCGTTTGCTTGGAATAGCTTCTTGCAAACCGCTTGGGTAGGTTAAGTGGTGCAGATTGCTGAGCCTCTGCTGGCGAGTGTCAGGGACTGCGTTGACAGGATGAGGTTCGTCTTCCGGTGAAGTGTTGAAACACAATCGTACATCTAGAGACCGCTGGGGCACCTAAGCAGGTTCAGACCTCTGGGGTAGATAACTGCTTCTTAAAGGTGAAGACCACGAAATCCCACTTCTGACACAAGTTTTATATCGGATTCCTCGGTTGAATTGCCGAACAAATAAAATCTGATGATCAAGACTTAAAAGTTTCTGACACCGGGCAGCTTTCTTGAGACTCCGGACTCTCTTAAATGAACAAGGACTGACTTGGCTTAGTGCCACACACTCTTTAGCACTTTGTCACTCATTCACTTTTACTCGACGCTTGTTTACTAGACCAACTAATGAAGAGCGCAAAATAATACCCAATCACCTTGGTATCAAGTAAATAGCTTTATTTGTCGCGGAGTGGTACAAATATAGTCAAATGCGAACAACTGTACTGTACTGAACTAACTAGGGTAGTAACACACACCCTGATTGAAAAGGAAGGGGTCCATTAGAAAGTAAATTATGGGGAAAAACCTAATATGTTTATTTTCCAACAATATTCCTTTTCAACTAGTAACCACTTTCCGCTAGCTTTAATGTCACTGTTTAAATTATTATCACAATAAGAGACGAATGATTTAGTCCAGTTTTCTTTCATTTCATTATACTTTTGTTCAAAAGCATTCACACTATTAACTATCCAGCATATCCCAAATGTGATTCACATAATAAGTATGTATGTCTTCCTTTTCACTAGACTTGTTGTTTGTACACCCAATATTTTACATCTTACTGGATTTGATTCCAGAAAATGAAGTGTTTTATATCTGGAAGCTGACTCTTTATAACATACGTAATAGCCTTCTCTCCGTCAGTTATAAGGTCTTTAATTGTTGCGGAAGGACACAATTTCGTAAACCAACTGTTCATGAACTTCTTTGTTCTTTCTGTGGTAAGGAAGATACATTATTGGAATGACCGGTTCATCTTCAAACAACACCGATAGAAGAAAATCACCCAAATTAAATGTCATATCATAAAATAACGTCAGTTGATTAAAGTTTGTGTTTAGTTCAAAGTTTTTTATAGATTCCTCACTACTAGCCATGCAAATAAAATCCGACAGAAGCGACAATATCTTTACGAATCAGCTTACTACAAACCAATTATGTCATCGCTGGACAGAAGCTTACTTACACGTTCCCGGAGGATTATGTTCGTTACTTGCTTCTTATTTTTTTTGGTGTCAGTACTGGCATATGAAGTTGGTGAATATTTCCATTTGGTGTCAGACTAGCATACACATTATGTGGATGTAGTTTTAAACATATAACGATGGTTGTTGATTTGAGATTTGACGTGTTTTATGTTTTTATAATGTTCTCGATTTCTATGGTGGCTATGAATAACGTTTTATAACGACCTAGTGTAGTGCAACAGTGTTACCGAAGGGTTTGAAATTAACTTGAAAGCACGCTTAAAAATCTAAATCCTTTGTTTTGTAATAAGCAATGAACTTGTTTCAAAGTCAAGGAAGTTTGGCAATAACTTAAAATGGGCAAAAACAGTAAAAATGGGGTTGTTATGGAAATGTAATAATATAGATATGTCATGTTCAAAAAGAATTAATTGTATTATTAATCTTGTGTATATGTTCGTTTAAATGGAATAAACGCTGTTCACCTGCACCTATTTTTAATAAATGCTCCAGTCGAGAACCACGCTCTGCTACAGGTTATGGGCCCAGAACTAGTAGTGTGTGAATAAAATTGGTAAAAATATGGAGCAGTCGGTTACAGCAGGTGGTGTAATAAAACTGGAAGGCACCCAAAACTGGGGAGTCTGGAAATTCCAGGTACGAGTTAATCTGAAGTCAGCAAATGTGTATGATTTGATTGATGGTTCAAATCCAAAACCTACTGACACGGCGAAGTTAGAAACATGGCTTAAAAAAGATGCCAAAGCACAGAACATCATAGTAAATCGATTATCTGAATGTGTGATGTTGCACATCCTTACGTGTGAGACAGCCGCAGAAATTTGGCAGAAATTGTTATCTGTTTATGAACAGAAGTCAACAACAAGTGTACATTTGGTTCAGCAAAGATTTTTTGCATATAAGTTCGAAGACACTGATACAATATCTACATTCGTTTCGAGAATACAAGAACTACAAAATCAACTGAAGCAAATGGGTGAGGAGGTAACTGAAAAGATGGTAATGACAAAAATATTAATGTCGTTACCAAATAAATACCAGCATTTTATTTGTGCATGGGAGTCAGTTCCTCCGAGCAATCAAAATATGAATGATTTAGTTGCCAGGCTGTTTATGGAAGAGGAAAGGCTAAAGGAACACCAGGAAATGGAACTAAAGGCATTAATGGCAAAACATCCAAAAGCTAAACCAACATGTTTCGGGTGTGGAAAGTATGGTCATTATAAAACAGATTGCAGAACAAAGAAGACAGAAAAGTTATGTAACTACTGTAAGAAACCAGGTCATTTTATAAAAGACTGTTATTATCGGAAAAATAAAGAAAAACTTCAAGATGAAACCAAGGAAAGAAATGCTTTCATAGTTACGGCTCTGACTGGAAGTACAGCAAGTAATGACTGGCTGGYTGATAGCGGCGCAAGTGATCACATGTGTCATAGAAGAGACTATTTTGAAGAATTTAGACAATTAACTGTAAGCAAGTCAGTAGTAATCGGTGATGGCACAAAAATTGAAGCAAATGGAATTGGAATGATTAAATTAGAAGCACATAATGGGCAGGAATGGTTACCAACAATTCTTAATGAAGTCTTATATGTTCCGGATGTTAAGGTCAACCTGTTTTCAGTGAGCAAGGCAGTTGACAAGGGATATGAGATGAAGATGGATAACAAAAGTTGCAAGTTTTTGAAGAATAACAAGGTTGGAGCAATTGGTGAAAGAAGACACAACCTGTTTGTAATGAAATTTCGTTTTCAAGAAACTACAACAAATGTAAGTCAAGTTCAACAGGATCTACAGACTTGGCATGAAAGGTTGGTACATCAGAATAAGATTTATGTGAAAGAAATATTAAAGGACAAGGGGATAGAATATGTGGACAACGAAGATGGAGATGTGTGTAGAGCTTGTATTGAAGGAAAACATCAGAGGTTACCATTCAGTAAGAGTGAATCAAAAACAACACGAACTTGTGAGTTACTACATATGGATTTGTGTGGACCAATGGAGGAAAAGTCATTGGGTGGATCACGGTATTTTTTATTAATAAAAGATGACTATTCCAAGTACAGAACAGTATATTTCCTCAAAGAAAAGTCAGAAGTTTGTGCAAAAGTGAAACATTTTCTGTTGTTCTCAAAGAAAATGACTAGTAACGATGTGAAAATCATGAGGTCTGATAATGGTTTAGAATTCGTGAACAAAGAAATGAAGGAATTGCTAGAGGATAATGGTATTCAACATCAAACTACAGTGGTCTACACACTACAGCAAAATGGGAAAGCTGAAAGGGAAATGCGAACAACTGTAGAAGCGGCAAGAACCATGTTACAAGCAAAATCGATGGAGAAGAAATTTTGGGCTGAAGCAGTAAACACTGCTGTATACACAATCAACCGTACTGGAAGGTCTAACGTTGAAGGCAAAACCCCATTTGAAGTGTGGACTACAAAATCTTTCGACATTTCAACATTACATGTGTTTGGTACAGAAGTTTATGTCCATGTACCAGAAAAGAAGAGATACAAATTGGATGCAAAAAGTTCTAAAGGAATTTTTGTAGGATATGGGGAAGATACCAAAGGTTACAGAGTTTATGTAGAAAAACAGAACAAAATAGATATTTTCAGAGATGTACTGTTTGTGTATTCAAAAACACTTTATGGTCATCACAGGAACGATAATGATACAGTTCAGCATGAAGTAATTGCAAATATCATAGCAAAAGAACAGATAAATGAACAGGAGAATGATGATGATGAAGAAAGAAGAAATGGAGAGGAAGATTTGGAAACAGTGGATGAACATGATAATGAAGATAGTGTGCTGCAGTTAGACAGACCACAAAGATCATTAAGGAAACCAAAGTGGCTCAACGATTATGAAACTTCATTTTACTGTGTAGAAGAGGAACCCAAAACACTGGAAGAAGCACTGAAAAGAAAAGATGCTGAAAAATGGAAAGCAGCAGTTGAAAAAGAGCTAAACACATTGTTGAAGAATAATACATGGATTGAAGTACCTTGGCCCGATAGTAAACAAGTCATAGAAAGTAAATGGGTCTTTAAGTTAAAAGATGATAACACTGGTATTATTGAACACAAAGCCCGTCTTGTTGCTAGGGGTTTTCAACAAAGAGATAACTGTAATTGGTATGATGTTTATTCGCCAGTAGCTAAACTAAGTAGTTTCAGAATTATGCTGGTAGTTGCCAATAGATTAGGTTTGCCAGTACATCAAATGGATGTGAGGGGTGCTTTTCTTTATGGTGAAATTAAAGATGAAGTGTATATGTCTTTGCCAGGAAAGAATAGGCAAAATTCAAATTCTGTTTGCAAACTCAAAAAATCTATCTATGGACTTAAAAAATCACCAAAAACTTGGAATGAAAAATTTAATACTTTAATGATGAGTGAAGGTTTCAACCGTTCAAAATATGATTACTGTTTGTACACAAAAAGTAATTTGTATGTTTTGTTATATGTCGATGATTTGCTAATAGTTGGACATGATAAAAACGAAGTCAAAAGGTTGAAGAAAGTGTTTAAAGAAAATTTTGATATGAAAGATTTGGGTTTAATCTCTAAATACTTGGGAATAAATGTTATTCAAGATTTGCAAAAGGGTATCATTAGTATTGATCAAAGTAACTATTTAAAAAATATTTTGAAAAAGTTTGGAATGTTAGACTGTAAACCTATGTCAACACCTATGGAAGAAAATTTTAACTACAACAGTTTGAGGGAGGGCGTACATGAAAAGGATTATGAGACTGTGTGTAGAGAAATAATAGGTAGTTTAATGTACGCAGCACAAGCAACAAGACCTGATCTATCTGCTAGTGTTAGTTACCTCAGTCGATTTCAGAACTGTGCAAGCCACGATTTATACAAAGCTCTTAAACGTGTTATGCGCTACATTAAAGAAACTGTTGATCTGAAATTAGTTTATAAAAGGGTTGAAGTTCAAAATGCGATGGAAGCATTTGTAGATTCAGATTGGGGAGGTGATCTAAATGATAGAAAATCAACTACCGGCTACGTGTTTAAATTTCTTAATTGTGCTGTTGTATGGGGGAGTAAGAAACAGCAATGTGTTGCTTTGTCATCTACAGAATCAGAGTATGTGGCATTAAGTTATGCAATCAGTGAAGCTTGTTGGTTGAAGAATCTTATTAATGATTTTAATTTGGGTATCAATGTTCAACAGGTAATTATTCATGAAGACAATCAATCTGCTATACACATTGCAAAAACCCCTGAAAATAACAGAAGGGTAAAGCATATAGATATAAAATATTTTTTTATTACGGAGAAAATAAAGGAAGGTATTGTAGATCTAGTTTACATTAAAACGGAAGATCAAATTGCCGATATCTTTACAAAAGCCTTAGGTAAACAGAAGTTTACTAAATTTAGATCACAACTAGGATTAGAAAGTTGAATATTTAGTTTTTGTGAATTACAATAAAGGTTGAAACAATTTCTTTGAGGGAGGGTGTTTTGTAATAAGCAATGAACTTGTTTCAAAGTCAAGGAAGTTTGGCAATAACTTAAAATGGGCAAAAACAGTAAAAATAGGGTTGTTATGGAAATGTAATAATATAGATATGTCATGTTCAAAAAGAATTAATTGTATTATTAATCTTGTGTATATGTTCGTTTAAATTGAATAAACGCTGTTCACCTGCACCAATTTTTAATAAATGCTCCAGTCGAGAACCACGCTCTGCTACATCCTTCATAACATTGAAAAACATTGCAAATGCAAATAGTACACAACATAGATTACCAACCTTCTATTCTATATAAAGAATGCATCTGGAATTTGCATTTTCAGTTTAGTTGGCGTAGAGGAGCAGACAGTTCTCGGGTCGGAGTATGATAAACTCATAAGAGAAAACAGTACCTTGCCGGACCTCTATATGTTTCGATTTTATGTATAAGTATTATTTACCCCTCGAAGGAGAATAGTAAGACATATTTCAGCTTATACGCAATTATTTCATCTATTAAGTCTAACGCCTAGACTATGAATATTTAGAGTTAAAATGACTACTGAAACGTCAAATCTGTCCAAATGTAGAATATACGAAAAGAGTTGCTAAGACCATCTGTCAGTTTTTTTACTACGAGAATCGTTGCAATTATATATATAATTTCTGCGAAAAGTTGTTTTTTTAACGACCCCTCGATGGATAGCACCTGGACACTGTGATACTATATTCMKTAAGGGGGGCTATATTATTGCCACTCCTAGAGYCTTTGTTGTCGTCTTCAMGTCTCATACCGTTAATGGAAAGCCGTTTATTTGGTTGGTAGCAGTACATACTAAGTTTAGTATAATGGAAATATAGTAATCGTCTTGAATCATCACCCGGCCAAGCCTTAATGGGTTAACGCGCGGTCATTCACTTACTCGCCGTATGGTTATTTTTCAACTGCGCTCCCGTATTCCCGATTACCGCGTCCATTGCCCATCACGGACGTCGCGCTTTCGCTTCACTCAGGTTAGTTGATCACTGTTGACATTCGGCCACGCTGCTCTGGGAGGCGTCCTCGTCACCATCACCTGGCCGTCGTCGTCGTTCGTGCTAAAGTCTTCATTTAGCTTGCATCATGACTTCATCCGGTCAGAAGAGTATACTCAATTGTATGTTTTTCTTGTCCGTTCTACTACTCCAGATATATCGCTCAGCAAGTATCAATAATTTTGAAGAACTCTCGATCCCTTATATCTCGGCAGTAGCTTGTGCATTCAGCTGTTGCTGCTTGTTCTTATCATACTATAACTAAGTATTGCCCATATTAATTATCAATCTTTTCAGCATACATATTGAAGCTAATATTAAACTTATTAGAAAATTCATATAAATTAGGCAATTGCACGCGGTTGTTTAAATTAAGCTGTTTTTATATAAATATAGCTAGCAATGAAAAGATGAAATGTGCTCATAAAGTTAAGCAACCAACTGGTTCTTTCCCCTAAAGTTTTAAATTTAAATTACTAGTGCGTTAACCAGAAAATCTGTCGCATCCAAGTGGAAATTTTTGTGACAGTTGTTTTTCTTTTGCCATATTTTGATTTCACTAAGTATAATTTAACAACCGCTCCAGTATTTGGCCAGCACTCGACCACCTCATTTATGTACCTATAAAATATTAAGTCACCATATTTCTCTTTCGATATTTTAAACTGTCGATGATTCATAGTTAACTGTTGAAACGACAGTTTTTATAGCATGTTCAAACCCAAATTTCTTTGAACACAAATTCTCCTGGGGAATTATACAGTGCAACTGTATTAGTTCGTTATCCCAAATGCTGTTTTAGAAACATCGTTAATCCAGAATGAACTCTTATTACCGAAGGAGCTCCTCAGTTGTAACACCTAATAATTTAGGATATCATATTTCGAACATTACTAAGTCGTCAGCATGTCACTACCTTTCGTTTGATCTGACAATGAACTTATTCCAATCAGCTCCTCATTCACTTGAAATTTTAAAGTTATTCCACCTACAAATATTAACAACTGAGCTTTGCAGTTCTGTCAGTCGACTCATCAACAACCATTAAAAACTTTGAAGAAGAAGTCAACTAACTGGTCCTTTACATTTCAGGATATTCTAATAGTTCTTTTTTGCGCTGTCGTTCTAGGTGTATGTACTCAATTTTAGCAGTTTTTAGCTGATTAGGAACGCAATTTTTAGAAGCAATCTCAAGAAAATCTTTCAGAAAATGTGCAGCTAAGCCTTCTAAATTAGATATGGCATTAAAAATTGCAATGTTTTCAATCCAACCGCACATATTTTTAATTTCATCTACTTCTGTAGTCAGATGTAGTATCTGACATGCGTCAATATCCGGATTTATATCGTTTTATAGATGACCGCCAGATAGATGTTGATGGCAAATTTCGCAACACACTACTTAAAGCGTCCGCCAAACCAAAGCCAACCCTAACTTATTACAAGCCGTGCAGTTACACCTGGCAATGTTGCATACCGATCCGACATTATTCCAATGCAAAACCGGTCATAAAACGCCGATTTTCACCAAGTGGACATAACAAAAMACAAMAAATTGCCATTTTGCAATAGTTTTCSCCAGCCAATTATAACATTTTCACGACAATTTCGACCGACAMTCATGTATGCCTGTGTGAATCATGTTCGCACCTCGTCAACAAGAGACCATTTTGTCACAGCAAACTAGCAAATTGACGCGCACGGTATAATTTCGAAAACTGTGGTGGAATTAGTACACATACTTGAATCACACGACCCACACTTACAACTTAAAAATGTACGTACAAAATCTGGTAATTATACATTATTTATAAATTTCAATTTTACGTTTCTTCGCTTTACTTTCTTCGTTAATAGCATGAATAGAGCCATTTTTAACTTTTGTAACATTGTTTAAGACAGTACTGCTAATAATTGGAAAACATTTTTTGCCAAATTCTTTGAATTCTCGCCATAAACACAATCAGGAAAGACATAAAAAAGCAGTGGATTTAAATTTACACTCATGTGAAAAATTATAAACAAAATTTGTCGGTACGCATAAGCCACCTCTCTGTAACGCATCGAAGTAAGGAGAACCAGCTTTATCTCCTTTGAATTTTATAAAAGAGTTCTTTGACAACTAAAACAACTCAATTATTTTACAACTGAATTAGTGACAAATCCGCACTAGAGATGGGCTTAAAAGCGATTTTTTGGAAACTGTGATCACAGTGATAGCTCTCTTAAAGTAGCAGTTCATTTAAATAGCGAAAATAACTTTTTATATCACTGTTCGTTCAGCCTTCGGCACACGTGGTGAAGCGATGTGGAGTTGTGCTATTGGTATTGCCATCGTATACATTCGTAAATTCAATGAAATACACTTATTAAAAAAGCAGTCTTTCTTTATTAAACCGACATAATAAAAATATTTTGTATACAAAACGTAAAATAAAATTCTTTAAAAAACAAGGGACATGATAAATAATATTAAATGTGGCAAAAACAGACTTAATTAAGACATGTTCGAATTTAAAAATATTAATTTGATAGTTTGTTTTTATTGAGATTTGCTCGACGCGCACTGAGTATGAGACTGGCTCGGGAAAATGTGCGTTCGCACGGCACTGTGTTTGCTACCATGCATAGCTTTCTGTTAGTAAGTTCTGCTAAGTCGGGATATATATGAATGTTAGTTTTTCCCCACACTAATGGATCCTATGTTCTTGGCAGGACGGCGTCATTTAAATATCTATCTACTTCCGCAGTAGCAAGAGCTGTTGCAGATTTACTTGGATTTGGGAGCAAATCTGTCGCCTTATCGTCAAAGTCGTCCCAATAAGAGTTCTAAGTCTTTCGTCTCATCCGTGTGGGGAGATGATGTTCAAGTATCAGTTACTACGGATTCTGCTTTTCGAACGTTGATCATTGCAGTTACCAGTTTGAAGCGCGGATCCAGCAGGGAGGAACTAGCATTTGTTTTCCTATTTTCAATATTTAAAAATCGGGAGCTTTTGTGCATGCAATCGATCAATTTTTGGCCAAATTCCTTCGCTTTATTGCATCGAACCATGGTTTTCTCTGTAACAGATTTTATGCCTTTTACCATCACGATTACTTTACTAGCTGTAACATAGTTTTCTCCGCTCATTTCGGTGGTGGCAGCCTCGAAAGGCTTTAAAAACATGCACCTTTCATTACAAATTTCCCATTCATTTTCAGTCAGCATCTGAATATTTGGTGCGTTTAAATTTGCAACAGTGCTTCTAATAGCTTCCTGCTAACGTAGTATCTTCTGCAACATATAGAATGTGGAATTCCACCTTGTTCCCCCATCTTGGATTAAACGCAGGGATGTGACTACGTTTTTAACAACTTTGCTGTTGCTAGAGAACTACGTTTGAAGTGACTAACTATTAATTTTACTTTTTGTATTATGCCCTTATAGGTCACGACCAAATTCAATTTGTGCGCGAAACGGCCGTAATGTTTCATTGCATCACAGTAGTAACAGCGTTTTTCATGTTTGCTGCTGCATTATCTGTTACAACAATTAATATACGGTTAAGCAGATACCATTCGTTTGAAATATGTCGCATTTCCGACACAATATTTTGTGCAGTCGCGGAGCGTACAAATCTTACACATTCTAATAATTTCCATTGTAACTTAAAATCATTATATAATTGGCTAACTGCCATATATCCCTCATTTGCAATTGAAGTTGTCTGGTAACTTCTAACCAATCAACACGCGCTACCTATCGCGTCATCAGGGGTGCAGGTTCAAATTCTTATGCATTGAAATTGGATAAACCTTTATTAAATATGCCACATAATAAATGTAACTAAAACTAAAATAATTTTGTTTCAACACCAACCTTCAATTGTTTTAGTAAGCATCTACAAAATTGACGTTTCTTTTTTTAATTTCGTGAAAACTGTTGACGACAGATAGGAAATTACAAGCAAAATTACAGCTACAGAAATGATATTTAAAAAATGAAGGAATAACATGAAGAGATAGAATTAGTAACGAAACGGTCATAGACAGATTGAACCTTAAAGCAATAATAGAAGTACTGGAAGAGAGACAGTTAGGGCATTGGCACAGAATGGGACACAGCAGAATTGCGAAAAAAATTTACGAAGCCAGAACATAAGGAAAGGGTCAGGGGGACCAAGTAAGGCAAGCTGCGGAAGAAAAAAAATTCACTGGAAGTACATTAGAAAAAGTGCACAAGACAGAAAAGCGTGGAAGGACACACCCATTACTTTAAGATTTTCTATTAATGTTTTATCTGAATTTAGGCGCTACTGCATGTGTTTTAATCATATTATTATATGTATACATTTGGTTAAATGTACTGAACTTGCATTACAACATTGTACGAGCAAAAAAAATTATTCGACATTTTTTTTCTGGAACAATAAATTAATTTACAACTCTGCGATTTTTAAGAGGAACGAATTAATGTAAGTGTACAGAGAAATTAATTTGGTTTCGGAAATGCATACAGCAGACGGCTTTTCAGAGTGTGAAATTATGTAAAAAGCGTTTTATACTTGATAATGAATGCTAGAAGTTAAAAACATTTTTTAAACAAGAATGCGCGCATTACTCGTTGATATGAATTTTTTCTAGCAACAAAACAGTCTTACCGCTTTCGTAAAAGCCCGTTTCCTACTAGCATTTTTGCAAATATTTACTTCTTACAGGATTATAACTTGATTTATATACATGCTGTTTTCGTTGTTTTATTTTCGCTTATTTGTTAATAATGTTATACAGGGTGCGGCATTTAAACTTGCTGATTTCAAAAATGAATAAAACAAAAAGTATTACATTTACTGTTATCAATACATTTTATCCTTATTCTACAACGCTGAAAGTTTGAAATTACTGTGTTTTAAAAATTATGTCTGTCAAGTGGCTTCCTCCATTGTTGGTGCACTGAGTTAGTCTATTTCTAAAGTTTTCGACGACCCTTTCAAGCATCATGACAGGAATGTTGTTGATTGCTTGTCGAATATTTTCCCTCAGTTGATCCAGGGTCCTTGGACGATCGCTGTAGACGAGGGACTTCAGGTACCCCCATAAAACGCCCGGGGAAGCGTTGTCGCAAGACAGTCATAACATTTCTGGCTGTGTGTGCTGTGGCTCCATCCTGTTGGAACCATACTTCCCCAACATCCATTTCTTCAAGGCGTGGGAGAAAAAATTCTTCGATCATGTGTCGGTAGCGAACACTGTTAACTGCCACTGCAACCCCATTTTCCTCAAAAAAGTAGGGACCAATGATCCCTACTCTCGACAGTGCACACCATACAGTTAAGCGCTGAGAATGAAGGGGCCTCTCATGAAGTTCTCGCGGATTACGGTTGCTCCAATATCGCATGTTCTGTCTGTTCACGCATCCCGACAGATGAAAATGGGCCTCGTCGGTAAAGAAAACAAGCGCATCTTGAGGCAAATTTTCGAGAATCGCTTCACAAGCATTTTGTCGAGTGACGAAATCTCGTGCGCTGAGTTCTTGCACCACGGCCAATTTGTACGGGTGAAAGTGGAGGTCAGTGTGCAGAATTCGACGTAAAGAACGATCGGAAATTCCAAGGGCGGCAGAATGCTTGCGTGCCGATCGCCGAGGTGATTCCAAAATGGACTGCCGCACTGCTTCAACATTTTCAGGTGATCTTACAGACGGGACCCGTACTCTTCTGTTTGCCACACTTCCACTTCGTCTGAATGTGTCTACTCATGTAACGATTGATTGCCGACCAGGAACAGGACCTTTGGGGGCGATATTGAAGTGCGTGCGGAAGGCCCTTTGTGTAGCGACGATGGAGTGACCGTTGGAAGAGTAAGCCTCAACGGCAAACGCGCGCTGCTCCTTCGTCCAATACATTGTCGTTACTAACGTGGTTGGGGGACAAACTTCCCAACCCACCCGTTCGAATGAGACCATCCCCACTCTCACACGACTAACCGTCGCTTCATACCAGCAAACTCAAATCAGCAAATTATAGTGCCGCACCCTGTATTTAGTTAGCAAACAATTCATATTTTGCAATCAAAATTGACAAAAAACAACCATTATATAAATTAATTAATAGTACTGTAGCAAGTAAATATAGACATAGGTGCTATTATTATAAAGTTTTCATATTTATCTGGATTTTAATGTAACTTATTCGTTGACAACTTTTTTCTGTCCGTTAGTCCAAGGCACAAGAACTCGTGTCTTTTTCTGTTTTTTGTTAGTAGCAAGGGGAAATAGACTACTAGAAGTAGCAGCAGTTCCGCTGCATGAACTGATGGCTGGACTACTAGAAGTAGTAGCCGTTTGGCTGCAGGAGGGAACGGTGAATGTTTCATTATCTACTGTGATTGTTCTCATCTTGTTCATTTCCATCAAGCAAGTTTTCATCTAAGTCTACATTTATTTCATTCAAAGGTTTCCCTTTGAATGCTCTTGCCTCGCTCTTCTACATTAGCAGTAGCAATTTCGAGATTATTAAGGCTAGGTAGACGTCGTCAGGTAGACGATATGAATTTTTATGTACACCCACTGTGTGTCCCATAAAGCCAGCCAGCTATTCTACGTCGTTTTCCGACATGCTAAACAGCTGAGTCAAAGTAGCTAAGTGCTTTCTTAGCCTTATGCAGGTCAGAGCTGAGGGATTCTTAGCTTGCATAAAAACGCATATTTTTTTAAACATTGCGCTCCTGTAAAAATGGCTTTGTATTATTATTGATAGCAAGGTTAGTAGACTTTAGAGGTTGTCTGGTAACTAGGGCGAAAATTTTAGAGAGTGGGGGTTGCGCGTCATCAAGGGTGCCAGATGCCAGAAGTCAAAAACTGTCAGTGGTCTAATGCACAGAAGCACGCCTGTTCTTTGTCTATTTTTCTTGTTAGAGTTCAACAATAACGTTTGTGCCAGAATTTATATGTTGAAAATATCATTTAGGTAAATTTTTCTCATAATTTTTGTAAAATGAGAAGTTAAAACTATTGTTATAGGTACCTAAATAAGAACAGATATTCCTGGTGGAACTGTTTGTAGTGTGGCTGTCTGCAAGAATACTTGGCAAAAGGTTAAGGAACTGGGAGAAAATTCAATTTGTTTTACGTTTCCTAAGGACCTTAAAATTCGAAAGCAATAAGTCATAAAATGTTATCGTAAAGATAAATAGACTGCTGACATGTAATTTCAAAGAGGAAATGCGAGCGAAGTTACTAAATTTACAACCAAGAAAGCTAAAAAAAGATGTTAATGGTAAGAATGTACAAAGTTACGCTTTTATGAACTTTATTTGCATCAATTTTTTACAGCTATTCTTTCAATGGGTATACTCTCACCACCATTGAGCAAAAGAATGCGTCAWGCGATGCTCCCAAWCAAGGAAAATATGCTTCTACTGAAGGTATCAAATGGATGTTGCAAAACGAAAACAAATCTGTTGTAAATGATCACAATTAAATAAAAGAAAGGAGCTGAAACATTTTATTGCACTTATTTTTATTATAGATTAAATTTGTTTTCCCTAGTCATGTTAAAAGCTACACGTAAGCGTACATGTAGTTTTCTGTCCCTTGTATAGATTGTCACATTTAAAATTATGAGTGTTTATATGAAAATTTGTTAAATACTGCAACATTATTATTATAATACTCTATAGGAATACAAGAATTTTAGTTTTAGTTACATTATTTGGCATATTTAATAATAAGAATTTGAACAGGCACCCCTGATGACGCGTTAGTTGCCGCGTGCTGATTGGTTAGAAGTTACCAGACAACCTATCGATGTTTAGTAACCTTGATTTGATAGTAGGAATCATCTTTGGTAAGCTTTTTACGTTTTATGTAGTTCCTTAAGAGATTCCTACTTTTGTGATAAATGCCCTTATCGGTTGTAATTATAATTCGTGTTTTCTCAAAATAAGGTAATTTTTATGTTGTTTTTACATACGCAAATTTTTTTGAATAATTTTCAGATTCGCACCTCCTTTCGTTAGTTTGGGATATTATATTTTCCTTAACAATATTGTCTCTTTCGCGAATTCTCTCAAATAGTTTGTAATTTTTGGTGATGTACATAGTGAGAGAGAAAGAATCGGTGCTGCCTATGTGACTTAACAATTTCAAAAGGTGTACACTTCGTTACGGAGTGAATTGAATTATGGTAACATATAATAGTGTTTAATTAGCTGATCAGGTGTTAATTTTCTCTGATACATCGAAAATGTTCTATTAGACTCAAGTGAATCCTTTCCACTGGGGAGTTACAGTTACTGTTCTTTGCTCTTGTGAAATGTAGTTCGATGTGGGGTAATTTACAAAAATCTCCCAAATCTTAGATTTTGAATTCCGTCCCACAATCTTCCGTAATTTTGACGGGTAGCCCAAGATGGCTTTTATATTACAAAACATTATCAGCTATGCTTATAGCGTTGACGCTTTTTAGTGGGTATGCTTGCCCATAACATGCAAATGAGTCTATGATCATAAGATAAGTCTGCTTGGATATCCTAAAAACATCTATATGTGCGTGTTCAAACTGCCTGGATGCAATTGGGCTTAAATTAATCTTTATAACAGAAAGATTTTTATCGCTTGTTCTTTTGACATATTTCGCAATTGTTAATAAAGAATTCTGTCTTCTTACATTTTAGGCCAATAACGAGAACTTAATAAATTTTTTATTTCGTTAATACCTTAATGCCCTGACTTATATCCAGGGTGATATTTAAGCTTCTCTTTCTGGTCTTCTGTTGCTTGAACATCCGATAGGAATTTTAACATTGTAAAAATTTGAAAGATGAATTTTTAAATGTGTTTTGTACAGTAATAGCGAAAATTTCTAGAATTGATCGACTTTTGAAATAACTTTAGTACCGCTGTTTCTTATCAATATACTGTTTTATAAATCTTAAAGTTCCCTCAATCTAAATTTGGTAAATCATCTGTAATCCCTCTTCTATAATTTCGTCAATGTCGTCTAAATTAAAATCAAATTTAATTACAGTCACTGTTACACTAGAAAGTGACGAGTATATGGTATCGAGTACTATCGCATCCATCTTTATGTTAGGATTATGCAACGCACAAGGGCGAATGTTCAGTACTTAAGCAACTTGTCCTAAACCAGAAATAGTATTAGAAGAGCGCTCACATGATATACCAGTACGTTTCGTAACCTAGTCGTTATAAAGCTATTCTGATTACCTGGATCACAAAGTCGCCTAGCCTGTCTGAAATTTCCCCAACGATCTTGCACCTCAACCAACATTGTCGACAGCAACACCAGGGTACAATACAACTGAGTAATGCACTAAACTTTCATTTACATTATAAATTAAAAAACAAACATTGTTTGTACAACTAAAACAACCGTAATTCAGTCAGTAAAAACAGAAAATATATTTCTATAAATTTTAAATAAAAATATGAGGTACAAACTTAGTAACTAAAAAAATATAATTCTCTAACCTCTAAAAAATAAATTAGGTATCTTTGATAGTAGTACCAGTTGGCCGGAGCTGAACCACTCATTTGCATATTAGCCCAATCGAGCGTTCCCGGTCAAAATTTTTTAATTTTTCGATTTTTTTTTGCTGAATGTGACTGGATGATAAGTATGACTTGAATTTGCATGTTGATAAATAGTATCTTATTAGATGCATTCATTTCCCCCGGATTTTTATTACTAATACATATTATAATAAAATAATGCCATTATTCTTATAATTTTCTTTATTGATTTCTTCTTCTACAATATGTAACGTAAATTATAACAATACAGAATATTACATATGTGCCATACATTTTTTAATGAGCAATGTGTGCATTCCTTTCGACAGTGGTGGAACAGACATGTTGGTATGTCCGATGATTGTGCCGTATGCAAGCTTTCAATATCGGGGAAGTATGCTCGGTAATCATCCAAATCAATAACTGTGGCAGCAATACCCATATCGTTATGATCGATATAGGATTGTAGAATGGTTTTCTTCTCACTTTCCTTGCATAGTATATACACATCGTCGATGGGTTGCGTGTCCATATCTGTTGAATTCTTCCTCTTCTTATTTGTGGTACATGATATAAGCATTTTACGCAATAAAGATGGTAACATGTTTAGATCAGCATATCCATCCGACCATCTTATACCGCCTAAATAGTTCCTTTCTAACCAACGATATTGAGATTGCTCTCGCTTAGATAACTTCTTAAAAGGTTTGGGTGGTTTAAACAGAACATGCATATACCTTCTGCTCTGCAAACACACAGCTGCAAGTTCTTTGACTATAAGGTTGCCGCCTCTTCCATATTGAAATCCTTGAATATCTACTACTAAATATGACGGTTCTGAATACATGTTATCGTGGAGCAATCAGTACGACAACAACATACACCTCAACTTCAACTGAGATAAATAAGGTGTATGTATGGAAACATATTTGAATTGAAGCGCGAATAGGAGGGGAGGGGATGAAGTAGAGGAGAGGGGGCATGTAAAATATTTACAGTGAAGTCATTCTGCTAACAAGGCCATCTAGAGAGTTGTATGTTAAGAAGGCGTCGTGAAAAACAATAGCATATACCTTGGTGTTGGCTGGAAAGGCTTGCTCGCGTGTTTCAAATTCAATCTTGATATCGACAGTTGACGATTTTAAAGCATCAGCTTGATGAGAGCAATCAATTACAAATACAGGATTTAAGAGAAATTCACCATAATTCATGAGCGAATCAGATATTGACCGGTTGTAATAGCTACTTTGGAATTGCTCATATACTTAATAAGCTGGAGCATAGAGTTTCTTGCTAAAATTTAAATTCCATCGCTCGTATGGATATACGCTAGAATTTAGAAAGAGACGAATATCGCTGGTGGCATCTGCCTGTCGATTGTCATAATTGTTAGCATTTTGGAATGCTATAACTACATAACGGGGTTTTTCAAGATTAGTGCTCATTTTCAAGGACCAACATCGGATGAGGTCTGACGTAATGCAGGGAGTTCATATAAATCCCACATGCGATAAGGCACCTTTACAATGGCATTTTTCTTCATACGTGTTAGAAGTTTGTTTGTAACGATCCTCCGGTATCAAATGCCGAATCTTCCATTCAATCTTGTTAATTTTAACCTCAGCATCAACCTTTTCAAAGTAACTGTTTTTGAAACTGCGTGCAATGATGAGGATGAGCTCGTGTTTGACGTTTACGATGCCTTTGTTGTAGTCCTCAGCAAAACCGATCAAGTAGCTCAGGGGTAATTTACCGCTGAACGTATGACTGGTCTCATCCAGCAGACATTGGTTGTCCACCTTCAAACCCCAACCGGTTGTAATAAGAGCTTGAGCATATGATTTGTCAAATGACACCATTGTTTTTAGTGCCGTCGTAATACCCGGTTTTCGTACTAGAGCAACCTGTTCACCGCCTAGCTCATAGCGAATCTCATCGAATAGAAACGCAAAGGTGTTATTTGTAAGGTAGCAAATTCTGTTGGCTTCACTAGGTGTAAGCGTATCCTCAATGTACAGATAGCTGTTGGAAATGTCAAGTATCACATCTTGAAAGTTGACGGCGATTCGCACCTCATCGGAATTGTTGAATTGCGGCGATCCATAAGGCTTGTACGTATGTTGAGTGAATCATCAAAGACTGGCTCTTCGAATACTTCAATCCTATGGATTTTAGAAATTCAATATCGCCCTTTTTTATACGGCAGCTCTAGATCGAAGCTGCTGCTGCTGCTGCGCTCGTTGTAACTGCTGTGCGTTCAGTACAATACTGGGAGCATGGTTCATAGATCGCCTTCTTATGTTGTTTGATTTTTTTTTAGATTTACCACTGTCATCTCCCCTTCGGTTTATAACCATTGAAACATTATTTTTTTATAAACGAAACCCATTATTATGACAATTTCTTCAGTTCAACCTTTACAATAACTTTCTCCCCGCGGAAATTGATTAGATGTCCGTTGTCATCTAAGATGCGTATTGTAATGTTATCGATAAACTGACGACCGCTCGGGTGAATTGGCATATATAGTTAAAGTTTCACCCTCGAAAATACTGCTTTTAAAAAGTCTTTATTACACAATTGGGTGATTATTACAGACACGAACTAACAGAGTAACAAGCCTAACGCCTAAATTACACTGATCTAACTCTTACCCCCCGACTGGGGATTAAATACCGAAATCTTTATTAAGATAAACATTAAGATGTTTTGTTATCTCTTCAGGCTCCTTCGGGGTAGCGGTGGTGCACGTTCTGGGTTCGTAATTATATATAATGTTAGTTGGCTCCTTGGTAAGTTTGTATCCGGCTTCAACGTCTATATCAAACTCGAAGAGTGTATGCTGTTCATCCCCATTCAAATATGCCCCGGTTACTATATTACAGTCTATACGTATAAGCCTAACTTTTGTGATATTAACCGGTGAACTAGATTCATGTTTTATATTAGCCGCTAATGGCTTCTTTGTTTCAAACCCTAGTACAGGACCCACTGAATGGCGAAGACAGAAATCGGTTTTCTATGATGAGGTCACATGGTGTGGTTAGCATGACATTGAATTGAACTATTAATTTTTGGACGTCGTATTCGCAGTTTTCAATCACTTGTAGAGGCTGTTTGGAGCTGACTATTACTGCAGTGTTCTTTAATTGTAGTTGTAGTTGCTACTCGTTGGAAATGGATGCAATTTTGCAGTGTTGGATATTTGTTAAGACACATTGTTCTTGAGTGACTATGTTGTAACAAATGGTAATGTTGCGAAGGCTTTTGCAGTCATTTGTCCACAACTCGGACTTGTTGGAGGAAATGAAGTATTTTGCTGGTGGGAGAAGGATCTTATTTTGTTCATCAGGAATGGAGTAGATTCGGGAAAATTGGTAGATCGTCGGTTTAAGGATTGGGATTTTCAATACTATTATTACTGCATCATCAGCTATCATTAAAAGCGTTTTAGAATAATCTAATACTTCAAGTAGGTGTGCATCTCCAGTGTGTAATATTTGTAACGGCGCATATTCTTTTTCTAAGTATCTGTTGATGACCATTAATTCGTCATATGTAAATAATTCTAAATTAGGTGTTTCAAGTTAGGCTAGATTTATCGAGCGTTCTATACGGCTAATRAATTCTTTMAGTCTTTTTGCATTAAATATTTCGTGATTGACTAACTGGAKTTTGTCGAGTTTTGTTTTTAGTGAGTTGATCGCTTCAGCCGTTCGATCCATATTTTCGTTTAGTTTTAGAATATCTTCGTCATATCGTTTTGTAATGTGTGCAGCTAGTGAAGTTAGCTCTGTAAGACGTGTAATTTCCTGTTTTTGTGTTTTGGATAAAGCATTTAGGTTTTGGTTAAGATTAACAAGATCGTCATTGTCTAAGTTACCTGTTATGAATTTGATTGCTTTGCCGAGGGCATTTATTAAACCTCTCTTATGCCTACGAGTAGATCGAGTGAATTTTGCAATGACATTTTCTGAATCTTCGATTTCTCTCTTTAACGTGCTAAATTGAGTTCGAAGCAGTATATCATCTTGAGTTTTGTGCTCGAGAATGGCCATGTTTTGAATAGTTTTCCTAAATGATTTTTCTAGTTGTTTGAGGTTTATAGAAAAGTAAAATTTATGGTAATGGTCGAATATTTTCGCGTCGCCTAACTGTTCGCGGTAATATCCATTTGTTTTAAGTTGATCCACCCGAGGTAGATGGGATTGGGTCGTCCACCCCAGTAACCTGTAATGAATTGATTTTTCTTAGTCTCTTGACTTTCCTTAGATGAGAGTTAGTAATTTTGTTTTTGTTGGACATTCCTATTACTTTATTACCTTCTTTCTGTGTTATCGTTATCTTTTCGTATAACGGATCTGTCTTTCCTGGTTTATTTTTTCTTATAAATACTGTATCGCGATTTATTTCGGGCTCGTCGTTTTGAAGTTCATTTCTTTTCGTTAGTACTTTTGTTTCTTTTTGCAAGGTTTTGTTATATACATCGGTTATAAATGGTAATAGCTCTTGTTTTCTTCTATTATTGTATTCTTCATAATCAAATCAAAATCAATGTCATGTTCGTAAGGACCATAAAGTAGAGAAAATGGGGTAAAACCTGTGGACGAGTGAATCGATTGATTGTAGGTTAGAATAGCGGATATCATCTGATTTTGAGGAGTTTCTTTTGGATTTTTTAATCTTAATATGCGTAATTTTTCTACTAGGATCGAATGAAATCTTTCTATTGGGCTATTTGAATTTGGATTATTTATCGTTGTATAGTGGAGTTCTATTTTGTGAAGTTTGCAAAATTCTTTCATTGTTTTGTTAAAGAACTCGCGACCTTCGTCACAGACTATCCTTTTTGGATAATTATGGTGAGCAAAGTAATGTCTCATTTTGTTTAAGATTGTAAGACTAGTACCATCTTTTACATAGTACGCTTGCGCGTATTTTGAAAATGAATCTATTATGGTAAGAAATTTGCAATTTTGGAATGTGAATGTGTCAATGTGTAAACTATCAAAAAGTTTTTCAGCTAACATGGGTCCTTCTAGTTTTATATTGTAAGGTTTTCTTTCGTATTTAGATTGCAAACATACATCGCACGTATTGATCTCTTGTATAATCATATCTTTCATATTGGGCCAGAAGTACTCAGATCTCAATTTTGCATATGTTTCATTGATGCCGGTATGTGATTCACTATGATACGTTGCTATTATATCGTTTTGTTCTTCTTCATTTACAGTGTCTTTATGATATTTATTACTTATATAAATTTTTACATTGTTGTTCAAATAGGTTTTGCTGAAGTCCCTAAAGGCTGCTATAAATTCTTCTTTCGAAAATATTACGTATGTTTTATCTGGTCTGAATATTTCCCTGATCATTTGTTTAATGTCTTTAGATATTTCTTGCTTGCGGATGAAGATAGTATAATGATTTTTTTAAATGGTTGTTTAAATCTAATTTCATAATAATTTCCGTACATTAAGATTATTCTATTGGAAAAATTATTTATTGGTTGTTCTGTAATTGGAATCACCTTTCCATCGTGCTCGTCCGCTACTGAATGAAAAGTATTATCATCTGATTGTTCTTCATTTTGGCGTTTTGTCTTATTGTCGATAACTAATTGGCTGTTAGTAGGGTCCGAATCGCGGATACTGTCGTTGTGGTCTAATTCTAATTGATCAAACAATTCGTCTAAATTTATTGGATAATTAGGTACAGTGAACTGCGTTTGATTATCGTCAGATAAGTATATAGGAGAGTTCGAGGAGTCGTCTAGATTTATAGCAAAGTCGGGGTTTGGGGTTAACGGTAGTGTTTCGTTAATTAATCTCTCGAAATCTTCATCAGTTAAAATAGGGGTTTCATGCATTTCAGGTATGACTGATGCTTTTTCTACTTCATCATTGTGGATTTCAATACGCGACAACGCGTCAGCTACTTTATTCTCTTTGCMCTTTTTGTATACAATTTCAAAATCGAATTCCTCGAGTTTTACATTCCAACGAATTAATCTAGAATTAGGTTCCTTTATTTTCGCTAACMATACAAATGGATTATGATCAGTTTCTATTACAAAGTGTCTGCAATATAGGTAGGGACGGAAATGTTTTGTACAATMTAGTATTGCTAATAATTCTTTTTCTATTGTACTGTAATTTTTCTCTGTGGAATTAAGGGTACGTGAGTAATAGCCGATAGGTTGATTATTTTGGCTCAGCACTCCTATCGCTATATTAGAGGCATCTGTAGTTAACTTAAAAGGTTTTGAGAAGTCTGGATATTTTAAGATTGGAGCGTTCATTAGCAGGTCTTTGCACAGCAAAAAGCACTCTACATAATCGGGGTCGGTAATGTCAATTTTGGTTCCCTTTTTAAGACATCTTGTCATAGGTGATGTTATCTTTGCAAAACTAGCAATAAATCTACGATAATAGCCTATTAGGCCGAGAAAGGACTTTATCTCCTTAGTTGTTTTTGGAATAGGGTATTTCATGATGGCCTCTATCTTCGAGGGGTTTRGCTTAATGCCTTCCGGTGTGATAGGTGTCCTAMAAATGCTACCTCTTTGCACAGGAATTCAGACTTATCTAATTGTACTTTTAGATTTACTTCCCTTAGCTTTTGAAATATTTTGCGGATATGGATTAAAGGGTCTTGAAACGATTTAGAAAATATTACTACATCGTCCATGTATACAAAACAGAATTTATACAAATATTCCCTAAGGACTTCGTCCATCATTCTTTGGAAAGTAGGAGGTGCATTTTTAAGGCCGAAGAGCATTCGTAAATACTCATAGTGACCGTTATTTACTAAGAATGCCGTTTTCTCTATTGATTCTGCGTCCATTTCGATTTGGTGAAATCCCTGTGCTAGGTCGAGTGTGGAAAAATAGACGCATTTACCTAAGTTATCTAGTATTTCTTCTATGCGCGGTAAGGGATACTTATCTAGTACTGTGATTTCGTTTAATTTCCTGTAATCTGTTACCATTCTGTATTTTTTCTTTCCGCTTGCATCCATCTTTTTAGGAACGATCCATACAGGCGCACTGTATGGGGAAATTGACGGTCTGATTATATTACTGTCTAAGAGTTTTTGTATCCGTTTTTGAATTTCTTCTTGCATGGCTTTTGGATGTCGGAATGATTTTACATACACGGGGTTTTCGCTCGTAGTCCTAATATTATGTTTAACTTTATTAGTGAAGCTTAAATCGGCGTTTTCGTAATAGAACACGTCTTTGTATTCAAAACACAAACCTATTATAGCATTTTTTTCCTCTGAATTTAGATGATTTGTTCTTATCAGATTTTGAATTTTTGTGTTTGGTTGAGGACCTTTATTTGTCGGTGTTTCTATTTGAAATACGCTTACAGGCAATACCTCGATTCGTTGATCGAATGTGACTTTTCCGGTGTTAATAGGGTTTGGTATGGTACATGTACCGTTTTGTGCTTCGGCTAGGCACTCAGGTGTGCAAACACCTTCTTTTAGCTGTAAAGGCGGTATAAGTACTAGGCCATCTTCAATACTTACTGAGATATTCAAAGATTTTGAAGATGAATTATTAACAAGGACTTGTTTATCATTATATTCTAAATAAAAGGGAATTTTTGTGCCAGACAGTAAAAGGACTTTATCTTCATAATTTATAGTTGCTTTAAAATTTTCAAGGTCTTTTGTTCCTATTAAAACATCAAAGCGCTTATGCCAATCTACTATTCGTAGCTTAATCGGCACGTTAATACCATATTCTCGTAGTAAAGGGAACTTCAGATTGTCCTGTGATGTTACAATACGGTTCATGCTGGTTACTGAAAAGGGTTCTTGATAATAAAATTTTGTAAAATTTTGAGCCGCATTTGGGTTTATTATGGAATCAGTTGCGCCGGAATCTATTAGTACTTTTAATCCTAGACTTGGTAGGTAAAAGAAAGGTAATTTTGACTTATGGCAAACATTATTTAGGTCGATTATTGTTGGTATTCCATCTCCGAGGCGAGCATATGAAAATTTTCCTCACTATTGAAATCATATCCAGTCTCATTTTCGTTGGTTTCACCGACTTCGCACGATTCTTCAATATTCGATTCTGTTTCGTTATTAAACAGTTCTTCCGATACGAAGGTTGGTTTACTTGGGTTCTGGTTACGGAAAAAATTGTTATTTGGTCTCATTCGTGATGGTACGTTTGACTGTATAGACATTGGGGTTGGTTTAAAAGTATTTTTGCTCATAGATGACCCCGCTTTAGTGGGAAAGGTCGGTTTATGCATCGGCGACTTGAAAGACTGATTTTGTTGTTGATTACTGTTTGTAACCGGGAATGGTCTGAATGGGTAAGAATTTTCTTGACGTAGTTGCATTGCTGGCGTGTGGAACGGTATCATTCTATTGTTTAGCGAACGGAAGGAATTATTACTTTGTTAAGTATTCACATGTGGGGAATTTTGCTTTAACGAATGGGTTTGGTTTCGGGACGGTTTATCGCTATTACTTCTTAAATATTTCATATATCGTCTTTCTTAAATTTTGTTGTCGTATACCTTACATTTATTAAGGGCGTCTTCGAGTGAAGTTAAGTCGAAGTGCATAAGGTATTCGTGATAAGGATCATTGATACCCGAGCAAAATATCTGCAGTTTGATTTTGAAAGAAACTTCGTTTAAAAGCTAATATGTTCTGATCATTTTCATGGAGCTGAATGAATTGCAATAAATCATTCTGAGCAAAAAGTATCCTATCGTAATACTCGGAGTAGGATTCGTTTGGCTTCTGTACGGTACTTCGCAAAGCTGAGAGGAGTATTTCTTCGTTCCTCTGGTCACCGTATTTTCTTAATAATGCGTCCCTAATGCCTGCCCATTCTGTGACATTATGAAAATTTAGGTAATCTCTCGCTTCATTTTTAACCTTTGCGAGTACAGACACATTAAACAGGTAAATTTGACTTGGAGTTAACTTACCATCTAGAAATTTGCACAAATTATCGACCGCGTTTAGAAAAGTAGAAAGATTGCTTCCGGCGTAAAATTCCGGTAGCGTATTGGTTAAAGCGGTCAACTCTGAAATTTGTATAGGGATAAGCGGTTGGGCTGGTAGTGAACTAGCTGTCGCTTGCTGATTGTTCATTGTATATGGGTTAAATCTTTCTTCGCGAATTTTACCCTTTAATTTACTTTGACTGTAAGATGCACAACTATTTTCGATAGCCCGTAGTTCACTAGGTAAGGCCTCTAGCGTGTCGTTTAATTCTAATTATATTTCTGAATCGGACATAAAAATGCAGTAACACTAGTAAAATGAAGAGGATTCAAAGACTTACAGGAAAAGCGGAAGGAACTTCATCCCTGTCCAATCCAAGCCCTAGGTGATGCCTCTTATCTGCTAACCGTAGTTTCGGGTCTCGCTTCGTTTGTCCCTCGAAGAGGTTTCGAATAGGACGTCTCGTTGAAATTGCCTCAGGTTCGTGGATAGCGTCCAAGGTGTAAAAACACGCCGGTAATTTTCGATTGCGAAACCGTGACACTATCCTGTTCGCAGCGCCAGTTAAAGTTTCACCCTCGAAAATACTCTTTTTAAAAAGTCTTTATTACACAATTGGGTGATTATTACAGACACGAACTAACAGAGTAACAAGCCTAACGCCTAAATTACGCTGAGTTAACTCTTTCCCCCGACTGGGGATTAAATACCGAAATCTTTATCTTAATGTTTTCTTATCTCCTCAGGCTTCTTCGGGGTAGCGGTGGTGCACGTTCTGAGTTCGTAATTATATATAATGTTAGTTGGCTCCTTGGTAAGTTTGTATCCGGCTTCAACGTCTATATCAAACTCGAAGAGTGTATACTGTTCATCCTCATTCAAATATGCCCCGGTTACTATATTACAGTCTATACCTATAAGCCTAACTTTTGTGATATTAACCGGTGAACTAGATTCATGTTTTATATTAGCCGCTAATGGCTTCTTTGTTTCAAACCCTAGTACAGGACCCACTGAATGGCGAAGACAGAAATCGGTATCAAATGTTGACGCCATAACTTCACATTTAAGCGTATTATTAGCTTGTAGATTAAACAACTGATCATTGTTGTCGTCGATAATTTTCACTAGACCTCGTTTAATGGACATATTTGTCCTGCTCCCAGAGGAATCTTTACGACATAGCGGGAAATTATCGCGGTCTGAACTTTTGCTAACAAATCCTAGCCTGTTATTTGTTTCATTAATGTTGAAAATAGAGTTATAAGAGTAAAATCCTATTAAACCCAAGCCATAAGATTTAGATTGTTCCAGTTCAATAGGCGGATAAAAGTTGGAGCTTAAAACACTTGTATCGCTAATGAGCGTAAAAGTTCGAGACATACTTCCGCTTAGGATGATAGGTATTAAAGAACTGACTACTATCATATCATATTGAGATCTTTTATTACTGTTGATTACAACAACAATTAAATAACAATTTATAACATTTTCAGTTATCATCATCATCATCATCATTATTATTATTATTATTATTATTATTATTTTATATTATTATTATTATTATTATTATTTTATATTATTATTATTATTATTATTATTATTATTATTAACATTGCATACAGTTTGATTGCTTCTATCGTGATTCGACTTTTCAACATCAATGCTCACATCTGACATATTGCAATAGCAGCAGAATAACCTCTTCGGCGGTGGACCGTCAAACTCATCTTCGTTTGTTTTATTATTACCAGAATGTTCGGTAGAATTAGGCTTTTTAAGATTACGTCATCCAATATGGCGTCCAGGGGGGCAAAAAGCGCACGCATGGGACGCGCCTGCGAAACCCTGGAAACGGACGCGTGGCAGATAGAGTTGGTTCCCTCATGACCAAGTCGTTCAAATTGAATGACTCATGCCTTGATTTGGCTCACAGCTAATGAATCAGCGTCGTACATGGTTAACGGCTGACGACAGCACACGACGAGAACACATCATGACAGCATATTTATATGCTGTGGCGAGACAGGAAACACCGCTGTCACTTTCAATTCACGATCCATATGTCTTTAAGCAGGTCTAAACAACTCGGTAATTCGTTCTCACTAATGATTCATGAACAACTTGAATGATCCGAATCTACGAGATTGATTGAGCGATTTGAATTGAATCGAATGTCCCAGCTCTAGTGACTGACGTTGGCATTAAGTAATGGGGTTTCTATGACAGCGCGCTAGAAGCTGCATCGTTTTGACATTTGCCCCCTGGCAGTCGCTCCGAAAGTCACGTGTTCTAAAAAGCCTAATACGAATACTGCCATATATCCTTATCGTTTCCTACATATTCTGGTAGTTTCTGCCACACTTGAGCGATTTGATCTGCAGCGCACGCAATAATAACCTCCTTGAGTAGATTTTCCAACTGAACAGTACAGGGGAAAAACAGACTTAGTCATATTTTCTCAGTTTAAAGTTACAAGTGTTTTTAACCTACAATTCGATAATTGTGGTGCATGTAATGCACTGCTGGCAAAATTGTAACAGAAAGTTGTTTGGTTTGGTGTTCTATTCGTATATTCTTATGTTATATGTTATACTAACTGCAATATTAGATTTTAGAAAGAGAAACAGAAAACAAGACCTGGACTTAGCTCTTTCTTCCCCACAACGCTGCAAGACAATTTTTGTCGAGCAGATTGTCAGAGATTTAAATTCAAAGTATTTATTTGAAAAACGGTAGAAACAAATGTAAATTGAATATATGCGAGTATCATTAACGCTGACGGTACCAATTTGTGACAAAATAACCTTGGATGTAAGTCTACAAAAGCTTTTCAGGCACTGGAGATCTGCATACTTCTCTGCGGAAACTTGGCTTAATCCTGTAATGGCAAAATGGGAAAGCGTTAACATTCGTTGTTGTCTACCTCTGATTAGTTTCATAACATACAATCGAGTCGCATCAATTCTGACGGTACGGGATGTTGTCAAAATATGCTTGGGCCGTAGGTCCACAAAAGCTTTTCAGACACTGGAGATCTACATACTTGTTATGACAATATGGGAAAGCATTAAGTTTTATTGATATCTTCTTCTAATATTATATTACCTTCATAACATGGTTCGGGAAGCTCGAATTCATTTTCATTCAGGCAACGGAGATTTTTCGCTTTCTTGTCAGTAATGACCGCTGATTCCCACATTCCATTGAAAGAACATTGGTACCGTAAAAGTCTCGGATGTTCTTTCATAACCTCTAATTCTCTCACTGGTCGAGTTGGAAAAGGACACTTCTTTCTATAATAAACATTGAAATGCTGGGTCCACCGACGAAAGATTTTTTTGTTTTCCTCTTCAATCGCCTTAACAGTGAACGGGGATGGTTTACATCTGGACGACTGTACGTGTTCACAAAATTCATCAAGTGTCTCTACTCTAGCCTTCGTGTTAATAAGGCCCATGTTTTTATCATTTTCCATGTATGAATGTCCTCGGATGGGAAAAGTCACTTTTATGTAGTCCAACCTCTTGATGATGGACGGCATAATGCAGGAACCGAAAAAAGGTAAAGTTCTTGTTTTGGCCGCCGCAGGAGTCACAGAATATTTCCAAGCGTCTCACTTCAGGATCGAGATAGTTGTGTAGGAAGTCATGTACAAGGGAAGAAACGTCGTCGCTACCCTTTTTTCCAACAGTTTCTAGGTAAACATAAAATACACTAGCGGATGTGGAATGTATGTGAATATTAAAAAGAAACACTGTTTATAATATACATCATTTGTTGCAATGTTAGGCAACGAAAAGTTTGCCCCAAAATCGATGCATATAGACTCTCGAGAGTTATCTTTACGACTGGCCAGCTTCGACTTCCTCTTTCGGTTGAGCACGAGCCTTATGCACCTTGTTTTCCAATGTCAAACGCCTGATCTCACTTTGTAAGCGGTTCTGTTCAGCAACATCATTACTGCTGGACAGGTCTTTTTCCAAGATTTTTATTTTTGCTAGATACCTGTCACAAATACCGCATGTATCGGTCCTCGGATATCCAAAGGATATATTAAAGTGGGTGTTAAATATACTTCGATAACTCTCATAAGATACTGTACGATCCGAGTGAAGTTCCCTGAACATTCCAAACATTTTTTTAACGTTTAATTCTTCGGGCAAGTACATTTTCTGGGATTTGGCCAGACTATAGTGACTCGCACGCCCTTTAAATGATGCGATGTGGTTTTTAAGAAGTTCGACAGTTTCTTGAGTCTTTGGGGGCAGCACCACTTCAATGATTTTATGAGATATTCCACCTTACTTTTCGTAATACCATGCAAAGCAATAAACTCTTGGCGGCAAACGCTTTGTTCTACTAAATTTCTATCAGATGCATACCTTATTTTGTATGCCACAGCACAATCTCTTAGAGATGCGTCCTCCTCAGATTTGCGAGGTCGTCGTTGTGTTACAGGAACAATGCTGATAAGTCCGCACAAATAAGAATTTTGTTCATTGACAGACTCCATGCTATTGAACTGTTTGATAATCGTTTGCTTCGCGCAATCAGGAATGTTTTCCTTGCATTTTAACCGCGTATAGCAACATTCCTTCCCTATCTCATGCGTTTGTAGACGTAACTTTTTGGTAACCTCTTTTAATCTGCCATGTTTGGGTCTCTTCTTCGTACTTTGCGGCTTCTTAGCACTGGTACTACCGCTGTCTCCGCTACCGCTACTTGCCATTGTTTACTGAGATACAACACGTATGCAGGCTCCAAATCGACTGAAATATTGCGTCGTGACGGGTTTCGCAACTATATGTTGCATATGACTTAGCCACTTCTTCTCCTGTAACGCACGGACTTAGCCGATTTTTCCCCTGTATGGATATATTTGAATCCTTTCATGCAGCTGACTTATTCGCTTTTTCCCCTGTCTCACATGTTCATGTGAACTGCCTTTCGATTGACTACAATATGGTGTAAATATCAAAAAAACCTGTGCGACTGACTTAGCCTGTTTTTCCCCTGTACTCTTTATATTGAATTCAATTTAAAATATCACATTGACATGTTTAAATCATTTTGTTTGTTTTGAATTTAAAAATAAATTGAATTAAAAATATCAGACATATTTTAAGTGCATTTAAAATAAATCCTGATATAAATTAGAACCTACGGAACTAATCTGAAATTACCTAATTTCTGTAAGAGTAAATTTTAAAACTTCATCTAAATAGTCTCATCGCTACGCACAATTTCCAATTAGGTACTACCTACCTTAATTTCAACACAACTAATTTACAGTGAAATTTCAGTACAGATAAAAGATAATATTTTGTCGGATAGATCGCTGTCTCTTGAAAACACTGACAAAAAGGTAATAGTCTGACGTTTCGATTACACCTGTAATCTTTGTCAAAGACGAAGAACCTCAAAATTTGCCTGACACAAGTTCAAACAAAATTTTGAAAGTAAATAAACAAATCACCAAGGATGCGAGACGTCATAGAAACAACGTGCCAACCTGATAAAAAGGAACCTAACGATGAAAAAGGAACTACCTACCTACTAGATATACACGAACTACTTGATAAAAGATAACTACAAAATAGCCTTCCAAATGTCACCTAACTCATAATTTCCACAATCCCTATTAAAATTATTAGTATTCCTATAAATTTCTATAGCTTCTTTTATTAGACGTTTGTGATAATATTTTTCTCTATGTAAAATTTTTGTTTTATCAAAATCAATCATGTGTTTAGTCAAATATGAGTGTTCAGCTACGGAAGATTTATCTATCTGTTGCAACCTAGTAGCACGCATGTGTTCTTTCAAACGCGTACCTAGTTTTCTTTTAGTTTGACCTATGTAACACTTTCCGCAAGAACAAGTAATTTTGTAAACACCTTCACTTTCTAAATGTACCTTATCTTTAGTAGAACTTAAAATTTTATCTAAATTTTTATATGTACTATCAACAACTAAATTATCATGTTTTCTAAGCATCCTCTTTAATTTTTCCGAAAGGCCTTGTACATAAGGCAAACTCAACTTCAATTTGCTTTGTCGTGGCTGAGAATTTACTTGATTTGGATGAGCACTTTTATTAAAAACTGACCAAATATTCTTACTACTATAACCATTTCTCACTAGCGCTGATTTAAGATGATATATTTCTTTTTGTACAGAACTTTCATCTGATATCCTTTGTGCTCTAACAAATAACGTCCTAATAAGACTATTCTTTTGAGAAGGAGGGTGGTGAGATGTGGCATGTAAATATCTGTCTGTGTGTGTTGGTTTTCTGTAAACCTTGTGTCCTAACTGTCCAGTGTTTGTTCTGTAAATTTCAAGAGACAGCGATCTATCCGACAAAATATTATCTCATATTTATGGACGCTGAAAGCATTCACCCTCGTATTCAGTACAAATATTTAAAAGGTTCTACATAGGTTTCCCAGAAATTTGCAATTCAGAACTAGATAATCATCTTCTGCAAAGATGAGATTCTTCGACAAAATAGCATATATTACCTTTAAATCATAAAGTAAATGTAATTCCCGCCGAATCTATCCATACCTATTTACTGATTTTTATTTTGAAAAGATAGTAGCTGAGAAACAAAAGTGTAGTAACATTTGCAGCAAGGAATAAATCAACTTGTTAATGGAAACTATTTACATAGTCTTTTAGGTATAATACGAACGGTTTTCTTCTTGCTCAAGCCGTATTCATTTACTGCTGCTACTAAATAATCACTTTCCTTATATTTAATTTTTAGCGCTTCTTTAGTGTAACTCTGCATACTTACCTGGTAAGGCTAATTTAAGTAATCGCCTGGAACGGGTGCTCATTTCACCGGGTTTTATCTTGGAAACAATAGATATAGATCGGTTGTCACAATAGCATTCATTGATCAGGGTGCCACTTGATGCAAAAACTGCTGAAAACTTTTTTTTATTAATTTCTTCCTTTATCACACGTGCATCTGTTAATTTTCGGTAAACCTGTTGCCGCCTTTCTTAGCCCATTTTCAACAAAGAATATTTTTTCCAGAAGGTTATTCCTTATGCCCTTAAATGAGCGGTGAACATCATATAGGGAAATCCGTGCACATTAAAACCTGCAAATCGGTTTTCTACACTTTGCCTTGAGAAATGCGCTTTTGTAGGCTGTTAATTGTAGCTTTTTTTGTGCTGCCTTGGTCACATATTGTTGCAACTACGCGTAGTTCTATTTTCTGACACTGCGGAATAAGCAACTTTAGTTTATTAGGCTTAATGGTCCATTGCTAACAGTAAAGCAAAGTGCTTGGTTCCATTGTAAATGCACTCCGTTCATAATAAACACGTTGGCTTGGTTGGCTATTTTACGGGTTTTCTAATACCCATAAACTTCAAAACCATCGAAACCTCCCGTTTTTGTAATAAAGTACGTGAAGGTTTTATGACAATCTCATCAAAAACCAATGTACACAGTCTGTTTTCTTCAGATAATTTTTGCACACTTTCTTTTAAGCTTTTAAATATCTGCTGATTCATTCCAGCACAGCACACACAAATATTTTCGACAGCAGTCTATAACTCTTTCCGCTGGATTTGTGAAATGACAGGGCAAGTATTTCTTCGCATTTTGTAACCGTTTTTTTTAAACTCCACTCTTTATTGGAGTAAGGCTGTTTTCTGTTCCCAGTGGGTAATCATTTCATAAAACTTTTTGCACTTGGGAGTAAGGTACTGTTCTCGAATAACGTTCACTTGCAATATGCTCTTCCTCCTTAAGTATAATATATATAACACTCTGGTAATTAATGATGCAACTTGTCATTAAATTTTTCATTTTCCAGAACTTCACCTAAAGTTATAAATCTTTCTTAAAGTTCTTAATCTCCAATAAACCTTTCAATAGCCTTGTAATCCATAGTCACGAGAGATGAATGTGCTGGCCTTTTAGTGGTGTATAGAAGCAGAAAACGAAAACATTACGCTAATATTTCCCTTTTGTGACCCTTTATCCACTCTAAATATCTTTCATGCCTCTGAAAACCAGTTTCATCTCAATTATACACATGTGAGGGACTATTGATTTCTATGCCCTTATATGTTAAATAAGTGTAAATCTCTTCAAACCATTTTCTAATGGTTTTTTTTTCTGATACACAAGCACTTGCTGCGCTCACTGCTTCACTTGTTCTTTGTAAAATGGTGGGGTGTCTTCTGAGAAATGACTGAAAAATTAAATTGTGCAGCAGCACTTCTATTCTGACATTCATCCTTGCTTTAATCTGTTATTCTTGAATGGATTAGGACGTGGATTTTCTATTATGAATTGTTGGACATTAGTAAGTATATCTTCTTTTTTCCTGGGAAATACACGTTGTGCGAGTTCATGTATTTATCTTTAAACAAAGAATATAACGAATAACAGTATATCATAAAAACAATATAATTTTTTTTTGTTTTCGTTATTTTTATTTTCGTGTATTTTTTTCTTAAGAAAATATTGAACAAAGTAGATATATATTACAAAATTATTTATATACACTCTAATAGAAGTAGAATACTAAAACTAAATTATACTTTATGTAGTAAGATTCAACGGAATCTCTGTGTATCAAGAGAATGAACCAGGCTGGATGGAGAGGTATGCTGAGGTTTATGCCAACGCTTTTGAAAGTATGTAAATGTAATGTAAAAAAATTTAAATAATGTAAACCCTTTCTGGTTTTCCATGCTCACTTACCCACTGTCGAAGCAATTTGAAAATTTAATTTTATATATGATGAACTAATCGGTCTTCAATGATCATTTACCCACTGTCGAACCTCGTTCTCTTATAACAAAGGGGACTCACATATCAAACAGTTCAGAACACTTATATGTGCAAAAAATGAAAAGTACAATTTTGAATATGCCATTCTATTTAACCGTGAATGTTCGCTTACCCACTGTCGAAGCTCTTCACTTATAACAAAGAGGGTTCACATGTCGGATCGCATAGAACAGCAGCATATTTAACGTATATGAGAAGAAATGAATATAAATGAACCGAAAACAAAACAGGTACTGGATACGCGGATCTGTAGAGTTTATATAGAAAATTAAATGAAACGTATAATTTGGAATAATTATAATTTGGCCTTTATTACATTAAATTGAAGGAAATTGTACAAATAATAACAATAATGCAAAATATATCTTTTTAATAAATATGTATATATATGTACAAATAGTAAGATGGGTGGTTATTAGTCAGACGTACAGGGAAACATTATAAAGCGCTGCGTGTAACAGTGTTTTTAGTGTAAGTGTTGTTACTAGCTGGGCCTTGACATGCCATTTCCGTAACTTGGATTTTTAAGTTATTACGACTGGTGACTCTAGAAAAGCTAACATACAATTGTTTGTGGGCAAAGGGCGGTGTTTTTAGATAGATGCCCACTTTTTTAAATGTCTGTCCTTACATTTTCCTATGCGCTATACACTATTAGTATGGAAGTATGAAGTAGGCCTGGTGGTGGTTGTTGTTGTGCCCATATGGCTCTGCAACAAGAAGAAAAAACACGACATAACTATTAATAAAAATTATATAGAAAAACGGTCACCCCTATAAAAGTGCGGGTGCGACCGTGGGTAGTACACCGGCCATGGGTATGGTGGAAACCCGTAAAATCCATCTAATGGGAAAAAATTAAAGTATGGAATTAGGTTCATCTTTAAAGTAAGAAGAAATGACAAGGACTTACGGTTTACCGGGTAGCCACCTATCATAAGCGACCGCTGCATATCTGCATCTAATGGGAAAAAAGAAATAGAGTTACGTTTCTATAATAATAATTATTCAGTGACTTATAGGCAAAGGCAGGCGGCGCGGCGGTGGCATCGGAGCAGGATATGACATAGGCACATGAGGGTTCCTATAACCCTCGCCTACGTCTATCGATCAAAATGAAATAAAAATTAAAAAGTAACATAACAAGAGCAAATGCAATGACTTACTGAAAGCCTGGCGCGGTGGTTGCCCCACATCCGGCAGGTCTACGGCTTCCTCATCAAGCTGCTTGAAATTGCAACGAATATAAATTAAAACCTTTTAATAGAGCTTTTTTAAATAAACTCATCCGTCATGTCGTCCTCATCATCGTCAATGGCGATGATGAGCGATCGCTTTGACAACGCTGGCGTTGGCGCCCTATGTTGGATGTTTTCAACTATTGGGGCTGGGGCTGGCATTGAGAGGTCTCCCTGGTCGAAGCGATCAGCTCGGAAGAGCTCGTCTCGAATGGCCTCCTTCAGTATATTAAAAACATCCAGCCTTACCCTGGATGTCCTACAAATAGGACACCGGATGTCCACGGCCTGCCCGCCACCTCGTAGGATATGTGCACCATCAGCGCATATACTATGGCCTAAGCCACATGACACAATCCTCACCGGCGGCGAGAAAGGCTTGAGACAAATCGGGCATTCCAACGCCCGCGTCAGTATGTTCAGAAGACCCACGATCTTCAAGTAGCTGTAAATAAATTAAAACAAATGTTGTAGAAATTATCCATGCTTTAAAACTACTGTTAACTTACACATTGTACAGCCGAGCTGCATATTGCTGGATTGGCGCCTCCATTTCTCGTGGATGATTATGATAATGATGATTTCAGGAAGAAAAAGACAATAATGCTATGTTTCGCATTCATTTTTAGTTTTTATAAAATCGGCAATCCCTTCCAAAGAGGGGATGTTACTATGATCATTTCACAGGGTGTGTTCAAAAAAATACCACACAATCACCTTTAACCCTGAACGGTGATAAAATAAAAAAAAATTTATCGCCTAAAAACCCAGAAAACCTGTCCTTTTCCTAAGATTTCGTCCCATCACCTTTAATGAACATCTGTCTTTTGTAGTGTATTCCAAGCAAAAGACTGTTTTCTTCGCCAGAAAAGTTAGGAGATCAAGCCAAGATCAACCAGGAGCAGGATCATAAAATGTTAAACTTCTGCATTTTGCTCGTCGTCCTCTTACTGTTGGTTTTCTGTTTCTTGGATGAAGATGTTCCCTCGGCTGAGGTAGCAGCAGCAGACCTCCTTATGTCCATGGTACACTTGATGATGATAATACAGACTTGTAAACTGTAGAATACTATTTATTCCTTTGAAATTTTATCTCAAATACACAAAACGATATCCCTTTCTAATTTTTTCTTTGCCAATTGGAAGCATAGTATAAAACCGAGTTGCAAGTAGGAAAATAGGACATCCCTTCATCAGCCAGTTAGAAACCTAGAAAAATCTGATCAACGCATCGATGCATATACGCTCCCTATTGACTATCCACCAATTACATGTATGAAAGTCGTTATCAGAGGTTGGGTCTTGATTTTTTCAATCAATTATACACATTAAAATCAATATCTGAGAACAACCGTTGTTTCAAAACCCTTGTTTCGATTCATTTATAAAGGGTGCGGTAAAAATATCTAAGCGATTTGTGTACTTAATATTTTTAAGTAACAAGGAGATGTACTGTAACCCATAAACGGTTTATTAAAACTTTAGGTAAATGATTACTGGCTATTTAAAAATTATGTCTGTCAAATGGCCCCCATTAGCGGCACGGCAAAGTCCAGCTCGTTTTACTGTATTCAACATTACTTTCTCCATCACTTCGGGGCTTATGTCAGCTATTGCTTGGCGAATATTACCTTTTCAATATTCCAGTGTTGCAGGTCGATTCCTGTAAACTTGTTCTTTGAGATAACCCCACAAGTGTTATAATCTAACAATTGTCAGGATGATTCCAATAACACACGGGCGTAACTAATAATTGTATATTACAAGTTATGTACAAAGATCCACAAGAATTACAAACAACCTTTTTCTCTTGACTCTAACAACGTTCTTTCGTTTTTCGTCTTCTAAAATCTAATCTTACTTAATTAACCACCCACTCCATCCCATCCAACCAATTACATTCAAACTTCCAATAACGTTTTTCAGTCATCCCTCCAATAGCATTCAAGCTTACAAAAATCACGCCATACACATAAATTTTAGTTCCACTGTCATTCCTTCAACTTTCGTTACGCACTTGAACAATTATAAGTGTCCCTTCACAGCAGGGCACKTCCGCTTGGATACACTTTACTTCTTTAACCAAAAAAACATATGGTCAGCAACTGTAACTAACCCAGCCACCCTTGCTTACCTACCGCACGCATACTTTCTAAATACAAAAATATGTAACACTCGGCCCTTCTTGACATGTTCTCGCCCCGAGAACTAACTAAATACATCTACAATTTTGTTTTTATACATCACATTTTTTTTTTAATTTTTACCTAACTATAACTGACGCTTCGAAATCACTTTAACTGCATCGCCGCACTCGCGCACTATTCACCTTAAGCTTAATGAATAACCACGGGTTACAAAATGTACATTACATTACATTAATCTAGATCCAAATTTTCGCTAACTAGCTTTAACCTATCTACAGATATAATGCCTTTGTAAAACCTACTACTCTGTTGTTCACCCTCGATATCTTGAATCAAATACCTATCATTTCCTATATATTTAACAACCTCATAAGGACACTCCTGTACTTTGGTGTCCCATTTAAATTTAACCCCCTTTCGCAGTAGGTCACTAACGGGTCTTGACACCGTAGCGAAACCCCTTATAAACCTCCGAAAGTAATTTGCCAGTCCCAAAAATGACCGCACTTTATGGACGTCAGTTGGCACCGGGAAGTCAATAACGGCCCTTAACTTTCTCTTTCCTGGGGCAATGCCCTCTACACTTAACGTAAACCCCAAATATTCAATTTCTTTCATAAAGAAATAGCACTTATCTAGCCTTATAGTTAAATTTGCCGATCTAAACCTATCAAAAACCTCTCTCAATCTAACTAATCCTTCCTCTACACTTCTACAAGGTATAATGAAATCATCTAAAAAAGCCATCGCGACCTCATATCTTAGCGAATCGAGTACCTTGTTTACAAGTTTTTGAAATTCAGTTGGCGCATTGCATAATCCGAAACTCATCCTCCGGAAGCAATAGACTCCATCGGGTGTAATAAAGGCCGTCTTACCTTTCGACTCTTCTGACATTGGCACCTGGTAATAACCACTACTAAGATCCAGCGTTGTATAATACTTTTGCCCCCGCAGTCGATCCAGCTGATCGTCGATATTCGGCAATGGATGATGCGTTTTGACCGTTTTCTTATTCAACGCCCTGTAGTCCACACACATATGAACTTCCCCGGTCTTCTTTCGCACTAACAGTACCGGACTCGCGAAAGGAGAATCGCATGGTTCCACAATGTTGGCCTCTAACAACTCGTCAACAATATTTTTAGCCTGTTGCCGTTCGCTGTGCGACATACGATACGGTTTATAATACACTGGTTTATCGTCCGTCAGCTTAATGTTCATTTCAGTTAAATGAGTACAACCAATTTGCTTCATGTTGCGAGCCACTTTGTACTCATTCACCACATTCAACACTTTTTCCGCGTCTTCTCCGATCAAGTCTGTATTCAGTTCATCTAGTCCAACTTCTTTTTCGTTCACTTCGCGACGATATGCGCCCTCGACACAAACCTCACCTCGAGCGAGATTATCATCTTTCTTAATATTTATATCCTTGCCGCTTACATTAAGCACAGGTACAACGGCTTCACCGTCCTGATCAGTTTTAATTACGCATCTAGGTAACACGCCACCAACCATTCGAATTCCACCCTCAATGCAAAGTTCAGAATTTGGCGATTCAGACCTCACATTGACATGACCTACATAATTGTTAGGTATGACACAGGCTTCCTTTGCCCACAGTGGAACCTTCGACGGTCGCTCGCTGGTGGTGTCATTTATATTGCTTATAATTAACTCCATTGGCGTCTTCAAAATCTGCACATGGCTCTGTTCCGTGAATGGATGCCCCACCAAGAGAGGTATCCCCTGGGTCTCTCGTGGTACTATATGTACTTTTACCTCAGCCTCCACGTCATCCACTTTCAATTTCACATTCGCAGCCCCTAATGGTTTCGTCGTAGCACCTCCATAGCCAGTGATTTCTTCCATATCCTGCCAGTCGCACTGCAATCTTAATTTCGACACATAGTCGTCTCTGATTGCACAAACTTGACTTCCTAAGTCTATGTAGCTCTGTACTGGTACTCCGTTCACAAACGCATCCTTAAAGTACTTCATGTTAGGAGTAAACTGGTCCGTGTGAGCCACCGCCGACTTCACCTGCACTACAGGTGTCTTAACACACTCACGAGCCATATGTCCACCCTTGCCGCACTTAAAACACTTAATGTCCTGCTTCTGCTTTCCACATTCGCGTGAAATATGTCCCGTTTCACCACAGTTAAAACACACCAGTTTGGGTAATGAGCAGTATTTAGCTGTGTGTCCCACCTTGTTGCATTTAAAGCATCTCGTTTCGCTTAAACCTGTCCTAACTTCTGGTACCTTCACTGTCTGCAGTTTTCGTTCTTCTAGGACCTGTCTGTAGCTACTCAATATTCTGTCATCTGCACGCAAATCCTCCAACAGCTGTCGCTAATCTTCATGTCTCACCGGTAAAAGCGTTCTCGCCAAATCCTTATTCTTCAGTCCTTTCAAGAGAAGTTCTTTACTTTCCCTGAAATCCAACTTCAGTCCCTTGCACAATTGCATTTTCTCGTAAAAATACGCTTCTGCAGATTCCTTCGACCCCTGTATTCTTGCAGACATCTCTGCAAATCTCTCCGTTAAACTTCGACGGTCTTCATAATTTTCGCGAAATTTCTGTTCAAATTCGCACCACGTTCTTATTTCACTCTGGTAATATCTATACCACGACAACGCGTTACCAAACAGATGTTGTCTTGCTACTTCTAATAATATTGCATCGCCCCAAAATTGACGTCCTGCCATCGATGTTATATCCTGCAACCATCCCATGGCTACTGCATAACCTCCCGTTCCATCAAAAACTCGTATGCCTCGTGTAAGATCTGGCATAACACAATAGCTCCTAAAACTCTCCATTGTGGATCTTCGATCTTCGTGCGGTGTTTCATCACGCGAACCCAATTCGCACCTGGGTGACCTCATGCCACCATCACGCGACCCCATGTCGCACAACCCGTTTTCTGCGACAACCCTGTTGCCAGAAAACCCCAACACTGCAGGTGAATTTCTCCCAGACATTCTCCAGCAGCAACAACTCAAACGAAACACAATCCACACTTATATTCACTAACTTCGACTACAACTTGTAATAATCCTGTGATGTATATGTATGTATATACATATGTATCCCACTTCTGACCGTAATTGTTATAATCTAACAATTGTCAGGATGATTCCAATAACACACGGGCGTAACTAATAATTGTATATTACAAGTTATATACAAAGATCCACAAGAATTACAAACAACCTTTTTCTCTTGACTCTGACAACGTTCTTTCGTTTTTCGTCTTCTAAAATCTAATCTTACTTAATTAACCACCCACTCCATCCCATCCAACCAATTACATTCAAACTTCCAATAACGTTTTTCAGTCATCCCTCCAATAGCATTCAAGCTTACAAAAATCACGCCATACACATAAATTTTAGTTCCACTGTCATTCCTTCAACTTTCGTTACGCACTTGAACAATTATAAGTGTCCCTTCACAGCAGGGCACGTCCGCTTGGATACACTTTACTTCTTTAACCAAAAAAACATATGGTCAGCAACTGTAACTAACCCAGCCACCCTTGCTTACCTACCGCACGCATACTTTCTAAATACAAAAATATGTAACACAAGAAAAAGTCTGGCGCCGTCAATTCTGGAGACCTCGATGGCCAAGCGATATTGCCGCCACGGGAAATGATGCGACAAGGAAACACGGTCTGTAAAAGATTGATCGTTTCTCGAGCCGTGTGACATGTGGCACCATTTGGTGGGAACCACAGGTTTATTAAACCTCTATGATGTAATTCGGGTTCCAAAAATGTATACAGCATCCTACGGTAGCGCTCGCCATTCACAGTAACTGATTGACCCCACTATACAGTAAGTTTTAGGGAATATAAAGGCGTTTCATGTATCAGTTGAGGATTTTCGGTGCCCCAATAACGGTCGTTCTGTTTATTAACATGGCCCGATAAATGAAAGTGAGACTCATCACTCAGCAATTTCGTTATTAATGTTTAGAAATGTGTTGCTCCATGCTAAACGTTTTTCATAGTCTGTAACGAATATCTGCTGTGTTATTTGAATTTTATAGGGAAATAAACAACGCTCTTGTTTTAAAATTCGTTGGAGAGAACGGTCATTTATGTGAAATTATTGAGCACGCAAGCGTGTCGACGTGTGGGGGTTCTCCTGTACATCGTCGCGAACACGAGACTCGTGCGAGGTCGGCCAATATGGTGCACATCGTCAACGGAACCAGTTGTAAATTTTGCAATTAAACTGCGAATACTGTTTGAAGTTGAGGCGGGACGATTACGAAATTTTCTTTGTACACGCACAACACTGGAATTGTTTTGATAATACCATTGCAATATCTCCACTCCTTCTTGAATCGTATACTCTGCATATTGATTACCTAACCTCTTCACTGCTTGACTGTCAAAGTACGACTGGAAAAATTGTTTCCAACAACAAAGATGGCGAATTGAAATCGCGTAGTTATTTTTGCCGCACCCTTTATAATGCGCTGAAATGAATAGACTCAGTGTAGTAGTTGTCGGTGTGGCATGCGTGAGAACGGACTCTAATTTTATCAAAATGTTACTTTATGAACATTGTGGAAAGTCATTTAAACGGAAGAACATTCTAAATAAACATTTGCGTACAGTTCATTTAAATCTACAACATTTCGGCTCGTGAGTACGTCGGATGCCTACGTTTGGATACATAGTACCAAACGGTGGTACGAGCCACGAAGTCTTTGAATGCTGTGTGTGTTTAATTAATAGGTTAATACTATTATAGATATGATCAAGCAACGACAACACCAACAAATATTTAAAATAAAAACTTACCGTTTTCTACACTTCAATACCGGCCATTATGATAAAAACGAACGAAATTAAATGAGAATGAAGTTCGTGTTTAATTTAATGTTTATTGAAAGTTGGTTTATATACTTATATTGTGGGAGGATGACAGACTTTTACGTTTATATTTGATTCCACCTCGTATATATTACGTGTTAAAAATACCATAACAACTTCAAATAAACCATTTATTAAAAATATAAAATAAAAGATAGCAATGGTAATAAACACACCAATTCTAGGTTATTTGTATATACATATGTATAAAAAAGAAAAGTGTAATGGAAATAAACTTATTTAAACATTTAAAATCTTTTCTTTATAATACAGCAAAAATAAACTTATTTCCAATATAACAGAGCTACCTACACTTAAATCATAATTCAAAGACAATGTCCCAATCATTACGTGATGTGCTGTTATAAACTTCATTTGTTTTAATTTTTTCTATAACTTGCTTAGGTAATTGAAAGGTACAATAACACGCATTTCAGGCCTGCCTTGGCTGAAAATAATGCAGAAGGCATTGAAAGCTGCATGTGATTTCTCATTCTGTTTTTTATTTAATTCATGCTGCTGAATTAACGCTCCATATCAATGTTTGAATGGGACATAATTAACACTTCTAGTGCAAACTGTGACAGTTCTTGGAAAGATTTTCAGCTACTGTGTTCTTATAATATGACGACCTTTCATACCAAAATTTGTCAGTATTATCTGTTTCATTCCATTTTAACAAGCTAATTTTTTTAAAAAGGTTTAATCAATCTGTAATTCTTAATTACTTGGTTTACTTTTGCACACTTTCTACTTAATTACTCATCATTAAAATGATCAAAAATACATTTTCCTTTTCCTGAGAAATACCTCGTTCCTTCATCTTGCGAATTTTTCGTTTAAATAAATACCCTAAATAACAATGCTTGTCAATAGAATCATTGAAATTTGAGCTCAGTATATGTATACCTTCTCCCTGGCACAAATAATCTCTGTTACTAAGGATTCCATAAGGAACGCTGAATCGGCAAGCAATTTAGTTGGATCGACATTGTTACTATCAATTAATTTATTTACCTTTTGCACCTCTTGTAGAACTGGTTTAAGAAATGAAATATATGAAGCATTTGATTCATCTGTAACGCAGCTGGATTTTCCGCATTAAAGCGATCAAACATCGTCTGCCAGCTGGCACACGGCAAAAAAAAAACCATCAGATCACCGAATTATCCGACGCAGGCCAGACGGCTCCGGAGAGTATAAAGCTGCAAGCTGCTTCCAACATCGCTCTCAGATGTCCTAGGACTGTTGAGAAGAGATGCTATAGTCGCGTTTGCCCAAGCAGACGACTCACGTCATTAAATTTTTCTCATCAGATGGCGTTTACTACGTGACGACAATCGTACATCAACTGAAAATAATAGGGATGGGTATATACGCCCACCCAGTAAGTTATTACTCAATTAAATTAACAGAGATAATAAATTAAATAGGTACCTATTTGGTTTGGATTCACCAACTAAACAATATTTGAGTAGAAAACAATGCGATTTATTTTCATAATAATTAGCTCAAAATATAAGTATTTGATAGAACAAAGGTAAAGCAGTTTTCTTAACTACTTAATCCTATTCGGCAAATCTGACAGGCATTTTTATTTGTCCTTGCTGTCTTTTTACATGTCGACCAACTAGTGGATCCTAAGGAGGGGTTGAAATCAGAAGCTGTATTTGAGGAGAGGATTTTGAGTCATCCTCCTCATAGTATCGATCTACATCCAGACAGCTGGTGTCTTTCTTCCGGGACACTGTCTAAAATACCATCAAATTATTAGAGGTACATTTAGAAGTATTATTACGGGCTATAATGTGACATATTTGTCGTAGACAGATTCACAAACCACTTATAATTGTAAATTTTGATTTTTAAGTTCCTAATTAGTACAAATTTCTTATATGTTTAATATCAAAACTGCAGCAATTCTACCTAAAGTATTATGGTATAACGAACTTAATTAATAATGACTACTTGAATTCAGGTTTTTATTGATTTTGTAAAATTTGTGTTGAAACAAATATGTATATATATTGCTTAAATTATGTGTATACGATTTTTTATTAATGTCATGGTTGTGGGATTTTTATTATCACCGCCACGTTGTCTGTACACCGAAAAGAGGTTTTCAATTGAATCTGTGAGAAGGTAATTAGTATCCTTGAAGTTTGCTTGACTCAAAATACTACCGGACCGCATTTATGATAATAAGCGTTCCATCAATACAAGTCGGTCTTGATTCCAGATGGTTCTTATCAATTTTGAAGACGCGCGAGAAAACTGACGAGTCAATTTTAGTTGCTCGGCTTTAACGCCGTTTTCCGAAAGTCAATAGGCTACCGTTAATTTCCAGTTCGCTTATACTCCATCCAACAGCAAAACCAAAACTTACTTAGCTGCTATCGGTTTTCCAAATTCTCCTAAATCCTCTAGTCCTTCAAGCATATATTTTTTTGTAATAATCAATATTTGCTTTTATTGCCATTTTTTTGCCATTTATTTGCCATAAAGATATCTATATGCAATAATTCGAATGGTTTTCCTACGGTTTCTGTTAATACAAGAGGTACATACGGTGGGTTTCGGTTGTATTTAGTCAAGTTACAAATTTTGCAATTATTTATGTAGTTCGTGACATCTTTTTTCATGGTTGGCCAATAATAATTACGTTTTAGTTGATCTAATGTTTCCGTAATTCCTCTATGATTTAATTTTCCTTCGTGTTGGTTTCTCACTGTTAAAATTTGTTCCTCTTCGTCTCTAATAGTCTTTACTAACATCGTACATCTAACTAATTTTAGGTCATGAGAAGTGAATTTTTGTATATAAACTGCATTGAAATCTTTATACATGTTTTCGTGATAAAAATAGAAATAGAAGGTCTTTCCTGGAGTAATATAATTTTTCAAGAACTCAAATATTAAAGCTTGATTAGAGGCTGGAATTTTGACATGTGAAATTTTATGATTTTGATATTTTTCAGTGCGAACGTCTAGTTGATCGTGTGGGTTATTCTCTACAATTATTTGATTTGTTTTGTTATTAATAATGTCATTTAGTATGCTTATCCCATCGTTGGTATTGTCGTCTGCGTTTACAGAATGTACAGTTTCGATATCTTGATTATCTGTCTTAACTATAGGTGGTCTGATTTGGATATTCTGAAGAATTTTAAATTTAGGTGTACTTTTAGTTTCGTGACTAGTTGATGGTTGCGGTTGTGGTTTAGCTGCAGCGTCTTAGAAGGGATTTTCTGCTAAATTTCTGAGGTAGTCTAAAATTTCTTGGTTGACATCACCGGGGTTTCCGATAATGCTTTCGTTTTCTAAAGCGTTAATTTGGATTCTGGAAAGTGCGTCGGCGTTAGTGTTTTGTGTTCCTTTTTTATAGATTATTTCGTAATCGAACTCTTCTAATTTCATTCTCCATCTCATTAATTTGGAATTTGGTTCTTTCAAATTAAAAAGCCAAACAAGTGGTCTATGATCCGTGTAGATTTTAAATTTTCTGCCGAACAAATATGGCTTAAAGTATTTGCAAGCCCAAACTATGCCTAATAACTCCTTTTCGATGGTGGAATATCTACATTCGCTTTCGTTCAAGGATCGCGATGCATATGCAACGGGTTTATCATTTGGAACGTCTCCTTGTGATAAAACAGCTCCCAGTGCATAATTACTTGCGTCCGTTGTTAATGTAAAAGTTTTCGAAAAGTCTGGGTATTGCAATATTGGAGAGTTTGTAAGTAAATTTTTGCAAGTTTCAAATCATTTGATAAATTCTGGTGTGTGGGTAACCTTATTATTTTTCTTTAAACAGATAGTCATGGGTTTCGTCAATTTTGCAAAATCCTTAATAAAACGTCGGTAATACCCAATGAGTCCTAAAAACGACTTAATTTCTTTCGGTGTCTTAGGGATTGGAAAGTTTTTCACTGCGCTTATTTTATCGGGATTAGGCATGACTCCGGATGGTGTAATGATGTGTCCGAGATATGCAACTTCCTTTTTTAGGAATTCTGAAATCCAACTGTATCTTAAAGTTTGCGTCACGTAGTCTGTCAAATATTTGTCTTAATTTTGTAATGTGTTCATCTAAAGAAGTACTATAAATTATAATGTCGTCCTGAAAACCTCTTAAAATGTTGTCCATCACTCTTTGGAATGTTGACGGTGCATTCTTGAGGCCAAAAAGCATCCGGCAAAATTGAAATAAACCGTGTTCTGTCGAAAAAGCAGTTTTTTGAATGTCTGATGGGTCCATTTCTATTTGATGAAATCCACTAGCAAATCGAGAGTACTAAAGTATTGACATTTTCCCAATTTATCCAGGATATCAGAGATATTCGGTAAAGGGTATTTGTCATCTATAGTTTTAGAATTTAGCTTCCTGTAGTCGACAACCATACGCCACTTGCGTTTACCCGAGGCATCCATCTTTTTTGGTACTATCCAAATAGGGGATGACCATGGTGAAGTCGAAGGTTGTATGATGCCTTGATTAAGTAATTTTGAAATTTGGTCTTTTACTTCCTGTTTGTGAACCTCTGGATATCTATACGACTTTGTAAATATTGGTGTCTCATCAATTAAATTAATTTTGTGTTGAATTTTGTTTGTGAAAGTCAAGGGAATTTTGTCAGAGTAAAATATATCTCTATATTCTAAACACAATTTTCTAATAGCTTGTTTTTCTTCCAAATTACAGTGGTCCAGTCTTAAATTTTTGAGATTTGATTTTAAAATGTTATCTTGGTCGACAGTCAAGGGTGTGTCTACATCCATTTTCTCCAAAAAATTAATTKCATGCAAATTTATCATTTCTATATCGAAAGGTTCTGGAATTGTTATTTTCGTGGGATTTTCTCGAGGATTTATAACGGTCGTGATGGCGAAGTAATTTTCAACATTTACTAGAGCTTGTGGCATCTCGTTTCCTTTGCCAAAATTAAAATGATGAAGTATGCCTACACCGCTTTTAACTTTTACTGGTATTTTAACACATGCCTGAGATCTAGCAGGAACAATGATTGAATACTCCGAATGAACAGGTGCGGTTATTACTTTTGGGACTAAACTATCGTAGTGAATTGAAATTACTGCTGTTGGGGTTATAATCTTCTTAGAGTTTAAATTTATGCTGGCTTTCAAGTATTTAATTAAATCTGCTCCAATTAATCTGTCATATTTATTACTAAAATTAAACAAATAGAATTTATAATAATCGGGTGTATTAAAAATTGAAAATAGTGGAATATGAGCAACTTTATCGTGAATCGTCATACCATGAGCCGATTGTATGTGGAATTGTTCGTTCGTTATGAATTGGCTGTAAAATTTCTGAGCTAACTGTGGGTTCAATAAACTTTTTGAGCTACCTGTATCGATTAAAAAATATGCGTTTATGTCTGGTACGTATATGTATGGTAAGTCTGTCCGAAAATTATTTAAGTATATTATGTTGGGCTGATAGTATCTTGAATGGTCTGAAAATTTTTATTATCTTCGGAATTATAGTCTCTTTGGTCTGAAGTATTAACAAAATAAGATGTACTTGCATCAGCTTGGTTTTCTAATACGTCATAATAAGCTTTGTGATCGTATTGGTGTGTTAATTCGTAATTTTCTGGCAGAGGTTCTGTATATTCCTCTTGGATTTCTGTGAATTCTTCAAATATGGGATTTTCGTCATTTATCTGCTGTGCATACAGCTCTTGCACTCTGATTTGGTTTTTCTGTCTCGGAATACTATTGCCTGAACTGGTGTCCATGGGTTCTGGTCTGTTTCGCTGAATGGAATTTTGATTTCGCAAAATAGCACTTGATCTCTGATTAGCAAAATATGGGTGTTGTTGAGCTGGTAATCTATTACCTACTTGCCAATTTGATGGTCTTGAATAGTTATTAGAATTTTGGGGATTATTAAACTGTGTGTTATTAAAATGCAAATTAGGTCGATAAACTGATTGAAAGTTTGGTTTAGTGAAATTAGTGTTTACATGTGGTGTAAACAGAGCACGATTAAAATTTTGAAAAGGAGGTCTGTACATCGTCGGTTGAAAAGTTTGTGCTGCTGGTGCAGAATTTACGTTTATTTGTGGTTTTTGGCAATTTTGAACCGGCTTAGAATTTTGTTGTCTGCAAGCGTTAAAAGTAAAATTTTGGGGATTACTGAAGTTTTTGAAATTTTCTTCTTCAGTTACAAATGACATGGCTTGTTCTAAACTAGTGGGATTTTTAAGCCGAACAACCAATTGTAAGTTATAAGGCAAACCATTAATGTATGTTTTCAAAGCAAAACTGTCGTAATGTTTTGTTTGTACCAAAGCTTCATTTGCGTCACTAATAGTAGCATTTAGTTTAGCAAAAAGTAGACTACGAGTGTCCTGAATTCTAAATCCAAATTGTTAAGGCGTTTCGTTTCTTACTGGTTTCATGTTAATTAAATCCTGTATAAGGCAATCAATTCCTCGGTGGTCCGAAAATGACAAGATCAGTGTTTGTTTGATTTTGTCCCAAGAGTTTAGCTCCGATCTTGAACAATCTGCGGCCCTACCTCTTAATTTATTTAGAATTGTATCTAATAAACATGAATTTATTGGGTCTGCAGAAACAGACGGTTTTTGGAAATTTTTTAGCATATTTTCAGATGAGGCAATAAATCTGTTTAATTTGTTTCGGATTACCATCGAACAATGGAATGTTGTCCGCCTGGTATCTAAGCAGTGCAATATCAGTCGGGGTGGTCATKGTTTCTATAACTTTTTGATCTGAATTTAGCGAATTACTTTCGTCTACTCTTAACCGATTGATTTTACTTATGATATCGTCAATATCTTGTTCTTGCATTAAATACTGAGAGATACGTCTAACAATAAGCTGTTTATAACTATAAAGCAATAAAATGTATGAGCAAAACTAGTACTTACGTTGCGATGATTTTAATTATTTTCTTGAGCTTCATCTGTTCTTTATTTCTTCTTTCTTGATTATTTCTTTCTTCTTTTCTTAAATCTAGTTGCCTATAGGTTCGAGCGATGCTTGTCTCTTCCCCAGGTCCTCGTTGCGATGCTGTTTCCAGTGGGTTATTCCAACACAATGTCCGAGATCGAACGGTTTCGAATATTTCTAATAAACGGTTAAAACCGACCAGCGTACGGCGATGTTTGTCCACGGCTGTTTAGAAATATCCTACTGACTGCGCCAGTTAGAATATTGAAAACCCGAAAATAGTTTTTAAAAACTATTTATTTCAGAATTACAGCTAGACTACAACCTATGTATGAACTTAACACTAAGAATATCTAACAACTACTACTGATGTTCCCTGGTCTCGTAACCATGACGACAATGTCGACTCATCATTATATCAGGTTCAGGTTGCAGTTCCTGGCATAAGAACAGGTTACTGCCGGTCACAATGGGTCATCGTAACTCGCGTAAACACTCATAACATTACATAACCAACGTCAACACGACCTCTCCAGCGCATGTTGTTTAACTGAGCAATATAACATCCCTGGTTGTCATTTTAACATAGCAGAGTGATACGAATTACCAAACGCTAACATAACACCATAACATCCATGTTAAATAACAAAACGTGATACATCATAGGCCTGAATATATGCACAATATTTGACATTCAAACCACACACCGCCGCCGACATTTTGTTCTCTGATGTTAACTTAACTGCTACAGTGCTACCGCTACCTGTATTCTGCTGCCATCTGTTGAACGTTGGACGGATTAGACCTTAGACCTTGGGTACGACCATAGAATATGCTATTACAGAGGAGATTACATATCGTAGAATAGATATATAATAATAAATAGCATAAATAATTGAACACATTACATTATTGTAGACCGAATCGCCACAAATTCACCACAATCGCCAAATGAATTTTTGGACGCCATTTAGTGAAGTCAATTCGCCACAATGGCGATAAATCGCCACATCTGGCAACCCTGAGCAACACAGTGCTTACTGGGTGGGAAACCGCCATTGATATTGGATTCGATTGGACAGCTTCAACCTGACCAGAACTGTTCTCACGAGGAACCTGCTTCCAACTGCTCTGTTTTAAATGTAATAGCGTATGATGTGGACCTCCACAATGTTGACATGCACGAGAAGATTTGCATGTTTTTACATGATAAGAATCCCCTAAGCATATATGACATAACTTTGCCTTCTTAGCTACTAGAAAGCGCTGATGTGACAATTCTAAGAATGATGGACATTGCTCCACAGTCCACAGAATGAGATTTTTAACATTACACACATGGTGTGCTCGATGCTTTGTCAGTCTTTGCTAGGAAGGACTACTTGTTGCGAATTAATAAGTGGACTGTATTTTAAATATGTATTTACTGGTTCGTTTTACAATAGAACATACAACTGCCTTGTTATCTGTTCAACCATCGACTCGTTTGTTTTCTTCCTCGCGCTGTTCGTTAGTGCTCGGGAAAGGTCGTGACCACTCGCTCGCACTCCACACAAAATTTAAAATTTCACGCGCGAACATGCCCCCCACTTTGGAAGTCCTGACTTTCAACAGGAAGCGGACAAATCTTGGGAAACGTCCTTTTCACCTCTCCGTTGGCTGTTCGAATGGTGGCAACCCGTGCTTGACCATCTCTGCCTGGATGAATGGTGGTGATGCGTCCTAATCGCCATTTTAATGGCGGCAAATTGTCGTCCTTGATCAGCACCAGAGTGCCAACTTGGAGGCTGCCGTAAGATCTCGTCCATTTTGTGCGTTCTTGCAGCTCAGATATGACCTCCTTGTGCCACCGAGCCCAAAAATGTTGTTGAAGCTGCTGAATTCGTTGCAATCTGGACAATCGGCCTTCAGGTATGTCCATCAATGGTTGATCTGGGAGGCTAGTCGTTGTTCGGCCAATTAAAAAGTGAGCGGGAGATAAAGGTATAAGATCATCTGGGTCAGTCGATAATGGAGTAAGGGGGCGGGAATTTACGATAGCCTCGATTTGCGCTATTAACGTACTTAATTCCTCATAAGTTAAAGAAGCATCTCCAGCGACTCGCTTTAGATGATGTTTTGTTAATTTAACACCCGCTTCCCATAAGCCACCGAAATACGGTGAAAAGGCTGGAATAAATTGCCAATCAATATTTTCGTTAGCAAACGAATCTTGAAGAGATTTTTGATTCTCTGAAATGAATTTTCCTAATATTTGAAGCTCGTTATGAGTTCCAACAAAATTCAATCCGTTATCGGAATAGATTTTTGCAGGCTTACCCCTACGGGATATAAACCTTCTCAAAGTTAGAATGAACGCGTCAGTAGTCAGTTCACTAACAATTTCCAGATGCACAGCTCGAGTGCAAAAACAAATGAACAAACAAAGCCAACATTTTGATTGTTTTGCTCCTCGTCCCTTTTTATCCTTTATTTTAAGAGGTCCCGCATAATCAACCCCAGTTATATGAAATGGATAATTCGCTTGCACACGTAATTTCGGAAGGGCACCCATTATAGGCTGAATAGGTTTAGAGTTGAATCTCGCGCATCTTACACAATCTCTAACTATCTTTCTGGCAAAATTTCTACCTGATATAGGCCAATATTTTTCCCTCAAAGAAAATAGCAACTGCTGAGGACCAGCATGTAGCAATGTGATATGTTCATGTTCAAAGATTAGTTTTGTCAAATAGTGATTAGTCAATAAAATTACTGGATGACGCTTGTCAAATGAAAATTCTGAATTTGCAAGACGACCTCCAACCCTTAGGAAGCCTTCTTGGTCTACAAAGGGATTTAATTTAGCAAGTGGACCCTTTTTAATGGATCCTTCCTTTCCAAGGATCTGCAACTCGTCTCTAAACATCTCCCTTTGAGCCATTTTAAGTATATATTTTAAAGACGTGTCTAATTCAGTTACGTTTAACGGTGTGTGCCGACGCTGCGCAGGCGGCACTCGACAATTTTCACTGAAACGCTTAAGATAAGTCACGCATCGTATCAGTTTTTTCAATGTGGAAAATCTTTCAAATGGAAAATGCCAAACATGTTTAGCAATGAAAGCATGTTTCACTGGACGCAATTCGGGTAGGTTTTCAACCTGGAAATTTGAATTTGGCCATTCCGCATTGTTTAAAGAAAGCCAGGATGGCCCATTCCACCACAACGAGCAATCTTTCAACTGGTTGGGTTGAACACCTCTTGAAAGTAAATCAGCGGGATTATCTTTCGTAGATATGTGACGCCAAGTACTGTCCTTTGATAAATTTTGAATTTCAGCAATACGGTTACTGACGAATGATTTTAACAGATTGGGTTCGGTTCCCAACCAACCGAGTACGATCGTCGAGTCGGTCCAGAACGTGCAACTATCAAAATTTATCTTTAAAGCGCCCTTTACCTTGTTTACTACACGAGCAAGTATTAGTGCACCGCACAATTCCAAACGTGGAACTGTAAGGGACTTTAAAGGAGCTACCTTTGACTTAGCACAAAGTAGGCGAACCCATGTATTGCCATTGCCATCGGAAGAGCGKATATAAATAGATGCACCGTATGCGTTTTCGGACGCATCTGAAAATGCGTGAAGCTCGATACTAGTTGGATTACTGCAAATTACTCTCCTCGGAATTTCGCATTCGTTTAGAGCCGGTAACGCTTCTTTGAATTTTAACCACGTATTCATTAGCTCAACAGGCAATGTCTCGTCCCATAGTAACTTATTTTGCCAGAGCCTTTGCAATAAAATTTTTGCGATTATAATGCAAGCGCTTAGAAGGCCAAGCGGGTCAAAAATTTGCCCTATGGCAGAAAGAACCGTTCGCTTCGTTATGCGGTTTGAAATAGCACCTTGAATATTAAATCCAAAACAATCGGAATCGCAAATCCACGTGAGCCCCGACGTTTTAGCCTTTTCGTTTTTTGCAAATTCTACCAAGTTCGCGTTTTCACCGTCATTGGATATATTCGAAGTTAGCTGTTCACTATTAGAACGCCATTTTCTCAAGCTAAACCGACCTGAATTTAAGATTGTTGAGACTTGTTGAAATAAGTTTGTCGCGTTTTCGATGGTATCCGATCCTGAAATAAGATCATCTACGTAAAAATCGTTTTTAATTATGGCTGAAACTTCTGGTAAATCGTTTTCTACATCAATCGCTAACTGAATGACGCTACGAATTGCAAGATACGAAGCAGCCGCGCACCCGTAAGTAACGGTATTTAGCTGGTAAGTCTCTAATCTTTCAATTGGATCCGCTCTCCAAAATATTTGTTGTAAATAACGTTCATCGGGTTTAATTAATACCTGGCGGTACATTTTCTCAATATCTGCCGTCACCGCGTATCTGTGTTTCCGAAACCTCAGAAGAATTGAAAGTAAATCGTTCTGTACTGTTGGCCCGACCATTTGAATATCATTTAGTGATTTACCACTAGACGTCGCTGCCGACGCATCGAATACAACGCGCAATTTTGTCGTTTTACTCTGTTCGCGTAAAACCCCGTGATGCGGCATATGATATGAAGTTTTCTGTTGGGCAATTTCGTCGGTTACGTTTGTCATATGACCAAGATCTTCGTATTCTTTCATGAAATTGGTATACATTTTTTGTAAGCTTTCATCGGCTTCTAACCTTTTCTCAAGTTTAAAAAACCGTTTTCGCGCCATTTCATCGCAAACGCCTAATGATTCTGGCGACTCCTTGAGTGGTATGGAAACCATGAATCGTCCGTCGCGGCATCGTGAGACTGATTCCTTATAATAAATTTCACAAGCCAATTCCTCATTTGACAGAATCTTTTGTGTTGCACAATCTTCGATCTCCCAAACTTTTTGTAATTGGAATTCAACGTCCATGTTTTTGCCGAAATGGCATCTCACCGTTTTCGCGTTTTGTTGAGGCACTATGCCCGACACTATCCAACCAAGTTTGGTCTTGCTAAGAGCCGGTCTGTTTTTCCCCAAAGTAATCGTTTTACCGCATACTAACTTCCAAAATAGATCCGCACCGATTAATAAATCAATAGCACCGGACTGATGAAAGTTGGGATCTGCTAATTTTACGTGAGATGGAAGCGTAAATTTAGTCGCTTCGAATGAAGTGTTAGGTAAATTATCCGTAATTTCTTTCGTAACTAAGCAACACAAATTTGCTGAAAAATCGCTTATTACGCTTCGTATCGTGATATTGCATTTATTTCCTATGTAGGAAATCATGTTGTTCAATCCACTAACCGGAATATTAACTGGTGTTAATTTTAATCCTAGTTGCTCGCATACTGATTCTTTTATGAAACTGGATTGTGAGCCGCAATCTAGTACTGCACGTATTGTATGTGGAACGCCTCGTGTATCTAAAATTTGTAGAATCGCTGTAGAAAGAAGTACCTGTTTGCTAACACCATCGCTAACCGATGTTAATGTTACCTGCGATGACGACTCTCGCTTAGACTCGTCATGGAGCAACGTGTTATGTTTTTCAGGACATTTTTGACAGTGCCTGAAACGACATTTATCCGAATCATGTCCGCCTCGTAAGCAGTTGACGCATAATTTTAGATTTTTCGCCTCGTTGTATCGGTCGCGTACACTTAACGCTAAAAATTTATCGCAATTTCGTAAATAATGTTCGCCATTACACATATTGCACGATATTTTCGCTGCGAGTAACGTACGGGTGGTTTCACGGGTCTTTGATATTTTTAAATTTGAATTTGGCGCCTTTGCTTTAGTTCCTGACCGGTTAAATTCGACTGTTTCAAGCAAATCCGCGCGTCGATTTAAAAATTGTTTAACCCTGCACAACTCGCGCATCGTAGCGTTTCACCAGCACTCGCGTGTGAGAATTATGCTCATGTAACTGAAAGGGCTATTATACTCGTATGTCTCACTTACAAATGGTACAGTTGTATAAAATAGACATGTTCAAAACAATTATAATTCCAAAATGAAATACAAAATAAAAGGTTATTTTCGAAAACACAACAAAATTAACTTAAATTATTCCTGCGAATGATCAGAATCAACAACTTCCGTACAATTTACACACACGTAAGTTGTATGTTCGGTACAAATCGGTATACCGCACTTTTCGCAATGCTTCTTTGTCTTCCGGTTTTTCCTCCTTGGACAGAAACGACAAAAGTCTGGATGGTGCTCTTGTTCCTGCGTTTCAGGAACAACCGGTAATCGTAGGACTTCTCGGATACGCGTGCGTAATCTGAATGGCAATTCTCGTATTGACGATCTATTAGTCATGTATGGTTTTATTAGTTGCCGAGCCAATTCCTTGAGAAAAATTCTCCGATCTTCAACAACGTCCGTGTTACTTTTATAAATTATCTGGCTGTTTATGCCGCCTACGTCGAGCAAAGTAAAAAAAATTCTTAGGGGCCATCTGCAACAAAATCTTGAAACAGAGTACGTTGACTTTAGCTCATCGACGACATCGACACCTCCCTTGGTGATGTTGTAAAATGTTATTATTTCTGGTTTTACGGATTCACCAGAATCTGGATCAATTTTATCACCTGAATGGAGAGTGGACAGCGCTAGCACATTTTTATTTGGTTTAGGTTTGTAAGAAACCAAAACAATATTTCTCTGAAATCCAAACATACTGCTTCGMATAGGCCTATCTTTCACGCTGGTGAAAATTTCTGGTATCTCCCGTTTATTTCTTCTAAGCGTCCCAACAATCGTCGWTTTCATAGCAAGTAAGTCCTTGGCCAGTGGTATAGAGGTAAAATAATTATCCATCGTAATATTTCTTCCACTGTTTAAAACTGGTTGCGATATACGTTTGACAACAGCACTAGCACTATTGTCCAATTTGTAGGGGCCGTCTGGTTGCCTGCCAGCGTAAATTTCCGTGTTAGACGTATAGAACATTCTGGAATCTACCAGGGCATAAATTTTCAAACCATATTTCGCGGGTTTGTTTGCAATATATTGTCTAAATTTGCATCTGCCCTTGAAATTTTCCAACATTTCGTCTACAGTGCAGAACTCGCCCACTGTATAATTCTTCTGGCATTTTGCTACAAAATTTTCAAAAACAAATCGAATAGGCGCCAAATTGTCCGTTAGTTTCCTTTCTGCTCTGTCATGTGGATTGTCGAATCGCAGCGCACGTAACAATAGGTGAAACCTCTCTCTCGACATTGCCAATCTGAAACATTCTGGAGCAGATCCATCATCGGACCAAAGTTCCTTTGTATTCAAATATTGTGCCTTTTTCACGCCAGCCATGTACAGTAGACCGATAAGAGCATAAATCTCTACTGAATCCGTGTCGCGACAATCTCTTGCACGGGCATAATTTGCCCGATTGCTTTGTAACCAAACATTAGTACATTCAACAATGTGGTCAATCAAATCTTGGCTAAAAAATTGCTGCCAACAATCTCGTATAGTTTTAGCTTCTTTTGCATGGCCTTTCACGCCGGGACGATCAGCGATGATATTATGCCTCGGTGTGCGTACGTTTGGACGAGAAGCGTGGGCATTCCATTTAGTTATCTTGTCTTTTCCTATGTACTGGTGCACTCGGGACATTGAATGACGTGTTCCTTCGCGTTCATCAGATTGTTCGAAAATTTTGTTATGCTCGCTGCGTTCGCTTCCCACATCTTCATCAGATTGTTCTGAATTGGTGTTGTGGTCACTGTGTTCGCTTCCCAAATCAGTTTCACCATCACTGTTGTCAGCCTCAAGAGACTCAGGTTCGTTGTTTGTAGTCATCCACGATGGCTGAACCAAAGGTGCGTCGTCTGCGTGGTTATATTGCAGCTTTCCCAATTCCAACATTCTTTTAGCGCGATTCATGTTGATAATATCGAGCCAACGGAACTATAAAATAATAAAAATGAGCAACACGAATATGTTGCCAAAGTTGCACTTACAAATATATGTAGAAAACGCAGAATTATTGATGGTATATAGCATATATAAACAATTATAAACTGGCAATGACAAAACGCACACACCACATGTCACAATCAACTAAGCGCAATGAGGTTATTCGGAACTGACAGAGCACGTTCCAAAACACAGCTAGACGACGGCACAGCATATCAGCATTGCCAACTCAAAAATAACATTTACTCTAAAAACGTTGTGAGCAAAATGCTCATGCGCGCGAGTGCTCCGGGGTTAAATTCATAGAAAGTCGGGACATTTTTTAGATTTGCTTTGTACTGTTCCCACTCGAAACTTGTTTTTTCATCTAGCTTCGTCGCTATTACGTAAATAATGAGTGTATCCCATTTGTCAGTTGGCCCATTTAACTGTTTGAGTGAACGTAAATGTTTAGAGACTGCATCAATTAATTTCCGCAATTTACTCGCGTTTTCCTAACAAACGTTCTCTATTTCAAAGATTGCCTTTGTGTGAGTCTGAACTAACAATTTTGTGTTATTATATCTCTCGCATAACAATTCCCATGCCATATTGTAATTTTCCGAACAGAATTCGATAGACTGAATTATTTCAAGCGCGCCATCTTTTAACACTGATCTTAAATAATGAAATTTGTGTATGTCGCTTAATCTTTCGTTTAAATGGACCAATGACTCAAATGTATCCCTAAATTCCAACCATCTGTTGAAATTTCCATGAAATTTGGTCATTTCTATGACGGGTAATTTTACAAAGTCGTTTGATGTTTGCAACTGGTGACCATTTCCGGAAATTACACTGTTATTTTCTTGAGCGACACCGGAAATAACACTGCCCTCATGTTCAGATTTGGGACTGTCCATGATTTGCTTTGCACTCTTACCGCGTAATAATTTCGCTTTAGAAATGGCAGCATAAACATTTTGTTCGAAATTTTCGCGTTCTGAATATTGCTCTTCGATATTTTCCGACAAACATTCGATATCGAGTTGAATTTCGTCATAATCATTCATTAAATTATCAATTCGAGCGATTCTTTCCTGTAATTCAATGTTCTGAATTTCGTTTAGAATTACTGGAGCGTCGTCACTGGATAACCTATTCAAATAGTTGACGAAATGTGTCAACCGCGCTTTTAGCGTACCACGTTTTTTCACGAGTTCGTCTAAATCGGGCATGTTGATTTATAATCACAAATCAAAGCTATCGAAATTAGGGATAGGTGATAAATGAATAAAGAAAATGGGAACTCACATTCGACACCTCGAAATTCGGATGCAAATCCTGTTTCTTGCCTGGATTTCAACAGGTGGGCCTCGTTGCTCCTGCGCTGACTCCACGGCGTTGCACGGCGTGGCCGTGTTCGCTTTTCGATTTCCAACCTCGATGTGGAAACTTGATTCTTGATCGCCTCGTAGTATTTCACTATTTAGTCCCTCAATCCGGCTCGAAGGACCATGTTGCGAATTAATAAGTGGACTGTATTTTAAATATGTATTTACTGGTTCGTTTTACAAGAGAACATACAACTGCCTTGTTATCTGTTCAACCATCGACTCGTTTGTTTTCTTCCTCGCGCTGTTCGTTAGTGCTCGGGAAAGGTCGTGACCACTCGCTCGCACTCCACACAAAATTTAAAATTTCACGCGCGAACACTACTATAACTTCGATTGTTTCTGATTCTTACAACTTTAGTTGTTTTTATGGAATAAATACACCACTATTTAGAATGACAACTAAACTTTATTGTGTATTTTTATATAACACATCGCCATGGACACAGTCGTCAAAAGAGCATATGATTTTTAATTTTGTTGGCTGAAAGTAATTTTATGTGCTCTTCTTCCCATACAACCAAATTTGGTTTCAGAAATATTTCAGAAAGAAATTTCTGAAGTGTTTAAATGTTACAGAAACATTTTGTAATATATGGGAAATATTTCTGACACATATATAAACGCGATTTTGTCCAAAAATGCAACATTCCAGAAATATTTCTCTGAAATCTTTCAGAAACATTTGTTATACTAATGTAATGTTACAATATATTCCAGAAATATTTCTGTTATATTGATGCAGTATTACAAATGTCCCAACAACATTCCTGATGCACTAAAGTAATATTTCAATTTTTGTAGGTTTTGCAAGTGGAAATTAATCGTCAACCTTAGAAAAATATATTTTATTTCACATATTATGTACATATTCAAAAATAATTTATTTCTTAACGTAAAAAAAATATTCAAAAACTACTTATTGCACATACATAAAATAAATCTCTGTCCTATAATACAAAGGTAACCAAAAAAGTAAGGTAACTTAAAATGTAGAAACAATAAATGGCACATAAACACAGTCATTTTGAAAAATCAGTCAAACACCTAGCACATACTCAAAAAAATGATTTATAACAAACTACAAAGGTATCCAACAAAAATAAAATACATATAAATATAACACACTGTTCTTTAAAAAAAATACTCAAAAACAACTTGTAAGTACCCAAAATAAATGTATAAAGTACAAAGGTAACAAAGTAAAGTAACAGTAAATATTATCGAAAACATACAGTTCTTTTGCAAAATGTCAGTCAAACAACTTGCACATACCTAAAATATTTTTTTGTCTTTTAATAAACTTTAATGGTAACCAACAAATTAATTGCACATAAAGCACAGTTCTTTTGATAAATAAGTCAAAAACAACTTGCTCATAACCAAAATAAATTCCTGTCTCATAATAATAAACTAAAAATATAACCAATGAGGTATAGGTAAGGTAATTTTATGAAATATGTATTGTTGAAACAATGAATTGTAGGCAAACGACACTCCCAAAGTGTGAACAAGTCTTTATTTACCGCTCCTTTTTTTGCCTGAAATTGTAAACAAATGTGACATAATGGAATTTTATCTTGTCAATAACAACTTACTGTTCTCTTAGACAACGCAGAGTGCATTGTGTGAGCCATGTTGCTATTACCTTCGATATATCAATTTCAGTACTGTCGGGAAATCGGCTTCTAACAGTCTCTATTACCAACTTGTAGCACTGTAGGTCCTTGAAAACATTTTTCTTTTTTTTTCCGTGTAGACTATATTGACTGCCCACCAAATTATTGACAAGCCGTTTTAATATGTGGACGCAATTATGGTGCATATCCTTTCCACCTAATGTTTTCAGCATACTATGCTAAAATAGTACTTGTTATAAAACTAAGTTGCAGTGAGTGAGCTACAACATACCATTTTTCGAAAAAAAACCATTTTCCTCTAATAGTCTTCTTTCAAAGTTTTTCAGTTCATCTATATTCTGTAATGGTAAAACAGACATTTCCTCGTCATTAACTTCCTCTGGCACACTGTTATTTTGTTCGTTAAGTAATACTATCTTTGTGTCTATGTCCTCTAGTTTCCTTAGTACAAAATTTAATTTCGAAAGTATTGTTTTCTTAAATTCTGTAATAAAGCAAAATAACACCTTAAATTAGATTTAATTAGAATAGTGTAGATGTTTATGTATAATCAGTAATCACATTTTATTTTAGTGTCTGCTTAAAATTTATTTCAATTGAAAAAATAGTAATTTATATAAACATAAATGAGTATTTTCATGACAAAGTTTTAGTTGCATGAATATATACCAGCAGACAAAACCGCACACATTAAGATGGACTTTGTGAAAGCAATATTTCTGATTATGCTACATTACTGCTCTTCTAATGTGAAATATCCACTTACCCATTTCAGAGTTGTGCAGGGAAGGTGTACTGCTTGCCATACTGGGTGAGACTTTTTCTGAAACAAACAATGTATGAAATACAGGTGGCATTTAAAAACTGACTTAGTACCTGTAACTTGATGCCTGTCATTATTTCTGTCAGATTTAGCAAATAATGTTGTAGACTTATTATGTTTGCCTAAGGATGGTGTTGAGCAAACACTTATCCCTAAAAGCGATGGTGTTTCTGAATCCGAATCACTACAAGGTGGTGTTGGAGCTTTGTTTCTTTTTGTCAGATGAGATGGTGTTGCAATGTCCTTTTTTTCTCCAAAAACTGAAGGTACAGCAGGAAGCATCGAAAGTTCAGTAGGGCTTTCATTCGAGTCGTCGTCTGTATCATATATGCGTTTGCGTTTCTTTAATCTACTCTTATTGGTAGAATCAGATTCCACGTCGGAAAACTGGATGGCCAACTTCAATTTTTGTACGCCCCTGGTATAAGTATCTGTGAAAAAAAAATATACGGTTTCAATTAAAGTCCAAAAAATATATTATAGAACTTTTTAATTATATGTATACACAAATGGCAAACCCTGTATAACAGCATGGTAATAAAAACCATGGATGTCATTTTAACTGGGGGTGGCAAAACATGCCGATGATCTGGGGGGTATGGAATTATTGATAATTTCTGTGTAGCGTAGATACTGGATTAAAGAAATCTGGGGTAGCAACTGCCACCTCCAAATTACGCCCTTGATAAAAACTAAATTAAGTAGAAAACTTTTACCTGCGGAACCAAATATTCGCTTCACTTTGTACTGCATCCATCATCCATCATCGGCTGGAACAGGCATTCCAGCAATTGCACTGTTAATTTTTGACTGGTCTTTATACGGGGGATAGCTGCAAAAATTATCGTCAGCAAGCCATGATGATCGAATCAGTGCAACACCATCCTCAAACTCGACAACTTTGTATGGTTTCTGTAATAAATAAATAAATGAAACACAAGAAAACATGACTTGTAATCTAATTAATCAATGTGGAGATCAATATTAAAATGTAGTAATGTTTACCTTAATCTAAATTTTATCATAAATGCAGCAACGGGAAAACAACATTGTAGCTGTTAAATTTAATCTTCCACATTTTTTTTTTATTTCATTTATATTCCACATGTGCAGCAAATTATCGGTGACATCAACAATGTGTATTCCAAGATCACTTGAGTTGCATGGTGATGTATATAAATCCTTTACAGTTGTCAAATATTTACCAATTACAAATATGGTTTTATCTGTGTTATTCTGTATTATGTTTTCTATTAAGACAAAGCTTCCATTTTTCAATAAAAAACAGTTGTTTCTGATATCACCACTGCTAATAAAAAACAAACCGCCACTATAAATTTTATATTGATTCCAACAATCTGCAGTAAGTCCAGTAGGTAGAGGTCCTTCACTATGAAGCTTACCCAAACTATAATCTGTCATTTGAATATTATTACTTGTGCAAAATTCCATTTCGGCATATCTGTTGTACAGTTGCTCCAGAGGTCTTTCACTTTTACGAAGGACTCGTTTAATAGAAGACATGTGGTTTTCAAATTTAAATGCGCTGAACTCATCAAGAGCCCCATATTTGCGTACATCTTCACATATATGTAACAGATTGTGAACATTATGTGAAATTTTATTTTCACCATATAAAGTCTCAAACGACTCAACAAAGTGTTTTAGTAGACTCTCAGCATAATTAATACACTCAGTGCGCACAACAAACTCTGTAGATGTAAGAAGCCTTATAGCTGCATGTAAAGTCATGAAGTTAATATACAAATCTGTTTTAAGAACGGATTTTAAAACTAGCGGGCCCACATACAACAAAAATGTTCTATACTCAGTAGCTTTCCAATAATTGATTTCTGACAGCGACCTAGGTTTCCGTACAAATTCTTTGGGAACGCTCATTTTCAATTCTTCCAGAAAAGCCGAAACTTCCTTTATTTTGGTGCTAGGGAGTCTGACATCTAAAGGTCCTTTCATCCACATAGCTATTATTTTTTTTGTGACGCCTAAACAGATCAAATGCATATAATCCAATGGCACACTGGTAACTGGTCCAAAATAAGGAATATTACTAAGAATTGTATTACCAAGATGATAATCCTCATCAGTGTAATTCAAGAATTCCTGATCTGTTCTTGGTCTGCTGCTATTACTTTTCGTTGAAAAGCAAACACAATTATCAATAAATTCCCCTTCAATTGTACATTTAGTACAGCTATTATAACCACTGTGACTTTTGACGCGCAGTACAAAAGCTTTTGCCGGGGCATCACAAATTAATGCATATAACCGCACTGTACATTTTTCCCCACTATCTAAATGAATGCCATTTTTAATTAAACGTGTTAGTTCATCAGCAAACATTTGAAGAAATTCATTTGCATTTCCTGGTTTGCATTTACCAAAAAATGCACCCACAATGTACACTTTATTAATTCCTGCATCAGAACAAAGTATTGGCCAAAGTGAGCTATTTGCCGATCTTGAAAGCGGTAATCCGTCAATGTTCACTAACAAGTTCACAGAAGATACATCCAGCCCTTTCAACCGTCTTTCATCGGTGATTTTTAGTACTGCTTGTTGTAAACCGAAATGGCAATAATTGCCATTAGATACTTGCACTACTGTACTACTTCTCGGAGTTCTTAAGAGTGCACGACAATCTTTCGGTAGCTCCGGATGCCCATAACATTTTAAAACAGAAAGAAGAGCCGAAACTGCATTTTGGTTAATATTATATCGCACAGCCCAGTCGCAAAGCTTGTTTCGAAGGGGTACTGCTTCAGAATTATTAGCGAGTTCTTCAGATATTTTGTTTTCATTTTCAGTTGTATTCACTGGTTCATGTGCGCCATTCATGGAGACATCATTATTAGGTACTTCTAATTGTGAGCCCCCAATTGGTGTTTTCATTGTATTTGGTGTAGCACAATCGGTATCAACCCAAGCACATTGTTCTGCAACGCTACAACTTGGTATCGGTGTATTATGTTCTGTTTGCCAAACGTTTCTATCCGTTTCACTTATTTGATTAAGGCATTCTAAGTCATTCATTGTTTGATTTTGTATCAAACGGTGCTTGTGCCTACTACTATAAAAAGCAGCACGAGGATTTGTACGTTTCATTTTGTAATCAGTAATTACACAACAGCAGTAGGTACTCAAATTAATATACTATACTGCACGTTTTCCTATAACTGTTCTTGAACGTACCGTTTAAAAAAAAACTTAGTTTGGGCGGGAAAACACTTGACAAATACAACACAGATGTTGACCTAACCTATACATGCAACACCGCAATGCAGAAACATAATTCACTGCGTAACGTAACAAGATCACTAGATTAAATAATATACACAATAATGTACTTACCTCCATTTTATTGGCTGCAAAATAATTAACTAATAACAATAACAATAATTGATAAAAGAATTCACGAGCGATGCACATTTATACGTTTTCGTTCGTTTTGTGCTCTGTCATTGTCATTGTCAAATGTCAACTAGTGATGGGTCGTTCGCGAACGAGCTGTTAAATCGAACGACTCTTTTGCGGGAGCTGAAAGAACTGATTCCCAAAACTCCGTAGAACTGATTCTCTGAGAACTGTTCATGTTTAATTCTAACTCGAACTTTGAACTATCAGGTGCGCGAGTCTAATATGCCCCACTCCGCCGATAGCGATGACCGAACTGCATAGCAACCAAAGACGCGAGAGCCGAGAGCTGAAGAGCTGCTGACAAATGACTCACAGCTCACAGCTCCCGACAACAGCTCGGCTAGGGTTGCGATTGCGAACGTTTATATTGAACAGCTCTGATTCTGAACGTTATATGCAATTCGTTCGCGCGCATATGCTTAATGTCAGAATTGGAATGGAGTAAACGTTTGTGATTTACGATGGTCTACCATATACAGTGTGTCCCTGGATCGATGAACCGATAGGTATAAATGACAAAAAAAAAATTGAGTTGAAATTTCATCGTTTTGAAAAATCATGTATGCCTTGAAAATTTTGGATTTATCGAATTCATATAGAAATAAAGTTAATTATCTGATAAAAACAAGACAAAATGTTATTAAGAAAAAATGTTCAGAAAGAAAAACTCTGTAAAAACACCAATTTTTAGAAGTCTACGCCTACTTTAATAGTATGCATTTTTTCTATGATTTAAGCATACCTAACGGGTGGGAAATGCATAAGTTCAAGAACAATATATTATGCAAGTGTATAAACATCAGAAAAAACGATTTATTTTTATCGACCAATGGATATAATAAATGATAAAATTACAAATAACAACAGCAATAACAATTAATTTCTAGATTAAAACAGCATACTATCAAAGTAGGCGTAGACCTCCAAAATTTTGTATTTCTACAGAGTTTTTCTTTCTGAACATTTTTCCTTAATAACATTTTTTCGTGTCTTTATCAGAAAATGTACTTCATTTCTATACAATTTCTGTAATTTCAAAATTTCTAAGGCACACCTGATTTTTCAAGACTGAAATTCTGGTACAAATTACTTTCAACCGAAGCAGGGCTTATCCCTCAAAGATGAAATTTCGCCTCATTTTTTTTGTCACTTGTACCTATCAGTTTATCAATCCGGGGGCACATTGTAAATATAGAAGAACGTTTTATCGTAGTTTTAGTTATTATAATGAGTTTACTCAAAAATTTTCGTATTTTTACTAATATATTGCAATGCAATCGATATCAAGCGGCTGGGTGCAAAAATATAAGGATATTCATTTCGTTCGCGAACGAACTGTTTCAACGAATGACTCTTTTAAAGGAGTCAGTTCTCGGGAACTGAATCCTTGAAAAGAACTGATATTCCCATCACTAATGTCAACACAAGTATAAAGTATAAACTGACCAACGACCAACCAGAATCAAAGTGAAAAAATGTCAGGCTTCCATTGGAGTTTGATTAACGGCGCGAAATACAATATGTAATGAATGTAATATTACAATTATTAATTATACATTTTATAAACATAATGTATATAATTTATACTCTTCACTATATTAATAAAATAATAGTAATAATGTATACGTACTATGTTGGTATATGTTTTCATATTTAATAAGCTGTACAAAAACCAAATTATATATGTACCTATATGTACGTGTCTAAAGCAAAAATCTTGCCAAAATATTAATATGTATACAGATTACAGCTTTTACACATATATACCTAGTATAATTTATGAGGATTGTGATATGAAAGTGAAAAAAATTATATATCATAAATATACATTATTTAGATTTAGAATGATTTTGAAATATACCATAAATATTTCTGAGCTTTATATATTACATCTTGCAGACATGTAAAAATTAAAATGTTGCAGAAACATTGTAATATAAATATTACATTTGTAAGCATACAGAAATATTTCTGAAATATAGCTTTTGTTATGAAATATATTTGAAAGGTATGACACATTTCAGAAACATGTCTGAGGGTTATTGTGTTGTGTGGGTTGTGTCTGTGTGTTTACAAAATTTTACTATTAAATGCAAACATTAGATGACGCTACACTATCCCCCTTCTAGTGAGTGAGGCGAACGAAGACAATTATTAAAATAATATTTTTGTTTGAATAGTGCCATTTAAAACATTAAACAAATTATCTAACTTGAAAATTAATTATTGTTTAAATCTTATTGGGAAATGAACTGTCCGTCCCGATCTCGTTTTCACACTGGCATCTGTGGAAGTACTGGTGGTTGTATAGTCACAGACGGAACCCGTTCTTGATGACGATGTTTGTTGATGTTCCCAATCACTTGTGAGTTTTTCAAGCGGTCAATGGAAACATTCACTTGCTTTTCCTTGATTAATAGCGTGAAAAACTTAGGATTTGACTTCATTACCTTGAAAGGGCCATCGTAAGGGAATTGCAGTGGTTTTCGCACAGCATCTACACGGACAAATACATACTGGCAGGTAAAAATATCCTGGGGTACATATGTATACTTGTCGACTGCCATGGTGTTGCGTTTTGTAGAACTGGATTTTATTCATGCGTTCACGCAGGGCTGTCGCAAATGATGTATCTGCACCTACAAAGGCTGTTTATTTTTATATAATACATCGCCATGGACACAGTTGTCAAAAGAGCCTATGATTTTTAATTTTGTTGGTTGAAAGTAATTTTATGTGCTCTTCTTGTGTCTGCGTGTTTACAAAATTTTACTATTAAATGCAAACGTTAGATGACGCTACACTACTATCCGAACGACCCGGTTGGTATTTGATAGTTGTTTGATTTATATTCGTCAGTAGGTCAGTCTCGAGAGCCCGATATTACCAACTGTTTAGACCAAACTCTAAATCAATCAGCTTGCGAGTGGTATTGTCAGGTTTTTGAAGAAATCAATTGAAAATGGTAAATTTCACAAATATTTATCATCTGAACAACTACGCAAGGCTATGATATTTTCTATGAACCTATCTACCAATCTACGCAAGGTCTGAGGGCTACCTGACGTTACTTTGTCTGCATTAGCTATAGCCTGCGAATAAAATGCCATCGATACTCTACTATTCTGATATCTTTCTACTAACGATGATTGGCGATGCTGTAATTCTCATGAGGCAAGGTAAATGCCTAACTAAACTTAGAGGTTCTTTGGACAATATGGAAATGAGATATTGAAATTTTTCGGCATTTGAAAGCGCGTCGTTAGCATCAGTTAATGTATTGAATAAGTCCAATAAGGCCAATCCAATGATCCGTCTAAATGGGGTAAATTTATTCGAGGCAATTTTGCGTTTGATCGCTGTTGAGATGTATGTCCATTACTATGAACCGAACGACGATGCTCTAGAAAGCTGAGGGCTAGAGCTTCGACGATCACTAGGAATGATTTTTCGGTATAAAGCCTTTAGTTTATTAAATCGTGTATCTACTTCAAATACACGATCAAACAAAGTCTGTAAGAAATCAGATTATTCGTCCAGTAAGGTATTTTTATTCATTAACTGAAACTCTATAAATATCTATTGCTGATTAAAATGCAGCCATTAATTCCGCGTGGCAACTCTTATTAGTTTTAGCCTCACACGCTAAATCAAATACAAATTCAATGCGAGTAATTTTTTGCAATGCGCTAAGCGCAGTTTTTTCCATGGTATAACACGCCATTGGTTAATATTTCGATTCACCGAAATACGTGCGCTACAGCTAAATGGCAGCACGACCACTCGAACGCAAACAAAGATGTCTGGCAACAGCGCCAATGACCGTTGACCTTCACCCAATCGCTTGTGCAAGCACGCGCGCACCGCGCAAGCTCCACACGCTAACAAGAAACGAACGTACGAACAACACAATTAAATAATATGATGCAATTTCACCCGATAGGCGAATGAGACGGCAAACACATGCCCAAACCCACGGCTGATTTGTCCTGCCCGCCACAATATATCGCAAGCATGCACATCCAACCAATTTGCACGAAACAATTTGCTAACCACAGTCAACAAATTATCCAAAGGGTTCGAAGTATCAATGATTCAGGGGGTTGTTGGATGCTTGGCTGACTTACCTTGTCTCTTGGTGAACTATCAAAATTGTTGTTAACAATGAACGCACTTGTGTTTAGAATGTGTGTACACAACACGCCAACCCCTAATATACGACTATTACAAATTACAACTGTCTCATGCCATCGTCAATGCGCCACTGTTACTCTGCCTCTCTTCCCGTCAGCCGAGGGGTATGGGATGACGGGTAAGGGGCGATAAAGGAGCGGCAGGATCGAATTTAACGGAACACTGGTATTTGTTCATCGAAACTGTATTCTGAGCTGGACGGAACTGATTTATTTTCTATCTGCTGAGCGAATTGTGTAACAAAATTTTGTTTTGGCTTTATTCTATAATTACTTAACTAGTGTTTATAGGTTCAGGAACACGTCAACTTTAAGCACTTTTAGCTTGTTGATTCCTCAATATTGTGCTAGATCTTTCATCTGCAAAATGGGGATGTTGCATTGCCGGCAATCTGTTAAAGGGTTGCCAATTTGGTTTGCATTGTTAACAGAATTTGTATTGTACATGTACCAAATTGGTTTTCAAATGAATTTGGAAACTGAGCTCTCGGTGTATTATTATTGAAGTGAAAATTTGAAGTATTTGTATGTATGTATTTGGCTAATAATCTGGAATAAATATACGATAATTCGGTGGCGGGTGTCTAATTGTATTTGACGTTAATATCTTGAAATTTTTATTTAATCCTAATAAATTGGGATTTTGACCTGTCTTAAATTTCCTTCTTTTACGTATGCTAATGCTTTTTCTAAACTATCTAGTTGCCTTAAACGAAATACTAGTTGCATATTGTACGGTAATTTATTAATGAAGGTTTTTTAAGAGCGAAATCGTCATAATGATTAATTTTGATCTGTCTTTTAACAGCTTCAGTAACTGTGTTATTTAATTTTGAAAACAGAACCATAGGCATCTTGGATTCGGATGCCTAATTGCAATAGGGTTTCATTCCGCTTTGGTTTCATTGCGATTAAATCTTGTATCAGACAATCTAAACTTCGTTGATCACTCAACGTTAATGTCAAACCTTAACACTTTGAGATGTCGTTAATTCTGATCCACTACATATTAAATATGCAGCACGATCACGCAATTTACTTAAAATTGTATCAAAAAGACAAATATTTATTACATCTTGAGCATTTGATGGATTTTGTAAAGCTCTGCCAAAATTTTCGAAAAAATTTATAAAACGGTTATGTTGTTTTGGTTTATGGGTTGTGACGGTTGATTCGTAAGCATTTTATTTTCGATTACTAAATCTAAGCTAGATAAACTCTTAAGGAGATCTTCTAAGTTATTTTCATTTGTTGACATAAGATTTTGGATATAATTACATCTGTAGATACTCAAAATGGCCATTTTCGACATTAAAAGCCGTTTTCGTGATGTCACTTTCATCCATTTCAATCTGGTAAATGCCACTTTCCAAGTCTAAGAGTGGCGAAATATTGGCATTTTCCTAATTTATGCAATGAGTCACTTATGTTTGGTAAGGAGTAACGGTTGCCGATTGTTTTTCCGATAGTCAATCAAGACTCTCCATTTTTGTTTTCCGGATGCATCTGCCTATTTCGGAATAACCCAAACAGGTAATGACCAGGGCGAATTACTGGTTCTATTAATTTTCAAATCGAGCATTTTCTCTATTTGATTTTCGACTTCCTGTTTATATACAAAAGGGTACCTGTATGATTTAGTGTATACTGGCACTTCATCTGTTGTACGATGTTGTTTAGGTTTGTTTGAGAACGTCGGAAGCATATTTTCACTGTAAAATATGTTTACTCTGTACAAATGAAAATTGTTTTTATTCTCTCTTCCGAATTGAGGTGATTTGTTCTAATTTGGGATATATCTAAAATAGGGTGTGGAATGTCATCAAAATTATCTAAGTATATTTTTTGAATTTGTTAATAATTTCTCAACTTCAATAGGTTCCGAAAAACCTAGAGTTATTGTTAGTATTGGTTTTACTCAGTATAGTAGTCGAGGCTTGTCATTGTAGAAGGTTCTTCTAGGTTCAATGCCGTGGTCGTAGAATTTGCTCTTGACGTTTCGCCGATCGTACTGTCGGCTTCTTCAGGAGGACTCTGACAGTCAGAAGAACAAAAACAGATTCCCACGCATGCGTGATGTGTACTCGTAAACCTAACAGGAACCATTTCATTAACAAAGATGTTCATTACTTACATGTTACTTTTTCACATAAATATGTTTCTAGACTTAAACAACTTTGTATACATTACTTGATTGTGTCTGGGTTAAATTTATTCCATACTTACTGCGTTGGTAGTTGGTTACCACTGCTGTCACCAATGTGACATGGTGATGGTTTGATGAAAACATCAGATGGCGATCACAGTGGCTACTTACTAACTACTCTTACCGACTACTCCTACTGACTCTTACTGACTAATTACGTCTAATTATATTTCTCTATATATTAAATTGATAATAATGGTCGTATTATGTATTTTATTTAAGTTTATTAGAATATTTCGACCTAGATTATAACTCTATACTTCCAAGCTTTCAACTGATTTACTCAAGTCTTCTTCAGGGAACTACAAGTGTTATCGACTCTAAACATGTGTGCAAATACAAAACTATTAACCATACTTACATATTTTGAATTATTATATACAAACTAGAACATTAATTTATTATTTGACATCAAAATTGAAAGTTGACAAAGCAAAATTTTTCTAAACAAACTGTGATATTTTTACATACGAATTATTTATTCAACCACAAGATCTTTATGTAGATTATATTATAGTAAATATGAATAAATTATACTTAAATTTTGAATATCTGTTTTTTATTAATATTATTCTGTTTTTTATAAATGTATACCATTTCCAGAAAAGATCTTTTACATAAATTTTGTTCTTTATCTACTTTACAACTCTGTTTAGACCTAATAACGGGCTATTTACTACGTGCTGTTTACACGGAAATATAAATACGGAACTGCATGCTAAGCAAATGTTGCGTTCTTGCTGACCTGCTTACGACTGTTTTTATTCCGGTAGGCCTTAGGCTAACTAGGTCACCACTTGATTGTCGGACGGCTTCAACAACAAACAGGGTATAGCTAAAAATGATATATGTACAATAAGTACCTACCAACATATTAATAACAAAACATTACCTGTGCTTATTAACATACGCCTCCGCTCTGTCCGTAAAATTTTGGCCTGAATGTCTTTACAATCAGATTTAGATGCTTTGAACTGCATGCAGCATATTTTTGCATTTAGGCTGATTTAGGTTAGAATCTTTTATATGGGATCGTTATGTTAATTCTTTATGAAGTAATGCATTCTTTGGAAATGAATAAAAGGAAAGTAATTTTCTTCGCTTGCGAGAAGCTATTTTTGCAAATAGCTACGCTACATATTATCTCGAGCATCTGAAATAAGGCAATATTGACATTCTTGCTATGAAAGTTGAAGTTCTCAACGTTTTAATTGAACATCTATTTATTGCCAACGAAACGTTATCCAATATTTGCTACGGTAGTAGTACGCTCTAAACAATAAACTAACAAATTTTAACGCGTTATGGGTAGAAAAACGACCAACAAGCGTTATACAAACGACAGAACCGTTAAATACACTCACTCATTTCATACGATAGTTATCCCAGTTACGAGTCCACCTTATGTACTACTATCTATCAACTTAGCGTCTTCCTCCTCGGTGAGTATCTCGGCGGGTAGCGTCGGTCTGTCTTCGGTTGGCATGCATCCCTGGCCTCCTCTCCTGCGCATATACAGCCGCAAGACTGTATGCCGATTTGTCCACATCGCGAGCAGAAAATTGTTACTTTATTGCGACATGCATCGCATGGGAGACCCCGACCGCTCTCCGAGGTATCAATGGAACGCCCACCGGGCATGCATTAATAGCTCTCCCGTGGCGTTTAGGTGGCCTCCTGAACACGAATATGAAATCCGTTTCTTACGGTCGCGCCTAGTTGTTAGAAACGTCTCAAAAATCGTGCAGTGAAAAAACAACCTCCAAATCTGCCTGAACACGGTTCCGCGTAGGACGACCGGACGTTAAGGAGCATACGACACTTCGCGGCATAACGGAGCAACAAAAGTATTTCCAAATTGTAACGTAATTTTTTTAATTAAGCGCGATCGCAAGAAACGGATATTATATTCGTGTTCGGGAGGCCATTTTTTACAGGTATGCACAATTTGAGCTCGATAGGTGATGGATTGCTATACTACATGATTACCGAAATTACATTAGTACTGATGTTATAACGTGTATATTACTATTATAGACGTGAAATATGCTCAAGAGCTTTTAAATAAGTATGGTAATAATCTTAGTCAAGAGAATTATTCAAGCAATTTACTCATCCACTTATGTTCGGAACATCAACATGATTTTGAGCACGCAAAAAAAGAAAATTGTATGGGAAATTATTTCAGAAAAAATGCGAGCTTTCAATTACCACTGACCTCCTGCAAAAATAGAGAGAAAGTGGATTAATTTATTGAGAGTGTATAGATCGATGAGGGATAATAAAGGGCCAAAGAAAACTAGGAGGGGTGCTCAAAACTATAAACATTATCAAAGGCTAGATGACATTTTAGGCCATAAACCATCAAATTGTAGTCACAGTTCTGTTTTGTATTTATATTTATACACTTGATAATTAAAACAACGTGAGACACTAATAAACTAATTAATTTCAATATACTTGTGAACGTGTACAACATGTCTGAAGTTACCTGATCTAGTAGTGTGAACTTAGTAACATTGTTTTTGACCTAACAATTACAATGTTGCCAACTCTCTGGACACCTCCCCTCTTAAACTATTATTACAACTTAGATTATAAATCTAATCTTATAACAGGTTTTATAATTCTTCCACTTCTACTTCTATCATTATTATAATTCGATTCCTTAGCACTATCTCTAAATATATCATGTTTAGTATAATGGTCTTGATTATGATCAACAGTTTTAGTGGTTTGATCAAATCTTGTGTTATTTTTACTTAGACTTATGTTTTCTGGAAATAACTCTGGTTTTAATATTTCCTGGTCTGCATTTGTATAAGACAGTTTAATTTGTCCTGTGTTTCTACGTAGTATTTTTCCATCGTTTTCTCTCTGCATCCAAAAAGATCTTGGTTCTTTGGCTTTTCTTAGAATGACTGCTTTTTGCCAGATCTTATCACTTTCAGTTTTGATTACTATTTTATCCCCCTCGTGAAATTCGGTTTTAGAGTTTCGTGTCTTTTTGTCATATTACGGTCATTTTTATTTGTATAAGTATTGTAGTCTAAATTGCGTATAATCAAGTTTCCCTATATCCATTGTGTCATCTATGTTTTGGTGTCCTAGATAGAAAATAAAATTTGTTTTGAATAATGTCATAATTGAACGATAGAATTTTTGAGGGAAGCTGAATTTCTTCCAATTATTGAAGAACGCAGAGGCGGATTCCGCAGCTTATACTCACAGGTGGTTGATCGTATTTTGGGATTGTTAGTAGGCAGTAGTATTGTTTGGGATCAACTGCTACCGTAAGGGATCAATTTATCTATCATTTGGAATTTATTTTGGGTTTCTTTTGATATTGGATTTTTGAAATTGCTTTGGTGTTTTCGTGGAGGCTGTTTGACGCTTGTGTAGAGGCCGTGGCAGAGTGTCGCCGATCCATCCAGTGGCCGCCGATAGCTGGCGGAGAAAGGGGAGGTCCTCGTGTGTGCTACTTGAAAGTAATTTTTGGGAAGGTCCCAGTGAGTACCCCCCACTTGACATTAGTCGCGTCACGGTGACATCGAAATTTAGTTAGTTATTGTATCCGAAAATTTTGTGAAGGGAGTTTACGTAAACAACCTAGTATTAAGTTTCTGTTCTCATTCTCGTTTGTTGCATTAATAGTCTTAATATATTGTTATTCTGTTTGTACGATATTTTTTTTGTTGTTGGGCAGTGAATGAAAGACCAGGCTACGTTTTGGAGGTAATTGTGTTTATTAGTTTTGAAATTCCTCCAACAAAATTTGTGTGTGTGTGCTACAAAACTATTTGGCGCCCCTCATCATCACCTTGACCCACCCCGTCTCCACTGCAGCTAGACGGCGCACGCATACGAGTTAGATTCCTCAATTTAAAGTTATAGCAGAATCGTGGTAAATAAATTTGTAATAAATATTGGCCTGCCAACGTGGGGCAGCCTGAGTCATCTGTTTTTCTTTCATTGCTCAAGTGCATTGTTAGGTGTTGTCGTCGTCGTCATAACATTGTTTTTCCTTGTAGGTTTGATAGTAAAATAGGTTTGGTAACAAACTAGTACCCAGTTATTTTAGTCCGTTAATTTGTTGTTACTGTTCTTAATTTACTATCGCTAGGGCACTAACGTTTTGTTAATTTATTACTTGGTTCGCTTGTTACGTTCGTTGCAGATATATTAATTTATTATTAAGATGTCGTTTATTTGGAAAAATGAGATTAACCGACTCGCTGCTGATGAATTAAAGTTTGAACATGAGAGTAGAGGTTTACCAATTGCTACCGAGTTAGAAATGCGTAAGTCGCTAAAGAATATATTGAAACTAGAATCCTCTGGTCAATTTCAAACAGTAGATGCTGGAATTGCTTTTGATATGAGAATGCAAACTATTAAGAAAGCTGTGGACGAATTGAATAGCTTATTACAAGATTTTACTGGCAATACTGATTCGTTTGTTTTCAAAAGAGCCACAGCATTAGTGTGTTATAGTTCACGATGTATTAGTAATTGGAAAGTTAAAAATGATAGTCAGAAAAAGGGTAAAAATGAAGTTTTATTAGCTTTACATATAATCAAAGATAGTTTTGAGAAAAAGGTTAGGCGATTTAATCGTAATGGTAATCCTAGCGATAATACTGTCGTAGACATTTCTGCGTTGGCGCTTGTAGACGATAACTTGGACGATTCCAGTTCACCAGAAGAACAGCAGTCCCAAACAGGAATAAGTCAAGTACACAAGGAGAACACATTACGTCAGAAAGTAGCACAGAAAACAATTCCTGTAGCGAAATGGAATCTTAAATTTAGTGGAACAGGAAAGCTATCGTTGAGTGCATTTTTGGAACAAGTCGAGGAGCTGAGAATCGCACGGGGTCTATCTAAGGAGGAGCTTTACACATCAGCTTTGGATCTGTTCACCGATCGAGCACTTGTATGGTACCGTGCAAATAGAAGGAAAGCAAAGGATTGGAGCGCTTTGGAAAAACTTCTGCGAGAAGAGTTTCAGTCGGCAGACTACGACGAAAAACTATTGGAAGAAATCAAGTCCCGCACTCAGGGATCCAGTGAATCAATTGGAATGTACCTATCTGTTATGGAAACTATGTTTGGCCGTTTATCTATAAAGATTAGTGAACAACAACAGCTGAAGATCCTGTTACGTAACCTAACACCTTTCTATCAGAATCATCTAGGTCTGGTAGATGTCAGTTCGAAAGAGCAGTTATTAGAACTTGGCAGGAAACTAGAAGCGAGAAGACCCTATATGGAGAATTACAAGCCGCCTAGCCGCAGTAAAACTACCTTGGAACCCGACCTAGCATATATGGAATCAGATGCCGCCTTGTCCTTATCAACAGTGCAAAGCCCTGAACCACCACATCCAATGCGTGAATCTGGAACAGCGGATAAGGTTACATGCTACCGATGCGGACAACTTGGACATAGAGCTATTGGTTGTGTAAAAAAAGGGCGTGCATATTGTTATATCTGCAAAAAGCCTGGGTTCACTGTAAGAACTTGTCCCGATTGTTCTTCATCTCAGAGACCAATGAGCTCCCGAACTTTCCAGGGAAACGGGAGAGCGAGGCAGTAAGGAGTCGGACTAGCACTCGTACGTTTACCAACTCGACTCGATACTTTAGTAACAAACAACAGTTGGATAACGAAGTTGTAGATAAGAATAGAATTATTTTAGATTACATTTTACATAGTGTTGGTAGGGATAAGCGCCCATATTTAAAAGTTGCAATTTTAGATCATGAAGTTTTAGCATTATTAGATTCCGGAGCATCTCTTACATTCATTGGTAAACCTGGTTTTAATTTAGTTTCACGTTTAGGATTTAGATTAGACGAGAGTAATGTTAGTAATTGTATAGTGGCAAACGGTAGTACTTGCAAATGTATAGGTACGGTTACGTTTCCGGTTAGTGTAGAAAATAGAGTTTGTTTAGTGAAGGCATCTGTGGTACCTGAATTACCTCATGAATTAATACTAGGCATTGATTTCTGGTCAAAAATGGGAATCATACCAGATATTCGTAATAATAGTTGGTATTTTGCGAATGAAGAATTAGCTGTAGTTTCAAACGAAGTTAGTTCGGATCTGCTGATAACTCACAGCCAGAGAACTATTCTACAGTCCACAGTCGACAAATATTTCGAACGAATAGGAAGTACTTTAGGGTGCACGACCGCAGTAGAACATAAGATAGAATTAGAATGTTACGAAACCTATAAAATTACGTAACTATCCCGTATCACCAAAAGTGCAATCGTTCATCGATGAAGAGTTAGACAAAATGATAAAGCAGGGAATTATCGAACCATCTAAAAGCCCATGGTCTTTTCCTGTGGTAATGATTAGGAAGAAGGATTCGACGTACAGATTTTGTGTAGATTATCGCAAACTCAACAAAATAACGAAGAAAGATGCTTACCCACTACCTTTAATTTCTTCGATCTTAGATAAGTTAAGAGTGGCTAAGTTTCTAAGTGCTTTAGATATTAAGTCCGCTTATTGGCAGGTACCGGTAAACCACGATAGTCGCGAGTATACTGCGTTTTCTATTTCTGGTCGTGGACATTTTCAGTTCTGCAGGATGCCGTTTGGATTGACCAATGCTCCTGCGACGTTTCAAAGATTAATAGATCGTACCATAGGTCATGACTTAGAGCCTTTTGTGTTTCAGTATCTTGATGATTTAATTATCGCTACGCCAACATTTGAACAGCATATAGAGATACTCCAAAAGGTATTCCTTAGACTAAACGCAGCAAACTTGGTACTTAATAAAGAAAAATGCAAGTTCTGCTTACCATCTTTACGTTATCTAGGATTTGTTATTGATAACACTGGTCTTCGTGTAGATCCTGAAAAAGTTTCTGCCATAGTAAACATACCCACACCGACTAATGTATCGGACGTTAGGCGTTTTCTTGGAATGGCGTCATGGTATAGAAGATTTATTCCTCATTTTGCAACAATTACGGCACCTCTGTCAGTACTATTACGCAAGAGTAAGATGTGGCAATGGACAGAATCATGTGAAACAGCGTTCACTTGTATCAAGGAATGTCTAATATCAGCTCCAATACTAAAGCGTCCAAATTTCGACCTTCCATTCGTTGTACAAACCGACGCTAGTGCATATGGTATAGGAGCAGTCTTGACACAGGAACATGACGATGGTGAGCATGTGATTAGTTTTATTAGTAGATCTCTTAATCGCGCAGAAAGGAATTATTGCACAACCCAACGGGAGTGTTTAGCTGTTATATGGGCAATTGAAAAATATCGAGGTTACTTAGAAGGTTATAAGTTTACTGTAGTTACTGATCATTACTCGTTATTATGGCTTCAGAATTTAAAGGAGCCCACTGGAAAACTTTGTCGATGGGCTCTAAGACTTCAGGCTTTTGACTTTAATATAATTCATCGGAAAGGTAAGAGTCATATCGTTCCAGATGCCTTAAGTCGTTTGATTCCTTACACCGAGAAAGAAGACCTCGCCAATAGCACAATTACAACTCTAAATGGCATAGATGGTGAAGCTGATTATTCTTTGAACTTCCTCTTTATTTTTTGGGACTTCTAATTTAAGTAAAGTTTCAACACGATCGGGATCTATTTCCATTCCTATTCTGAAAATAACTTCCATAATCTTAACTATTTTTTGTTTGTACTGAAATTTATCTTTATTGAATCGTGCGCCTACCTTTTCAGCTCTTTTTATTACACTTTTTACCGCTTCATCGTGCTCATTTTCATTGGTTCCACAAACAATCATATCATCATGACATATAATTACATTCTCTAAGTCACCAAAAAATTCTTCAACCTTGTCTTGAAATAGATCTTGTGAATTTGATAAACCGTATGGTAGTACACAAAATCTATATGTTCCAAAAGGTGTTGCAAAGCAACACTTCCACGATGACTCGTCATCTAGTTCTAAGTGATGGTAACCCTCCGATAAATCAAAAACACTAAATAACTTTTTGCCATTTATTTTGGCGGCTATTTCTTCAATATTTGGCATTAAATTAGGTTTACGCACAATTTGCTTATTCAGATCTGATGGATCTAAACAAAGTCGGATTTTCCCATTAGATTTTTCTAAAATTACAATTCTGTTAATACTTGCGATTGGATCTAACTGATCTACTTTCTGTATAGCTTTTCGTTTAACTAATCTATCTAATTCATCTTTTAATGCTTCCCTAATTGCAAAATGAATTTTGCTTGGAGGATGACATACTGGTTCAAATTCTGATATGGTAGTTATTTTATATTTTCCCGGAAACCTACCGTAACCATTGAAACCTTTACTATTTCCTGTGATAAATGGTTTTCTTTCGCTATTATTGTCAATGTTAACATTTTGTACGCGTTTTACTAAATTTAATTTTAAACTTGCTTTTCCCCCAAGTAAGATCTGTTCCGCATTTTCTATTAGCATGAAATCTTCAAAAATTTCTTTATCTTTGTGGGTACAGAGTAAACTGACTACACCTGCTGGTTTAGCTTTTGAACCTTCAAATGCTTTTAGAATAAAATCTGTCGTTCTTACTTTAAAGTGTTTGTCTAACTTACTGAAAACTTTTACTGGCATTACACTTACATCCGCGCCTGTATCTACTTTAATTCTAACTTTCTTATCTTCAATATTGATAATTTCATTCCAAATGTTACAATTTTGTGATGCGCTACTATTAACATTTTCAGCTTTAATACTAGTTACAATAATACTGTTGTCACTATCACTATCTTTCTCTTCTTCATACGCTCTCACATTTTTAACTTTACATGCTACAGCAAAATGATTTTTTATACCAAATTTTGAACAAACCTTTCCAAATGCTCCGAGTCTATACAAATGCCAAAACGGAAACGACAGCTAAAATTGTTTGGAGGTAGAAGCACTACTGAACTGACTGACGCGCAAAGAAAAGATTGCGATTTTGCTCTTCTAAAATTAATCGTTAAAAATTTTCAACCCTTATCGATCGTTGAAAACGAAGGATTTTTAGAATACAGTAAAACTTTAAACCCATTCTATAAAGTTCCAACTAGACATATTTTGACGAATTCTATCTTGTCAGAACAGTATTTAGCAGAAGTCACGAAACTAAAATCCGTACTAGAAGAAGTAAAATTTGTTTCACTGACTACTGATATATGGCAATCTGACAGTAACGCTTCCTATTTGTCCCTGACTTGCCATTATATACACAAACAATGTTTGCATTCTCGAGTACTGAGCACAAGACAAATGACTTCCGAACACCACACGGGGAAGAACATAGCCTCAGATATACAAGGAATTATTACAGAATGGGACCTCGACAAGAAAGTGGTAACCATTGTTTCGGACAACGGGGCCAATGTAAAAAATGCAATTACGGAGCATTTACGAAAATATCATCATCCGTGTGTAGCACATACATTGAATTTAATTATGAAAGATGTATTAAACGGAAATACGGAATTAAAAGGTTTAATTGTTAAATGCAAGAATTCGGTTGGCTATTTCAAACATAGTGGTTTAGCTACAACGAAATTGAAAAAATGCCAGCAAGACATGGGACTGCCCTTATTGAAAATAAAGCAAGCAGTAGACACAAGATGGAATTCTACCTTGTTAATGCTCGAACGACTGCTRGAAATAAAGAATCCTTTGTCAGTGGCTTTAACCAGCTTACCATCAGCTCCAGATTTCATTGACGCATCTGAGTGGAATATTGTATTCGACTGTGTACCCATACTAAAACCATTAGAATTAATGACAGCCGAACTTTCGGGAGAAAAATATGTTACAATGGCAACAGTAATACCACTAATACGAGGAATGCAATTCAATTTAAAAAATATGAAACCTACTACTGAAGTTGGTAAATGGTTGCAATCCAAATTGATGGACACAATTTCAAGGCGTTTAGGGATATTAGAATCCAATAAAATTGTGGCCAAAAGCACTTTTCTTGATCCTCGTTTTAAGAAAACAGCTTTTGGCGTAGAGGAGAATGCCAAAAATGTCCAAGCTTGGATAATGGATGAAATCCTTGCCATGGTATCCAGTTCGAATACGGAAATTAATGTACTGAATGAATCTGAGTCTGCTGAACCGGTATCGTCAGGAAAATCTATTGCATCGCTTTGGGAGCATTTTGATGAGAAATTGAAACACGCAAAAACGATGACTACTCCCGTTACATTGTCTACTCTTTGTGTTCGACAATACCTTGAAATGCCTCATTGTAACCGGAAAAGTAATCCACTGGATTTTTGGGAAAAACACAGGCTAACGTTTCCAGAATTATATGAATTGCACATAAAATATGCTGGTATTCCTGCAACATCCGTACCTAGTGAAAGACTATTTTCCAAAGCAGGCCAGATTGCCAACCTTCGGCGAAATAGACTCTCATCAAAACATATAGACATGATATTGTTTTTAAACCCATGTTTGTAACAAAAAAAAACAATTTTCTTGTATTAAGCACAAAACGATTTTTTGTATACATTTTTTCACTATTTTAAGCCAAAGAATACGCTTACGTTTGTTTTTACTTGATTAATGTTATTAATTAGAGATTGTTTATTTTATTTTAGTTTACTTTCCTTTGCAAATATAAAGTACTTGTTACGTTCTTTGTTATTCAGTTATAAATTTTCAATAAAAACAAAAAAAATACTGATTTTGTTTTCTACATAAAATGCAACTGTGCATTTGGAAATTCCTGAGCGCCAATTAATTTAATGGTAAATATATAGTAAGACATGAATAAACACTATTATGCTTCATTCTTAATTTTACAATGCCGATACCGAATAATGAAAATGAATCATGTATTACTTACTTACTTACCTCGTTACTTACTTACTCGTTATTACTTCGACTTATCGTAAGCAGCTAGTGAGCGCCCGCACTGTGGTTCGCATTCCGTATAGGCACTCGAATTTTTGACCGTATACCGTATTCCGATTCCGTATTTCGTATTCCGCATAGAGTGGAAGGAGTTGCCGGTGTAATGAATTACAACGATCTTTTATATTCGTTCCGTTTATTTCGTACCTTTTAATACAACGATTATTATTTTAATCTATGTCAGTATGACAATAACTTTTTCATAGCATCCTCGTATTCTCGTATTTATTTCTTACATTCTCCCCGCCGCATTGCTGGCAACATTCGCATCGTCACCTGAAGATTGTACTTCTAATGGACACAACATCTGTATCGGTCGCCTTATCTTGTTACCGTTGGCCAAAAGAACTTCGCACGCCCTCACTCGATTGTCTCGTCCGGGATAAATAGAGAGCACACGACCCATTTTCCATAGTAATCGTGATGTATTAACTTCTTGGAGCAAAACGATGTCGTTAATTTTGAAACATGTTGAACCAGGTTCTACATTCATGTGCATGGATCTTAATTGCTTCAAATACTCGCTTGACCAAATCTTCCAAAATTTAAAGGTAATTTTTTGTCGCAGCTTCCAGTTTTCAATTAGAGACTTTTGACATATATATCGATGTTCAACATTAGGTAATCCACAAGTTTTATCGTTACCTAGTAAGAAACTCGATGGTTTTAGAATTACTAGATTGGTGGGATCGTCATCTATATAAGTTAATGGTCTAGAAWTTATTGTAGCCTCGACTTCAGCTAAAATTGTTTGAAGTTCATCACTGWCTAGAAGCGTCTTCCCAACAGCAAATTTCAGGCTATTTTTAACTGTCCTAACCATCCTTTCCTAAAATCCGCCCCACCAAGCCGCACGTTCAACAATATATTTCCATTCGATACGCTTAATTTGGAAAAATTCTTGTATATTCTTATTTTCAAAGAACTGAAATAATGCTTTTAACTCCAATTCTGCTCTTTTGAATGCAGCTGCATTATCAGAGTAAATAGCAGTTGGAGTTCCTCGCCGACTTACAAATCTTCTTAAACCTCTTATACAGCTCTCGGTTGAAATACTACAAAACTGCGTGTGGTTTTTGATGCTTCTTCACATGCGCCTGGTTATTCGTCGTTAAATGAACACTTACTTATTGGAGAAAAATTTGTACCTGATTTATTACAACTTTTATTGAATTTTCGTGTTGGTGAAATTGCAATAACTGCAGATATCGAAAAGGTATGCCGGTTGCTGCCCGTTCAAGAACAGCCTAGTCGCGTCGGTCGTATAATTCCGAATACGTATTATTCTACAAAGTATTCGGAATAATCCGAATATTTCAATATTCGGATTCAACGAATATTTTAATACGTATTATTACATCACTAATGTAGACAGTGTTGTAAATAAGAACCAAAAAGGTGAGGTCCCATTAAAATATAGAATGCGATTACGTTTGTTTTTACTTGATTAATGCTTTTAATCAGAGATTGTTTACTTGATTTTAGTTCACTTTCCTTTGCAAATATAAAATACGTTTCACATTCTTTGTTAATCAGTCATAAATTTTCAATAAAAAAATACTGGTTTTGTTTTCTACATAAAATTCAACTGTGCATTTGGAAATACCGGGACGCTAATTAATTTAATTTTAAATAAGTAGTAAGTACATGAATAAACACTATTATGTTTCATTTTTAATTTTACAACGCCGATACCGAATAATGAAAATGAATCTTGGATTACTTACTTACTTACTTAATCGTTATTACTTCGACTTATCGTAAGCAGCTAGTCAGCGCCCGCATTGTGGTTCGCATTCCGTATAGGCACTATTACCGTATACCGTATTCCTATTCCGTATTCCGCATAGAGTGGAGGGAGTTGCCGGTATGCAGGTTGCTGTCCGTTCAAGAACAGTCTAGCTCCATATCGCGTCGTTCGTATAATTCCGAATACGTATTATTCTACAAAGTATTCGGAATAATCCGAATATATCGATATTCGGATTCAACGAATATTTTAATACGTATTATTACATCACTACTTACTACAACATTCTCCCTCAATATTAAAGGTGCAGCGAAATAAGAATACAAGAAATCTGTTAAGCTACTATTCTAAGCTTAACCTATCACAAATAAGTTGGTGCTTTTTAACACCCAAAGGCTTTGTTAACATATCAGCAACCATATCATTGGTAGGCATATACAACAATTTAATATCTGCATTCTTAACTTCGTCCCGAATAAAGTGATATTTTACATGTATATGTTTTGTCCTTTTATGAAAAACTTGATTTTCTGACAGTTTCAAAGCACTTTGATTGTCATTGTAAATGGTCATGGGAAAATCCAATTTTAGAAAATTACTGACTTCGTACTGATCAAAAAGTTCTTTACATAAATACCTTAAATAAACTGATTCTTTTGTGGCCTCACAAATACCTATATATTCAGCTTCAGTAGAGCTTAGAGCTATAACTTTTTGCTTTTGACATTTCCATGATATCGGACCATTTGCCAAAATAAAAATGTAACCATAGTATGATTTCCGATCTGACACATTGTTAGCCCAATCGGCATCAACATATCCAATTACTGGTTCACCACATTTTTTAAAAGTTATTCCCATGTTCCCTTCAAATACTTTAATACTCGCTTACATGCCAACCAATGTTCCTTTGTATGATTTAAGTTAAATTGACTTAAATAAGAAACCGGGAAAGCAATATCTGGCCTAGTACATACTGAAAGATACATTAAAGAACCGATGAGTTGCTGATATGGACTGTCATAATACTCCTCACTAACAGATAAAATTTGCTTTTGTTCCATAGAAGTACCTACTACATTACATTCAGTCATATGAAAGCGGTCAAGTATCTTCATAATATATTGTTCTTGGCTTATTTTTAATTCACATTTTTGACGATTTCTTTCAATTTTCATCCCTAAACAATATGAAATTGGGCCAAGATCTTTTATATGAAAATGCTTGTCCAGTTCAATTTTTATATTTGTAACTTCAGTGACATTATTATGAAAAATAAAAAAGTCATCTACATACAATGCAATTACAATAATGGAATTAGAGGAATGTTTATAGAAAATACAAGGCTCAATTTTTCACTGTTTGAATCCTAAATTTGAAAGCACATTGCGGGCTTTTTCATACCACAAACGAGATGATTGTTTCAAACCATATATTGCCTTTTTAAGTAAACAAACTTTATTTTCAAAACCTGGTTCCTCAAAACCCTCTGGTTGACTCATATAAATTGTTTGATCAATTTCACCATTCAGAAATGGTGTCTCCACATCCAAATGTTCAGCTTCCAGATCTAATTCCGCTGTCATTGCCAGTAATAGCCTTAAATTGCTTAATCGAATTACTGGAGAGAACGTTTCTGAATAGTCAACACCTATTTTTTGAGTGAAGCCCTTGGCAACTAATCTGGCCTTGTAAGTTGCTATATTACCATCTTGATCTTTTTTAACTTTAAAAACCCATTTATTTTTAACAATGTTTCTATTTGAAAGTTTATCCACTAGTTCCCAAGCATTATTAATCTTAAATGAATCTAGTTCTTTTTTAATAACCGTTTTCCATTCATATTTTCTCGAACTTAACATAGCTTCAGAAACATTAGACGGTTCTAAATCATTAGATATAGCAACTGACATGGCTGAGTCTGAGTGATCAAACTCATCATTCATAATGTAATCATCATATATTTTTGGCTTACTCACATTACGTCTAGGATACCTTCTAAAATTTTCTTCATTTTCACTCAAAATACATTCACCTTGAATGCTTTCACCATCGTTCGTCGCTGGTTCACTTGGAGACTCTAACGTTTCGTTGCCGTTCTCATTATCTGCAGAAGGCTCTGAAGAATCTTCCAACGACTGCTCTGGCTCACGAATTCCCTGATCTTCTACTTCATCTTCCGGAAGTGGAACAGTTGATGGAAAAACAGTATGCTGTGAAGGCTTATCGGTGTCGAATTTGTCTTTTATGAAGACAACATCACGTGCTATTTTCAGTTTATGATTTTTGGGATCCAACAATCGGTAACCTACACTGGTTTCTGAATAGCCCACGAAGATGTATTCCTTACTTTTTTCATCAAGTTTCTTCCGGATTTTATCTGGAATGTGGACGTACCCGCGGCATCCGAAAATTCGCAAATGGCTTAGATCAATTTTGGATCCAGTCCATTTTTCTTCTGGAGTAGCATCTTTTACCTTCTCCGTTGGAGAACGGTTTAACAGATAAACTGCGGTGTTTGCAGCCTCTGCCCACATCTGCTTCTGGCTGTTTGACTCAACCAGCATAGACCAAACTTTCTCCATTATTGAACGATTGTACCTTTCAGCCACACCATTTTGTTGTGGGGTGTATGGTACAGTTAGTTCATGCTTTATACCCCGACTTTTCCGAAATTTCTTTAATTGACCATTACAATATTCGCCGCCATTGTCTGTTCGTAAAACCTTAATTTTTCGCTCGGTCTGGTTTTCAACAAACACACAAAATTCTTGAAAAACATCTGGTACTTCTTCTTTTGACTTCAGGAAATAACTGAATATTTTTCTTGTATGGTCATCAATAAAAGTGAGCATGTATTCGGATCCGCTCCAGGAAGCAACCTCCATAGGACCGACTAAGTCCGAATGTATTAAATCAAGCTTGTTCTTGACCACTCCCTTATTTTTGTTGTAGGGAAAAGGTTTTCTTGCTTGTTTTCCTTTAATACAGCTCTMMCAGTATGAAGGAATTTTTTCTTCATTATATGTCAGTCCAGTTGCTAATCCATTTTTCAGTAAACCCATGCTGTAGTGGTTTAGATGGCCCAGTCTCTTGTGCCACAGCATCTGTGAATTTTGTATTTTTGCGATATTCACTTGCTCCTCATTTTGGTTCAGCATGTCCAACTTGTATAACCCATCTACATTCGTGGCGGTAGCTATTGGTCCTCCCTTAATGTGACATCCTTTATTGTGTAAGATTTTACAGCTGTCAGCATCAAAATATACGCTATAACCATTTGAAACCATTGAATTCACGGAGAGTAGATTCACTGATAAGTTTGGAACATACTTCACATCCAGGATTTCTTTTTCATCACCTGTAGGTTTCAATTTGACCAAACTGTTTCCGGTTCCCGCAACACTTAGTTTTGTATTATTGGCTACAAATATTTCCTGACCTGAATTTTTCTCCGACAACTTAGTTAGGATTTCCTTGTTTCCCGTCATATGAGATGAAGCTCCACTGTCGACATACCAGTCCTTGCTTCCCATATTGACTCCCAATGCGGTAAATAGAACCTTGTGTCCACCTTGACTGTCAAACTTCTTCTTAATTTTTCTTGATGTTTTCTCATTCTTTTCGGTCCCCAAAACCGGTTTTTGCGGACATTGATTTTTGTAGTGCCCTTTTTGACGACAATTCCAACACATTGTTTGGTTTGTGTTTCATTGCCAATGCTGAGTCTACACTGTGTTTACCGTTTTGCCACTTTTATCTTGCAGCAATTTAGTTTTTACGAAATCCGAAGTTATTTCAACACCTGAATTTTCTAGCGCCATAACCATTGGTTCATGACCTTCAGTTAGACCCTGCAGCATTATTACGCCTAGAAATTCGTCATCCATTGGTTTACCCATTGACATGAGTTGTTTTGAAAGAGCCATAATTTCATTTACGTACTCTTCCATGTTACTGAAGTTTTCTAGTTTAACTGAACACAAACTTCTCAATAAACGAAGTCTGCGATGTAGGCCTTTATCTTCGAAAGCCTTTTCTAGTGCTGTCCAAGCTTCAAACGCTGTTTTCGCCTGCATTACATGAGGATAATTTGACTTGTCCAAAGAAAGTATTATTCTCGATAATGCTTTTTCTTCATGTCGCGCCCTAGCAGTAGCGTCAGCTGTTGATTCTTGTTTCGAAACACAATACCAAAGTCCATCTAACTTTAACGACGCACTCATTTGGAATTTCCAATCACTGTAGTTTTCGCGACCTTTGAGTTTTTCTATGCAAGTACCTGCACCCATATTAAATTCGTTAACTGCCATGAGTGTTTTTTTAAACACTGGATCAACAGGCAAAACTGTTTCTCAGAAAGTCTATTTCGATTTCTTTATTCACGTCCTGGGCCCATAACCTGTAGATATTTTCAGGAGCGCAGAGAAGATTCATTAAGACACTTCATGAATTTAACAGTTTTTACTTTATATTAGTGCAGTACAGTACAAAAGGAAGAATCAACTATCATTATTATTTTTTATACATAGTAACATAATCTTGTTTCTATCCTTGACAACCTCTATTCAACTAACTTCACACTAGACACTACCAACTTATATAAAACTCAAGTAACTAAACAATAATGTATAGTGTGCTGCCTACACCTAAAATATTGCTTACTACAACAGGGTTCAGAGTCCTGCTGGCGTAAGCTACCACTTTATCGCGTTCTTCGGTGGTTTGGATCAGGGCGGCTCCGATGCCATAATCGGAAGCATTAGTTTGTAAAGTGAATGGTCGGGTGAAATCAGGGCAGGTCAGGACGGGGGTTTCCATTAGCCGTTGTTTGTCGGAGTTAAAGGCTTCTTCTTGAGCTTCGTTCCATTCCCATTCTTTTGTAACAGACGGGTAAGCGGTGCGACCAGCCGGGAAAACGACGGAATGAACTTTCGGTACCATGATGCGACGCCTGACAATCGTCGTAGGCTTTTGACAGTAGTGGGCGGTAGTATGTTGCGGATTGCCTCGATTTTGTCTGGATCGGTTTGGATGCTTCTATTGCTTACAACGTGGCCCAGGTATTTGATGGATATGGCACTTCTCGGGATTGATCTTCAAGTTGGCCACGCGCAGATGTCTGAAGACTTCATGTAGTTGTCGGAGGTGGTCTTCGAAAGTTTTTCCTAGGACGATTAGGTCATCCAAGTACCCGAAGGCATATGGTTCCATCTCAGGGCCGATAATGGTGTCCAGAAGCCGCTGGAATGTGACTGGAGCGAAGTGGAGGCCGAACGGTAAGACCTTGAAATGGAATAGGCATTTTCCTGATACGGTGAAAGCGGTTGTCTTCTCCAACGGAATTTGCCAGTAACCCTATTTGAGATCTAAGCTACAGATGTAACGGGCCTCTCGTAAGCGGTTTAAAATGGCGGAAATAAACGGTAGCGTGTAAGCGTCCTTCTCGGATACTTGGTTGACCTTTCGGAAATCGATGCAGAACCTCAATGTTCCATCTTTCTTCTTCACAATCACTATCGGTGAATTCCACGGGCTATCGGACGTTTCGATTATGTCTTCCTCCAGCATTCGGTCGACCTCGGTATTACTGATGACCTGCATCTTCAGATTCTGCGGCCGGTATCTCTGTTTGATCGGATTCTTTGTTTACCCTGATGTGATGTTGGATCAGGTCGGTGGGCCCCTTTACTTGTTCGATAACGGTAATTCTTCGGCCAAGAATGCTTCCAGCTTTCGAAGCTCAGAAGGTGACAACTGATCGTAGTACTATTGTGGGTATCGGCGCCCTCGGTTCTTCGAACGGTTTTCAGTGACACTATACGATTCCAGTAAAAGACGAATCCAGACTGGAAGTTCATGTAGAGATTCATGTTTCGCAGGCAATCCATCCCCAGCAAGACTGCATATGTCGTCCTCTGTATGTGTGTGAAGTTACCCACAGCCATGGATTTACTTACCGCGCCGCGACATTCGTCCGCGGCAACCTAACCCGATCGGTGGCGGCAACTGTCTAGGACCATATTCGAGGTTTTCCGAGCAAACGCGTGATGTGATACCCATTTACAATACATAATTCCGTCAGTACCTACATGTACATTATCATTTTACTTACCCAACCCTTTAACACCCCAATACATAAGCTAATTGATAATAGAAGTAAGACTGTAAGTTGTGAAGCGAAATATGAACGGTTTCCGTCAAGTCATTTTCGTAAAATTATTAACGTTATTCCTAGCCGTGATAACCAAGATAATAACGGTGTGCAACGAGTAAAAATAATTTGCTACCCCCTCGTCGCAGACATGAGAAAAAACGGTTCTCTAAAACAGTTCGCACTAGTGATGTTGCAACTTACCATAAAAATCGATTTTTACATGAATAGAAAATCGAGATAAGTAATATCGATTCATGCAAAAAATCGTCCTTAGAAGATCGATTTCTAAAAAAATCGATTCCAAAACAATAAAAAATGGGCTGTGTTAAATTAAACCGTAAATATTTGATACTGCCAACTATTATATTATATTATTATATTATTATATATATTATTATATATATTATATATATATATATATATATATATATATATATATATATACTATACTAAATTAATATACCAAGTACATTTTTTATGTACGTTTTTATGTAAGAGAAGTAAAAATAACTACTTAATATGTATACATTATTTTTATTAGTACAATAAATACCTACAGTATAAATAAAAATCAAAGATGCAATTCTTAAAAATCTTATACAATAATAAATAAAAAACATTTTCTTTTATTATGAACTCTGACATTAAGGCAGCAAATTTGTGAAGACAGAGGAAATATTGTCACCAACAATCAGAAACATGACGGGAGAAGGTGGACAAGTGCGCTCGACGTTGCTCAGTCTGAGTCGTGGGGTTAAGCAAACGTAAATTACAAAAGTTGTGCTGAGGGCGCCAGAATCCTGATGCGCGTTGAGTAACCTATCCGCCGGATTCAAAACGGATACTACACTCCGCGCTACGTTTCTGTAGGTAGAATGGGTAGAAATGATAAGAAGGAAAGACAAATGCGGCTGTTACTATTCAAGAGTTTAATAATGATATTGATTACTAAGAATTAATAGGAAATTTTAGATCAAAAGGCAGTTAACTCTAAGATAAATATAGCATGTAACACTAGTGGTAGGTATGTGACACGCTAGACGAACGAATTACATTCGATAAGTTAGAGGTAAGTATTTAGTTAAGCTAAAGCACAAATATAGGAAATTTGCAACCGATCGCGGGTGCGCACCAGCGGACGACAGCACTACTTACACGGCGAGTAGTTTTATTTATAAGTATATAAGTACCTTATCGAAAGTACTATTCGTGGTTTACCCAAAAGAAGGTTATGGAACACCGTATCGCTACCGTGCCGATATTTATCTAGAGTTACTTTACAATGAGGAAAAGGTATCTTTAGCAATCCAAAAATATAAATTTGATTTTGTGAAAGATAGTTAAGGCGGTATCAGTTTCTGCGGCACAAGCAGCACGGCAGACACGGCAACACGTATTTCTTGCAGAAAAGCAGGCCGGGTGGTGGTGGCGTTGATCCGTCGGTATTCGGAAATGTGGGAAATATATAGAGAGATCTGACCTTATTCCGTCGGTGCAGTGGAACCCTTAGTCCAGAATGTTCGATACACAAAGTAAAGCGGCTACGAACGGTTAACGAATGAAATTCCTGCACACTTATCCCTGGCGGATGCAGCCCTACAATATCATTTAAATAATACTAAGAAATTAGATATCGCCTGTTATTAGACTTACGTCGGTGGTAAACGGCTTATCTAAAAAGTGGTCACTTGCAGGTGGCGACAAACTGGCTTTATCCGATCAGCACCGAAAATGGGTGAAGTCGAGGTAAAGATAAACCAAAGGTACACTTCAACCACTTATAATCGCACAGTTTAGCGAAACTAATCCCCAATGCAGGTTTATATTCCGAAGCATATTTTTCGCTATTAACAACCTGTCAAAGTGTCAACAAAACTTGAAGCATAATAAATGTATATCAGACAGTACTCTTTACTGCTATTTATCTTTGAGGTTTTTTGTGTATGCCAGAACTGATCGCGCACACGCGAGCGACGTTTAGTTTCACTAGTATTGTGTGTTGCCGGAGGAAGTGAGCTCTCGGAAATTGTTAGCCCGTGGAGCCGATTATTGTTACAAATATATTTCTTGTTCAATAATAATCCTGGTAACAGGTGAGATTGTAATTATTTATTAATAATTATCTGTAGTAATATGTAACCTTGTGTGTAACAGTTTTTAGAGTCACTCCACATGAGGAAAGAAATATAACCGTCTCCTAACTGAAGTCTGTTTTTAATTTAAACACCGGAGACCTACCACCCCTAGCTAGCCGGCTTTGCTACAGCTTTGGACGCCCACGTGTAGCCCAATTTATCTTTAAGCATAAACAAGGGGACGGTGTTGCAGATTCTGTTGCAGTATGCGAGGCGTTACGAAAACACCGGTGAGGAGATCTCCACCGAATACAAGGCAACGAGCAGCAAGCATTGCTGATGGAGAAGAGCAGCTCTTAACAGGAACACAGACAAGCAATGCAGATAGGAACGACATGGGTGCCACGGCCACGGGGTGGTACGAGACGGGAGCAATTCCAAAAACATCTAGGGATCGTTTCCAGGGATCGACGGAGCTGCCCCTCTTATCAAATTCGCCGCCCTCGTCAAAAGAATGCCAGAACCAGGACGTGAAGGAAATTTCAGGGACACAAGGTCAACAGGGAGCTACAGGATTCTCAGTACGGAGTAGAAGAGACCTTCACGAAAGATCGTCGATGGTATCGGACGGGATCGAAAAAACTGGCGTTTTTGTGGACGAGCATCTGTTGTCGCGGATGATTGAAATGCGTATCAATGAAATGGTAAATACCTGCCAACAAATTCCAACAGATGCCAGTATGCAGCGTTATTCAAATTGTATAGACGTTTTAAACTCAATTCCAAATTTTGAAACCGAGGGAGGCATACATCCGGTGGACTTTGTTGAGCAAGTAGAGCAAATCATGCGAGAATCAAATGTGTCATTTAATTCAGTTAAGGTAGTATTACAAAAAAAGTTTAGAGGCTCATCAAATTATTGGGCTCGCGCGTTTCTGCCGTCTTTCAATGATTTTTATTCATTCAAAAAGGAGTTTATAAAGCATTTTTGGGGTCCTAACCAACAAATTCATGTCAAAATCAAGTTGGAAGCTGGCAGATACGAGCAAGGACCGTACGTAGATCATTTCACTGAATATTATGCTTTATCTAGGCATATTCAACCTCCAATAAGCGAGGAAGTAGTGGTATCTCTAATTGCTAGACATTTCCCCCCTCAAATAGCAGTTTTGTTATTGTCCGTGAGTAGGGCTACCGACGCTTTAGCAGTCTTGCAACAGGCTGACTATTATAGCAAGGCTGAAAAAAGAAAAAGCTCAGTATTGGGAAACCCGGTTCAGTCTCGAGGTTATTCTCCACGTTATCACTCTCGCAGTAATGGTACTATTAAATCAGTTTCAACAATAAGCGTAGACGGAGCTTCAGGAACAAACGTGGAGGATCACGTCAGGGATGATGAGGGAAACGAAGTAAAGCACACCCACTAGGCTCGGTGGGAAATTTCGGTGCTAAAAGGGCCACAATTATTCAAAATTACCCGGTAGATGACTTATTAGACGAAACATGTAACTTTTACCACTCGGTTTTCCGCGAAACTAGGTCTCCCATCATTGTTATCAAAATAACCGGCAAGGAATTTCCTGCATTAATTGACACTGGTTCTGAAATTTCGGCTTTATCAGGGGAAGTATTTGGCCAAATTGAGAGCAATGAGTTTCCAGCTTTTCCGGTAAGCGGGGTACGGATAACGGGTGCGTTTCGCATGAAACAAAGGCGCATCACGCATCAAATTTTAGTTAATTTTGCTATTAATTCCCAGCCTTTTACTCAGGAATTTCTTATTGTGTCAGATTTAATATATCCCATTATCCTGGGAGCGGATTTTTTGCGATCAGCTGAGGCAGTAATTGATTTAAAACTTAGACATATTGCATTGAGTAACAACGGCAAAGTAATTGAAGTTCAGGAGGCGCAAACATGCCATGAACTTGCTGGAATTACTGAAAATCTAAATTTGCGGGTTATAGGAACGGGTCAACATGATACGGTATTATTTAATTCAGAAGATATCTCGCAGCAAAATAGTACATTAACGCTAAACTTTATTGATGATTTAAGTGTTTTATCTGCATCTCAGAAACAGCAATTTAGAAATATATTAGAAAATCATAAGCAGGTGTTTTCAGATCAACCAGGCTTTACAACTGCATATGAGCACCGAATTGATTTAACAGATACAACGCCTTTTAAGGTACGGCAATACCCGATAGCGCACAAACATCGCGAATCGGTGATGCAGCAAATTAATAAAATGGAGGCATGGGATGTGATCGAACGTGCATCAACACCTTACATAAATCCGCTAGTAGTAACTGGTAAAAGGGATGGTAGTGTACGGGTTTGTTTAGATGCAAGGAGGCTTAATCAGGTAACTGTCAAAGATCATGAATCACCGCGACCTGTAGACGATATTTTAAAGTCGATTTCGAATGCGCGTTTTAAAAGTACGCTAGATCTTACAGCGGGATACTGGCAAATCCCAATAAGGCAACAAGACAGGAAATACACGGGATTTTTAATAGATAATAAGTCATATCAATTTAAAAAATTACCGTATGGCCTTTGTAACGCTGTTGCCACGTTTTCACGATGCTTATCGTACATTTTGGGCCCAGAATTCGAAAGCTTTGTTGTTGCGTATGTAGACGATCTATTAATTCTGTCAGAAACAGTAGAGCAACATCTGTGGCACTTGAAAAGAGTACTCCAGCGATTGCAGGAGGCGGGATTGACACTTAAATTCAATAAATGTAATTTTTTTCAAGATCAGCTGAATTATCTCGGGTATATTTTAAATACACAAGACGTACAACCAGATCCGGAAAGAGTTCAGGCCGTTATTAACTTTAAAACTCCAACAGACACTAAAGGTATTAAAGCGTTTTTGGGTCTCTGTAATTACGATCGCGGATTTTGTGAGAACTTCGCCGCTGCTGCGGAGCCACTTACGCGGTTACTAAGAAAAAAGGAACGTTGGCAATGGTCATCCGAGCAACAGCGTTCGTTCGAGATTCTTAAACAAAAAATTAAAGAAGCTACACTTTTATATCACCCGGATTATAGCTTACGGTTTTATGTGCAAACAGACGCGTCAGATTATGGTATTGGAGCGCAACTGTTTCAGTATCAAGACAAAAATAAATGCGTAGTTKCTTATGCAAGTCGATTATTGCTTGATCGCGAAAGAAATTACGGAGCTTACGAAAAAGAAGTATTAGCGGTCGTGTGGGCTCTCCAAAAGTGGCGTACATTTCTTCTGGGTAATAACTTTACGATATTGACGGACAATAAGGCACTTATGTATATAAAAACTTGTAGGTTATTGACTCCTAGAGTAACTAGATGGGCGTTGGCGCTACAGGAATTTGATTTCGAAGTTAACTATATACCGGGGCCGTCGAATATTGTGGCAGACGCTCTCTCTAGATATCCAGATTATCGATTGTCATCTCCTAGTAATCGCTGTTTTAAAATCTTGCCGTTATCTTTAATGGAACCGCAATTCAGGGACAAAATAAAAAGAATTCGGGAACTGCAGGCCGCAGACAGCAAATTACAAAAGCTATACAAGTTAACAGCATCCGGGGAAATAACAAAGTTCGCCATTCATGAGGGTATTTTGTATTTACGCCAATCACAGGAAGATCCTTATCTTCTATGCATACCTAAAAGTCTAGTAACTGATTGTATTGTTCAGTATCATAATGCCTTGGGCCATTTTGGTGTTTTCAAGACCTGGTGTGCTCTAAAGCATGATTTTTGGTGGCAAAATATGTTTAGCGACGTGAAACGGGTGTTAAAGCGGTGCGAAATCTGCCAAAAGGCCAAATCCTCCGCATTGCCATCGCCTCCTATAAAACCTATCGAGGTGAGCCGGAGAAACGAGATTCTTTCCCTAGATTTGTATGGGCCTTTACCGAAATCTAAGGGCGGAGTACGGTACTTGTGCGTTGGTGTAGACCTTTTTACAAAACATTTAGCATTGTATCCGCTGAAAAAAGCTACCACGAGTGCTATTCTCAATCGGTTAATAAAAAATTATTTTCCAGAGTTTGGCAAACCAGAAAAAATTTTGACTGACCAGGGAAGCCAGTTCAAATCAAAAAAATGGATTGACACCTTGCGTGAGCACGATGTGAAAACAATATTCACCTCGGTACGTCATCCGCAAGCTAATCCGGTCGAGCGATACATGCGGGAACTGTCACGATTGTTTCGGACCTATTGTTATAATAAACACACGGCTTGGGCCAATTACGTAAAACGTTTCGGGGATATTATGAATTCCGTGGTCCACGAATCCACCGGGTTCACCCCCAGGGAACTGCATCTGGGAAAACCGCCCGTTTCGCTTGTTCGGGAGGTATGTAACTATCCTGTGGCCGAAGGATTACTTCATGAACAGAGACTTTTTCTGGCTAAGGCCAGTCTGGAGGGTAAGGCCGCACGCCGTGCTTTATGCAATCCGGGAAGACCGTATCGTCATTTTCGTGAAGGGGATTTAGTTTTGTTACGGGCTAATAACACTAGTTCGAGTATTGACGCAGAGACGAAAAAACTTCTTTTGCTTTTTGAAGGGCCGTTTAAAATAAAAAAGCAGGTTAGAGATGCCACTTATGTTTTGGAGGGATTAGACACTAAGAAAGAACGTGGAATATTTCACGCGAGTCATCTTAAGTTATATCACCCTAGTGAAGAATGAGGAATATAGATTACTTATTGTTTTAAATATTATAGAACTTTTTTCATTTGGGTTTATTGTGTGGTCCCAAATTCAAAATAGTTAGGAGGCGGATGAAGCATAATAAATGTATATCAGACAGTACTCTTTACTGCTATTTATCTTTGAGGTTTTTTGTGTATGCCAGAACTGATCGCGCACACGCGAGCGACGTTTAGTTTCACTAGTATTGTGTGTTGCCGGAGGAAGTGAGCTCTCGGAAATTGTTAGCCCGTGGAGCCGATTATTGTTACAAATATATTTCTTGTTCAATAATAATCCTGGTAACAGGTGAGATTGTAATTATTTATTAATAATTATCTGTAGTAATATGTAACCTTGTGTGTAACAGTTTTTAGAGTCACTCCACATGAGGAAAGAAATATAACCGTCTCCTAACTGAAGTCTGTTTTTAATTTAAACACCGGAGACCTACCACCCCTAGCTAGCCGGCTTTGCTACAAACTTTTTAAAAAAAACCCCGCCAACCTCTCGAAATCCACAAAACTCGTAAAAACGTTATACCACAGAATTGAATATATGCGCCAACTCACAAATTATGGAAAGTAAACTGCGAAATAAACAGAAACTAAAGATTATTAATTCGACCCGTTACAATATGTCGCCTATGATTTTATTTGGCAATGCACGTTACTTTAAAAAACAGCACCACTCAAAAGCTACTCAATGTTTAGTGGTAGTTGAATGCTTATCAGAAAAGTAAAAGATTCTACTAGACTCTGTGGTATTTTTGAGTTATACTTACTATTTTTGCTAAAATTATTGCTGATTGCGAAGTATAATTTCATATTATATGTAATACACCTTGCAATCGGCAACTATTTTAGTAAAAGTGTTTTTTATTTGAGAAATACTCTAGGGTCTAGTTCAATCATTAGCTTTCGGACAAGCATTTATTTATCTCTAAATATTCAGTCGCCTTTGAGTGGTGATGTTTTATATAACACCGTACGGTTCCATATAACAAGCATTGGCGGCATATTGCCCCTCTCAATCCCAGTCTTAAGAGAATGATAAGTGTGTACATATTTCTCCAAACATTAACTGAGATAAATGGTCGTCAACCTAATCTATTTCTCTTTGAGGAGAGTATACTTCCGGCCTGTGAAAATGCCCTTTCACAAGGAACAGATGTGGCTGGTACAATAAGGTATTTCAAGTCTATGTCAGCTAAGCATGACCTAGTTTGTTGTTGTAACCAAAACTGAAGTGGGTCAGTGTTTAAAGCAATTGTTGGAGTATTTAAGTAAAGTTTCAATTCCGGATCTAGCTCTTCCAAGTCTGTGGTTGAAGTAGCCTTTTGTAGCAATGATAATTTTTTATGAAATGTCCAAATGTCATTGGTATTTTCTTCAATTCTCGTACGTTCTTCATGAACCACTGTGGTGTTTTTCTGTTCCAATATTGTCTTGTTTATCAAATTAATTGCCTGAGAACAAGCCACGGCATTATTAAAATGTATTTTTCAAAAGCGCGGATCTAAAATTGTGGCACAGGCCAGTATTTCATTTTCTTCTATAGAGCCAAATCTTTTTTGTAATTCTGCAAGGGTTATTTTTTTCACGTTTTGTAAGTCACTAGTTACAGCCCCAAATTCTGCAATTTTATGTTTTAAACAATTTATTACAGGTATCACCTTACTGCTCGTGACATATGTTTCTCCACTAATTTCTTTTGTGGCTTGTTCTAAAAGATTTAGTATATCGAGGAGTTCCTTGCATATTTGAAATTCTATGGCTGACAACGCCTCAGGGGATTTTGTGTTTTTCAGCAAAATAGCATTAATATTATCTGACAAATCAAGGAAGCTTTGGATCATGTAGTAACATGAGTTCCATCGTGTTGGTACGGACTGTATCAATTTTAATGGAGTGGCAACCTGCTGGGCCTTTCGAAGTTGATCGGCAGCATCAACACTTTGCTTGAAATGAGTAACTATGTTTTTAATTTTATCAATAATGTGTAGAACGATCCCCGGTTGTTGTGGTAGCAACTAAATTAATGGTGTGTGCAAGGCACGCTAAGTGCCTCTTTTTGTCCATTAAATCATGCACTGCCTTTACAACGTTTGCTCCACTATCTGTCAGAATGGCTATCACTTTTGACAACTCAATTTTCCTATCAGAACAAATGTCACTCAATTTCAATTTAAAACATTCGGCTGTGTGTGACTCTTCAAGGTTTTGCAACCCCAATAATTAACGTTTTGCTCACGCCTTTACTTATGTAATGAACAGTTAAACCAACATAGCTGGTGGTTGTCATTATATCCGTCCACACATCAGTAGTTAAACTGACCCATTCAGCTCCTTCTAATTCTCTTTTAACAATACTTGAATACGCTGTGAATTTCTCACTTACTAAAGCAGTTATTTTGAATCTTCCCGGAAGCTTATATAGCGGTGCAACAACGGTCATTAATTTTCTGAAGCCATCATTTTCTGTTATGCTTAAGGGTTGGTTGTCCTTCGCTATCATGTACACTATGGCATTAGTTATTTTGCTGCCAATGGGCCGTCTACAAATAAATATAATAATATAGATAAATCTCAATCTCAATCTTAATCCACGAAAATTTGTCGGAAAATAGCTCTCCGGCAGTCCTAACGATCAGGCCCAGTCGCTAGTCACCACCACCCTCCGCACGAAAAGGAGAATCAAAATTAACGTCCCTTCAGCCACGAAAACTTTAAAGTTTCGCTGCGCCAAAACGGCTCAATCTTAATACACGAAAATTTGTCGAAATATAGGCCTCCGGCATTCCTAACGACCAGGCCCAGTCGTCAGTTACCACCCCCCGCACGAACAGGAGAATTAAAATTAACATCCCCTCAGCCACGAAAACTAAAGATTCGCCGCGCCAAAAACGGCTCAATCTTAATCCACGAAAATTTGTCGGAATATAGCTCTACGGCAGTCCTAACGATCAGGCCGTCGCCAGTCACCACCCCCCGCACCAACAGAAGAATAAAAATTAACATCCCCTCAGCAACGAAATCTTTATAGATTGACCGCACCAAAACAGCTCAATCTTAATCCACGAAAATTTGTCGGAATATAGCTCTCCGGCAGTCCTAACGTTCAGGCCCAGTCGACAGTCACCACCCCCCGCACGAACAGGAGAATAAAAATTAACATCCCAGCAGTCACGAAAACTTTAAAGATTCGCCGCGCCAAAACGGCTCAATCTTAATCCACGAAAATTTGTCGGAATATAGCTCTCCGGCAGTCCTAACGTTCAGGCCCAGTCGACAGTCACCACCCCCCGCACGAACAGGAGAATAAAAATTAACATCCCCTCAACCACGAAAACTTTAAAGATTCGCCGCGCCAAAACGGCTCAATCTTAATCCACGAAAATTTGTCGGAATATAGCTCTCCGGCAGTCCTAACGTTCAGGCCCAGTCGCCAGTCACTACCCCCCGCACGAGCAGGAGAATAAAAATTAACATCCCAGCAGTCACGAAAACTTTAAAGATTCGCCGCGCCAAAACGGCTCAATCTTAATCCACGAAAATTTGTCGGAATATAGCTCTCCGGCAGTCCTAACGTTCAGGCCCAGTCGACAGTCACTTCCCCCGCACGAACAGGAGAATTAAAATTAACATCCCCTCAGCCACGAAAACTAAAGATTCGCCGCGCCAAAAACGGCTCAATCTTAATCCACGAAAATTTGTCGGAATATAGCTCTCCGGCAGTCCTAACGATCAGGCCGTCGCCAGTCACCACCCCCCGCACCAACAGAAGAATAAAAATTAACATCCCCTCAGCAACGAAAACTTTAAAGATTGACCGCGCCAAAACAGCTCAATCTTAATCCACGAAAATTTGTCGGAATATAGCTCTCCGGCAGTCCTAACGTTCAGGCCCAGTCGACAGTCACCACCCCCCCCGCACGAACAGGAGAATAAAATTTAACATCCCAGCAGTCACCAAAACTTTAAAGATTCGCCGCGCCAAAACGTCTCAATCTTAATCCACAAAAATTTGTCGGAATATAGCTCTCCGGCAGTCCTAACGTTCAGGCCCAGTCGACAGTCACCACCCCCCGCACGAACAGGAGAATAAAAATTAGCAACCCCTCAWCCACGAAARCTTTAAAGATTCGCCGCGCCAAAACGGCTCAATCTTAATCCACGAAAATTTGTCGGAATATAGCTCTCCGGCAGTCCTAACGTTCAGGTCCAGTCGCCAGTCACTACCCCCCGCACGAGCAGGAGAATAAAAATTAACATCCCAGCAGTCACGAAAACTTTCAAGATTCGCCGCGACAAAACGGCTCAATCTTAATCCACGAAAAATTGTCGGAATATAGCTCTCTGGCAGTCCTAACGTTCAGGCCCAGTCGACAGTCACCACCCCCCGCACGAACAGGAGAATAAAAATTMCCATCCCCTCARCCACGAAATCTTTAAAGATTCGCCGCGMCAAAACGGCTCAATCTTAATCCACGAAAATTTGTCGGAATATAGCTCTCCGGCAGTCCTAACGTTCAGGCCCAGTCGCCAGTCACCACCCKCCGCACGAACAGGAGAATAAAATTTAACATCCCTCTTTAGCCACCAAAAAATCGCTGCGCTAAAACGGCCAACATTTGGATCACGAAGCATACAGTAGATACAAAAATATGAATAGAACAAGTTTATCGAAATATTGCATAGAAAATAAGCATAGTTTTATGGAAAATAAATTATTAAAGAAATTGAAAACGCTTAAGCTATCTGGCCCATAAATGAAAAGACTTATTTACAAATAATAATCAGATGGAACAAAAGAACTATGAAGAACCACTATTATTGTATTCGCTTTAAGCGTAGGTTCTTAAAAACCTCACCCATAATCAGTAAATAATTTACCCCGTTTGTACAATACGCGTGGTAGGTAGATATCTAGGTTTCAGGTTGCTTGTTAACGTGTAGGTGCTTCATTCTATGCTTTATAGTGCTGCGAGGTGCATCGTTGTACTGAAGCTGCGAAAATCTATACGTCTTTTTGTGAGTTACAGACTGTTACCATAGTTTATTTTTTTACATTGTATGCTTTTATAATTATCTAACCCTATATTAAGTGTATATTTTTTTCTTTTTTCATTTATTAGTCTAATATAAGTTTACGTGTTCTAGATTAGTTATAGTTAACAAAATGAAAGTAGACACTAACAAATTGTTGCAGTTCATTAAGGATAAATATCCAGATCGTAACTACGCGTATTTTCAAAATTTACCATCTACTCATGAAGTTATAGTAGATTTGAGTAACAATTTATTCGGTATTAATAATGGAGAAAGTAGAAAAGCAATTGCTAGGGCTATCAAAGGAAAATATCGGGCTATTAAATATTTCGCTTCAGAAGAACCTGTCGCAACTCCTAAGCGTCGTAAATATAAAGTTTCTTCTGATAAAGTATTAAAGGCATTGCGTGCCGCGAACATATCTTCTAGTGACCTAAATGAGTCTTCCTGGCCGCCCACTTCTGTCTGTGAAAAATTGTGTGCTGATTTAGGAATGAAAAATTCCCATAAAAACCGTATTTTGGTCAAGTACCACTGCCTTCGGGTAAAGGATTCTCTAGTCCAACATCCATCTGATGCTATGCTACATAGTTTAGTTACTGATTCTTCAGCCATCTCGCTTTCCGATAGATATACTAGCCAATCTCCTAGTGCGCTGAGTAAAGAGATCTCTTCTTTCGGAGATATTTCTCCAATTACACCTGTTGGCCGTGAATTCCAATTTGTTTCCAGTACACCGCAAGATAATCTTTTTAAGACGCCTTCGTCTGTAGGCTTTCCTTCTTCAACAAGAAGCACAATATCAACCGATAATGCAGACTCTTCCGTATCGCAAACTAAGGGTATAAAAAGGAAACTGTTTTCTGATTTGTCATGGGACGGATACGCCACAGAGAGTGATGTCAGCGCTACGTCTATTTCCGTTCCCACTCCCGTTAAAGAGTTGCACCGTTGTACACAAAAATTTACTCATTCTTTACCCCTTGGTGCAAAAAATGTACCTTCAACTGACGAAAAGRGAACAAAGTATTMTCGATCTTTTTTAGAGGGTTCGTTCGAAATTTCTGAGAGTGAATGGTCTATTATGTACAAGGATGGAAAGTTGGTATCTGGTTGTTATGGATATATATTGAAGGAAAAAATGAAGCTTGTTAACAATATTTGCGTAGTTAATATTAAAACTTGGAGGAAAAGTGTGAAAAATAATGAAATTATAATTTATGCTTATTGTGCCCACACTGAATGCAAAAAATTCATATTATCAATAAAAAAATTTAACCTGGGTGGTCATCAAAAAATTACAACCACCAGCAAGGCACTAAATTAACGCGTCATGTTAGAGGAATAGAGCGTGATTTGTTTAAAAAAGATCTGAAGCACATTAAACTGTCTGCTTATAGAAAATTGAATGTTCTAGGTTCGTCTTCTTTAATAATAAGTAAAGGTAATCTTCAAAATATTAAGTCCGATACCACCTATCGTAAGATACGTTCAGAGGCTCTAGCGTTTGCCGATCGTGATTCAGATGATAGATGCGACATGATAAAGATGCAAGATGACAATGAAAATTGGAAATATATTTATGATGTTAATTCGCCTGCTCGTATTGTGATTTTTAGTAAACAGCAATTTGAAATTTTAAAGAGTCAAATTGTCAGCAGTGGCCGTTTCAAGATAAACTTACATTTAGATGCGACAGGATCGGTAGTTCGAAAACTAGGTAAACGTGATAAACGAATACTTTACTACGCTGGTGTGAATAGGATACGAGATACCAATGACGTAATTCCAATTTTTGAATTGATCAGCTCCCAACATTTTACCGAAAGAATAAGAGCTTGGCTCGGACTATTCCATTATTTATGGATTCAATATTCATCCCCTAAATCATGGCCCCCATTTAACGTTGTTGTCACTGATTTTAGTTTTGCTTTAATTAACGCTGTAAATATAGCTTGGAATAAATCGATATCACTAAGTAAGTACATAAACATTATTTATAATGCAGTAGTGACTGACGAACCCATTCCATCAGAACCAATTTCCATATATATTAAATTATGTTGTTGCCACTATATGAAAATTATAACAAAAATATAGATTCCGTGATGAAAAAAAATGCGAAAAAGGAAAGACGCCTAGTGAAACAAATATTCGCTGCAGCTTTTAACATTTCCAGTATGAAAGTTCTTAAACTTTGTTTTAGATTAGTGGTTCGCGTGTTTCATTCTCCGCAGCGCAGTGAAATAGTGACCCAATCGTTGACAGAACTGACTTCGCTGTGTCGTAGCACATTACTTGATTTTAGGTGTGAGGTTGACGACTTCGAAGAGTTGAGTGAGGCAGATGTCTTATATAATATTCAAGGCAGGGATGCAATTTATCGTTCCAGTAATTTTTATAAACATTTTTTGTCCATTTTTAAGGCCGAAGATCGTACTCTTCGAAAAATACCTTCATCTTCGACGGCAGACAAGAATGATCTATACATACCCGATTTGTTTGTTTCTTTGCTCGGCAGACATATGGCATATGTCCCACTTTGGACGTTAGTTGATGGGTTTAGTAAGAGAGAAGATCGCCCACTTGCTAGATACAGCAATGCTCCGGTGGAGAGCTGTTTTGGCTTAGTAAAAAACATAATTTTAGATCATCAGTCTAACTTAAAATGCAGTCGTTTTGTTAGGGAAATTAGGGCACATATTTTGTCTAAATATAAAGAAATTAGTTTAGGGATAAAAAAGAAACGTTTGGCCAGTAGGCGAACTAGGCGTCCGAAAAAGCAATGGAAGAGGAGGAGGAGGAGGGGTGGGGGAAAGAGAAAACTCGCAAACAACAGCCGTACCATAAACCTGATCCTGTTAAAGCTGTCGCTGGGCAATTACGTAAAAAGCCCCCAACATATCGTAAAAAGTTCAATTTTTTACCCAACCATCTAGTAGACGACGAATCTTATTACGTTGACATTGGTTTTGATTATTTCATAGGCCTATCCGTTTATAGATTATCCGATCAAAAGACTTTTTTCTGATGATTATAGTACGCTAGCATATTCTGGTGACACGGACGTACGCAACAAGTGGTTGACAAATGTAATTATCGACGTAGTCCTTCTATTGTTACTTTCAGATTTACACTCTGCCGCTAAAGTCCTACCTTGCGATGCATGTCGAGTTATATATTCCGAATATCCCGAACCAATTGATGATTTAAAGGACCCGTTAAACGACCTAGTACTTATTCCTACTATCATAAACAATAACCATTGGTGCTTAACTGTAGCAGACTTTTCAAAAAAGACCGTTTCATTTATTAATCCGCTCGGCAGTACATCGCAAGAAACCCAACATTACTTTAAAAAATTTTCTACATACTTGACCGTATGTAATCAAAATTTCAGCACAGAAGGATGGCGGCCTGTCGTACCAAATCACGATCTGCAACAGGATGCATATAACTGCGGAGTATATGTCATTCTCTTTGCCAGAAACATCCTATTAGGAGACAGTTTACTAAATTGTCCCTACCCTAATGATTTTCGCAAATGGATCAGAACCTTTTTGTTGCAAAAATCCGATAATGTCAGGGACATTTGTATATATTGTTTCAAAGAGACAGATGGAATATGGCATCAATGTGACGGTTGCGACCGTTGGGCTCATAAGACCTGCATGTCCAAACATCATCTAGTTAAAAGGCACAGCTTACCTGAGGTACCATTCATTTGCATTTTATGTGCAGCAAACGGTATCAAGTAATCTCATCTGTATTTTTCTGAATTTTCTAATCATTTTTTTCGTTTTTCAGACATATGCGTTTAACACTTGTTGCGTACGATAATTAAATCAGGTGTTTATTTGCTCAATTCCTAAGTATTTTTCCCTTTCGATGAATTTCCAATTATTTCTGTATCTGTGATACCATGTGACTTGTTTCATGATTGAATTATGAGCAGTTTGACACCGTCTTTCGAATGCAAATTGTGTTTTTCGTTTTCGTTCCATTTTCAGTCGTTTCGGTATGTGTGATGCTATGTCTTGATTCATAATTAGTGTGATTTGCAGACGTAAGACGACGGAACTAAGAGGAGTTTGACACCGTCTTTCGAATGCAAATTGTGTTTTCCGTTTTCGTTCCATTTCAGTCGTTTCGGTATGTGTGATGCTATATCTTGATTCATGATTAGTGTGATTTGCAGACGTAAGACGGCGGAACTAAGAGCAGTTTGACAACGTCTTTCGAAAGCAAATTGTGTTTTTCGTCTTCGTTCCATTTTCTGTCGTTTCGGTATGTGTGATGCTATATCTTGATTCATGATTAGTGTGATTTGCAGACGTAAGACGACGGAACTAAGAGCAGTTTGACACCGTCTATCGAATGCAAATKGTGTTTTCCGTTTKCGTTCCATKTCTGTCGTTTCGGTATGTGTGATGCTATATCTTGATTCATGATTAGTGTGATTTGCAGACGTAACTTTTCGTCTCCTTTTCTGATTATCTGTACCTATGTCCATTCTTTCACATTGTGTACGAACGATGTAACTCTTTTATAAAATGTGCATTCTCACTGTTTATTACTGGCTTCCTCCTTATGTATCCCTTTTCTTTTATCTGCCATGTATCTGCCATATTTTCACAAACTACGTACTATATTCTGGAATATGTAAAAGATGGAAAACTTCAGTTATTCTGACCATGTTGCACTGCTCTAATACTCTCTTACTGAATAACTAGAGTTATATATACCCCTTGAGTTTTTAGTTACGTTTAAAATGTGTGTGTGTGCGTGTATGTGCAGGAATGTTTTTCATTACTAACCATATCCAGATTACATACTTCATCAATAATCATACTTAGTTGTTAGATCTGGGTACTTGCATGTGTATCCACTAAGTTTCACGAAGTATGTATTCTGGACTGCTTCCTTGTCCAACTATAGTGTAATTAGTATTATATAATGTGAAAAGGCTACTATTACGGTAGATATTATATATATTCATTATGTCCTATACATGTAATATATTATAATACTACTTAACCGTTGCCTATTTTTCCAAATTAAATTTATACCTAAATTCATAATAAGGGACAATACCAGGTAGGACAAGGTGAGGCTTCCTTATTTACATGTAATTTGGAGGCCTTTCCCTCTTCAGCCTACACGTGTGCGATCGATGTTGTCCCGCTAATTTATTCAGATTTCTATAAATCGATCGCCGGCGTCCTCTGTTAAGATAACAATAGTGACTTGCATTGTTATCGAGCCAATTGAAGAAAAAATTTTAAAAAACGTTTTGTGATGAATATAATTACTTGCAAAATAGCCCGAGAAATCTTTTCAAACCTCAAGTAATATTCTGCAAGTTCTTTATATTCTAAAATTCCTGCATGATTGCATAGGAACGTATGGACTGATTATTAAAAAATGAATTCTGTTCTCATTCTCCTTTTATCACAATTATATCAATAGAAATTAAGAAATTACACACTACTAATTATAATGGTACAGTTTTTGAATCCTTCCAGTTATGTTTATTTTCTTCAAGTAATTTTGCATAAAATACTTTCTTACGGTGCATTTAACATATTTCTGTGTTCAAGATTAAGGTATTACTGTTAAATATTATACAGCTCATATAGTAACTATGATAATATATTGTCATAACTATATCGTATACCTAACTACATTTTGTATATTGCTGCTTATACTATATGTACTTAGTTTCAAATGACGAATTTTGCAAATTTAATGAATGCTGTGAGGTATTGTACATTACACAATCAGTCTATTTTTTAATTTATAACTGAATAGTAATCGGGGCTCGTACGCTACGCTTTCGTGGCTGAGGGGATGTTAATTTTTTTCTCTTGTCCCTTCACGGTGTGGTGATGGCGACTGGGCCTGATCGTTAGGACTGCCGGAGAGCTATATTCCGACAAATTGTCGTAGCTGAAAGTTGAGCCGTTTTGGCGCGGCGAAATTTTAAAGTTTTCGTGGCTGAGGGGATGTTAATTTTTTTCTCTTGTCCCTTCACGGTGTGGTGATGGCGACTGGGCCTGATCGTTAGGACTGCCGGAGAGCTATATAACGACAAATTGTCGTAGCTGAAAGTTGAGCCGTTTTGGCGCGGCGAAATTTTAAAGTTTTCGTGGCTGAGGGGATGTTAATTTTTTCTCTTGTCCCTTCACGGTGTGGTGATGGCGACTGGGCCTGATCGTTAGGACTGCCGGAGAGCTATATTCCGACAAATTGTCGTAGCTGAAAGTTGAGCCGTTTTGGCGCGGCGAAATTTTAAAGTTTTCGTGGCTGAGGGGATGTTAATTTTTTCTCTTGTCCCTTCACGGTGTGGTGATGGCGACTGGGCCTGATCGTTAGGACTGCCGGAGAGCTATATAACGACAAATTGTCGTAGCAGAAAGTTGAGCCGTTTTGGCGCGGCGAATATTTAAMGTATTCGCGGCTGAGGGGATGTTAATTTTTTTCTCTTGTCCCTGCACGGTGTGGTGATGGCGACTGGGCCTGATCGTTAGGACTGCCGGACAGCTATATTCCGACAAATTGTCGTAGCWGAAAGTTGAGCCGTTTTGGCGCGGCGAATWTTTAAAGTTTTCGTGGCTGAGGGGATGTTAATTTWTTTCTCTTGTCCCTTCACGGTGTGGTGATGGCGACTGGGCCTGATCGTTAGGACTGCCGGAGAGCTATATTCCGACAAACTGTCGTAGCTGAAAGTTGAGCCGTTTTGGCGCGGCGAATATTTAAAGTTTTCGTGGCTGAGGGGATGTTAATTTTTATCTCTTGTCCCTTCACGGTGTGGTGATGGCGACTGGGCCTGATCGTTAGGACTGCCGGAGAGCTATATTCCGACAAATTGTCGTAGCTGAAAGTTGAGCCGTTTTGGCGCGGCGAAATTTTAAAGTTTTCGTGGCTGAGGGGATGTTAATTTTTTTCTCTTGTCCCTTCACGGTGTGGTGATGGCGACTGGGGCTGATCGTTAGGACTGCCGGAGAGCTATATTCCGACAAATTGTCGTAGCAGAAAGTTGAGCCGTTTTGGCGCGGCGAATATTTAAAGTATTCGTGGCTGAGGGGATGTTAATTTTTTTCTCTTGTCCCTTCACGGTGTGGTGATGGCGACTGGGCCTGATCGTTAGGACTGCCGGAGAGCTATATTCCGACAAATTGTCGTAGCTGAAAGTTGAGCCGTTTTGGCGCGGCGAATATTTAAAGTTTTCGTGGCTGAGGGGATGTTAATTTTTTTCTCTTGTCCCTTCACGGTGTGGTGATGGCGACTGAGCCTGATCGTTAGGACTGCCGGAGAGCTATATTCCGACAAATTGTCGTAGCTGAAAGTTGAGCCGCTTTGGCGCGGCGAAATTTTAAAGTTTTCGTGGCTGAGGGGATGTTAATTTTTTTCTCTTGTCCCTTCACGGTGTAGTGATGGCGACTGAGCCTGATCGTTAGGACTGCCGGAGAGCTATATTACGACAAATTGTCGTAGCAGAAAGTTGAGCCGTTTTGGCGCGGCGAATATTTAAAGTATTCGTGGCTGAGGGGATGTTAATTTTTTTCTCTTGTCCCTGCACGGTGTGGTGATGGCGACTGGGCCTGATCGTTAGGACTGCCGGAGAACTATATTCCGACAAATTGTCGTAGCTGAAAGTTGAGCCGTTTTGGCGCGGCGAAATTTTAAAGTTTTCGTGGCTGAGGGGATGTTAATTTTTTTCTCTTGTCCCTTCACGGTGTGGTGATGGCGACTGGGCCTGATCGTTAGGACTGCCGGAGAGCTATATTCCGACAAATTGTCGTAGCTGAAAGTTGAGCCGTTTTGGCGCGGCGAATATTTAAAGTTTTCGTGGCTGAGGGGATGTTAATTTTTTTCTCTTGTCCCTTCACGGCGTGGTGATGGCGACTGGGCCTGATCGTTAGGACTGCCGGAGAGCTATATTCCGACAAATTGTCGTAGCTGAAAGTTGAGCCGTTTTGGCGCGGCGAAATTTTAAAGTTTTCGTGGCGGAGGGGTGTTAATTTTTTTCTCTTGTCCCTTCACGGTGTGGTGATGGCGACTGGGCCTGATCGTTAGGACTGCCGGAGAGCTATATTCCGACAAATTGTCGTAGCAGAAAGTTGAGCCGTTTTGGCGCGGCGAATATTTAAAGTATTCGTGGCTGAGGGGATGTTAATTTTTTTCTCTTGTCCCTGCACGGTGTGGTGATGGCGACTGGGCCTGATCGTTAGGACTGGAGAGCTATATTCCGACATATTGTCGTAGCTGAAAGTTGAGCCGTTTTGGCGCGGCGAAATTTTAAAGTTTTCGTGGCTGAGGGGATGTTAATTTTTTTCTCTTGTCCCTGCACGGTGTGGTGATGACGACTGGGCCTGATCGTTAGGACTGCCGGAGAGCTATATTCCGTCAAATTTTCGTAGCTGAAAGTTGAGCCGTTTTGGCGCGGCGAATATTTAAAGTTTTCGTGGCTGAGGGGATGTTAATTTTTTTCTCTTGTCCCTGCACGGTGTGGTGATGGCGACTGGGTTTAATCGTTTCGTTAGGGATGTTGGAGTATATTCTGACGAAGTGCCGTGAATTAAGTGCTAGATGTTTTAGAGAAACGTTTTCTTATATCTGCGACGAAAGGATAGCAAATTATTTTTACTCGGTGCACACCGTTATTATATTGTATATCACGACTAGGAATAACAGTAATAGTTTTACGAAAAAGACTTGACGGAAACCGTTAATATTTCGCTTCACAATAATGTTATTTCCTTACAGTCTTACTTGTATTACTTATGTATTGGGGTGTTAAAGGGTTGGGTAAGTAAAAGGATAACTTATATGTTCGTACTGACGAAATTATGTATTGTAAACGGGTATCATATAGCGCGTTTGCTCGGAAAACCTCGAATACGGTCCTGGAAATTTGCCGCCGCCGATCTGGTTAGATTGCCGCGTACGAATGTCGCGGCGCGGTAAGCAAATCCATGGCTGTGGGTAACTTCACACACATCCTCTGTATATGTAGGAAGCGGTGTTGTTGGACTTCATCGTCGATGAGAACTCCTGCTTCGTAGGCCCTGGTGATGCGAATCTTGCGGCCATCAATAACTCTAGGGGATGGATATTCAGCGGTCATGCGACAACGGCGGTCTTTTCTACATGTTGTACAACGGTCGGTCCTGTGAAAGATGATACGGACCCTGTATCAACAAGTGCGGCGAACGATCCTGTCGGTTAGCTGGTCCTGGCGGAGTGTTTCGAACTCCTTAGCGGCCGGACAGCAGACTGGCTATGCTGGTGCTCTCTTGTTGGCGGATGAAAATGCGATATTCCGGCTTCAAGCCCGACGTTATGCGGGTACTGCGGGCTGGAGTCGGTGAATACATCTCGGTAATTCGTAGGGTTGTTGGTCGGTCTTCCACGCTCATGTCGGTTCCCCCGGACTTACAGTGGCTGTGAAAACGCGAAACAAACGGGCAAATAACGGTCGGGCAAAGGAGAGAGCTGCCTACGGGGTCTGTAATACCTGGAAAGCTACCGTGCATTAGAAACCCTTAAGCAACCCCCTTTGTGCGGTACGAGTCGCTGACAAGATGCAAAGTGCATGGAAAGCTACCATACATTGTGCATCAAATAGCGGCTTCGCCTGGCTACGGCGGCAACGCGAATTAATCCGCGAGAGAAAAACCTGCAGAGAAKGAATGGAATGGGAGATGTGATGTGGGAAGTGTGGAGGATCACCACACACATGCAATGCTAGCTCACTTCCCTGAATCGGCTGGTCGGACGGTTCGGACTGATCGGACTGGAGCGAATCGACGACTGACCGAAGACTTTGCTTTTTTTACTTTTGCATCTGCTGTTATGGAGCACCTGATATAAGTATCATTTTCTCCTGACTTCTGTGAAACATTCATTTGGGAAATTTGGGTAGAAATGATATTTTTATTGAAATATCATGGTCATGTTACACTGACTGAAGTCGCGTGAAAATCGCATTTTTATACTCTTTAGCCGTGTGGGACAGACGCGCGCAGCTTATCTTCCACTAAGCTCGCGAATCAGAAATATATTTGGTAATGGCAGTATCTTGAATTCGCCTGACACAGGTGGAAAAATTGATTTTTTTTTAAATTTGGGATAATGTATGATTATTATTGCTAAGGTTTTATTTAAGAATTTAGCATTTATGAAACATTGTTTTACAATATCTGCTTCAGTATACGGTTTCGTGTGTTTACCAAGTAACAAGTTTCATATGATGCTGTTGTTACACGATTGTGCCAAATTTTGAAAGAATTTTAGAGCTATCAAGTATCGTAAGACTTCTATGCAAGAAATGAATCCGTTATAAAATGGTATTACTTTTCTTCCCTTATTTCGTTATCATAGTTGTTATTGCATCTGTTTAAATATATTTTTGGTGTATATTCTGTAGGGTTCCAATATGCTGTGCTTGAATACTCTTACTGCTAACTCACTCTATTCAGTTCTTTTGAGAGCTAAAATTTGACGATCTTGCATATGCAAGTGTACATGTTGCATAGACCTACCATGAGTATCAACAATTTTGCGGTAAAAGTCAGAATACGCCTGGTTTTTCATTTTGGTAACTTTTGAGGCTCAACGACAAGAATGTATTCGATTGGTAGGTGACCTTCTCTTTGAAGTAGCGCAACTTTAATACCTTCCATTCGGACACAGTTTTGCAGCGATGAGTTAAAATATTGCATTAAAACTGAAACTGAAATGTACTACATTCGGCCTTTGAGTATATAATATAGTAGTATTGGCCTTTTAATATAGAAAGCTGTAAATAATTCGGTTCAATTATACCTTTAATACTAAGGTCGAGATAACTCTTTAAAATAGAGAATACTTTGGACAGATTAAAAATTAAACAATAAAAATAAATTAAACAACATTTTATTGAACATAAATAATTTCAAAAGTGAAAAAAATAATTGGTTTTTATTCCTTGTTTTTATTTGAACAAACTAATTATTAAAGGTATAAAACAGTAAATATTTGTCGATTTTCACTAATGTATTTGTTACATTATGACTCGTTTCACTAACACTAGCTTCATCAGATACATTCTAGTCTGCAAGGTTAAACAAATTTGTTTACAGCCTAATATACTTTACAACACTAAAATTCTATGATGAGGAAATCCACTATAAAATTCACCTATAATCCGGATGTACGTAATTAAACAGATTTGAGTAAAGGGAATAGGTTTACGTCCAACTGGTCATTTAATAAATATCCCAGAGGTTTATGTTTGTTTTGTCAAGTGCTTCCCAGAAATTTAGTCTTGGACCTTTACCGCTCTTGTGCACAATTTCGAATTCAGGATTAAAAGTATGATTGTCTTCTATTATATGATTGGTTTTTTCTATTAATATAACTAAGCTTATGTTCGTTGATGCGAATTTTGAAACTCCTATAGTTTCTACCTATGTATATTTTAGAACAGGATCCACAACTTAATTTGTAAACCCGTGATTTTTTAAACTTTGATATGTTTGTTTTACAATTTCTGATATATTTTCCTAAACTGTTCCCAGTTCCAAAAGCGATTTTTAAATTTTGTCTTTCTAAAAAGTTTTTTAATTTTATGCTGGTTTTTCTAATACACGTTATGCTGTTGTACTTATTATGATCTATATTTTTATTGTCAGGGAAAACTTGTAAAATTTGGAATTTTTGTTTTTTTATAAATTATTTGATAAATTATGTCTGGTCGGTAGTTACAATTGGCAGCTACTTGTTTAATAATATTCAATTCTTTGGTAAAGTTGTCTTTTGACATAGGGACGTTTAATAATCTGCGGACCATACTATTGAACGCTGCTAGTTTGTGTTGATAGGGATGAAATGGACTATTATGTATAATGACATCAGTATGTGAAGGTTTGTGATAAATCGAAAAATCGTGTTTATTATTCATCTTAGTTATAGTAAGATCGAGAAAGTTGAGAGCGTGATTGTTTTCTATTTCTGTCGTAAACTTAATGTTCGGATGAAGTGAATTTATAAATTGGATAAAACTTTTTAATTGTCTATTAGTGCCCGTAAAACATACAATTATGTCGTCTAAAGTATCTAAGTCAATACAAAAAAGTTTTGCTGACATGTTTGTAGATTTATTTTTCTAAATTATCCATAAATATTTCAGCCAGTAAAGGACTTAATGGGTTGCCCATAATCAAACCTTGCTTACTACTATAAATTTTATGATTAAAACTAAAATAATTTTGATTTACAAGTTTTTAATAGTAATTTTATTAATGTGGCTCCCTCCTTCCGTTTGACTTCGTTGGGGTTAACATGCATCAAGCACAGCCAATCATCATCCGGCACAGCCTGTGGGGTCAATGCACTCGAATTCTAACGGCTTACTGCGGTCTCATGGCGAAGGGTGATCGAGGAATTTCCCTTTAAACTCCTGGGCCAATTACCATCTTTGTATCGGGTAATTGTTGAACGTTAACTAGTGGCTTGTACGTCTACAACTCTAATGACTACGAAGAACGGGGTAGTTATTTAGAATACCGGTTATGTAGCGATTGTTTTCAAATTTTGGACTTCCGTAGAAAACTGCCTTCTAAACAAGAATCCGAAATCCCCTTTTTGCGCTCGCATCTAGTTTTGGAAATACATGATTTTCTTTTTGGAACTACTTTACGATGCGGAGTACTGTAACAAGCGCCTGAATTGTGCGTAGTCGCGTAACGCGCAGTCACTGCAAATTGGAGATGTCAATTCGCTATTGTGCGGTGTCGCCATATCTTCGGCTTTTTCAAGATATTTAGGTACTTTGGGAAATTCTTGTAGCTTTTCTAGCTTTTACGGCCCTATTTTTGAGAGCGCTTTGCAATGTTGTCATTCATTTGCATCTATTTTTCACCAACTTTCGTGGTGGCACGCGCCCATAAAACGCCTAAAAATTAAATAAAATACTTCTCATAAAAGACCGAAAGTTGCTGCAAAATAGATGCAAATGAATGACAATACTTGGGAGTGCAATATCAGTGAGGATAATTAAAATGTAAGGTTGGACAGCTGTACTTAGTCTGCAATTCACAGATAAATCTGAGAAAAGCAGTCCAGTAAGGACCACTTGGAGGTGTACAGCAACCCTTACCAGGTTAGAGGGAGCATAGGGTAGGATAGATGTAATATAAAAAAAAATAAAGAAAACATACTGTAACAAAAAAACAAACAAAAACTCTATATAAAATATCAACTTAAAAACTCCAACGCTATAAAATCAATCAACAATTATGTAAAAAACAACAAATATATACAATAAATAAAAAATTCTGTGTAATAAGCAAACAAATTTGCACAATAAATAAAAAAACCTGAAAAATAAAACAGTAAAAAAGTGCCAACCGCTAACTTTTAACGAAGGGGTGGGTTTACCTTCGCGATCACTTCGAAGAAGTGGTGCCTCCGATCTCCGATGTCCGGGTACTTCCTCTTGAAAAGGTACTCTGCCAACATAATGGGCAGTTCTACGCCCACTATCAGGCACACCCTGGCGCACTTCCCTCCAGGTCCGCTCGATGTGCTGCGTGTGTTCTCCCGTCTCAGGATATACAAAATTAATCGAATGATTAACAGTATAGTGCTAGAAACCTTCATCCTTCAGGCAGTACAACCAACGATCCGAATGGACTGTCGCTCCTGGCAATATATACTGCCTGATCACCTGCAGTAGGGTTACGCTGTTTCGCTTCGCCACGGGAACAAGGAACATTCGGCCTGCCTCTCGAAACCACCAAAAACTCACTGTCCTTCAACGAAACTGCATCGGTTGTACTTCCATTTGCCAATCTCTGCCGCACAGCCGGGGCCAACGACGGGGCGCACATTGTCTGAAAATAGACAAATGCGGGCTTCTCGGCAAAAACTATTCTAGTTAACGACTGTTGCAGAACTTAGCCCCATATCCTGCTCGAAGAAGGCCTGTCGAGGATGTGGACGCCACAACCATTACAGAACGAACAGGCACACTTCAGACACTGTTAGGTTTGCCTTTGTCAAAGAAGGTCCCCTTGCGCTTGGTGACGCTGAAGTTATAGGTTGTCCTCTTCCTATTCCGTTCCTTTGTGGTCAGATCACTGTGCTCCGCGCACGGCTGCTGGCATCTCGGGCAGATGGCACTAACGGGGTACGCTCCGTGATCCTGTAACCACCCCCAAAACGTGCTGTTCGTTACCTGAAATGCGAACAATTTCAGTTTGTGTAATTTTACATCCGTTACAAACCATATTGCAGATCAAAAAGACGTTGCAGCAGGTAGCACTTTTTTACAAATCGGAATTCCATGCTTCCTTCGCTGTCCTCCTTGGTCCTTGGCTCCTTGCTCCTTGGTTTGTGAGGTTAGTAATGACGTCATTTGCTAGCGCTAACGTAATGCTCCGCGCATAAAAGAACATAGTGGATAGCATCGCGCACTATGATTAGCTGCTGAGTTTACTCCGCGTTGTAAGTGATTCCAAAAAGGATATTCTGTATTTCGAATACTAGGTTCGAGCGCACAAAACGAATTTCGAATTGTTGTTCAGATGGCCGTATTTTAAATAATTACCGATGGTTATAACGACATTCGCTCACAAGTGTGAAGTTACTCACATTCCACGGCTGTGCTTGGCCACGCCTCCACGCGCTCCTAGGATCGCACTCAAATAACCCACSACCGCAAGAAGACTATTTCAAACCTTAATATATCGCCAAATTTTGTACAGAGATGTTCGTTCACATAGAAATAAATATCTCAGTATTATTGGCAGATTCGGCTTTCTGCATTACATAGCAAAAATATCGAAATATCTTTAACAGCGATTAATTAACAGAAGCCTTATTTAAGTATCAAACTGTGCACAAAATTACTATATCACAATACAATCATTACCCCGGCGTCAGATCACTGGCCTTCCATAATAGAGGGTGGAAAAAATGAAACACCCTTAACAGCATTTTTATGGTAATTTTTTGCTTTTGTGGAAGAAAAGGCACTCCATGGAACAACCTTTAGGGTGGATGCCGCAAGTTGAAAAAGATATTAACGAAATACAAACAGAAAGAAAACCAGCAAGAAACTTAAAAGCACTGTTTATTAAAAGTTAGGTTGCAATACAACTAAAAAAGACGGCCCGCTTATGCAATGTCAAACCAAACTGCGGTTATGTAATCACGGTGCGGTGATGAAAGTGGTTACTCGTATTACGGCTATGATATAAAAACGAGGCGGTAAATGACGTTCCTGCACGAAAACAATTGGTTTATTAACTTAATTTCCTTAAGCGGTCTACTCATTACACGAACTCAAACCCGACTCCCAACCGCGGCCCGACTTACGACATGATACGAGCGAAACAGCTCATTCGTGTATTCAATGGTGAGCCCTAGGTACACATTAATTATGGCTCCTGTATTCTCTAAAAAGGCAGAAACTGCTTCGAGTGTAGGTACATTCGAAGAAGAAAAAAAGAAAAAACGTGTTTGGGTAAAAGAGTTGCTGCAAAGGAGGGAACAATTGACGTTATAAATTACCTCAGAATGGACTACGACACATTTCAAGAACTATTAATTCGCATTAAACCTCTAATAGAAAGAAAGAATACTTTATTCAGAGAAGCAGTAAGTGCTGAAGAACGTTTATTGGCAACGTTGAGATTTCTGGCAACAGGGAGAAGTTATGAGGACTTAAAGTTTTCTTGTATAATTTCTCCTCAATTACTTGGACAAATCATTCCAGAAACGTGTCGTGCTATATACAACTCCCTGCGGAAAGAATACTTACGAGTAATATAGTTATGAGTATTTTTCATGTATAAAAACACCTAATAATAATAATAATTATAATAACAATAAAATAATAATAATAATAATAATAATAATAAAACGACTTTATATGAATAAAACTTTATTGTTTAATATTTGTAACAACGAACGAATGTGAATAATCCTGTTTAACCTAACCAAGCATTGAAGATTTTACTTCGAAAAATGTAAATATTCTGCCAGCCCATCTTTATTTGCAGAAGCCTGATTTGAAGGTGTCAAAGTGGTAAATGTTTGACTTGTTAACACTTCGGATTGACGTGTGTATGATAATGTGGTTGGTTCATGATATGTTGGCAGAGTGGAAGTTGAAACACTGGGGTGTCATTGTTGAACTAATGTGTATGCGTAACGTATGGAGCAATTTGTTACGGTACTGGTTGGCTACTCAGGGAAATGAGAGAAAAATTAGTAAGATTTCCCAGTTTACCATGAAATAGTACATCCGAAATCAACTTTCGGGCTATTATCTTCCGTCTAGGTTCCATTTCCTGCAATTGTTGACCAATATTTTTGCCAAATGTCAGTTCTTGCGGTTCTGTAACACGCTGCTGTGTTGTATCCTCTTGTAAGGCTTTCAAGGAAGCATCTAAGGATTGGTGTTTATTCTTAGTACAGGTTGTAGACTTCAGAGTTCGCTTATTACAGGAACGTGCTGTTGAACTTTGAGGGAGTTCGGGTGACAAAACTGGTGATAAATCCACATATTCCTCAATGTCTTGTGTGTATGAATTAATTTCCTTAAAAATACAATTTCTCACAATTGGGTACGTTATCTTATTATTATATTTGTACACGCATTATTTTATATTCCAGTTTCCAGCACAAGAAGAGGAATGGCTCACACTAGCAGACGGATTTAAGAACATGTGGCAATTTGAAAATTACTTACGGGCAGTAGACGGCAAGCATATAGCGATTAAACAGCCGCCAGGAAGTGATTCATGCTATTATAACTACAAAGGATTTTTTAGTGTTGTGTTGCTTGCAGTCGTCAATGCTAATTACGAATTTACTTGTGTAAGTTGTGGAACTAATGGACGAATATTCGATGGAGGTGTCATCAAGAATACAGATTTTTTATAAGTTATTGACAACAAATTCTTTAAAATTGCCCCAACCAGTCAATATGCCAGGAATTAAGAACAAATTATCCTTTGTGTTTATAGGAGACGAAGCCTTCAGTCTCATGACAAATTTCATGACACCATACAGGCAAACCAATAGAATTGGTTATGAAGAAATATGCWAMAATTATCGACTTTCCCGTGGAAGGCGTGTGTTTGAAAATGCATTCGGAACCTTGGCAAAGAGATTCAGGGTTTTGCTAACGCCAATAGCGACAAAAGTGGATACAGTTGACGATATCCTTATGGCATCCTGTGTTTTACACAACTTTTTACGCCGCAAAAGTACTACGTACATTCTACCTAATAACATAGACACGGAAGACATAACATCTGGTACTATATTGTTGGGTGATAGGCAAACAATGGAGAACTAACACCATTGCACGTGTCCAGACAAGAATTTCCAATTACTGATGCAAAGGCGGCACGAAACGGGTACAAAGATTACTACAGTAATGCAGGTGCAGTTGAATTTCAACACAGATTTGTACATTAAGTTTAAGCCGTGTACAGTTGTAATTTAAGATTAAAGATATTGAATAAAATAAATCAATTATAATAAATTTTGTCACTTTAGACTCTAATTAAATAAAAAATACTTACTGAAGCCTGTGATTGATCATCTGAGTTACTGTCTTCTAAAGAAGACACTGCTATGCGACACTATTCTTGATCCGTGAGGAAATACAATAAGTCGAAGTACCACAAAGTTGTTTCTGGAATATCATCTGCTCCGGTCCCACTTGTTTTTGAACTATTAATGCGCCTTATTTGGCGCCGAAAAGATGTTCGTAAGGACGATATCTTCTTACGAACGAATTCCTTGTTTGCGTTTGGAAAAAGCTCCTTGCACTTAGCGATTAATTTCTCATATGCAGCATTCTTTTTTTGCTTATTGCGATAATCCTTGCATTTAATATCCTACAGGCAAGAATTTTCTTGATATAGGAGAATAAATTCCTCCCAAAAATTACGGTTATCTTCGAAAGACATTTTATTTCACTACTTGTGCTTGCAGTTATTAAAAACTGTCTGATGTTGACGGACAAGTCTGTTCAAGTCACACACATTACACAAATAAGCCGGATTGTTCGCGATCAGGTCCTACGTTCGCTTGTCAAACAGTCGAACTTACAACTTAACGCTGACCGACATGCGACCCGTTTCTCGTTACCATTAATTACCCGATCGCGATCGGTCGCCGGACAAGTCAGCTCGGAGAAATCCGTCGAACCAATCCGATAATGAATGGGACCCTAATGGGAAACTAACGTGAAGAAAATTTACGTCTACTTTTCCGATATGCTCTCTGACAGCTTTGACGCAAAAAATCTAACTGTTTACATTCCTGAATCTACTTGTACGGATATTATTAGTAAAATTGTGCAGCAAGCGGGACTTATTACTACGGTCTAAAAGAACGGTGCAGTGAGTGTGATGCAACAAGACGTAAAAAAGGATTCAAGTATTGTGGTAACACAGGGTTCGAGAGCTGTCGGTGGACGGTGGTATAGGCTCTGGATTACAGGGTGATCGGCTGCGTAACAGCGAAACAGAATAGAAAAACGGTAAAGGGAGAATTGATCACTGGGCATGTGATACCCGGACGAACTACCATGCAGCAGAGGTACAAGAACAACCCCTCTGTAATCGTCTGTCGGATGCAAAGCGCATGGACGAACTACCATACGACCTGCATCCAACAAACGGACGGACGGTTAGGCAAGATCTGGCAAATAGAGAGAGAAGGGGAGATAGTACAGAAAACAAGGATGGTAGCTAATATGTACTAGATTCCACTCACATTGTTACCAATGGTGGCGGAAGGGAACGGAAACTGTCACAAGTGACTGGAAATGCGGACACGGCTTACTTTTGTCAACTCGGAGCGGAGGTGGGAGAACCAAGAACGCTGGAAGGGACCGGCATAGGTTGTCCACCTAAACTCCCCATATTGCGCATCGGAAATTATTTGCGAACTTTCAACAGATCAATACAGGAAAGAAACTTGGCTGACAACGGAAAATTTGTAACGTCGCTACACTATTATAGATTTGTTTTCTAAATATGTCCAGTCCTCCTTCATACAAGATACTAGCGCCATAAGAATACTTTTTTTCACCATAATTAGCTCAAGAAAATTGTTTATGAAGGAGAATTAAAAAACCGTTCGTTTTAAAAATATTGTAAACTCTAAAATTTTAATTAATCCTCTTAAGAAATCCTCTAAATCATTTGAATCTGTTGTTTTTTTTGCATTTTTATCCTCATTCTCAATCATATTTATCATATTCATTAGCCTTCGCAAATGAAGTTGAGGTTTATATTTTTGGTCGTGATTTAATGTGCAGTGATATCTCTTATCCAAAAATACACAACTCGAAAATGCTTTATATTCGAATAACTTCTTTTCGCTTTATTTCATTGCTACACGATTTTTTCTGACAAAATGTAGTTTATCCAGTTTGTTTCATGCTAACACTTCAACCATATGCCATAAAAATCACTCATGGTAATACCTGCTTTCTGTAAACTTTTTGTTGCAACATCAGCGGGTGATAATGACTGCACTATTTCCCATTAATGTTCAGATAATTTCAACTGGGAGGTTGAGTCCACCGTATCAGCACAAAACTTCATAAGATTCACTAAGCTATTCTGCATATTTAGGGTCGAACCCCACCTAGTTGGTATATCTAATGATGGTTTCTTCACATACATTTTTTTATTAGATAGAGAAAGCATTCTGTGTTTGAAGTTTCTCAACAACCTCTCTCGCCTTTTCAGTTATTGCGTTAATTAATCTATATTTTAATGCATCATAGATACACAACTGCAACGTGTGAGCAGTATATCTTATTTGCAAAACATACACACCTTCTATCGTTCCGGCCTCCGTTTGAATTTGGTTTACAGTTTCTTCTAGCAAAGCCTTAAAAATCAAACCTTGGTCTTCATTAGCTCTACCTGCATTTTCAATTTCAGCTTGGTTAGCACCATTTTCCGCTTCTTTTCTGAAGGCTCGGAAATTAGTTCAACCATTTTCAGCATATTAGCTCCATTATCTGTCGTTATTGTGTAAATCTGCTTTAGCTCAATATGGGTCGAACGAACCGCTAAGAACCGCTGACAGGAGAAGAGTTTTAAGAATTAGGAACATGCCTCAATATTATGGAGCTTCCAACAATAAGCAGATTTGCTTTCTGAACGTGTTTGTTGACGACTGATCGATGCCTTTGAATTAAAGTCAGTTATTTAAGTTGATAAGGATTAATACTGGATCCATCTAAATAGTTTTCCAATTACCGCATTGTACGTGACCATTTTTAGTATATACGAGGTGTGGCTATAAAATAACGGGAATTATGCAAAAAAAAATATTTTCATTTTATACATAATTACTTATTATCACCTTCAATATACACCCCTTCTCTACCCCTGCAACGCCCCATGCGAATTTTCCATTGTTGGAAACAATGCTGGAAGTCATCTTCTGTCAACTCTTTCAGGACTCTTGTCGCTTTTTCTTGAACAGCTTCTACGAATTCAAATCTCGTACATTTCAATGCAGATTTCACCTTAGGGAAAAAAATAAAAGTCACATGGTGCTAGGTCTGGCGAGTAAGGTGGATGTTCTAACACTGGGATGCTGTACTTGGTCAGGAACCGCTTAACAGATAACGCGGAATGAGCTGGCGCATTGTCTTGGTGCAAAACCCATGATTTGTTCTTCCACATTTCGGGTGGTTTTTTTCTTACTCTTTCACGAAGTTTTATCAAGTACCTCAAACTAGTAATGTTGATTAATTGTTTGACCTTCACGAACCCAGTGAAGGTACACAATCCCATGAATATCGAAACAAACAATCATCATTGCTTTAAATTTTGACTTGCTCATTCTTGCTTTTTCGGCTCTCGGTGAAGTTGGGCTCTTCCAGTGCATGGATTAGCGCTTCGTTTCCAGATCGTAAGTAAAAAACCACGATTCATCACATGTTATTATCCTTTCCAAAAAATTTGGGTCATTTTCAATGGCATTCAAAGTCTCAGTACAAACATTTTTGCGAGCTGCTTGTTGTTCAATCGTGAGAATTTTTGGTACCACTTTTGCACACACTTTTCGCATGTACAAATTGTCACGTAAAATTTGCCGTACACATTCTTTATCAATGCCTACAGATTCAGCAACTGCACGAATACTTAATCGACGGTCAGACCGAATCAAATTAGCAACTTTTTCGACATTGTCGTCCGTTTTTGATGTTGAAGGACGACCTGGCCGCGACTCATCTTCAACGTCTTGTCGACCATCTTGACAACGCTTAAACCATTCAAAAACACGAGTCCGCGATAAACATTCACTACCATACACTTCTTTTAGTAAATTATAAGTTCCGGTAGCGGTTTTTCCAAGTTTAAAGTGAAATTTAATAACAATTTGTTTTTCTATTATTACGCTAACCATTTTTCCGACAAAACAAAATAAAACACTAACGTAAATGAAGGTTATGGCTCAACGATGTTGTTTACAGAAACGAGGCTAACTGCATTCTGAAGAGGAAGTCTCAAACTAAACAGCTGTTGGTCATTGTTGGTTGGCGCATGCGCACTTGTTCCACTGCAGCGTCAGTCCCGTTATTTTATAGCCACACCTCGTATAATGGTTATAGTAAGCTATATTTAGAAGACAGATATATACCATCGCGGACTTCGCGAGGAATATCCCACCATACATTGTTTTGTTATATCTCAAAGGTATTAGGCAGCGTTTTCAATGAAAGCTCCCAGGCGGCTTGACTTTTACTGACACATATATCTATTAATTATTAAATTAAATTATGTATCTAAATCTTCTTCATGAATCACTATTGGTGAAAACCTCATGAAAATCCGTTCGCTACTTTTTGAGTTTATCGCAGACAGACAGACAGAAGCGGCAGAGGACTTTGATTTATATATGGTGATGTAATTCAACAACAAGATTATAGACAAACGTGTGTTTTATGTTATACCCCTACAATCCGTTCAACACATCATTTAGCCAAATGTGTCGAACAGGTCAAGTCGTTACCTCAATGTGTTAATTGAAAATCTTTGTTGGTAAGCTCGTACCCTAGTTGCGTAATAATTTCTTAATGACCAGATACTCATTATGTAAAATTTTAACGCAATCTCTCGTGAACATAGATTCACCGGTTCACCGTATTGACCTAATGATGTCGTTCAAGAAACCATTGACGACTTGAGTCGTGCAGCATCGCCTAGTTGAAGGTGTTGAACTTTTTGATGATGTTGATGATGATAATAATAATAATAATAATAATAATAATAATAATAATAATAATAATAATAGTCTTTTATTCTTCCATTTCCCTGTTGTATAGACAGAATATCTATAAACTAGAACATGAACACATATTATAGTAGATACAAAATAAAATGTAAAATAATATTCAAACTAAACAATAATGTAAAATTGGAAAGACACCCTATACAAAAAAAATACAAAAAATAATTATAACTCGAGAAACAAAAAGAAATCTCGAGGCGAAGTTCAGGTGTAAAGCATAATATATGCTTTACTCTGTTCTCCCACTTAACCTCGGATGGGTGAATAATTTCTCTATTTAAAGTTCGCCAGACAATTTTTTGCATATTTGTAAACAGGCGGAAAGTCGTCTAACGCTGACCCCAATCATCAAGAATTGCGTCAATTATTTATACCTCTTCTGCCGCGGTATGCTGTTGATGTGGACCTCCACTACGATTTTCAATTCCAAGTTCATGAAGTCTTTGAAATGCGTCTGCAAATACTAGACGAGAAGGTTGCCTTCTCTCAGGAAATCTTAAAGATTGATACTCACGACATGCAGCTACAACATTACTATTACAGAATCCATATACAAATTTGGACTTTACTCTCAAAATTTTGTTGATAGAACTTTGTAGATCATTAATTAGATACAAGAAAATATAGCGATAAAAAGATTATTTGACAATATTGCCTTAAAATGAGCTTATCCACTTCCGCTGCCCATTTAAATATGCTTTTGATGGCCTATATTTTATTTTGAGGGACATTTTTAATTACTGATAACAGACATTACAGTTCCATATTGATATTAATATCCTTAACATCATTTCTTGTTGGTCGGTAATCACGAATAGCAGCATTTTCCCGGTTTTCATCTGCATGAGTAATTTTATATTTAGCTTCAAATAAAGATTTTGTAAGTTTTACAGCGGTAACCTGGCCAAAGGGAATGGATTTGCAATTATATGAAGTACCACAGCTCTTGTAATCCTTGAAATCATTTTCTGTTAATTGAATTTTGTTATAGGGCTGTTCAAAAATTCCTTTTCACACAAATGCGTAACAAAGTTAAGGGTGAGTAATACTCCATTTTCTTCAATACTTTGCGACGCCGTTTTTCTACCAAACGATGTTACTAACCTATGGTGTCAACCCAGATGTTCCAATGTAGTCCGCGTCCCGCCGCTGCAGTCGGAGAGTAGGGGGTTCCAATATTTTTAACGATGATTATAGGCGCCACAAAACTTTACAATTCCACAGCGGACTACTCAGACGAAAATTTTGAAAAGCTACGATGGAAATCAAACACCAAAGCTCGGGTAGAAGCGTAGTTTAATTAACGAAAACTATGAGAGGTACAAGTAATGATAAAGAGAGAATAAAGTTTGAACCTCAATTAGTTACTTAAGAATGATCGAACTTAAACAACTAATATGAGAGAATTTCGAACATATAACCAAAATGACACTTAACAATCAGAATTAACCCTTCCCAATGAGCACCACAACTATGTGCCCGGTCACCGAGTACCAGTAAATAACTAGAAAATCTGTGAATCGCCCCTGTTAATTTCCGCACTGGCCAGCGCTTCGCATTAACGAGTGACGCAACAAAAACGAACGACGAACGAAAAATCGTCACAAACGATCGACAATATCGGTGGTACCCGCGAGCAATAGCCCTGTGGCGTTACAGATAATTTAAAATAATAAATGGAATCGAACTGAAGGTTCGATTGTGAAAGAAGGGTGATGGGACAAGCTATATACTCAAATTCACTAGCTGAAGGCTCCTACGGCAATGTATATATGAGCTGAAGGCTCGCACAAGTTAAACAAACAAATACAAGAGCTGACGGCTCATACAAGTTATTCAAAACAATTACAAGAGCTGAGGGCTCATACCAGTTATTCAAAACAATTACAAGAGCGGAGGGCTCATACAACAAGTTTTTCCGTTGACGGACAGCTAAATAACCTCAAGGTTTACAACGTATCAAGCAATCACCACCGAGATGGAATCTACACCGCGGATTCTGCGCTCCGACTTAAGGGTCAACGACCTCCTACTTAAAATTTAAGCTTATCTGCGCTCTCATGCTGGTTGGGGTCCCACATGTAGGGTCCTCCACACCAAGGGTCGCCAGCTACTAGGGTTGAATCTTCCTAACCGGAAGGATGGCAGCGCAAATTCCCAAATCCAATCCCAAGTGATCAGTCCCAACTCTACGAATCTCAACTTCTCCAATCTTCAAAAGCTATCCAGACAGGAATAAGGCCCAGATGTCAGTCACACGAACGAAGGCGAAGCGATAGCAATATCGATAAGTATACGATAAGATAAGATGAGAACCGAAAAGGAAAGAAAAGAAAAGAAAAGAGCCTATAGTTGGTGTGCGGCTCTGATTGCAGAAATATTCGTGGCAAATCTTGTCGATAACCCAAAATCCCAAAATGGTCACGTGTGGATGTTCAATAATGCAAAATCAACCATTCAGCCAATTCCAAAAGCCCAACTTACATCCACACGCCTAATTGAAGATTTTCCAAGCGGATCCCACTATGGTAACCAATCGATGGTCTATTTACTTAGAAAAATCTTCCCAAAAATCGACGATACCACGTTCTCACATTCAATTCGCAACAGGTCAAAATACCAAAAGGGAAGAGGAAATTCTTTCTGCTGTCAAGTGACTCGCTCAAAATCTACGCGCAAGCGTTAGGCTTAACGGCGGAAGTGTCTGCAGTACCGATGATCACACCCAAGCAAACAAGGACTAAGCAACAACTAATAATGGTTTCAGATTCTCTGTGTACAACGAGAAGCCTATGCGCCAGGCGTGAGCGACTGACAAAATATGAATGTTACAACTTCAATACATAATCTATTTCTTGATTACACAAGTGCCCAGGTGTTTAAAACTTCATTGTTATTGGTCCTATGTTTGGATGATCTTTAATGGAAGGAGAAATTGCAGCTGCCATAATAGAGTTTCTATTTTGAGGCACACATCTGTCACTCCATGATACTAAAGTTATTAAATCTGGATTGTCTTGAAATACTGCCTATAATTTTTTTATACAAGAGCACTTGCTGTAACATATTTAGTCCTTTCAATAAGACCTTCGTGCCACAAGGAACAATATACGAATTTAGTGGTTGACAAATAAGCTGTCAGATTTTAAATGTTGCGTTTGCTTTTATAGTAATAGTTACCAAGTTCAACACTTGGGCAGATCAAAACATTCTAAAGGTCGAACACTAAAAGGGTGATAGAGTTTTTCTATCCCTGTTCTTTCTTCATGGGCAGGGAATTTTATCTTGAAGATGTTTTTCAAATAAAGTTCTTTTATCTTTCTTCAGCGTATTATTTCCCTCTTGTATCTTCATCTCCTCACAGAGATCACAAAGATGTTTTTTAGGGAAGTGGAAAAATAAATTATACCGATTACAGAACCTCATTTTGTTTTGTCAGCATGGTGATGTCACTAGAACTTAAGGAACACGTGGCGCTTCCGTTTCCGTTGGATGCAATGGCCGCCACGCGTGTATTCATCGTTGTTTCGTGAATTTTGTCGGCTAAAATGGCAACGTTTTCTAAGCTATTTCCTGCATGGTATGCGGGAGGCGTCCTTTCCATAATGTTCGTAACAATTATTCTGGGACCAGGGAACCTGCGAGATCGCGCATATGACGCAGGACGGTCTCCAATTTCTTCACCCTACAACAGTCTATTCTCACTATCTCCGTTTTTAGTTTGTTGTACTTACGATTTTCTGGTCGGTTAGTCAAAATGTCTTTTAACTTCCGCTATGTATCTTGGTTCAAGGTTTACCAGTACTTCGTGTTGTCGGACGATATGTTATGTAACTAGAACACACCTTCTAGCTGCAGAAACCATAATGATGGATCCCCCAGCCAAAACTGGGGCACCTTTGCGATCACGCGGTCCACGCAGAACTTCACAAAGGGGTTCTGGCATTGGCACAAGGGTGGAGTTCTGGTACTGGTCATGTGGGTGGCCGTTCCGGCCACACCTCCAACATACAAGCCGGCTTACGTCCACACGTTCGGCGATGTCGGGGCGGTTATTCGGGCGCTGGTGTGTGGGTGTTCTTCCTGTAGTGGATTTCTGGATTGGGCACCATACTCGTCCGGGGTACCCCCCTACTGGACGGGCCCTGGTCTGTTCTTTGTTCCATTGCCGCTCAATTCAGCGGTGTTATACAATTGATCCTGTCGGATAGTCCCAAACTCTTTAGCAGCAGATAACAGACTGGCAACGCTGGTACATTGCTGGCGGCGGATGAACATGCGTTACTCTGGCAGCATGTTTTCGTGTAACCAGTAGAGCTCTTGTGTCATGTTTCCATGGCGGCGCATCAGTGTACGGAGAGCGGTGTTGTATTCAAGGGCAGTTTCATGCTTATCTCTCGTTCGAAGTCGATCTTGAAATCGGTCGGATAGAAATTCCTCTCGAAGTCTGCGAAAAAATCTTCCCAGCCTCTCCAATCATGGCGGTTATGATATCAAGCCAGGTCGAGCCCGGATAGTAGTTCGGATAGGATCATCATCACTTCTTCATGCGATACGTCATACCGGTCCATGACGTCCAGCAACTGCTCCGTGAAAGCAACCCCGTCAGTGGATCCATCGAAGTGGCTTCCCCACCGGTGTGGCTTCAGGTCGGACCGTATGCGGGGGCGGTGTCACAGTCTGGCTAGGTCCTGGCACTGCTGTCGGCATCCGTCGGTCCTCCTTGCTCACATCGGGTGGACTAGGAACTTCGTGCGGCGGTAGCTTGTACTCCTGCGGACTGGTCACTCGGAGAAGTGTATCGAAGAACCCTCGATTGCAACTCTTCTTTCCGGGCCAGCTACCGGTGGTGGCTGAATCGGTCGCGGACTGCAGACTCGGTCGTGTGGTAAAGTCTTTCGGTGCTGCCCTCTCCGGAGAGCCTGACAACGGTGACTGGATCAGAAATGCCTTCGGCGGACTGGCGAGTAGTTCCTGCGACGGTTGGAACGGCGCTGCTTAGTTCTCAGAACAGGGTAGCTATAGTGAAGAACGGCACCCCAGGGAACAACAAGAGATGTTAATGGGGTGCGAACGGAGCAGAACAGAAAGAAAACCAGCAGTAACCTGGCTACTTACTGCTGGACTGAAACTGGAGACCAAACAGTCACAACTCACTGGGAACGCAGACACGGCTTGCTTTTATCTGTACGGTCTGAAGGTGGAAAAACAAGAATGCTGGAAGGGGTCAGCATGCGTTGTTCAGCCAGACTGAATATCGCGCCTCGAAAATTTATTCGCGCACTTTACACAGATAGACGCGGAGAGAAATGCTCTTTCAACTTTCAAACCTTTTGAATTACGCCCTTTATTTAACATATATCGCGCTTTGGTAACAATGTCATGTATTCATATTCAAAATCATTAAATTCAGCGTGCCACTGCTCTAAACAATCGTCTGTATCGAGTTCTATAAGTTCTTCATTGACGGATGCGAACTGTTGCAGGGTTTCTCAATCTGATAATTCGTTTTTGCCTACATAGTCGTGTGTTTGTGAAGCTTCTGATTTTGAAATAATCTGAAATGATCTGCTTGTCAAACGACACAATTTGACTTCGTTTACTTATTATAATTTTTACACTGGCTTGTGATATTTTTTAGAACTAAACGGAATCTAAAATAACTACTACAGAGGCGGTATAGCAAAGTATAAGAAAGGGATAAGTGATGGGTTCTTGCATTTTATTGCGTTCTTGGCCTGGATTCCACAGAAGCAAGCGGGCTTGAACAACTGGCTGACCAATCGCTGGTGCACATGCTTGGCGCATGTGCTTGTCATGAATTGCATGTGCTGGGTCCGTGTTGTGCATCCGCAACTTTTTACCACGAAGCCGCTTTTGATTGCTATGACGGCTGCCGGTGAATGCTGTGGAAATTGCTGAATGCCCTGAGCGGAGTATTCCGATGTGAATGTGATTCTCCTATCGGGCTCGAATGGACCAAATTATGTTGGGAATGTTCCAAACTTGAATGAATAATTACGGTGAGGAATAAAAGACAAACTTGTACACTTGGCTGAAGGATCGTTTATTTCAATTAAATTCACAAACACGTCTTTCACTGCGTTGTTTTTCTAGTATTTTGCTAGAACTACAAAACTTCCTTGAACTGATATCCATTGAGTCATCCACAATTAACGAAGAATATACCTTTTTCATATCTACCAGCACCATTTCCTCACAGTATGGCCTTAAAGTTTCATTAATAATCATTGTTTATTTCTTGCATTTCATTTTAAGCTTTTTGCAAGACTTTAATCTTTATAGATGAGATTAGAAATACTGATCAAATCGCCAACTAAATGTAACGGCAAATTGTTTTCACTCAAAAATGCGCACCACTTAAATTCTGTTTTCTGCTTAAAAATTGCGGTTTATCCTTCGCTATTACTGTTTTAATCTGTAGTGTTGCTTTTACAGCCTGTAATCTCTTGCGATGTATGTTTTAAATGAAAGCCGTCACCGCGAATAAATGTATGATATACGGGGTTTCTATAAATGATTATTGCAGTGCAGGTGGCGTTATTTTTTAAATTCTTTGTGCCGCTTTTTTTGTAACTGCTGCAAGCTACAATATGTACAGCGATAATACTAGGGGTTGTAGATCAATGTCACCCCACAGCTCCGAAATGTGAGCTTTCTGCAACCTTAAAGTTGGTTAGGTAAATTCATTATAATTATAGGTTTTTCGTTTATCGGTATTAACGGTTAAAACTCCGTACAGTAAGAATGTTACAAAATGAAAGACTTACCACTTGGGAACCGGATTCTATTACTATTTTAGGTAAACTGTTGATAAACCTAATTAAATTAATTCTTTTTTAAAATCTTATTCCAGTTAGGTTATTTCGTGACATGGATCTCTAATTTCGTGATATAGGTAAGGTAAATTTGTGATACCGCATTTATTCTTAAAAAAGATTTTTGAATCAAAAATAAAATAGGTTCATTAAGTAAAAATTACATTCTGAACATTAAAGAATATAAAATTGAAATTTTTGAAACAAGGAATAGTGAAATGTTTAACAACGCCTTAACTATTACCTACAACCTTTTAGTCTTCTTCAGAATCAGCATCAGTGTCTTTATTTTTTCCGCACATATCGCACAATGAACACATCCTCATTGGCATCAGATGACTGGCACTTAACGTGGTATGGAACAAGGCAGTTTTTTTGACATCTAGAGAATGAGTGCTACCACATAGGCCACAGTCCCAGTCATCATATGTAAAAACTTGTTTTCTAGATTTTAAATTAGTTGCGACTCGTAGTTTTTCAGAAACTGTGGGGATCAGCAATGGCAGACGACATGATGAGGTTGATGGTTCATTGTATTCACGGATTAATGAAGAAGGCACATTAATTTTGAAATTGAAACACTTCGCCCTTGAATCACGTTTCTTTCGATTCGGCTTTGCAGTAGAAGGCTACGTCGGCAGAGCCAATATGTTGCTAATTTCAGAGTTTTGTTGAGTAGGAGCTGCTACACCTTCTTTACCTACTTCATTAGCAGTTAATTGAGACGGCGCAAGACCATCCTTTGGAATCGCATTTCTATCCAAAGGGCATATCCCAGATTTTCTGAATGCATTCATAATGTTTGTTGCGCAAAAACTTGGGATGAACGCTGGATTCAGTATAGTATGAAAGTTGGTTCTATTAGGCTTGTCAGCATTTTCTTTCATGTAAGCATTTAAGCGTTTCGACCAATGAGCTTTCAATGATTTATAAACATCCTCATCGAGCGGCTACAACATATGGCTAGTGTGGGCCGGAAACGTAAATAAATAAACATAATTTTCTGATGCAAGCGATATAACGTCCGGATGGATGTGCGAAGCATGGGAATCCATTAACAAAATTACTGGTCGGGCAAATGGAATTAAAGCAATGAAAAACCGGAACCAATTCAGAAAGATGTCACCGTTAATCCACCCTTTTGGAAAAAGCTTTACTAGAGCATTAAGGAGGCAGTCATGCTTCAAACTGTCGTTCCAACGGACACCTTTAAAAATTATTAACGGTGCCATACATATTCCATTGGCGCAAATATATCCCATCATGGTTTGAGTCTCCCCTCTATCGGCATATGCCTTTTTATAGACGTAACGCTATCCAAGCGAGGTCACCGCTCTGTTTGGTTTGACAACTTAAGAAAGCCCAGTTTCATCGCAGTTCCACAAACGATCTGCTTTATTTTGAATTCCGAGCCTAACCATTAATGCTTCTAATTTTGTGTAAAAGTCTTCCATTATCTTATATTTATATTTGACACATAAGGTTTTCAGGAATACGAACCGTTAGACTCAATCGTTTTTTATATTGAGTCCACCATCATTTACTAGCGGACTCGTTTTCTGTATTTAAAAAGTGATCTCTTCCAGCTTGTTTTGCAAGCTGATGAGCTATTTTTTATCATCCAAACCGGAGTTCTTGCATTTTTATAATATAGTTAAATAATTGCATTTCAAGTTCTGCTGTAAGAGCACACGGTCTTCCAACTTGGCAATCTGGCGATTATCTTCTTCATTTCTTACTAAAAAATTATTAAGTGTGCTCCAGGGAATACCGCTTTGTTTACTTGCCATGTAGATGGACATTCTCTCCTCTCTTACAAGTCTTGCGGCTACTAGCAATTCAGAGATCTCATACTGGCGATATTTTCCTTTAGATGTTATAGGCATTTTAATACTGAAAAAGGGGGTAGGTAAGTTCGTGATACCCTGTATTTTACAAAACCTACGTCTTGTTTATTATTCAATGCTTATAGTTTATGAATTTACTGTATCTATGAAAAAACACGGATAAAACGAAAGAAAATGCAAAACAAACAAGCAGTAAATTTTTTCCGCACAGAGATGCGCTAAAAGCTAGAGGTGTTATTTGGTAACAGGTATCGGCAAGCAGGTATAGGTAACAGGTATGAAATGTCTGAATACTTGGTTCGGCAGTTAGTTCTATCGCGCATCGGTTGCGGCGGTGTGGGATACCAGCTCTCTGTCAGTGGCGTATGTTAAGTGGTAGGGATGCCTATTATTTACTATCGTTTACACATCCGCTTACCTGTCTGCGTTACTGGTACTGTACCACTGTGCGTATGGTAGCGTTGTCTGAATATTCGTACGTACGTTAGCAAATTGCAATTTTTATACGTTAAATATAGAGCGATAAATTGGATAAATAATTCGCTATTTACGAATAAAGTAATGCTTTTAGAAATTAGCTGTGAATCGAACTGTCTAACGATAAGTAATTGTGGATCGATTAAACTGTACCCCAATAAACAATAAAATAAAAAAATTAAAATTGAACACTAATTTAAATTGCATTTTTAGAATATAGAAATGTATATAGGCCTGAATTCTCTTGAAAAATAAAAAAATAATACACAAAAATATATCAGAAATCATCAGTTTAATAACAACTTAAACAAAATGTTTATAAAAAAAATAAATACACAAGTATAATATAATGTAATTTATAATGAAACATATCGTACTCCATTATGATATACGAAACAAAAATGTTTTCCGCTTTTGAAAACAAGCGTTTACAGGGAACTGAGCTACCGAGTGAACAACAGAATTGTCTAACTAATTTGCTTAAATTTGGATAGATGAATTTGGTATTATTCCACCATTCAAGAGGATCTTTGTTTCTGTCCAACAAATCATCCTCTATAATATCTCTGAACTTCCATTATAGTCCTGGAATTCGAATTTATAGTAGGTGTTCGAGCTGCATAAAATCGATCCAAAGACGCCCATATTGAATATTCAGAATCATCTGAATGTTATTGTTTATTTTCAATTTCAACTTCGCGTATTTTGTTGGCGTTATTGGTTCCAACTGCTGCGGCTGAAGCTGCAATATTTTGACGTACATAGTCAGTTACAAACTTCCTGAACTTTGCAAGAGCATCCGGGTGTTTAAATACAAAATTTTTAAATCGAGGATCCAAAAACGTACAAACGGCAAGTGTATTACTGTATTCTATATTCCCCACCCTCTCATAAATGCCATCTTGTAGTCACTGAATAATTTGCTTTGAAATTTTACAGAAATCGTTTTTAACCGTGGAATACTACACTAATTTCCGAAACTTACTACGCTACATAGGGGAACAAGCGTACCCCAAAGAAAAAACGACATTCATACATAAAAAAAAATATTCAAAAAAATCATGAAGGAAACTTAAAATACTGTATCAGAAAAGTGTGTCACAAAAATTAAAAAAATTGAGATTATTCGGCGCAAGTTGGACATATTTTATTTTTGTGCTGCAAACAAATGAATTTTTTACATATAGCGCAGTTGATCCTCGATTTTCTATCCTGGCTTCTTGGACAAAATGCGCACCTACCCGTGGTAATATTTGGCCTTGTTGGGTCTTCTGTTGGTGGAGTTATTTTTAGTATATTGCATATTGTCTGGCGGAGATCACGTCTCAAAGTTGGAGTTTGTAAACGACGTTCCATATCTGGTTTCACTAAATCTAGGGCCAATTTTTCAGGTATGATCGTCTGTTTTCCAATTTTTCTTTATTTGGTGCGCAAGAGCCACGTAAAAGGACCATCGAGTTGTATCCGACAATATCAAGCAAATTATAAAATAAGCATAGTGACCAGCGACGCGTCTTTCTACCAGTAGAATAGATGTGACACAGCTGGTCCAAGGTATCCACTCCACCTTTGGTAGAATTATAGAATTGTATAATTTCTGGTAAGTTGGTGGAATTTGGCTGATCGCCATTTTCATGAATTGTAGAAAGCATCACTACTATTTTCTTTTTCGTTTTTGGTGGACAATATGATAGCAGTGTAAGAGTATTACTGTAGCAAAACATAGCAGAATTTGCCTGTCTATCCTTGAGATCAAAAAATGATGGAGGTATTTCCTTTCTATTTTGCCTCAAGGTGCCCACAACGGTTATGTTTTGGTCAAAAGATGTTGGGCAGTCTGCACCGATGTGAACCAGTTATCCATTGTCAAATTTCTGTTGGTACCATGAAAGGAACTAGTAAGTTTGTCACAATAGTACTGGGCAACTGAAACATCGCGAGGTGTGGAACACTTGCCTATGTAAACTTCAGCATCAATTACATAAGCCGTTTTACTATCGCAGCACATCACTATCTTGATTCCATACTTATTAGGATTTGATGGAATATACATTTTAAATGGACAACGACCACGAAGACCAACCAATTGTTCATCAACTGTAGTGTATTCCGATGGAACATATAACTCTTTCATCTTATTTATAGATTTCCCAAATACTTCTCGAAATGCTACAAGTTTATCGGTCTCTTTTCTCTGAGCTCTAGTGTCTTTGTCGTCAAATCGAAGACAGTTAACTAGAAATCTAAAACGTGCTTCGGGCATAGTTGCTCTGAATATTGGTATACCACTATTTTTATCAAACAACTCTTTGGTAAATACTCCATGCATTTTCATTGCACCAGCATAATACAAGCCAATGAGTGTCCGAATTTCAACAGTATCCGTGTCTTTTGTAAATGAGGTTTTACAAGTTGTTTCTATTTCATTGTTATCGTCATTGTTCACTTTTTTGGCATATTTGGCATATGTTATTCTCTGTATTTTTATTTCTTTGTTTGTACATTCTGTAATAATTTGAATGTTTTCATGTAGAACAATGTTGATCTGGGCTAGGAGAATGGTGAGAAATGTCTTCAATGTCACTTTCCTCGTTTTCCTCAAACCCATCTCTAAAATCTGGTATGATGGCATCATCTTCATCGCTGTCATCATGAAAATCATCAGAGTCAGAACCATAAAGAATTTGGTGTATCTCTGAGATATCATCCGGCTTTGTTAGGTCAAAAAACTTTTTATGGGAAGTCATTTCTCCAATAAGCTGCAAACAAACAAATGAATAAGTACTTAAATAATATATAAATATAAAGCGGGGATTATTAATTATGTCTGATAGTAGATAGTTTAACATACTTACCATAAAAAAACGCCGATATAAAGTTTTGAAAGTTCTGCTACACTGGGGTCCACCTGTACCCCAATATCAAAATGTCAGCACAATGACAAACACTATGCCAGCTGTCAGTATCACAAATAAACTAACATAATATGTCTTGAAACTACTCAGATGATCAAGCGGGCAGCTCCATCTACAGCCGTTTGGCGGGAATTTCAAAAAAGGCTGGGGTACAGCTTTACCCCAAGTAGCATTCCAGGGTTAAGTAAGTTAGTACATACATCTAATAACCCTCCAGTAATAGGTATCATGAGTGACGCGCACATGTAATTTTCACCGCTTATTACCGCTGTGGCACTTTCAAATGCCTTTAAAATTTTGCACATTTCTTTTAAAATTCGCCAATTTTCGGAAGATAAACTCGGCAAATCAGCATCTAAAATAGCTATAGTGGCACGAACTGCATCTTCCAACTCAACAAATCTTCGGATCATGTAATACGTGGAATTCCATCTAGTTACCACATCTTGCAATAATTTTTTAGGTGCACTACTGGAATTTATCTGATGAGTGGTCAACTTAGAAGTGGCTTTTGTGCTTCTTTTAAAATGAGATACTGTAGATTTTACTTTATTGACAAGCTCATCAACTAATGTTAGAGAATCTCTAACTATTAAATTTAGAGTGTGTGCGTAAAATCCGAAATGCTTCCAATTTGTACCTTGCGTTATTGCTTTTTAAATATTGGCAGCATTATCAGATACAGACAGTATTACTTTATTATCAATCGCCCATTGTTTACTAGTATTGAATAGTTCAGTTGCCAAGTTCTCGCTTGTGTGACTTTTATCAAAAACGGCACAACTGAGTAAGAGTAACTTCAATATAAAACTTTCATCTACATAATGAATAGTTACTGCCATGAATCTGTCATTGTTGGGAGAAGTCTAACAATCCGTTGTTAAACACACATGTTGAACATCACTAACGAGCTCATTACATTTTGATAAACATTTTTCATGTAATGCCGGCACTAAAGAGTTTGAAACTGTATGACGGCTAGGAAGTTCATAAGAAGGGTTCAAAGATTTTACGAAACTGCTAAATCCTCGATCACTAACGACACTAAAAGGCTGATAATCTAGGTAAAATATTTTAAGTAGCTCACTGTTTATGTTCTTTGTCGCACTCGCCGAAATTTTCCTTGGAATGTATGATGAAATTCTGTCTTGGTATGTTATTTTGGGTCACTGACTATAATTATTAATAGTTAGGTCAATAAAAATTGTAAGAATAAAAACTTACACATTTTTGGGATGACTGATGGAATAGGTTCCTCACATCTAGGTGATTAAGAGGAGGATTCTGTACAATCCTTTTCTTCTTTCTGCCTTGTATATGTTCCTTTAAATTAGAAACTGAAAATTTGTAGAATAAAACGTGCCCACACATATCACATTTTGCTTTAGTTTTGTCTTTGTCAGTTATTGTAAAATAATTCCACACTTCACTACTCTTTTTCCTTGAAGTCATACTTTCTACTTTGTATTAACTGCATTTACTGAAGTACGTACAGCGAGTACATCTGTTATGAAAGTTAGAAACTAAACTGAACTTCGGATTTTCGAAAGGGCGTTTTATATATTCTGAAGGGCGAAAAAACCCACTGCGCTTCTTATTTGTCGGAAAATCACAATAGTAACAGCAATAAAACCCAATTAAAAAATAGAGACGCGTGTTATCAAAGAATGCCGCTTGCCGTTTGTAGTTTGGCAGGTGGGTATATCAAAACTATTGCTCAACATTCATTATTTATTGTAAAATTGCATTGTGTTTGATAGTACATTTAGGATTTTAAAAATCGCAATCTGTGTCGGCATTTTTTGTAGAGATGCCACAGTGCACGTGTAGTCATGTCAATCAATCAAAGGCATTGAGTTTATTACTCCAAAATATTACCTATAAACAAAAATTAAAGTGTGCCGCATTTCTGTGGTTCGCCATTCGTCACTCATCTGTTGGCATATACGATTACTAAGATAATCACACTAAAGCATGTGATCACAATGATATTTATACCTAGTATTTTATAACAGGTATGAATTTGTAACAGTTACTAATCTACCTGTTATTAAAAAATACTGGTTTTCATCACCTCTACTAAAAACGTAAGAAAGCTATCTCACAACCTAAGGTATTGCAAAGACCTGTCAGCTCAAATCGCTTGTATGACTTGACAAGGTTGCTATACCACTTACAACTAACGAATTTTATACATTCTGGAAACTTGCTTTTCCTGTATGCACCAAAAACAAAAAAAAACACCGAGTGCACAGCAGAATTTGCCGGCTTTCGGCGTCAAAAAGATCAGCACTGTAAATAAATAGTATCACTGTCCAACGGTTTGACGTATCTTGAATTGCACGTGTGCGGGCGGTTGCCGAGGCTCCCACCATAATACAGCTGCAAAACTTACGAATATGCCTTACCTTACCCTATAAAATAATTCAATAATCGACAGATGATAAGTATACGTCACTTTCATGAGAGGCTGCAATTTGATTTAATCGATAATTTTCATAAGCATGAATCATTTATAGAAACCCTGTACTTTGCAAAAGTTTTTTCCGTTTTTGTTCACTAACCATATCTCCTTTCCATATCGATCAAAAATTTTTTGTGGTTGACTATTGTTATATTCATTATCATTACTTCTACTTGTAGACGGTTCTAAACCTGGACTATCCGGAGCCAGAGTTGTGTGCACCGCCTGCACTTTATCTTTTTCTGAGATATCTGTGATAACAATTTCACAATAAGGACAACACAAAAAGACAACAAATTTGTTGTGCCTTATACCTTACCTTTTCATATTCCACACTCTTTGTTTCACTTTGCATAACGGAAGATTGCAGAATACCAAAATGCCCATAGCCCATGTTTCTGAGTTCGGTGTTCGACATGTATTATGCTTTCTGTCTTCGGACTCGGGTCTTGGTCAAATGTCAAATGAGAATAATAAATGACAGATGACAATGATAGAAGGCAGAATGTAAAGGTGTGAATTAACGAGCAAGGTCCAGATGAGAATAGACATGGCAAAACAGAACTGCAGTTACTGCCTAGAATATCTTACCAAATACTAATAACTGACATAAATAAAACACCATAAATTCGAGAAGTATAACTTGAAATAAATTATAGTAGAATAGTTCATTTGGTAGTATCCCCTGACGTTCTTATAGTAGATAGCAAAGATGTTTCGGCCGTTTACTACGTTTTTGCACCTGTTGCGTCTAGTTTCCGTAAAAAAATGAAATTTCTTAACGTATACACCAGCAAGCCAAACGTCAGCATTCATGAGATCAGAAAAAAGATCTTTAGCAGCTGTTACTTTAAATGCCTGTTTGTAAACTTCGACTTTAAATACTTCCAGATACTATCACACTGCGTGTCAAGAGCCAAATTACCGACATACAAATAGGTGTTTTTAATCGCAGCTTTAAACGGAGCATCATCATTAACTAGTTGTTTACCACGTTTGTAAGACACAGTTTTAAACCATTACTAGGGGCACCAACAGTGGAAGAACTAGGAATAGGCAAATCATTATCATATAAGTAATTTTATCCATAATTCTACTCTGTTCACCAACTTCGGTTTCGAGAGTCGCTGTAGTTTCCTTGTTTACATTTACTATATGTTTTTGAGAATTGACATTCAAATCATTCACCTTTCCAGCTGTCACTATTTTTTGTCCATTTTGGAATTTAGCAAGGCCTTGCCCGGACTTCACAGCAGAGTAGTAGTCGACCCTTTTCATTGCATGTACTAGCTCGGAGTTGGTTTTTTCAACGAAGTAACCTCAGATTTAACAATATTTAACTCATTTAGCACACAATACAAGATAGACTCGATGCTGCAGTTACTATCACGCGTAGCGGCCATATCAGTCGGACACGTACAATCTGCAGAGCCAGTTGTTTTCACTGATCGCAAAAAACTTTTGCACATGTTTGAAAACATTTCAGGTGTATACAACCCAAACACAAATAACTTTTGGGGCACTTATACCAATGTAATTTTTGCAAATCGCACAACAGCCATATTTATTACGATAGACTTGTTGATTGGCGTCCGCACCACTCTTGGGACATTTTTTTCGACATGTAACTAAAACCATTCCAAAATGGCACGCGTTCAATCTGTGCTTTCTGAACACTAGCCAGTTTGCATTTTTGGCTTGCCATTTAGTAGCATATGCTAATTCAAGAATTGTTTCCCTTGTGCCAGCACAAGCTTTTTAAAAATAATCCTGCTTATTTGCTGCATTCAAAAACTCTTCACTGAAGATTACATCTTCAATCGCAGCTATAATTTTGAAAATTGCAATCGAAGGTTGTGGTTTTAGCAGCCGTGAAAAACCAATAGGTTCAGTCAATTTTCTAAGGAAGGCAGAAACTTCATCTTCTATGGTCTGTCTGCCCACAGCACAGTAATGTTCGGCTTTGAGGGGTACAGGCCATTGAGTGTTTGTGTATGGACCTGCTCTATCCTCTTTTGGACATTCCATTATGGTGACCAAAAATGCTAAGTGCTGTCATATGATGGCATATCAGCTGAACCCTTAGACATGAACATTTTGCAGCAACCGCACCATCTTCTGCATCCAGCGATATCTACATAAATATAAAATTTTATACGCAACAAAAATATTTACCTCCACAGAGTATGATCTATTTTTCATGCTTGCATGGACTTCTCTCCTTTTAACAATGCAGACTGAATATCCGGATCGAAAACTACACGTTTTATCATTGCCGCCGTTACATGAGTTTTCTCCTCGTTCCAATTGTATATAGTCTTCTCTAAAGAAGTCCGCAATGCAAGTGACGAACATGCTTCTGAGCCATTTATAATATGTATAACTAAAAAACTAAAAACAAATGTTTTAACAAACAACACCTTTAATATTACCTACAAAAAGGATTGTAATCCTCAACCAGTAAACTGTTAAATAAAATAATAAATAAATACATAAAAACAACAAAAAAGGATTTACAGTTTCTTGTAAACACAGACTAATGTTTAATTAATTTCGCGTTACTAAAATAATAATCTTGTACTACTACACATCAATTTGTTCGTTAGAATATGGCCATGGTGAATACATACCTTATATTTGTTATTTATACGAAATAACCGAGTACAATGCCAATAAAGAATTGTCCCATGTAAAATCATATGCCGTTCAGATACAAGGATTACAGCAATCTGACCTTGATAGCGACTACGTCGCACTTATGCGCCGTATTGAATATAGATTAAAATGGTGAAAACCGCACCTTCATATGTTGTTTTAATTTAAAGATATTAAAGATTGAATAGCAGAAGTTATTGATTTTATGCAGTATTACTTTTGAAAATTAAAGTAGGCTTGGAACAATAAGTTTACAGTTATGCAAGATAAAAACTATTTGCACTAAAATTCGATAACAGTAAACTCAACCGCAACAAACATAATAAAAAAATAAACTACTAAACTAACTAAACCAATTATTTATTATTATTATTATTAAAACCAAAGGGCAGACTAGCTAAAATTATAGAGCACTGGAGCAAACACAAAACAAAAGTAAATTATCCTAAATATGAAATAACAATTTTAACGAACATAACTACAGGATATATCAATTGAATCGCTTATTTGACAAACCCGATATGTCCTAATGTTACCATCTTGAGATAAGTTGAAAAAACTGTTTATTGTCAAAACTAATAATAATTATCAGTTTTGGTCGTGTGTACTACATAGAACTAGTCATACTACATGATTGGTCTACTCGACGTAAATATAAATGGAATAAGTGCAACAAAAAATAAATAAATAAAAATGGACATACCGGGTTTCTCAAATAAACCTGGGTAAAAACAAAATCCAGAAATTACTTTCAAGTAAATTTTATTGAATATTTGAAAACTATAAAGAAAATAAAGTTACAAAACTTCTGGTTCCATTTCTCCTTCCTCAGTCGGCCAACCGAAAATTTCTTCGTAAAAGCGCCTGATCTTTTCATCGTCCGGAAGATAAGTGTTGAATTTCTTGATATTGTCCATTTTCTTCTTCTTAATTGGGATTTTTACATTAGGATACGCCGGTAAACCTGGTAATTCCCTTTTTTTTGTACCTGAGGAGGGGAAACCTTTTATAGGTGCCCCGCTTTCTGCGGGGGTATGTGAGACTCAAACCCTCTCTAGAGGGCCTATACTCACTAAAACCCCTCCCCTCCTTAAAATCGACCCACAAACCCGGTATCCGCTAATGCATTTCTTCAGGCTTGTGGGTGATGGCTCCTATTCGGGATACAGATCCTTTTCCTCTTTCTCCTTCGTGTGGATGATCTCTTCTATGTTTCTGGTCATCTCTTCCCATGCTTCTTCGTCACGAGTCATATTGTCTATGAGGTTGTCTATGGTGATGTCGACCCTCGATAGGGCGGCCATACGGCATCTTTGTTCCGCCCATCTAGGGCATTCTATTATTGTATGAGTAACGTCGTCTGTTGGGTTGCAGTATGGGCATCTGTCGCTGGCTGCCCGTTTAAACTTGTGTAGGTACTGCCTGAAACACCCATGTCCAGACAGCACCTGGGTCAGCCCGAAGGATAATACCCCGAACTTCCGTTCCGTCCACAGTGTTATGTCGGGTATAAGTCTTTTGGTCCATTGGGCTTTCCTGCCCTCTGCGGCCCACTCGGCCTGCCATAAATCCATCGTTTTCTTTTTTGCTTCGTTTGCGTCACCATTCTCGTATATCATTTTCCTCTCCCCAACCAGCAAGTGTATGGGTGGCACTCCCGACATAACACACAGCGCCTCGCTCGATACCGTGCGGTAAGCCCTACAAACCCGTATAAGGGTGAGTCTTTGAATGCTTTGCAGTATCCCCTTGTACTTAGTGTACTTAAGCACTTCCGCCCATATTGGGGCCGCATATAGAATTATAGAGTGTACCACCGCGGCGAGCAGTATTCTCTTCCCGCTGCTGGGGCCTGCCGTGTTCGGCATTATTGAATTTAGCTGTTTAATGGCTGTCAACGCCTTCTCTCTCAGCCATGTCACATGCCTGGTCATGGTCATATTTCTGTTGACAGCGAGACCGAGATACCTAATACTTTCCGATGTTCTGATATTGACGTCTCCTGCCTTAAAGTACAACTCTGTGAGGCTGCGTCTACCGACCCATATCACCGCCTCGGTCTTATCGACAGCGATTTTTAATTTCTTGTGGTTCATCCAGGCCTGAATCCTGTCCACGGTCTCTTCGGCGAGGAGCCTGAGCCTATCAGTGGTTCTGGCGGTAACTACCACTGCCAGATCGTACGCATACCCTATCAGGGCCACCCCGGATGGTACGTCGAGCCTAAGGACCCCGTCGTAGTAGACGTTCCACAACGTGGGACCCAGCACCGAGCCCTGAGGCASTCCACAAGTGATCTCCAGCCTCCCCTCTCGCCCCACCAGCAGGGTTCTATCTTGAAGATATGACTCTATCACCTGTCTGACATCATCGTCTACTCCCCTTTTTMTGAGGGCACCCACTATGCCACTCCAAGGGGCAGTATTAAAGGCATTCTTCACGTCTATCGTGATCAGCAGGCAGTAGTCCCTGCTTCTTGTCGCCCCGGTGTTGGCGAATTTCGCCAGGTCCCTCACCCGCTCCAATGCGCCCAGCGTAGACCTGCCCTTAATGAAGCCGAACTGTAGCTCGGCCAATCCGCCAGTGCGCAGAATTTCCTCCTGCAGCCTTTGGCTAATGAGTCGCTCGTACAATTTGCTTGTTTCATCAAGCAGGCATATGGGTCGGAAACTCTGCGGTGAGTCGGGTGTCTTTTTTGGCTTTGGTATGAGTGCCAGTCTTCCGATTTTCCATATTTTAGGGAAGGCATTATTCCTCCACAGTTTATTGATCAGTTCAAGGCAGTATTCCTCCTGTGATTCGCCAACCGCCTTGATGATACACCCTGGGACGTTATCAGGGCCTGGCGCCTTGCCAACTTTTATTCCTTTTACTGCCGCTCTCAGGTTGTCGACGGTAAATAATTGGGGTTCCTCTGTGTGGGATCTGTGTCTATTCCATCGCACCTTTGGGTGAGAGGGGAAAAGCTTTTTTGCCTCTGTCATAAGTTCCTCATGCGGTAAGGCTTGCGCTCTGTATGCCTTGAGCTTCTTTCTGGCAATTTGGTACGCATCTCCCCAAATGTTGCCCTCCAGCTCGCTGATTAAGCGGTCCCATGCACGCTTCTTTGCCTTTCCGATGTTCTTGTTAAGCTGTCTTTTGGCTTCTTTGTATATTTTAAAAAGTTCTTGCTTTTGCTCTGGGCTTGTGTTAGTGCGTTTAATCTGTCTAGTGTAAGCTCTGCGGGCCCTCAGGCATTGCGCTCGACTTTCAGCGATCTCCTCCGACCACCAGAACACCGGTTGCCGGTATTTTTTAGCCAGCGGCCTCTTTTTTGCAAAAGTTTTGTCGCAAGCCCTCCTTATGTTGTCTTGCAACTCCTCGGCTGTCTTCCCTACGCTGTTCATTCTGATTATTTCGTCGAGGTTTTTATTGAAATTTGCCATACTTATAGCTTTAATATACCACCCTCCGGCGTCCGTGCGTCTGTTGGTCGACTGCTGATTAGTGGCCACATCGAACGCAATCGTCTTGTGGTCACTAAGATTCTTCTGCTCCAGTATTCGCCAGTTAGTTATTATTGTTTGTAGGCCTCTGATTGTAATATCTATGTGGGAACATTGTTCTCCCCTTACGAACGTGGGCTCGTCCTCTACATTGGCCACCTCGAGCTCCAACTCCTCGAGTAATTCGTTCAACAACCGTCCCCTGTTGTCTTCGCGGTTCGAGCCCCACCGCTCCGACTTAGAGTTAAAGTCCCCACCAATGACTAGTTTTTTTATATTACCGGCTTTAACTGTGTCTTTTAACTGGTCGAGGTACACACCGAAAACCTCGTCACCCACGTTCGGCGAGATATAACACGACAGAAGCGTCGTCCCGTCCCCCAGTGTCACCCCGACAACTCCTTCACCCCTATAGATTGATGTTATTACAATTTTAGTGTTCAATAACTTAATGGCGGCATCTTCCTTCTTGGCGACGATTCACTTGCCTCTATTCTATTCACCAAGGTCTTATTCGGTTCCATGACCATGGCGATGTCTGCATCCTCCTCTCTGACTATTTGGTCAAGTAATGTTTGGGCCGTCCTGCTTCTGTTAATATTAACTTGCAGACACCTGATCGTGGCCGCCATTACTGCATGTTGGAGTCTTGTCTTGGTCCGAAGACCTTTTTCGGAGAGGACTGTCGTCCGAGAGCTCGCCGGCGCTCTCTATCGAGCGCCACCTTTCCACCGCTCTTATGTCCTCGGCTTTCACATAGGACGCAGGTCGCTGTATTTTTGCATTCCTTTCTGCTTTGGCCCGCCTCGCCACATTTATAGCAATTGGACCCTCTGTCCGGTCCCTTGCACTCGCCTGCAACATGCCCAAAGCCCCAGCACCGGAAGCATTTGGGAACATTCAGTCTTTCTTGGAACCTGCATGTTGACAGGCCAATTCTAATTTTCTTCCGACTAAGTAGTTCCTTCGCCTTTCCTTCTTCTAGTTTACCGGTGGCCGCTTGGGTTCCGTTTTTCAAGGGCCTTAGTGCGGTTACTTCCACATATTCCGTCCCGCACACACCCCTTATTGCGGATATCATGTCCTCCGCCGTGGTGATTGCATGGAGCGTTGTTATCGTCTTATTCTTCAGCATTCTAACGCTTGCAATGTCCGCCAGGCCTTCAACGGCTTTTTTGAGGTTCGCGGCTTCCCCTTGTTTGGTCGTGATAATAACGTTCCCCCTGACCGATCTTCTTATTTCTTTTATATTTTCAAGGGTGTCCCTGTCTGAGATACCAGTTTTAATTCTCTTTAAGATGTCCGCATACCCCAGACCCTTATTGTCATCGCTTTCTATGACGATCCCGTCGTCCTCTCTGCTTTTTCTCTTCCTTTGGGCCCAAGGACCCTCCTTTATATGGATCGCTACGCTTCCTGTCCCTCTCCCCGCGTACAAAACTTCGCACATCCTTTGGAGAGTCTCGGGGTCGATGTCCAGCGATGGGACCATCGCCATGTGTTGTGTGCCTTCTAATGTTTTTAGGTGTTCTTCTAGAAGTTCGTATATGTTCTTAAGCATTTTGTTCTTATCGGGGTCCTTTTTGTATATTAACGCGGCAAGGCTGCTCGTTTTAGATTCGACGCCGCGCTCCAACGTTCTGTATTTGATTGTTCGCTCCACTAGAGCTATGCTTACACTTGCCATTTTGCGCCTTTCTGTTTCCAATATTTCCGGAAACCTGGCGACAATGTTCTTGGTGGTCTCGTCATCTGTCTTTTGATCCTCGCCGCGTACCAGGGTAATGTGTTGGCACCCCCTTTCCAGTGCATTTCTTATCTTAAGGGCGGCGTATTTAAATTCGTGTCCTTCCCAGTCTGTGTCTCTCGTTTTGACGAGGTCCTCAAAAGTGTGTATGTCTTGTATGTTTAATTTTGTCTTGGCTGGTTCTGCTGGGTCCGCCAAGTCAACTTGACAACCATGATCTCTAAAGTCTTATTTCTCTTCGGCTCTTCTTTTTCCTAGGGCTTCGTTCAGTTCCCTGTTGCTGCCCTGTAGCATTGCAAATTCTTTCATAGATTGTACCACCAGTCTTTTCAGGTCTACGGCCATTGATTTTACTTCCTTGTGGACATTCTTGTTAGCACCTACAAACCTCACCAGCTCCTCGATTTTGTCTTGGAGATTTTAACTGCTCTAGGGACCGTTTGTACTGGTCTCTCCTTCAGGGTTCCTGGACTAGAGTCCGCTTTCCTCTTCTTATTTTCGGTGTTGCTATTATTGCCACACATCGTTTCGCAGTTATCCGCGATATGGATTATTTCGTGTATGTCGCCAGTCGAAGTACCTTTTCTGTGGGTGACCGTCCCACAGCTAGCTGCCGTAGTCGTTGGACGACATTGCAGTGGGGGGCTCCTTGTGAGGCTGCTTCTCCTAGCGAACACCTCATCCTCTGTTGCATTACCAGCCGCGATCAGCCATTTCTTGATATTTTCAGCTCCCTGTCTCCCTTCATCTTCGATCTCCGTGTCTTTCTTCTGCGTTTCTACATCTATCCTTTCCTTAACCTTGCTCGTTGTACCATTTCCATTAGCCGTGTCGTCATAAATATATCCGTCCTTTTCCGAGGCTGATTTATCAGTTTCCATTTTGTGTTTTAAGGCCTCACCCGCCTTGCTTTTTAAGGCTACAGCCAGCCAGTGGGGTGGAAAAAGTCCCTAGGCATCGGAGCCCCACCGTCTGCCTACTAAATTCAGCAGAACGATGCCCAGGGGGGAGTTTATACAACAGCAGTCCCCTTGCCTGCCGAGGTTCTCATGTCCGTGTCGCGCCTGTCATCGTATTATCTATCCATCCATCAAATCCGTGTTTCATTGTCCTGTGCTCGCCGAGTCGTCCTATTAATGGTTGTCCTTAGCTTCTATGGACTACTCAAACCTGGGTGATCTGGAACTGTTCTAAAAATCTCGTTCCACGTGGTTAGGTATAATCCGCGGACATCCGCGTTGTCTATGGATGCTTTTCATTGACTTTCAGACCAAGGTGCCGTGGGGGCCTGGCCTACTCATCCCCGGGTATATTTGTAGGCTGGCCCCGCGGATTGCCTAGCCAGCCACCTATCACTCCGACCACGTGGTCAGCACTAATCAGCGATCATCCGCGTTATCCGCGGGTGTTTCGAATTGACCTTCGGGCCTAGTTAACATAGGGGCCCGGGTCCACTTAACCCAGATTGTATTTTTTGCTTCGGCCCGTTCCGCAGCCGTTCTAACCTCCCGAACACGTGGTACACTGTTTATCGGTCTTTGTTGCCAGAGTCTTTGGCGGATTTAGCTACGTTCACATATACCTGTAGTACAGTCCTAGGCGCACCATCCTAGCCGGTCCAAACGGGTCCACCACCCCTTCTTCCGCGGAAAAAACAACACTTTTCCGGGAGCCTCGCCGAGCACCCACGTTCACTTACATGTTCGCGACGCGACCCCCCTGGTAATTCCCTTGGCCGAGGGTAACGTGTACCAAGCGCAAAAACATGAATTACCAAGCCGTTTATGAAGTCGAAAACTTTCACACTTCCCTTGAAGTTTTCCCCATAGGTAAACTGCATGTAAGATGATATATTAAACGGAACTCTGTCTTTTCGTTCCAAGTCATTGCTTACACAGTTTCTTTTGTAATATTTTGGCCACCAAGCCTTGAAGTCTTTAATAATGCTATTGTCGTTGTCTATAATGTGAACTGTAAATAGGTTACGCTGACTGGCTTGGATTATTAATTCGGCGTAATGTTTCAGTGTGTAAATTCTGCCATGCTTCTTTATGTTCCTTTTAACTACAGCAAAATTCCTGTCGCAGGGCATGAAGGAATGCCCACAAATGGGGAAATACTGATTTATTGTACTAAATCTTCCCAATTCAACCATGCCAGCGCACATTCTGACGGTACAATGGTTTTTATTTTGTCCAGGGCAGCCGTCCATGAAGACATGTAAGTGTTTCACTTCTTGTGAGACATACGTCTGTATGAAGTTTGTGATAAATGAACATACTTCATTAGGCCCCTTCCTTCCCATGCCTTCAGGGTATAAGTAGAATACACCCTTGCCTGTTTTAAGGTTGTTGATATTAAAGTTAGATACCGTTAACTGGTGTAAATAGAAAGTTTCTTGCACTGGAACTTGCGGCAAGAAAATATTTTGCATATAATCGACAGCGATTATGGCGACTGTGGGGTCATCTTTATATTTTTCTTTTAATTCAGTCATTTTTGTAAAGAATTTCTTGGCTCTTAGATGGACTAATTTTTCTGCTACAGCAACCCTTTTTGCGTTATCATTTAACTCTTTTGATTTGATCTTCATATTCAACTCTTCACATTTGCAACAGGTATCATCAACTTGAGGTCTACCGAAACTTAAGCTGAATCTTTCTTAGAATATCTTGCAGTATAAATAATATTTTGCACCAGCATTAGGATGTTTCTGAACAAACAAACTATGCATTTTTTTAATATCAAGAGTTTCGCTAAGATAATGATACTCCCTTGATGTGTAATGAGCTATTTTCACTGGATACTCCCTAATGTGACTTTCTATGAGTTGTATAAGCGAAAGTGGTTTGCTATTCCCAGGGTTTTGTTTTCCACGTTTATCTTGTGGAGACTTTCCCTCTTTTAAAAGTAAACATAAACGATAAACTCGATCTTTACCAATCCCGTGTAAATTCATGAAAGCGGTCTTACACACCTGATGTCTGAAAGAGCTACAAGTGATGCTGTAGATATAATAACTTTCGTGAGGTTTTGAATTATCATTATTTCGGGGACGTTTTCTTTGTACTGGAACAATTCCTATCAGAGCCTGAAGGTAAGCATCTTGCTCATTTTTGGTTCCAAAACTGTAAAATTTATTGAATATTTCTTGCCGGTCATTCTCTGATATCTTTTCCATACATTTTTGTCTACAACTAATGGTTTTGTTTTATATACAGATAATATTTTTTGGGAAACTTACTTGCAACTTTCGCCCGTTTGCCTTTTGGGGACAATAATCCCTTTGTAATTGACATATTCTTCCCCTATAATTCTTGCTTTCTTGATACTTTCACTTCTATAAACCACACTTTTCACACCTTTTTTGCGTTTAGCAGTATTTGTTGTGTCACCTTCCATTGTTCACTAAAAACTGATAAACATGTGACAAACCAGGGACTGGCCCCAATTGTCAAATTTAGCACTTACAGCACATGCGCCAACTTAAATTTATTTGAGAAACACCGTAAATCCTGGACATATCGGGTTTCTCAATAAAACGAATATTACTAGAGCCTGTTGCTCGCTAACAAACTGCAGGACTTGTTGGGTTTATACTTCAAACACTGCGCCTTGTTCACCCGAAGCCATTTTTAACATAAACCCAATATACGCCATATGTGGACTTATCGGCTTTCTCAAATAAGCGATTCAATTGGAGTGTGGAGTAACGGTCCAGGAAAAAAATCAAACCACAATTTAGTTTCTTAAATGTTCATATTGTCTACCATCGTTTTCTATGCACAGTTGCGCTCTATTCTGAACCGATAAGGCTGCAGTTTGAATTTTTGCGAACGGTATCGATTTCACCGCATTCCTATATTTGCCGATCGTGTCTTATAAACGATGTCCTTTATTCTACCCCAGAAATAAAAGTCCATACATGATAAGTCAGGAGATCTACCTGGGCATGGAAATAAACTTCCTCTTCCAATCCATTTGTCTGTATAATATAAACATTATTATGTTTCATTTAAGTAGTCCCGAATACTTACCGCAAAGCGAGCTGGACAACCATTGTTGAAAATACATATGTCGTTTAGTTTCGAGGTCTACATCCTCCAGTAAAAGTGGAAGTTCATTCCTTAAGAAAGTTAAGTAACGTTCTCAAGAGAGGTATCAAAAAAATATRGTCCAATAATTKTTCACCCTATAMTTTCGCACCATACATTTACTGTCCATCMTCCTTGATGTTGCACTTGCATCMAGTGAGGATTTTCACYCGCCCAATAATGCATGTTATGTAAATTCACGCTACCATCACTCGTAAAAGAAGCCTCATCGKTTCACAAAATACGCCGCAMCATATATGGATTTTCTGTAATCATGTTTAATAGCCAATACGGATAACGCCTGATATAGCACGAGATGACACGGATGCATTCTAGGAAATGTTCAAAAGTATTCAGGAAAGTATTTATAAACCTATTACCTACGTAAAATTATTTTATTTTTTAAACTAACCGATCGTCATGAAGTATGTTTCGAACCGTACTATATGAAAGCCCCAAAATCTCTTGCCATCATTACTTTTATTGTTTAAAGCTAAATCAGATTTTTGAAATAGTAGATCATAAAATTTTAAAATAATCTTTAGTAAAAATACAAGAAATTAAATTGTTCACATCGAAATAAATTGGAAATGACTGAGTGTCAAATCTAAAGTGTGTTAATAGGGAAAGAATTTATCAAAACCTAGAACTTCACGTAAAGCTAAATTTAACCAATTCGCTAAATTGCAACAAAGTTTACATATGAAACAACTAGTCTAATAGGATAACCCTCTTTATGAATTTTTGTCAAGATGTAGGTGTTGAAGGATCCATAATATTAATAAACTGACTTCTTGCAATTAAAAGAAGTTGATTCAATTCTATCTGACAAATTCTTTTATTTTGAATTAAAATTAATTATCTGATCACTTTCAACTAAAACAAAGTTTCTATCGTTTAGAAAATTAGAAACTTTATTAATATGCTCGCTTATTTTTATCTAAAATAACGGGACACTTTCTTTATCAGCTTTAGAAAAGAATAAGTTGTTTAACTCTCTTGTTAATTACTAAAAGTAATTTAGATTTAACCGAATTGATGTTAGGTTCCGTTTAAACGTTAACATTTTTATTTAAAGTTGAATTTACATGTGGTATTAAAGTGTTTTTAATTTCACAATTTATTAGATTTTAAAAAATAACATTACAATCAACCGCAGTTAAGTGGATATGATTAACGTTAATAAAAATTAAAGTTTGCCCCTCGAATGTATTTTTTCAATACAAATGACATTTTTAAACAATGTGGGCTAAAACCGCCTGTCTGTCTTAGTTAATTGCACTTAACAGTTTCTCTAAACTCTTACGCATAAACCCAAAAAAATCAACAATTTGCAGGCTATCCTATATAAGCAAAGCTTGTACAATGTTGGCATATAACATGCGTTCCAGTTAAAACGCGCCCTCTCGTATAATTCCGTTATTTTTTTTCAGGGGGAACAAATTTCAATTCTTTTCACCCTTTTCTTCACCACATAAACGTCAAAAAGTTCAAATGGGAAAGGGGATTGAGTKACCCCTTATTATACGATCTTTAMATTATTTATTTAACATGACGTTGCCATTCATGCAAATTATTCACAGCCCATCGAAATCTGAATAATGTATTTGTGTTCTAAAGAGAGCACCCTAATAATTATTATTTAAAAGAAAATAATGGAAAATAATAACGATAATGATCGTACTGGTGGAACATCAGCTGACAGCTCCATTTGTCCATGATCACTTCCTCTGAAAATACAAACTTGCATTTCAAAAGAACAACGCGGAACAGTGGTTTTAACAAGCTCCTTACAAACTCTAACCAACAAACGACTAACGATGGATTAATTTTATTTGCAGATACTTGGCTTCTGGTAATACTTTCACCGATTTACATTATTCATACAGAATCGGTATATCAACTATACGTCATATTGTACAAGAAGTATGCGTTAACATTTGGCAGATATTAAAGGTACAATGTATACCGAAACCATCAAGGGATAATTGGGTGAAAATATCCAAGGAATATGCCAAACGAGCTCATTTTCCACATTGCATCGGAGCTGTGGACGGCAAACACGTTCGGGTGTTTAAGTTTAAGGGTAGTGGATCAATGAATTTGAACTATAAACATTTTATTTCAATTACTCTTATGGCAATTGTTGACGCAAATTACCGCTTTGTTTACGTTGATATAGGAGCATACGGTAAAGACTGCGACTCTTCAATTTTCCAGCAAACAGTATTTTGGCAGTTACTTGAAGAAGGGAAATTGGACATTCCGAGACCAACACCACTCGATGGAGGCGAAGATATCGATTTGCCATATGTATTGTTAGGCGATGAAGCTTTTGCATTATCTACGAATTTACTTCGACCCTATGGAGGACATAACCTCGACGTCGCAAAAAAGGTTTTCAATTATCGTTTGAGCCGCGCGCGCAGATACGTCGAATGCGCATTTGGCATTATGAGCAACAAGTGGAGAATTTTTTCAAAGACCACTCAACGTTTCTAAAACATTTGCGAAAGATATAATCAAAGCCTGCTGCGTCCTCCACAATTTAGTACGTGATAGAGATGGATCAACATCCGATGGCTTCTACACACCAGGATTTATTAATGTACCTGCTACAAGAAATGTGAGAGGAGGAAGACGAGCACAGGATATTAGAGAATGCTKTACACGTTACTTTTTAAGTCCTAATGGTTCGTTGCCTTGGCAAATGTCAAAAATATAAAAATTGTTAAAGACAATAAATTACAATTTCCAAAAACGCTTTCTATTTATCTTACCTATTGGTTTCTGTTGTGCGCTGTCCATAGACTTGTAATTCTTCTCCAGAAACTCGCACACTTGTTGCCATCCTGTTTCCTTCATGCGCTTGTTTTTATAATCTTCGCATGCCTTATCCCATAGAGACGGATAACTTTCAACACATTCAATTAAATCAATTATTTCGTAATTAAATTTTGTTTTGGAACCCATGAAGGCACAAACTTCTGCAACGGCCCAAGACAAACTGACAATACTGCAGGGATGAATATCGCAACCGGCAACGACACGTCTGTAAATGCGCATTTGTTTTAGCAGTCGGTCTAATGCCGCACGGAAAAAAATCGGACGGTATTTGACCAACAATCGCACTGTGTCGCGATGCGAAAAAATGACGCAGCCGGCGTCCGGTTATTTTTGCCGCTTCCGCACTGTGTGAAATTTGTTCATATAGTTAGGAGACGCATTCCCGTGACATTGAAAAAGATAAGATGTCACCGTCCTCCAAGTCTTGCCGACTTGGCGTTTTGAACGTGTAACACACGGGACGAACATCGCACGGGCAGTTAGACATTAGATTAGCATTGTAGTTGATAGTAGTAACAAGCCCTTTATCGTTTATTCGTTGTGGCTAAAATAATTAGKTTGTAATRTTGCATTTAAATAAACMTTTTTAAAAACGGGTTTGAAGTGTTGGAAGATTTAACTGGCGCTGCGAACAGGATATCGCAACTGACTCTGTAAAATCCATTGGTGAAGATTGACCCACGGAAGTGACTTCTGTCTTCGGCGAAGCTACAGAGATTCAGGCGGCTTTCAAGTCCTTATGCGATATTCTTCCCAACGAACCAACCGCTGATTGGAAATACATCTAAGAACGAGCTCACTATAGGATGCAAATCTTGGTGACGTAAGTCCTTTGTTTTTTCCTATCAATAGTGTTAAGTTACTGCTTGAATTTTATATTTAAATGTTTGACTCTTCTTCGGAAAGCGAAGCGGAAATAATCGCTGACGACATAGATTCATTAGACTTAGCTCAGTTAAGACAACAAGTAGATTTTTACAGACAAAAGCGTAAAATTTTGAAAGATCCCCGATTAGCCGGAATTGTCAATACAAACATGAGTTTACCAGAAAACGTTGATGTTTATCAGGTTCAGACTCAAGTCGTACCTGTCGAAATGAGTGAAATTCGACTTTTATTGGATGCTATCCCAGAATATTACCCAGGCAAAAATTTATCGATCTTCATAAGTGAAGTAGATAATCTAATAAATCATTTAAATGGACGAATCACTGTTGATGTAAAATATTTAGTAAACGTTTCCATTAGAAATAAAGTAAAAGGAGACGCTAGAGATTTTATTTCGTTCCAAAACGCGATAGAATGGGAGGATATTCAGTCTTCTCTGCTGCGTAAATACGGCGACCAGAGAAGCCAAGAATTACTTTGCGCGGCCTTAAGCCACTGCGTTCAAAAGCGAAATGATTCTTACTTAGACTATTACGGTAGACTGCTTAAGTGTTGTAACGATCTATTGCAATACGTGTCACTAAATGTAACAGATCCCCTGGAATTAAAATACAAGCTCGCCAATTACGATAAACTTGCGCTGAAAACTTTCCAAATTGGTCTTATTGAACCCTATAGAAGCTACATTAGCCACTATCAACTAAATTCTGTCGAAGAATGTATAAATAAATGCCAATTTTATGATAACAGGAAACAGGAGTGGGAATACTGTGAATTTCTCCGAAAATCACAAGATATTCCAAAAAGACCCCAAATTCCACATGTTCCGGTTCAAGCCCGCATTCAAAATAATTCTCATAATCAAAATTCGAATAATTTCCAAAGTCGCCCATTCCCTCATCAAAATTCTAATCCGGGATTCAGAAGCCCACTAAATAGATCCACTCAGCCATTACAAAGACAATTTCCAAATAAACAAACGTTTGCAAATAGGCCCGGTCCAAGCAGTTTTCCAAATCCAACCGCGATGTCTGTCCAAAGTCGGGTCAGAACACAACAAATACCAGTTCAAAATTATCAACAAAAACCAAACTTTATATCCGAAGAGCTGTTTAACGTAGAATCGGCGGACCTCGCTGAAGAAAGTTACAATGAAAATAATTTCTGCCCTGAAAACGGCGCAGACCAAGCTGATGACGAATATTACGCGGAAGATCCAGAAAATTTTCAGATACAAGCCTCGGAAACCTCAAATTAATTGATTTAAATTCCATAAAAATAAAGCCAAAACTTCCGTTTATTTATTTACCGAATATTGACTTAAAAATTTTAATAGACTCCGGCGCATCAAATTCTGTAATTAATAGTCAACCTGCTTTCGGGAAATTTTCAGATTTTATTTACAATAAACCGTTTGTAGTATCCGGTTTAGGAAGCCAAATTTATTGCAAAAATAATATAAGCATTCCCTTGTTTGAAGAAATAGGCCTCAAAGAACCGATTCATTTTCATGTAGTGGATTGGCACGAGAAATTTGACGCTTTACTTGGTAGTTCCGATTTACGAAAATTGGGCGCTAAAATTGATTATAATACTAATACCTTAGAAATTTGCAATATTAGCCTGCCATTTCACCTCGAATATACTAGTAAAAAGTTAAAGCCCATAAAACTGAACGTAAATAATTTTGTTAAAATTCCAGTGACTATCGATAATGGCGATATTGTCTTTCCAGAATTAAAAATTAATGAAAATTTATCGATACCCGAATCAATAACAACTGCGAAAAAAGGTTTTTGTATATTACCAATAGATCAACAGACAGATGTAGAAATTAATTTTTCCGAACGAATTGAAGTAATGCCTCTACTAGAACACGACGTTGCAAATCCGCCTCAAAATTGTCAAAATTTTAAACTTTTGGATCACCTTAGGATTTCCCATCTAAACAAGGAAGAACAAAACAAAATTATAAAGCTTTGCATGCAATTTAAGGATATATTTTATAATGAGAGTAGTGATTTAACTTTTAGCAACGCTGTAAAACACGAAATTAGGACGACAGATGAAGAACCTGTCTATGTAAAATCTTTTCGACACCCACATACCATGAAATTAGAAATTCAAAATCAAATCGAAAAATTATTAGACAATAAAATCATCCGTCCATCGATTTCGCCATATAGCGCGCCCGTCTGGATTGTACCGAAAAAGACTGACGCGTCTGGTAAAAAGAAATTTAGGATGGTCGTTGACTTTCGGAAATTGAACGAAAAGACTGTTACTGATAAATACCCCTTGCCCCGCATCGACGAGATCTTAGACAACCTAGGAAAGTGTTCTTACTTTACAACCCTCGATCTTGCCCAGGGATTCCACCAAATCGAGATGCACCCCAATTCGGTAGAAAAAACAGCATTTTCGGTAAATAGCGGGCATTACGAGTATGTTAGGATGCCATTCGGTTTGAGAAATTCACCTAGCACATTTCAGCGTGTAATGGACAATGTCCTCCGCGAATATTTACATAAATTCTGTTTCGTCTACATGGACGACATTGTAATATTTTCAAGAGCATCTGATCCACTTAAAATTAATTTTTGAGAAAATGAGAAAATTTAATTTAAAGGTCCAACTCGATAAGTCCGAGTTTCTTCGAAAAGACGTCGCGTTTTTAGGCCGTGTCATAACGCCCGACGGCATAAAGCCGAATCCCTCAAAAATCGAGGCGATAGAAAAGTTTCCAATTCCTAAATCTACGAAAGAAATCAAATCGTTTTTGGGATTGATAGGTTATTACCGTAGATTTATTTCGAACTTCGCGAAAATAGTCTCACCTCTCACAAAATGCTTGAAAAAGGGAACAAAAATCAACATTAATAACCAAGATTATATTTCGGCTTTCGAACAATGCAAGGAACTTTTAATAAACGCACCTATTTTGGCTTATCCTGACTTCAATAAACAATTCAAATTAACAACTGATGCTTCCGATATTGCAATAGCTGGAGTTTTATCTCAGACAAATAGGCCCATAGCATATTACTCGCGCACTTTGAATTCGGCGGAACGGAATTACTCCACAATAGAGAAGGAACTGCTGGCAATACTCGATTCGACAAAACATTTCCGGCCATATTTATTTGGACATTTTATTATTGAGACCGATCATAATCCTCTTGTCTGGCTTTATAAAATAAAGGAACCAAATTCACGCCTCATTCGATGGAAATTAAAATTGGACGAGTATGACTTTCAAATAATTCACACWAAAGGTAAAGAAAACAAAGTAGCGGATGCCCTTTCGAGAATAGAAATCAATAAKAACGATTCCGACGACACCGAATCCATGATTGCTAATATCGCAGAAGTACCCAGTATCACAGAAGACGAAATTGAACAAATCGTTAATTCCCAGTTAGCGGAATTAAACGAAGTACCGCCCCTTGACGATAATGCATTAAACAGTTTGGAAAATTTAATATTCAATGAATCTGAAAGCTTAGGAACCGCACACTCAGTAGATGTGGACGGCGGGAAAATTCTACCTATTACAGAACAACCTATAAACGTCTTTTCCAATAGAATCATAATACGCCCAGGTGAGCAATATTTCTGTAAATACACAAAACCCTTTAATAAAAATAATTATAATATAACCATTAGAATTAACGCGCAAGACGAAGATTTTACAAAATTGATGAAAGAAATTTTTAAACCAGATCAGTCGTACTGTATCTATTTTACTGATAGCTCACTAAGAGCTCATTTCGCTAAATTGTGTAAGAAACTGTTTAATTATTCTATTAAGATTTTTATAAGTAACAATTGCTGTAAAGACGTAACAAATTCTGAAAATCAAAAAGAAATCGTAACTGAATATCATGAACGCACTCATAATGGAATAAACGAAACCTACAATCACCTAAGACAGAAATATTACTGGACGAATATGAAACAAACCATTACGGATGTAATTAATTTATGTGACATCTGCTTACAGGCAAAATACGAGAGACACCCTTACAACTTAAAACTTTCAGGTCCTCTTTTAGCTAAAAGACCCTTCGAAGTAGTCCACATCGACACATTTTCTTTCTCAAAGTCAAAATTTCTTACCATAATAGATCTGTTCTCGCGTTACGGACAAGCATATTTAATTAAGGACGGCACTGCCTTAACAGTTCTTAATAAATTAAGGCACTATATATCTCACCATAACGTACCACAAAAGGTAGTTTGCGACGAAGGAAAAGAATTCCAAAATAACACATTTAAAGAATTTTGTAAATTGCACAAAATTGAGCTTCATTTCACGACAGTTAACAACCCAAACTCTAATTCGCCTATTGAACGTTTTCATTCTACGATTATAGAAAAATAAAGAGTTCTAAAACTTAAAAACCCTAATGAACAACCATGTAATTTAATGATATCCGCTGTAGTTATTTACAATCAATCCATACACTCATCGACAGGGTTCTCACCCTTTAATTTACTTTACGGTCCGTACGAAAAATTACCCGAGTTCGATATAAGTATGACAGTTTACGAACAGTATAATGAAAAGCGAAAACGAGAAATTTTACCTTTCTACGACCACGTTTATTTGAAAAATAAAGAAAAAGCGCAGCATACTTTGGACAAAAGGAACGAAAATCGAAGTGATCCCCCTGATTTAATTAATAAAGAAATCTATTTAAAAAGAAATAGACCCCGTAAAGTAGACCCTCCATACGAAAAGATACTTGTTAACGACCAAAATCAAAGTAAACTCATAGGCGTGACGCAAAAACAAAACCAAACTACAGCACATGTTAGCAAAATAAAAAGACTAAGACACACATCTTCTTTACAGACTCCCGATATTGTGGATCATTCAGATCCCGCCGTTCCAGGCCCTTCAGGTCAAAACAATTAAGAGCAATGGATATTTCGAGGAACCTTTAAACCAGGTAAAGGTCCTGGACCAGTATCACAACTTTTTATTTTATCTAAATGTTACAAACATAGAGCAAAATTTCGCACTTTTGGTCAATAACGCACAAATGTTAGGAAGAAGAAGCACTATCGATAAATTGACTAATAATTTACATCAGCAATTACTAAACAAAATCACTCAAATTAGCAATCTTATAAATAAATTCAATTACAGAACTAAAAGAGCACTGGTTAACATTCTGGGTAAAGCTATTAAATTCATAACAGGCAACCTCGATGAGGACGACTTGAAAAACATTAATGAAAATTTAGATCACCTTTATAAAAACCAAAATTCCGAATTAATACGGAATTAACAAGTTGACCTCGCTAGCAAACCATTTGACCAAAAGGTATGACGAAGATTTCAAAATTTTAACCCAAAACATTCAAAATACAGAAAACTATTTAAATGGCGTACGTGAAGCCGAAGAAATTCGTATCATACTACAAAACGAAATTTACCAATCCGAAATTTTATTAAGCAAGCTTCAAATGCTTGAAAGAACTATAAGTATGTCCTGGACAGAAACACCAAATTTAGAACTAATGACAGCAAACGAATTAATTGAAATCCATAAATATCTGACCAAAATTTATGCCGATCAGCAATTATTACCGTTCGATAACGTACACTTATTTAAAATTCTACAAACGACAAGACTAGTAGTAATCGGAACTAATCAGGCAATAACTTTTCTCCTTAAAATACCAATACTGAAGCCCACTCTCGCAAACTATTCCCAAATTTATCCATTGCCCAATCACCAAGATATTGCAGTAATACCACCCAAAAGGTTTCTAGTCAAGATCAATAACATTAATTACTGGACCGATGAAGATTGTCAGGCCGTGGAACCTTTTGCAATATGTTTACAAGAACCGTCTTATGAAAATTGCACACTTCAAGAAATCGAAGGTTGTACCACCACCAAAATTACCAACGACTACCAAATCTCGCACTTATTGCAGAACAGGGAGCTTCTGACGATCTCTAAGGAATTTAGTGAAGTTTTAGAAGACTGCCATGGGCAAATAAACAAGAGGATTTTGAAAGGAACAAATATTCTGAGCTCCCGTTGCCGAATAATTATCGGTACTTCAACTTTTGACAACACCATGCCGCTTTTCGAGATATCTACCTGTAACATCTCGAAACTGTCCCTAAATTATCACCGACAATCAGGACTATTACTACGGCACTTGGAAAATCCAATCGATCTACTTCGGGAAGCTGAAGAACTCCAGGACCACCCAATTCACTTGGAACCTCTAATGCAATTCACGCATTATACTTTGACCGTTGTAATTGTTTTAATTTTAATAATTGTTTCTGTGCTAGCCCTCAAATTTCGAGCGAGATTACAGGACCTGCTGTGCAAGCCAAGAAAGATCATTTTCGTCAAAACTTCCCAAAAATCCAATGCATTCCCGTGACATTGAAAAAGATAAGATGTCACCGTCCTCCAAGTCTTGCCGACTTGGCGTTTTGAACGTGTAACACCCGGGACGAACATCGCACGGGCAGTTAGACATTAGATTAGCATTGTAGTTGATAGTAGTAGTAACAAGCCCTTTATCGTTTATTCGTTGTGGCTAAAATAATTAGTTTGTAATATTGCATTTAAATAAATCTTTTTAAAAACGGGTTTGAAGTGTTGGAAGATTTAACTATATGATTACATATATTTGAATGGCTTTACGATATCGTTGCGGAAAGCCGCATACGGAAAATCGTATCGCAATCGCACTGTCTGCAAGTACCCTAAGGCTGTATCCGAATCCGCTAAGTGATAATTAAGGTATCCCCATACTTTGCGTCTTTCCACAGATAAAATTTATTATTGCAGCAACGAAATCCTCCAGGTTGCCATTTTTCAATTAATAAATGTAAGAATATAACTATAGCTCGAAGTCTTAAGATATCTTGAGGATAAGCCATCAAGCATGCAAATGTTGAATGAGTACCCGGTACTTAAGAAACTCTCCTTAAAGTACAACACGTACCTCTCTTTATCTGCACTAGTTGAAAAATTTTTCTCGTCTGCCACAATAATGGACTCGCCTCGGCGCAACGCCTTATCAGATGACAATTTTGAAGCTCCTGTGTCGACAAAAGCAAATTTAAACAATAACAATAAATGTTGATATGCATTAAATTTTATCTTTCAGTCATTATTTGGCAAATTAAAGTTTTGTTGAACCACACTAAACCTGCACTTTCTATTTTAATTTCTCAGTAACCTGGTGTCAGATGAAAAAGTATCCCTATCCATTATCTGGAAAAGTGTTCAGATACATGTATTCAGAATACATTATGCAACTAAATGTATCCGTATCCTGTATCTGGTATCCGGACACCATTGCCGGTACCCGTATCCGATATACAAATACATTTTAGCAGTATCCGAACCCAGCTCTGAGAAATAGTTATATAAGTTCTACAATATAAAAATGTTATGTATTTAGTTGTGTACGTTTAGTATCTCAAATGAAAACGTTTGGCGGTAGGTTTCAAAAGTTCCTTTTATTTCGTGCCTCAACCTTCTGTTTACATGTAACGTAAGCAACGCGAAGTGTAGTAACAAAAACAGATTCAAACGCACGAGAGATGTGGACTAGTAAACCTAACGAAAAAGAAAAACAAACAAAAATACAAAAGTTGTAAAATTAAAATAGTAAACAAACGAATTTGTGTTCTGGCAGTTTTCGTTGAAGCGCAAATTTTATCTTACTTTATTAGTATACCTGTATGGATTAATTACGGACCCTAATCGAAGGTCAAGCTGGTTATTAAAGTGGACTGTATAATGAAAGATATAGCTAAGTAAACTTTGCTGTTTATTTGCAAATACATTGACTAAATTAAACAAAGATAATTTAATTATGTATGCTTTGGTGTTAGGTACTTGCAATGAAAGGTAGAGGAGTTAGCCGTGGTCCTCCGAGAGCTTGTAGGATGTTCAGTAGGTCGTCTAGTGCGAGAAGTGTCACCTGCCAGGCCGGTAGCGTAGACCTGTGATGCGATGCCTTTTCGATTGGTAGAGGTCCTTCCGACGAAGGTAAGGCCCAAGGACGAGAATGCTGCTTTCTTGTTCGGAGATGGGTCGACACCAGGGCGTGGTATTTGGGCTTTGTCGGCTGCTATGAGGCTGGTCCTCTTCTAAGTTTTTTCTAGGCTATTGCAACGCCGTCCACATTTTTAGCGGCCATGTTGTTATTATTCTCCATGGCGCCTGCACGGTGTCTTGTTTCATTGCTAAGCAGCAGAGGCGCCATTTGTGGTTAGGCAACCAACCAACCATTGGAGGCCAGTAAAGTGGGTTCCATAATATTAAGGGGTTAACAGGGACGCAACATACCGCCCACCAAATTCAGGGAAAATGATAGAGCAGCTAACTTAGTTAGAGGTCGCTTGAGATTGCCACAGGCTGTACGTACTGTTGCAACTCTCACTATACCGTCAGTGCCGGGGTGTACGGTAATGATTCGACCTAAACGCCATTTGAGAGGAGGCAACGTTTCCTCTTTGATTAACACAGGAGTGCCCACATCAGCCTGTTCGAAGTGTTTAGAATAGTACCACTTGCTTTTTTGAAGCAAGCTGTGGAGGTATTCGTTCCTCCAGCGTTTCCAAACATCTTGATGAATCCGCTGAACAAGTTGCCAGCGCGACAAACGAGACATTGGGGTGTGCATCAAGTTACTATCAGGAACAGTTGTGAGCGGTTCCATAGTCAAAAAATGACCGGGAGTTAAGCTATTCAGATCATTCGGATCATTGCTCATAGCGCCTAACGGTCTTGTATTTAAAATTGCCTCTATCTGCACAAAGACTGTATTCAACTCCTCGTACGTAAGGATTTGCTCACCGATAATACGAACTACGTGGAATTTTACCGATTTAACGGCACTTTCCCATAGGCCACTGAAGTGCGGGCCCGATGGAGGATTGAAAGACCATTCGATTCCTTCCTGTTCTGTAGATTGATGTATGTAAGTACCTCACTAATTCACGATTGGCACCGATGAAATTCGTGCCACAGTCACTGAATATATGGGCACAACGCCCACGTCGTGCAACAAAACGTCTAAGTGCAGCGATAAAATAGATAACGAAGATACAGTCTCCAGATGAAGAGCCTTGGTGGCGAAGCAAACAAAAAGACAAAAATACACTTTAGTAGTTCGAGCGCCTCTCACTTTACCCATTGTGACGTTAAACGGTCCAGCAAAATCGCATCCTGTTGTAAGGGACGGTTTAGCTTGACTAACTCGAAGAGAAGGCAAATTACCCATTATCGGTTGAAAGGTAGAGGGGTTGACCCGAAAGCATCGATTGCATCGAGACAAGTAATGCCGGACAGCTCTGCGCGAAGACACAATCCAAAAATTCTGACGAATCAGATATAGTGTGGTAGTGATACCAGTATGAAAATGATCACAGTGAGTTTGTACAATGAGAAGTTCAGTCAACCGATGGGCTTTAGGCAATAACGCCGGATGTTTGGATGAATATGACAGGGAAGAGTTTGAGAGTCGTCCCCCTATCCGAAGAATCCCCCCGTGATCTAAGAAAGGTGATAGCTTAGCCAACCACTTGGGAAGCTTCTGGTTTGACACAACCATTTCAATGATATCAGAAAATACTAGTCGTTGAATAACCTTGTCCATAAACATTGATGTTTAATAAATTTCTACTTTGGAAGATCCAGAGGGATACTGGTGCGCTTTCCTCAACTTCCAGTAAATGAAGCGACGAACGTATGAAACAATTCCGCAAACCTTACGAAGTGATGAATGGGAATCCAACAGTGTTGATACAGTAGGGAGTATATTTTACGTTGTGAGAGTTATCTTACGTTGCTCTGGATCAGTAAAGGAAAGCAAATCTGGCACCTCACGTTGATCAGGCCAAGATTCTGGTGGTAAGATCAAAAAGTCGGGTCCCGCCCACCATGAGGAAATGTTCAACAACTCGCTGGGGTAGCAACCACGAGAAACGATATCAGCAACATTCCTTGACGAGGGCACATAATACCAACAACGAGGCGGAACGCGCTCCTGAATATATGCCACTCTATTGGCAACGAATGTTTTCCATCTGTGCGGTGACGATTTGATCCAGTGCAGGACGACACTGGAGTCGGTCCAAGCATATATCGAATTGAAGGTGATACGTTATTGATAGGCAGAAACTACTAAGCTGATGAGTCTAGCTAAAAGAACTGAACCACACAACTCCAAGCGTGGAATGGTTAGGCGAGAAATGGGAGCAACTTTCGATTTAGCTATGACCAACTGAATCACCACGGAACCATCGGTAAGAATGACGCGAAAATATACAACTACGCCATAAGCTGCCTCAGAAGCGTCGCAGAAACCGTTAATTTCACACGACAACAACGACGGAGAAAATACTAATCGAGGTACCTTAATGGCTGTGAGCAATTGAAGTTCCGTTTTCAATCGATTCCATGCATTTTGGGTCTCTAAAGGGGCTTCATTGTCCCAGTCAGTACCTGACATCCAAAGCATTTTAATTAAACGTTTAGCCAGGAAGGTGATTGGACCTAAGAAGCCGAGAGGGTCGTATATTCGCGCTATTTCTGATAGCATAGCACGTTTAGTGCAACCTACATCCCGCTGAGTTACGTGGAATGAAAAGCAGTCTAATGAGGGATGCCACTGTAAACCCAGAATTCTCAAGGCCAAAATTCCAATTCCAAAAGTCACAATATCACTTTGCAATTTAGGTCGCACTGGTTGGGTATCATTCAACGATAATTGGTTCGAATCCTTAGTGCTAGCATCGAAAACAACGCGAATTTTCTTTTGCGAATTATCGGTTTTTAAGATGCAATGGTGAGGAATAAAGTATCCATTCCAGGTGGAACATTTTCTGGTGAAACTAACGACATATGTCCCGATTCTAAATAATCCAACATAAAAGTTTTGTATAGCTCTTTAACGTCAGGAGTTCGCAAAAGACGCCTTTCCAAAGACAACAATCGTCGATCAGCGATATCACGAGAGCCATAGAAGTTTGGAGGTGTACCCTTGAACGGCAATGCAACGCAAAACCGACCTTCGGGGGTACACGACAATGAGGAGAGGAAGTTATATTCAGCTTCAATATTTTCTGGTGCTTCCGAAATCTTACAAGGAACCTGCTCTACTTCCCAGAAATAACGAAGAGTAAGGTCTAGACTAGTATCAATCGCGCAAAGTAAAGATTCAATACGACGTGCGGGAATCGAATCCAGTGAAATGGGTCCGAGCAATATTAATGACGGCTGGGGAAAATTGAGAAATGCAACCCGTTGAAGGCATCAGAATGTACGGACATACATCTGCTCCCAATAAGATATATATGTTAGCTGATTGATACCACAAAGGATCGGCCAATTGGTTGGGATCTACATCAGACAATAAATCTGGCGAAAGAGGTAGACTAGGAAGTTGACCACAAATTTGTGGTAACACAAACATTTCAATAGACAAGCGACTGGCAGAACCTTCTGAATATGATATCTGGGTGGTAACGCTATGCGATACCTTAGTAGTAGTTTGAGCAATTCCATATATGGGAATCGCATGACGATGTTTAAGAAGTCCAAGACGTTGGACGCATCTAGATGTGATATATGATGCCTGGCTAGTAGTATCAATCAAAGCACGAGCAGCTTGGAATCGTCCGTGTCGATCTCTTACATAAAGCCGAACGGTGGAAAGCAGCACGTGAGTCGAAGAGGATGTAGTTAATTTCTGATTAACTGTGGAAGATAGGCTAGTACTTGGCTGAACCGGTGCAACTGAAGATACTATTGCTTGCGGTGAAGCTGCTGGCGATTCAGTTTTACTATCACGAAAATGCAACAGGGAGTGATGTTTTGCTTTACAAAACCTACAAGAATATTTCGATGGACAATTGGAAACAGAATGCGACAAATTCAAGCAATTTAAACAGTAACGGTTCTGTTTAGCGAAATTGTAACGATCTCGTTCGCACTTTGCGAGAAACTGTGAGCATTTGGCCAACATATGAGATTCCTTGCAAAGAATGCACGAACTATTCATAGATGAGGATGTGTTGAGATGGGAGTCTTTAACGACTTTGGCGAATTTAACGTCCAAGCTTACAAAGCTTGACAACGTTCTCTCAAGAACTTGACTAAGATATCCCATTTGGGAATTTCCTGCGAAGTGACCTTGAGTTCAAACTGTTTTCGAGTCTCATTGTATAATTTATCAAGTAGTATTGTTACCAATATGAAGTCCCACTGTGCTACAGGTAGACCTATGTTTTTTAAGGCTTCGAGGTTTTCAACGACGCTATTCAATAATTTACGAAGGCCACTAGCGGATTCTTCCTTTAAAGAAGGCGGATCCTGAATACTACGCCAGTAAAACGTAGCGAGATTACGAGTGTTGTTATACCGTTCTAATAACGTGTCGAATACAACCTGATAGTTCATGTCTGTCATTGGTAGTGTCTTTGCCAGAGTTAACGGCTCTTTTTTCAACGACGAAATCAAATATTGAAAGCGTTCGATATTTGTAAGAGTAGGATTGTGATGCTATAAGTAGGCCATGATTTTAAATCACCGTCGAAATCAGGAAGTGTGAGTTTAGGCAGTCGAACACTAGGAGTCGATAATGAAACAGACGACTTGACATTTGGAGGTGAACGCTCCTCTACTTGACCAAACAAAACATCATGTTGCGACAAAATGTAATAATAATTATCGTCGACGCCCTTTCGAACCTCTTCTTCGGCTACTAAGTCAGGTTCCTTTTGAGAAGTAATGTATTTTATAATGTTAATATGCAACTGTTCAAATTCTTGGTATAGGGCTTTGACACTAGGAAATCTAACCTTAAATAGATTTCTGATACAAGGGTTTTCAACAGCCTGTTGTGCTAAAGCTTTTGTTTCCGAAATTCGATTAATAACTATACTGCGGGATGCTATAAGCTGCGAATGTTTGGCCGACATCTTGTTCAGGGTAACGTACTACGATAGAACGAGGTAATAATTTCGATCAATGCACAGTTCGAACGACAAATGTGAATGCACAGCGATCCAAAACTAATAAACCAAAGTAACGAATTACGTTCCACAAATACAACAAAATCTGATTACGAACGTTAAGATTACGTTTAACTCAACAAGTAACTAACGCGCCCCGAGTTGCAACCACAACAACCTATCGAAATGCAATCACGACAATCCAGCAAAGAAGCACTAAATTTCAAACATGCAAACTCACCAAAGTAGACTTAGCTTTCTAAAGCAACAATTTTGACCACGATCTATCCGGCCCGAAGGACCAATGGATTAATTACGGACCCTAATCGAAGGTCAAGCTGGTTATTAAAGTGGACTGTATAATGAAAGATATAGCTAAGTAAACTTTGCTGTTTATTGCAAATACATTGACTAAATTAAACAAAGATAATTTAATTATGTATGCTTTGGTGTTCGGTACTTGCAATGAAAGGTAGGGGAGTTAGCCGTGGTCCTCCGAGAGCAAAGTGGGTTCCATAATATTAAGGGGTTAACAGGGACGCAACACTGTATTTAAAATCAATAACGTACAGTTTTCACCTCATGAGGTGCATCATACACAAAAAATTGCTCATGAACGAGTACGTGTTGAGCGAGCTATTATTGGTCGTATAAAAATTATAAAATTTTGGACTCTGAAGTTGTACTAGCACAGTTAGGAACATTCAATCAAATATGAACTGTGTGATGTCTATTATCCAATTTTCAAAAGCCTTTACGACCTGTAAAAACAAATTTTTATACTACGTAACTATGTATTTTGTTTTTCAAAATAAAATATGACCGCTGTATATGAAATTCTAGTTCTATATAAGTTAAATATGTATGGAGTCGTCTCCTTTACTATTATATATTATGTAAGCAATAAACTGTAATCAAGAACAAACTAATTTATTTCACATTTTCCTTATTTACATTTTTTAAATGGCAAAGCAAATTCAAAATACACAGAATTCAGCTTATTGTATAATTGTTCACAAAATTCTTTGTGCATGTAACTCAGAAGTGTTTCTAATAAAAATTACAAAATTACACCACTGTACCCCACACACGAGCATTTGCCCTTGCACTTGGCAATAATAATTGTGTGCAGGGTTTAACTTTCCACTTTTTTCACATAAAAGCAGATACCCATTTGGACTGGAGAATCCCTGCTTCAAATTATTCCACGTTGGTGGGCATTTGATCTCCAGAACACCATTTTCATTATTTTTCTCCATTGGATCTACCAAATGTCCATCTGGAGATGCTCCAAGGAACGGGGCCTCTAGGTTGACCACCAAACCAGATGAATATATTGATACATGGGTGTATTTCTTATATTCCCTTTTTGCAATAATTTCATCATTTAGCCCATGTTAAATACTTGGCACATGGTTAAGATTTTTCTGTCCAAATATTCTCGACAAAAACTTATCATTCGGTTTGGTCTTCCTGTAGAAGATTTCCCCAAAATTAGAAGCAGTAAACCTCTTTGCCCGTTCTTCTACCTACATCGGGCACTTGCTCTGGGTTCGAGTTTGTTGTTCCAGTTCTATTGCTTCACGGTGCGTAAGTTCCATTTCATCAGGTGGCAAAACACCAGTATCTTTAAATATTGTCTTCGTTCCCCCACAAATTATGGGGAACTCCTGGTATAGAGAAGCCATTGTAGCATTATCGTCATCAACTGCTCGGCTGCTGTCTTCACCAAAATTACTACCGCCCAGCTGAATATGTAGCACAGAATTTTTTTGTCATTAAACCTAGCAGTAACGTAACTAAATTCATGTCACTCACACCAGCACTAAGCAAATACGCCATGTCAATCTTCTGGTTTTCACTATTTAGTTCATTTTGGGCGCGTTGTAAAGTTCCTTTTATCATTACATTATTGCAGTTACAGGGATTCTGTCTGAGAGTCTTTTTTGGAGGTGTCTCTGGCGGATAATATATTGTGACATCCAGCAAACATTCGGAGTAAACTTTCTTTGATCTTGGTTTTCCCCATTTTTGTGGCAGATCTGTAGAAGCCAGCTCCTCTGGAATTTCTTCCATATCCTTCAAAAGAAAGTGCTGAAGAGTGTAGCACAACCCTATCAAATGTCCACAACATTCGCTCGCATTATAAGAAACAAAAAATTACTATAACTTGTGTATATTTTGGGGTTTCATGTTAAAGTAAAACTTTCAAGAATGCACAGTGAGACTAAATTTATAAAGGAAAAACGTACTTTACATATTAAACAATTTTTTGTGATAATTGAGGCATTTCAATGTGGTGTATCAAAAACAAGCACAAAACTTACCCAATAACACAAGTGCAGTGGGCCCTGCAATATTTGGTCACCTACAAAAATGATCTGCAGTTTGTGAAGAGCTAAATTTTTTTTTGCTTTTATGTCATTCAGCTTTCACACAGCTTTATCCTAAAACATACTTCATGTCAAGTTCGTGGTTTTATAAAAGCTATATAAATTAAAATGATGCGAAACAGCGAATTCTATAAAATAATTTAGCATAACAAACCTGCTGCTATGTCGTAGGTCGTCTAGATGTTACATATATAACAGTCACTAAAATATTTGTAATTTCTCTTGAAATTCGCTTTTACAGCCATTTTGCTTTCAAAAAAATGCTTTTGCATTTTTCAAACGCTATTTACCCCACATGACGCCTACCGGTTTGTGGTGTCGGTACCAGAATGCCGTAGTAAACGTAAAATTTTAACAACATAAACAACTCTGACCAGCGTTGCCAACACCACCTCTAAAATCCTCAAAACAATAATATCGTTTAATATAAAGGACTTTCATTGGTTAAATTGTTTGAACATTAGTACATTAGGATGTAATAATAATGTAACGATATTATTTTTAAAATTTCAAAGACAAAAATTACTGCATCACCATAAGCACCATTTACTTTTCTAGTCTTGTAGAAAGAATACGAAGTTTACAAACATTATTTATTTGGGATTTGTTTTTAATTTATAAACATTAAATACAGAATTAAATAACTAAACACCGTATTTGGCAAACTAGCATTACGTGCGGTATTTACGTAATACCTAAACTCAGTATTAACTGTGTCGCGGACATTTTTTGTGGATAATGGGTAAAACTGGCGGTACGGTTTAAAATTATGAAATGCACAAGCAAAATTCCTTAAAAACCTCACGAAATCCTCACAAATTCCCCGAAGACCAAGTAAAATTACTCAAGTTTTGATGAATTACTCACAAATCGGCAACGCCGACTCAGACGTTTTTCTGACAACAATTTGTTTGGACTTACTATGCGCAGATCCCGTGTGCATATTGTATATCTCTTTAAGATTAAAAGGCCCATTATCATGCTCTTCCCAAGAATTATTATGTCTGTGGGCACACGCGATGAAGTGTCCTGACGGACAATCCGACCCTTCATACCCAGCAACACCGCGCAAATAGTAAGTTGTATTAATAATAGTCAACAAGAAACAACCAACTTCTAGCGTTTTATGGGATGTATTAATTGGCTCGATAAATAAATGAGTAGCTGCTATTTCAAGTTTTCTAATCATCCGCTGCTGACATGTATCTGATGTACATAATTTTCTGCACAGCTTTTCTTGTAGTGCGACTTTTAAGACTTTTTCTAAATTGTGCAACTCTTTGACTTCGACTTCAAGAGTAGGTGTTAATGGTGATTTACTACTAGGGCACGAACTGCACTTTACCGTTTCAAAAGCACCGATATTTCGTAGAATATTCACAATGCCGCCTCCTACATCAATTGCCCAAATTCCGTGGGGATGCTGCGACCCCGGTCAGTCTTTCCCTAAAATCATGGCCCGAATTCTGTAAGTTTTCTTTGTAAGGCCTTCTTTTATTAGATATTTTACTAAATAGCCGATGTCTTATAAAGCTTCGACATACTGTGCAAAGCCACAACTATCACAGCAAGCACAAGCCAACAGTTGTACAACAGAATCAAAGCCACATGTATTACTTAAAAATATACGCTTTCCTTTGCGTGGTACGGGCTGAAGATGTAGAAAATTTCCGTTCTTTAAGATACTAATCGCCTGCACCTTATTGGGAACTGGTAGAGAGCAGCTCAGCATGAGGCTTCAAATACGATATTCTGCAGCTTTCCTTTATGGTTGTGCTCGCAAGCCCACACCAGTTTTAGCGACACCCGCGCTCATTGCTCTGTGCTCTTCCTAGTTGTGGAAGAGCAAAGCTGATTTAAATGAACGTTCCGTTCACAAAATTCTCATTTTGTGGAACCTTTTGCTATGGCTAACTGACACGATGGGCAGAAGACAGGTAATGCCTAAAAGAATCTTAGATAATCAACTAAATATTACCTCCGATACAAAACTATAAGAGTCGGATTTATTGCACAAAACACTATGGCCTAATAAAAAGAAAACAAAATAGCATTACTGTGTATTATACTCATACCAATTAGGCAAGTTAACAACTTCAAAAATCATTGAAGAAACATGTAAAGCTATTTGGGATGTTCTGCAATCCAAGTTTCTGGTATCTCCAACTCGGGAAGGGTGGAAGAAAATTGCAACGGATTTTTATTATCTGTGAATTTTCGGAACTGCGTTGGAGCAATAGATGGTAAACACGATCTTGTACAGAATTTGAGCAACTGCGGGGCGCTTTCCATAATTACAAGGGGTCCTTCAGTACAGTTCTTTTAGCATACTGCGATGCCTATTATCGCATTACGTTGTTATCAATAGAATCTGCTGGTAGGGAATGTGATGAGGGAATTTTCTGATCTGATTTTGGTCAGTGCATCATTAGAGCAAGATTAGCATTGCCAGAAGCTGTAAAATATAATGATTTTTATACTTCCGTACCTGCTGTTTTTGTTGGAGACACTCTGCTTTTTCCTTGCTACAAAACTTAATGCGACCTTATGGCGATTTTACAACCAGCAGCCACAATTTTCAATTATCGACTTAGCAGAGCTCGAAGAGTCGTGGAGGACGCATTTGGTATTTTAGCTTCTCTTCGAATATTTCGAAAACCTATATATGCCAGCGTTTCAACAGTAGATAAGATTGTGCAAGTTTCGTGTGTTCTACATACTCGTAACCATTTGCGAACATGTGCAAGCAACGGCTTGTAACGCTACGTGTCTCCAAATTTTGTGGACATGGAGGAGAACCGAATTTTTCGATTTGGTCAGTGGCGCGATGAAAGAAATCCAAATGGTTTGGTTCCTATAGCAGACAACTTAGCATGAAATTCCACAAGTGCTGTTAAATACACTAGAGACCACCTAAAAGATTTTTTTATGACTGCTGGACAAGTGCTGTAGCAGTGGAACCATCTTCGAAACTTTCAGCAAATGGAAGATAGGTTAAATTGATGTAACTGTGCCAAACTGTTTTATTATCTCATTTAGAAATTACAAGAATAAAATTATTTCTGCGGCTCTTGGTTTTTCATTTCTTCCTAGATGGCTTTTAATACCGCCATCTGAACAGACGGCTTTCCTGTTGGGGTTAAGCACATTACTTGCTTGGCAATAGGGAATGGAATTTAAGATTGCGTGGTAATTACCTGAACTACATTCTGTTACATCATTTTATTGCGGGAAACGCGGCAAAATCCGTGATGCTTGGTTTAACCATTTATAATGACAGGTACTAGTTTAAACACACAAAAACAATTATTATTATAAAACAATAACACGCCACGTGTGAAATGCTCATATATTTATKTATGTAACAGATTGTAACTAGAGTAGAAGCGACCAGATGGCGTATCGCTTATTTTCCATCGCCTATAGAATAGCTCCTCGGCGGTTTGTTACGGACGGGGTGCCTGTAGGTGACGCATTATTGCGGATTAAACCGCGTCAGGTTCAGCTGTTGTCGGTTCTGCGAAGGAATATTTATTTAAACGGTTCCGAGGTTACAATAACTTGATAATAAGGGTTATTACGTAGGGTAGGCTCACCTAAGAATACGCACTTAATTTTCAAACTGCTGAAGAAGCTTAGTGGTTTAAAATTTAGGGCAAATCAAGTCACCAGGTCTTTCTATGAACCTTTAAGATTACTTTGTAATGGGTTTTGCCTTTTCATATCTTTTGAATAAAGCAGGCATTTACTAGTTAAACCAACATATCTAAATGCTTATTCTTAAGGACCCCAGTCGCTAAGAGTACGCAATTGTATTTCTAAGAGTACGCATATGTCCCTAAGAGGACGCATGCATTTAAACACCAGGAAAGGTGCGTGAAATATACTTAAGAATAATCAGAAGAAACGAAACTTAAACATTACTTTCAGGTGATAACCAGAATCCACTTTTTATAAGTACAAAACAAAACTCAAGTAGGTAACTAGACAAAATTCCAACATTAAACTTCCGAAGACAACAACTAAAAATAAATATTCTCTCCGTGCAGCCGTAACGAGACTATTTCACCATTAACGACAGAAGTCACACCTGAATAATCCAAAAGTAGTTCTTCACACTTATTACACTGGATGCAAGCTGACATGCTGTAATGTTCGCCGCATCCCCAGCATTGAGTATTGTCCTTCTTTTTCGGCTCCTTGGATTTTTTMGCCATTTTCTGRTATGGTAATTAACAAATGCTTCTTCGCTTTTTTGCCGTCTTTTTTCGGGAAGCTCATCTTTGTCTGGCGTCGATGTTAAAATTTCTGACTTTTTGGAATTCTCCTTCTGACAACTTCATGTGTTGCTTTGGGAAGTGGCAATATGATTTTTGGCGTTACAGGGTTGGTTGGAGTTAAATTGATAGCCAAATTCTTGGACAACACTCCCGAAGGTCCGGCATCTGGATCAACTCCCAAAGGATCGTAATAAAAAATTAAACTGTCCGAAATAGTTTCCCCGGGACCTTGTTTGTTTGTATCTGTAGTGATATTGTCGATCATCCGAACCTGGTTTATAGAAGTTTCGTTTCTTAAATTCACTATTTCTTCTCTTACCTGATAACGATTCAAAGGAATGTCCTCATCCGAACTCGCAGCGTCATAGGGTAACTTATCCTTTCTATTATGATTAGTTGCGGTATCTGGTATTTCTGTTATCTCGTTTGTTTCAGTCTGACCTAGTATTTCGATTAGTGCGTTTACAGTGGCGGATCCAGGATTTTGGTTTGGAAGGGGGCTTGACCCGTTGGAGAAATTGCGTATGTTTTTTATACAGGGTGTCCTAGAAATACACCGACAGCGTTTAACAGAAAATGCAATTTTAAAAACTTTTTTCGAATAAAAAAAATTCTGAAAACGCTTTGTTTTTTATATATAGGGTGTTGAAATTGAATTTTAAAAAATGAATGTTTAAAACTATTCCTGAACTATAAAAGATATCAATTTCAAATTTGGTGGGAATCATAAAAGTATAAGGTACAATTAGAAAAAAGTAATGAGGAGGTTTCTAAAGCACCAGTAGCGCGCGCTGGGGTAATGCACAACTCCCCTTTTTAATATAACTTTTAGGTCTGTGGATTTTTAAACTAAACTAATACAGTTTTGTAATCTTTAATCAATTCTAAATAAAACATATCTCTTTGAAATTTGCCGTAAAACGACTTATTCGTCCGTAAAAATAGATTTTTTGGTTGAAAAATACTACACCGCCATTACTTTGTGAAATCACAAAAATTTTATTGAAACTGAAAACGCTTGAAAAAAAAGGCTTTTTTCGATTGATTGATTGATTGATTGATTGATTGAACCAGCGTACGGTCAGCATTTCTGCCACTCCCGGATATACCGCCGGGCCGGCCGTCTACGTTGGGTTGAAGGGGTACATGCTGATTGCTAGTAGTGCGACTGCCTAGCGCATGTTAAGGAAGTATAAGGACTGGAATGGGAAGGTTACACATTTATTTTCTTTGAATGCTTTTTGGTGCGGTTACATCATTGTTCCACTTCAGAGTAGCTCAATTAATTTCTTGTTCATTATCATTTCTGGTTATTATTATCCGCTTTTCTAAACTTTCTTCTGAATTATCCCCTCTATAGTTGTTTTCGATGTAAAGAATGGTCTTCCTCTTTTTCGTTGGTCTCCGCAGATCATTAAATTGAATTTCAGCACTGTATATCAAAAACAAAGTGTTTTCGGAATTTTGTTTATTCGAAAAAAGTTTTGAAAATTGCGTTTTCCATCACCTGTCAAACGTTATCGGTGTATTCCGAAGACATCCTGTTTATATAAGCTATACTTAAATAATACAGCTGTAGAAACAAATTGCAGTTTCAGATAAAATTGAATTAAAAAATTGCATTTAATCATGTCCGCTTAAAACGACGTGTGACGTCACGTTTCATTCTGGATTGTCGTGCGTTGGTCATCTCATGCGAATCGTTTGATGCATCTACGTACGCCGTTTTCGTGGAGTCGTTTCTTTGTGAGGATTAGTAGTTTAATATGATTTGCCGCTTGTAGAACAGGCAGGGATCATAGAGTAGGAGAGTCCACACCCAGACTTCAGTCTACAGCCACCCATCACCCACATCTAATACAACACCGACCGAAAAATTACCGAACTCAACCGAATAAGAAATAAGGAAATCGACTAATTATGTTTTCACGAAGTTACTTAACTACATATAAAATAATCAGAAAGATGTACCTACAGGAAGAACTTCGAATCAGCGATGATAAATAGCTGACATTGTTTCTAGATGATATTGGTTCATTTCCGCTCGATTCGTCCTCTTCTTTCTTTTTTTTCAGTAAAACAAACGAACGAAGATCTCATTTTTTACGTTTAGATGTCATTTTAATCCAAATTTTACAAAATAAACATAAGCACACCGCGTTCGCAATTAAGAAACTGTTGACAGTTGGCACGACGCGACAGCATGAGCATGAGGGGGCTAGAGAGGAAAAAACGCGCGCGCGCTGTGTGTCTGTGACTCGCGGTTTAAAAACTTGATGCCTTCTTATAGAAATATAGCGTTGAAAATTACTATACCTACAAGTGGATCAAGTAAAGATATAGATAAAGATTGTACTGTAGTTGTAATGTTGTACTGAAAATGAAAGATAATATTAAGTTCGAGAGTTTGTCAGGGGTAGATTCAGAGCTTTTTTTTTTGGGGGGGGGGCTTGATCCCCTTAGCCTCCCCCCTGGATCCGCTACTTTGCATTTAACATTTMKGCAGGTTCGTCTGTTTCAAGTGATCAATTTTTTACTTCAGAGGGAGCAAAATCATCCTCCGAAATCACAACAGGGTTGAAAGGATAATGTTCCGTGGCTTCAAATGATTTTTGGCAGATTTGTACGGTTACAGTCCTAGAATATGCTGCATTGAATAGGCTGGCCGTTTGTTTCTGCGTAATTGGTCTAATGGCTGCAACTAATGGTTACACTGGAAAAAAGAAATTGTTCGTTCACAACAGTTTTTGAATGTTAAATATGAGCAACAGTTTTTTGCAGTTATTTGAAATATTCCAGAATATTGAACCTTTATTGTTAAACAAAACACATGTAGTTGCTGGTTTGCAGAATTCGACATGTTGCTTTATTGTTAAAAAATACTTATCCAGCAGACCAAAACTGCATACCATACCACTGGTAGCTGATCTTGAGTATGTTGTCTGAGTGTTTTCTAAAAGTTGCTTTAACTAAAATGGATGGATGATGTCTGCATGTCTAGTGGTACTATGTAATATATGTTGCAGCAACATGTAACCATATTCAATCCAAAACTTTCCCATGTTGTTTAAAAAATTAAGAACTTCAGAGAATTCGAGAAAGTTTGGCAACATGTGCCATATACATTTCTCTTTTATTCCGCACTAGCGTGGTCGTGTGTTTATTTAACAATAAATGACTAGCTAACGAATTTCTTATTACAATAGCTGTATTTCTATACTTTTTAAAGCGTTTTAAATGCTCTACCTCTACATGAACTGAATTGCAATCATTGCATAAAAAACTATAAACGCTTGAATGATATAAAACTGAAATTTGATCTTTATACTAAAAGAAAATTTTAATATCGTCATATATTTAAAGTAGTTTTTACATTAAAATAATTTGGAAATTTTCAATAAAAAGCAATTTGAAAAATTACACCTAGTTCTTTTTTGTAGGTATTTAATGACAGGCGTATTTTAAAGTCAGTTAAAAAGTAAATGAAAAACGCCCATGTTATGTACATAAAATGACCATTCATTTGCCCAGTACTAAATCATTTGTTTGTTCTAAATTAATAGTGTTTGTGTTGCTGGTATGTATAGGTTGCTTTTTGGTTTAATGTCGTTTGCTTGTTTCTATATTTTTGACAAAGTAAAAATAATTGTAAAAGTTTACATATAGATCTACAATTAATGGGAAAATCTACTAATTTGTTAATATCCTGTATAAAAACAGCATGTTCGTATTTTTTTTTGTTTCGGGGATATTTACCTTTTTTCAGCACATTACAAACGTAACATGTTAAAAAAACATCAAATATTTTTAGCGGTGCCAAATATAACAAAGTAGTCTTTTCTTTTTACGATATTAAAAGATGTAAAAACATTCATTAAAAAATAAAAGTTTGGTACTGCCAAGAGAAAATCAAACAACTTGTAGATGTAACATAATTTTATAGCCCGAAAAGGTTGAGTTGGTACTTGATGTAGAACTGTTTTTGACATTAAAAAACAGTATTAAATTAACTACACAGTACAGGGTGTCCCATTTTCGTAATTGAAGGGTATCTCGGTAAGTATTAATAGTAGAAGATTTTGGTTTCTGTATTACTCTTACTTTTTTGTTGCGAGTTGGGCTGTACCATCGCCATTGTCATTGTTATAATATAGTGTTTACATTATTCAAAAGTTGGCTGTTGCTTTAAAACAAAAGACGTTAAAAAACTTGTAAAAAAGAGAGTACCATGTAAACCACAACTCTAGTATTAGTTACCGAGACATCATGCAAATACAACGAAAATGAGACACCCAGCACATACCATCTTAGGTGACACAAACTGTATTAAATACGCCATTGAATATTACGGTGCTTATTATAAAAACGACATGCAACTTGTAAGGCAATCACTGGCAAACTAAGCTAGCATCGCCTTGTGCTACAGTCTGCTGGCAGACACACGTCATAAAGAGCCTATGTACTTACCTTTGAAAGTTTCGATCAAATAAGGGAATCCCCAGTTTGTTAAGTAATTTTCCATCGCATACACCAGTTGCGAAACAAAATAATATGTTAATCTCACTCCTGAAATAGTGATTTATAAACTCCATACTGGCATTATTTCTACAAGCGCTTTCACTACAGGAGGAAGCCATGATTGTAGGTAGCCATGGAAAAAATGTCTACTGTCTAACCCTCCTCTATGGTCTAACCTTGATCTCGAACGTTTCTCTCTTTTAGTACCTAAGATTATCTAATGTTACTTACCAGAGTTCCAATCACTACAAACACGATTTTTTCCACACCACTAATACCTTTGAGGCTATTTACGAGTAGTTGGACAAAGGCGGTAAGATAGGTAAATCTTATACCCCACACCGCAGGACAAGCAGACAATCAGACAACGTGCAGGAAATGCCAATGGTGCATGCGTGCAGTGCTGCCAATGGGACAGATAGGAATTCCGCTAGATTGCCGCATCGAATCCGCTAAAATTCTTAAGTCAGGGTAATCCGGTAGTACAAAACGATGTTTATTATTTATTTTATTACAAATAATAATGTTAGGTACATAGACATTACAAATAACGTATAAACTAAGTGTACTGTAATATCACTTAGAACCTACACATTATGTTAAGGAATTAAAAATTTCACTATCGAGTTCATCTTCTTCCTCCCCGTGGTGTGTCATTGCTTTTTATTTTGTTCAAAGTTTCTGGCGGAATATTGAAATTTTTGCAGCAAACCGTTTATTTCTTATATCCATAATAGCATTAAGCATAGGCAGTTTCATTTTATTCCTTAACTTAGTTTTAACGATGTTCATCTGACTAAACTGGAGTTCAGTTTCACAATTTGAGCGTGGTAAGCTCAGCAAAGAAATTGCAACGTCCGTAAGCTCTCGAAAATTATTATTGCTTTCGGAATCTTTGTATTTTGAAACGTCGACCCCAAACTTATGTGTCTTCAGTATTATGCCATTCAACTAAATGGATTTTTTTGCCATTGTTTATCTATTATAGCGATGTCTTCATCAGTTTTTCTTAGAAAATGCAAAAGTTCAACGATACTGGCCTTTTTTATAAACTAACTCATAAAAAGGTAAAATTTATTTTTTCTATTAGTGTTATATTCTTCATAAATGGTGATATCTAAATCAGGTTCTTTAATTTCATCATAAGGTCCGTAAAGTAAAGTAAAAGGTGAATATCCGGTTGTATAATGAATTGAGCTGACGGGTTCTTAATTTTTATCGTCCTTAGTTTTTCAGCTATCGTCTAATGAAATCTCTCAATGGGGCTGTTAATGGTAGTATAGTGAAGTTCATCTTGAATAGTTTGCAAAATTCTTGAAACGTGCGATTCTTAAATTCTTTGCCTTCATCACTTACTAATTTTCGTGGGTAGTTGGGATGTGCACAGTAATGACGTAATTTATTGAGTATGGCTAAGCTAGTCGCGTCAGTAATATAAGCTTGGTCGTACTTTGAAAAAAGATAAATGATTGTTAAAAATTTGTAATCACTGAAGGAGAAAGTGTATGTGAACAATTTCGAAGGGTCTACACGCTACAAGTGGTCCTGAGAATTTGATTTTATTGATTATTTCTGTAATAGTGGATTTCATGTTTGGCCAAAAATACTTATTTTTGAGTTGACAATACATTTCATTGATACCGTTATGATTTTCTTCGTGATATTTATCAACAATTTCTTTTTGCTCTGCTTTGTTTACGTCTCTACAATATGAGTTGTTGGTCATTATTTTTATCGAGTAGTTGAACACACGTTGACATAATTCTATAAAAGGCTTTTTCAATTCATTCTCCTGAAAGTAAATACAGTAAGAACAGTTGGGTCGAAATATTTCTCTAAACATTTGATTTAGGTCGTCCATAACTTTGCCATTTCTAATAAATATTTTGTAATTGTTTTTATTAAACAGTCTCGATAATCTGATCTCATATCGCTCGCCATAGTACAAAATTATTCTATTGGATTTACTGATTCGGAAATCGGAATGATTTTGCCATTGTCATCTACAGAATGACATGTTTCATCGGTATTTTCTGTGGCTGGTGTAATTATTTTATCGAGATCAAAAATTGCATCAATTACTTCTTCACTTAAAGGCTCATTGCTATTATCATTTATTATTCTTTCGATGCCTTCTTCCGTTAATTCAGGTATTTCATCGGGGACATCAGGAACTATAGATATACTGTAGATTTCTTTTGTGTTAATTTCTATTCTGGATAATGCATCTGTTACTTTATTTTCTTTACCCTTTTTATGAATAATATCAAAATCGAACTCGCTTAATTTAAGTTTCCTTCTTATTAATCGGGAATTTGGTTATCTAATTTTGTATAGCCAAACCAATGGGTTGTGATCCGTTTCTATAATGAATTAGAGGCCGAAAAGGTAGGGTCTGAAATCTTTTGTACATTCCAAAATAGCAAGTAATTCTTTTTCTATGGTACTGTAATTCCTCTCTGCACTATTTAGTGTTCTGGAATAATAACCTATAGCTATATTGTTTTGTGATAGTACTCCTCCCAAAGCTACATTTGAAGCGTCTGTAGTTAATCTAAATTCTTTATCAAAATCTGGGTAAGCAAGTATTGGTGCATTGATTAATAATTCTTTACAATGTTCAAAATCGTTGACGTAGTCCCTGTCAGTGATGTCAATCTTTGCATCCTTTTTTAAACATTTAGTTATAGGTGACWCCACGCGTGCGAAATTTAAAATAAAACGTCTGTAATATCCAATCAAGCCGAGAAAAGATTTTATTTCTCTGGTTGTTTTTGGGATTGAAAATTTCTTTATTGCTTGTATTTTTGAAGGGTTTAGTTTTATGCCTTCTGGAGTAATAATGTGGCCTAGAAATGCTACTTCTTTACACATAAATTCTGATTTATCTAACTGAACTTTCAAATTATATTCCCTTAATTTCGTAAATACCTGTTTGATATGTATTAAATAATCCTGCATGGATTTGGAAAAAATAACCACTTCATCCATATAGACAAAGCAAAATTTGTAGAGAAATTCTTTCAAAACATTATCCATGACTCTTTGAAACGTGGATGGGGCATTTTTTTTAATCCGAATGGCATTCGCACGTATTTGCAATGACCATTGTCTTTCCGTCTTTACCTGGATGTAAAGGTTGGGTTCCACCATTTCTAGCGTTGTTGCAGAGTATGTAAATGTTCGTTATGCCACCGTCTCCAAAAGTTCCCATGCGTTTGTTGTTATAGTTGCCATCGTGCCAACCGATTAACTTTATGGCGAGTAAGGTTTTGTTCCGGAATCGCCCTTAAAGGCTCTATCGTTAGGTTAGTGTAAGAACACCGAGATCGGAAGAATCCGAGCTCAACAAAGTGGCCTTGAATTTAGAACTGCTTCGATTTGAACTAGGACAGTGTAGAGTTCTTCGAAGGTGAATATTTGACCCCAATAACGCGCTTTAAGTGTAATTTAGTGGCTTTAATGCCCGCTTTCCACAGCCCGCTAAAATGAAGACTTGCAGGGGGATCGAATTTCCACTCTATATTTTCTATATATTCGCAGAACGAATTTCCTCACCTGTCAGGGAACCATTCCGGTGATACTGAGATCGGCAGTTATTAATAAATCTCATCATATAAGCGGTGACACGTAGAATAGTGCAAAACAATCTTCCAAAGAGTGTCGAGTATATTGGAAGGCGGTGTTGTGGTCGTTAAAGAGATAGCACGTTCTTCCCGAAGAGCTACAGTATTATCGATATTACATTTCATGGGCCACTGATCAGGGGATATTGAAGCCAAGGAAGATCCGCCCACCAAAGGGGGTGATTCACAAGCTCAAAGGGCAGTACCCCGTGGGAAGCACAATCGACTGGATTATTACCTGAGTAAACATGACACCAGTGTTCAGGAGGTAAGTGTTCTTGTATTTGAGTTACGCGATTGCACACAAACGTCTTCCATCTATGTGAAAGAGATTTTATCCAGGACAGTGCAACGGTGGAATCTGACCAGGCATAAATGTCTTTTGAATTGATATATTTTGCGTATAATTTCGTTTGGTCTGGAAAACGCCATCGAATGCGTTGATAATACCTATGCGGTGGAAAGATCAAAATTTGGCGATACATTTGCCGTATGTCTGCGGTAAATACCACTGCGTGCATTCGAAACGATAATGAGAGTTGGGAAATGTCCTTTTGCAGCTTCGGACCGACTAAGAGGGTTGAATCGAGTGACGTTCCGTGAATGTCTTTTGATAATGCGTTGAATACTACGCGGATTGTTTTAGACGCAGATTTTCATACGTTTTTCCATAGTGAGATTGCCCCGAAACCAAATGGTTAAGCAATTAGTGTTCAGATGTCTTAGTTTTTGACTAATTAGCAAGCGTTTGAAAGATGTGATAAATTGTTTGGCAGTTGGATTGTTGTTATATCCTAAACGACTTCTGATTGATGAAAAGAGTAATTCGACACGATCTTGATTTCCAGTCTTCCTCTGTCAATGTATTATGCGTCACCACCCCTCAATTTTGGAGATGCAATGTACATAAAACTATCTTGCAAGAAAGGATACCAGTAGTTATCATATTTTTCAGACAACGGTGCTTTTTTGGACATATGTATCAAATAATCTATAACGTTCGTTAATAATAAACTACTTTCAACATATATATTGACATGTTATTACCTATTACATATGCGGATAAATATTGCAATAATCAGTTGCATCTACTACACTGGCTGATAGCGTTTGCACCGTTAGCTTTACCTTCATTGACTGCTTCTTCTATTGTACGAGTATATGTGCTAATGTTAGCTTGTTGGCTATATTCAATCTCTCATTTTCTTGTACTTCATGCAGCTGTAAAATATATTGTACACCGATTTCTTACTAATTGATCCTTAGTTTTTTCATAGCACAAAAATAATTTGCATTTTTCTTACCTGCCCTTCACCATCACAAAAAGTATGATAAACAAAAAGAAAGTTTCGTATCAGTTTCATTACATGATACGCATCCAGCTTAAAATACAACATCTTAACATGCTCCCATATTTCTTACCATATTTATATGAGCAGTTCAACCATCACATGTAAGAGAAATGAAGGGTACAGAAACCTCTGTAAGTTTTTCTAATATTGTTAAAGTAATGCTGGCCCGCTCCTTCGCATGCAATGACTCTACGAAGTGGTAAACTACTGGTATCTTCCAACTAGCGTTCAAGCATACCACCATGTACAAATTGCCAGCAACAGGTTTATCTTCATCCAGCTCTAAATCATCTTCACCCGTACCAAAATCAAACAATCTTCCTTTAACTGGCAACCAGTATTCTTCTTGTTGCAGGCAATATGAATGTTTATCCCTAATTGAATAGATATTTACAATAGTTACAATGTGTTTCTAGATAATTTTTTATTATATAGTATATACCTGCTTGAACATATAAGTTCCCTCCACGGCTGCGCCGCTGGTTGGTCACTTACCTGTAAACAACTCCAAACTACCCTCGGCTACACTCAGTCAAATGGGGTGGGGCTTACATTTCAAAGTAGCAATATCCATAATGATTCAGACTCTTTTACGAGAACTAATGGGCACCAGCAAGTTTTTGTTAATGTTATGAATTTAGAAAATAAATGTTCTAAAGGAACTGGTTCGTTTGCGGATTCAAATATAAGAAAAAGAAAAGACGTATTGTTCGCTTACCTTAAGTTAGGGTGCTGCGAATGGGGTTCCAGCGGGATGCGGGTAGAATACCAAAAACGGGACCGGGAACGACGGATCCGGACACTCAATTCAGASTAGCAGCGGATTCAGATGTATACAATTTGTTTTTTTACTATTATGCACTTTTTTTGCTWATAATAATTTCTAATGTTTTAATGTTCAAAACAACTACGATATTTAGTAAGCGAACATTTTACGCATGAAATTTAACAACACAAGTTTAATTAGATATTTTGCTTTGACAGTTAACAAGCAAGAAAATCGAAGATTAAACCCGGAAACTCTTTTTAATGAAGCTGTTATGTGTAACTATAAACTAAATATATTATTATTTACATGCATTAACTTCTAACCTAACTAGCCTGCTATTACCTAATTTAATTATCCTTAAACCTAAGGGTACCTGTGTAAGTTTGACAAATATGTGGTTCCCTCCTTCCTTCTGACTTCGTTGCGGTCAACATGCATCAAGCGCAGCAGCCAATCAGCATCCAGCAGAGCCTGTGGTGTCAATGCACTCGAATTGTAACGGCTTGCTGCGGTTTGATGGCGAAGGGTGATCGAGGAATTTCTCTTTAAACTCCTGAACCAACTACTACCTTTGTATCGTACTAATGGCTTGTACCTCCCTCCAATTACGGACTACAACTCCAATGACTACAAAGAATGGGGTAGTTATTTAGAATACCGGTTATGTAGCGATTGTTTTCAAATTTTGGTAGAAAACGGCCTTCTAAACAAGAATCCGAAATCCATTTTGTGCGCTCGCATCTGGTTTTGTAAATACATATTTTTTTAATACTTTACGATGCGGAGTACTGTAACAAGCGTCTGAGTTGTGCATAGTAGCATAAAGCGCAGTCACTGCAAATTGGAGATGTCAATTGCTATTGTGCGGTGTTGCCATATCTTCGGTTAGGCTAGGCGATCTAGGTACTTTGGGGGATTCTTGCAGCTTTTCTAACTTTCACGGCCTTATTTTTGAGGACTTTTTGCAGTGTTGTCATTCAACGGCATGCAAAAAAACACGGCCTCCACGCTTAAACGCGCCCAAAAAACGACCCCCTAAAAACCTAGTAATTAAATAAAATGCTCCCTATAAAAGACCGAAAGTTGCTGAAAAATAGATGGAAATGAATGACAATACTAAGGAGTGAGGATAATTAAGGTGTAGGGTTGGAGGATTGGACAGCTGTACTTAATCTGCAATTCTCAGATAAATCTGAGAAAAACAGTCCAGTAAGGACCACGTGGAGGTGTACAGCAACCCTTACCAGGTTAGAAGGATCATAGGGTAGGGTAGACGTAACATATAAAAAAGTAAAAAAACGTTCTGTAACAATAAACAAACAAAAACTTTATATAAAATATCAACTTAAAAACTCCAACGCTATAAAAATATCAACAATTTTGTAAAAAAAAAACAAAAATATATACAATAAATAAAATATTCTGTGCAATAAAAAATTTGTACAGTAAAAACCCTGATATATAAGTGAAAAGAATAAATAAAAGAGGTTCTAAAAATTAACGTACAAATCCTGTAAAACAAAGAAAAATAAATAAAAAAAAACCTGCAAAATAAAACAGTCTAAAAAAGTGCCAGCTGCTGACTTTTAACGAAGGGATGGATACACCTTCGCGATGACTTCGAAGAAGTGATGCATCCGATATCTCATGTCCAGGTACTTCCTCTTGAAAAGGTACTCTGCCAGGTACCCAACATAATAGGCAGTTCTACGCATAATAGGAGGCACACCCTGGCGCACTTTCCTCCAGGTCCCCTCGATATGCTGCGTGTGCGCTCCCGTCTTAGGATTTACGAAATTAATCGAATGATTAACAATGTAGTGCTAGAAACCTTCATCGTTCAGGCAGTCATATGCCCTCCAACAATCCGAATGGATTGTCGTTCCAGGCAAAATCTACTGCCTGATTACCTGTAGTAGGGTTGCGCTGTCTCGCTTCTCCACGGGGATGGAACACCTCTCCGGACTGCCTATCGTAACCACCAAAAACACACTGTCCTTCAACGAAACGGCCTCGGTTGTACTTCCGCATGCCAATCTTCGCCTCGTCAATCTACCACACAGCCGGGGTGACCGACGCCGATGGGGCGCACATTGTCTGAAAATAGACAAATGCAGACTTCTCGACAAAAACTACTCTAGTGAGCGACTGTCGCAGAACTTAAGCCCTCGACTTAGCCCCATATCCTGCTCGAAGAAGGCCTGTCGAGGATGTGGATGCCGCAACCAGTACAGAACGAAGAGGCACACTTCAGGCACTATTAGCTTCGCCTTGTTAAAGAAGGTCTCCTTGCCCTTGGTGACGCTGTAGTTGTAGCAACATCCTCTTGCTCTTCTGTTGCTTTGTGATGGCCATGCAGCAAAAGCGACTACTGTGCTCCGCGCACAGCTGCTGGTATATCGGGTAGGCAGCACTAACCGGGTACGCTCCGTGATCCTGTAACCACCCCAAAACGCGCCGTTCGTCACCTGAAATGCAAACAAATTCAGTTTGTGTAATTTTTCAACCATTACAAACCATTTTGCAGATATCTGAACAGTAGCTTGAGCTACACTACATTCATGCTTCAGCGTCCATAATATAAGATATTTTCTCGGAAAGATTGCTGTCGCTTTAAAACACTGACAAAAAGTTATTACTCTGACGTTTCAATTAAACCTATAAGTTTTGTCAAAGAGAAAGAACCTCAAAATTCGTCTGACACAAGTTCAAACAAAATTTTGAAAGTAAATAGACAAACCATCAAACTGTCGCTTTACAGGGGTAATCGAAACGTCAGACTAATAACTTTTTGTCAGTGTTTTAAAGCGACCGCGATCTTTCCGAGAAAATATTATCTTAAAGGACATGTAAGTATTTATATTTGTAGACGAGCCACTAATGAACCACGCATGCGTGGCAGTAGGAGCCCGTTCTGTGATTTAGCCGCTCCTTTTTGTATTGTTATCCGTATTAAATAACAACTCCTTTTAGATACTTATATGGGTTTATTCATTGACAAGGGTTTATTTTAGCAACTAATACCGTCAGTTGTTCTTTCCCATGCCTCGGTAGATGTTCCAAACATGTCCGAAGTCAGTACCGAACCGTAAGTGTCTAAAGTCACAACAACTGACACAACATCCCCCTTTACAAAATAACATTACATTTCATTACATTATTACGTAACATAATCTTTCATCCATACAAGTTTGTATTTTATTCTACATGGGCGATTGCTATAAGTTGTACTGAGCCCAAAACCAAAACCGGGGAATGTCTTGAAAAGGGGTGATGGGTGAAGGAGAGGGAGCAGGTGGTCAGCGAGAAAAGGCGTCAGTGGGAACTGGGCAGCGGAGAAAGAGAGTGCTGTTACTAGGACCCACCAGAAGGAAGAAAGGAGTACGAATATTCCAAGGTCACGCTTTAACTGTGATTCGGTGTAGAAGCTTGTTTGGTGGCACTGGTCTAGTGAGCTGAGAGTGGCAGAGGCGAGGAAACGGAGCCTGCTACACGGCGCTGACGTACCACATAGCGCTTCGCCCGCCGATACGTATCCCCGCACCCCGCCACCGTGTGCTGCCACTGGCGACGTCGCGACGCGGAGTGGACTGGAGATACCAAAAACAGATAAGTGGGCATGTGTTTTGCTTTTGAGTATTGACTTTGTGTATGTTTTTTATTCTGGCAAATAAGTATTACTTTATTCTGAGAAGTGTGTAATTTCACCCTAGAACTCCCACGAATAACCCCGCGAAATTAGCTAGCTCGGTGCAAAGTATCACCATTATTATTATTGACATTAATAGTATCATCTATATGAGATGGACGTTCCTTATAGCTACCACCATCATTACTTAAATTAACAGTATCAGTCATTTCCTCCTGTTGCTGGGATTCTCTAACAGTTACGGATTGATTTTCAACACATTCCCGAACTAAGTCACTAGCAACAGGTGAAATAGGACTGCTTGTATCATTAAATCTGCAATATGGAGCATTGATAAGATGTCATCTGTTCCTACGGTACACGCCACTGTTAGTCATAATATAACATGATCTGGGCTAATCAGCCTTGCCAATAACTTTACCATACTGTCGCAAATCTGTAATCCAAACAGTGTCGTTTACCTGTAACTCAAGCATATTTTTTACTCTATGCCGCTTATCATAGTTAACAGCCTGTTTTTCCTTCCTTTCAACTTCTTTCGCTACTGAACAACTGGTATCTATAACCTCGCTTAACTTACTAGGTATCAATGGCAACTGATTTCTCAATTTTCTGTGCATAAGAAGCTCAGATGGACTAAATCCATTTTCTAATGGTGTAACTCTGTATGCTAAAAGAGCTAAATATATATATCTTTGTTTTTCTTTGCCACCTTTACTGCAGCCTCTATGCATCCGTTAGACTGGGCATAGTATGGGCTTGAAGTTATGTGTACAAAATTATATTCTTTGCTAAACTTCTTGTTATGTTCTAACACAACGTTTATTTCTCAATAATACAATATTGAATACAACTCGTGATTAACAGCTTGGTGTGACAGACTTCGCGGCCATAACATACTAGATACTGCGATATTATGCTACTACGCAAGTCATCACGAAAGCGCGGCAAATTCAAATAGAATAAATATACTACATTTCCACCCCCAAGTTTTTGACATAATCTCCCAAATATGTTGGCGGACGCCTATTTCGCACTGGCCTTGGTGACCGCGTTACCCCATCACTGGGCGGTGCTTGACTTGAACTACAGCAGGGTAGGTCCACTAAACCATTAGATGTTTCTGAAGTAGGCGCGTCGCACACGTCACTAACAGCTGTTTCGTTATCCGCTTTAACACTTCTGCGAATTAATTGGTTTACATGCCTGCGTACTATATTACCGTTTTGATCTGCCACTTGATAACTTAAAGGCCCTGTTGCCTTTGTCACAACGGCTGGCAACCAATTTGATGGTTTCGTCGAATAATCGCGTGCTAACACTGGTTCACCCGCCTTAAATTTCCGAACCTTATCTTCCCCGCACACACCTTCTCGTTCCCTGTTGATTTGTTCTCCGATGAGGTCTGGATGAATTTTGTCCAAATACGTTCGTATTCTTCGTCCCATTAGTACCTCAGATGGCGAATATCCATTGCTTGATTGAGTAGTGTGTTGTGCAATCAAATATCTTGCTATCTTCAATTGCCAGTCACCTGAAAGCTTTTTTAATGCTTGCTTTGCTGACTGTACGTACCGTTCTGCTTCACCATTCGCCCGTGGATTATAAGGCGCTACTGTCACGTGACGAATCAGATTTCTTTCGGCAAAACGTTTAAATTCACCTGACAAAGCAGTTCCATTGTCGCTAACTATCACATCAGGTACTCCGTGAGTTGCGAACAATTCTCTTAGCACAGCGAGAGCACATTCCGTTGATGTTGTGCGTACTGGTTTAATTTCCAACCACTTGGAATACGAGTCCACTACTATTAAAAATGTTTGTCCATTGACTGGCCCAAAAAAGTCAATGTGTAGTCTGCTCCATGGTACACGGCTGTATTCCCATGGATGCACAGGTGCGCTTGGTGAAAAGTGTCTATTTTGTAAACAAGTCTCACAGGATTCTACTGCCTCTTCTATCTGGCGATCCAATCCTGGCCACCAAACGTAACTTCTGGCTAACGCCTTCATTTTGTCGATTCCGGGGTGTGATGCATGTAAAATTCTTATTACTCTGCTCCTTCCCCCTTCCGGCACAATTACACGGCTTGCCATTAGAAGACAGTTCCGATAAACTGAAATTTTGTCCTTGTGGATTTCATACGGCTTCAGCTCACTATCCACTTGGTTAGGCCACCCACTCTGCACTAGTTTTAGTACTCTGGACAGAACTTTGTCCCTAAGTGTTAGCTTTTCAATTTCATCTGCCGTTATCAATGGTTCTGGTACGTTTTCAATCATGAGAACCTCACCATAGATTGCTAACGTATCTTTTACCTCTGGTAATGGCAGTCTGCACTACCGATCTGTTTCCCTGGAATGTACACCAGATTGAAGCTGTAATTGTTCATAAATAGTACCCAACGTGTGATTCGTGGTGAAAGAATTTCCGGCATTGGCTTGTCTTTTCCAAAAATCCCTAACAAAGGTCGATGGTCCGTCTGCAGTTCAAATGCATGTCCATACAAGTAACTGTGAAATTTTTTTATACCGATCACTAGTGACAAAGCTTCTCTGTCAATTTGAGCATACAATCTTTCAGTTTTTGATAATATTCTCGAGTGAAATGCGATTGGAGCTAGACGATTATCTTTTAATCGATGGCTCAGCACACAACCGACACCGTAACTTGATGAGTCACACGTTAACACTAACGGCTTTTGTTCATCATAGTGCACTAAAACTAAGTCTGAAGAAATTAAGTTCTTTAACTTGTTGAACGCAATGTTTTCTCTTGATCCCCACCTCCATGACGCATTTTTATCTAACAGACGATGGAGTGGCTCAGCTATTCTAGCTCGGTCCTTCAAGAAAGAACTGTAGAACGAAAGTATTCCCAAAAATGCTTGCAATTCTTCCTTACAGTTTGGAATTGGTGCATTTTTTATTGCTTGAATTTTCTTATCTGTTGGATGCACACCCTCAGCATATATCTTGTGTCCAAGGAATTCTACCGAACTGGCCTCGAACACACATTTTTCCTTTTTTAGTCGCAAGCCATCTGCTGCAAACCGAGATAACGCATTTTCCAACCGCTTTTCCAGTTGAGCCTTGGGATTTCCCACAATTAATATATCATCGAAGAAGGGCAGTACTCCTTGAATGCCTGCCAATCGCATATCGATAAATCTTTGGAAAATATTAGGCGCAACCGATACTCCAAACTGTAACCGCTTTACTCGATAGGCACCCTTGTGAGTGATGATTGTCTGAGCATCTGACGCTTCATCCACTTTTGTCATTGCCATGTCGAAATTTCACTTCGAAAAAGTTTCGAATAACTCGGTAAAATGTAAAACGGTAGGTGCTTAAATTGACCCGATTCGCTCTAGGTAAACGCCCCTCTTAAGCAAAAGTCCCACGAGCCACGAAAGGCCGGTTTGGGTCGGGCTGTCATAAATTAGATAGATAGATAGATTGTTTTATTTACGGATCACCATTTTACAAAGCTGGAATCAAAATATAATGGCTTCAACACAAACAATAAATAACAAATAAACAACAGGCTAATAATATACAACAATCAAAATAATAGTGGCATTTATAATATCACAAGAGGCACATAAATATTGAGCAAAAACGATAGTAAAAGAGATCAGGTAATTAGACAGTTATACACTATAGTTCAGTTTAGATTAGTTTCACCCATTGAGCGCCATTGTACAAAGGTGTAACATTTAAATAATAGCTTTATACACATTCGATAAGCAACAGATATACCCTAATATATATACATAACTGGCAAATAGCATCAAATAACAATAATATAAATGATGTGTGGTATCTGTAAAAACATATAGGAACATAATTGCTGAGCAGGAAAAAATACAAGATCGGGTAAATAGACAGTCTAATTAATTGTTTGCAACACAAGAGTGCGCAGTCTACTCCTAATTGTGGACAGCGAATGAGAGAAAGGGTCCAGAGAAACCAAGTCCCCACAAAAGTAAGCATTTAAAGCCCGGGGTAGTTTCTACAATGGCACATAGAATTGGTATGAAACACATAGAATTGATATGAAACATTTGAGTCGACCGTGTTCGGTTGTATGTTGAAAACTCAAGCTTACCCAGCAAATAAAAGGCAGTCAACATATCGCAATATCAACCTGCAGAGAAAATAAATGTCAGCAATAACTCTACGGCTCTGGAGTGTCTGAAGCCCTACAAGACCCATCACAGATACACCTTCGATTCTCTCACCAACGATACCCAACCGGAAGGCACAATAACGCAAAAATTTTTTCGATATACCTTCAGTGAGCTTAATGTCACAGAAATAATGGGGTGACCATATCACACAGGCATACTCAAGTCCTAAAAGAACTAGAGAACAAAAAAGAGACTTTAGACAGGGCAATGAGAAACCTGAAGAATTCCTGATAACAAAACCCAGATTCCTGTACGCTTTAGAACAAATTTTTTGAATGTGACTCCTAAAGTTAAGTTTGGTATCGAAATAGACTCCTAAATCCTTGACACAGTCTGTTCTTTTGAGTGATACATCGTTGATGCCATAATTAAATAGTATGTTGTTTTGTTTTCTAGAGAACGTAATAGCAATACAATTATCCAAATTTAGATGTAAACCATTTATTATAGCCCACCCTGCAAAACTGTTCAGGTCGTACTGCAATTTGTAGCAGTCATCAATAGACACAAACTGGTCCATTTTAACAAGCTGAGTTCTGCCTCTAAGAAAACTGTCAAACCATGTTACAACCCCATCACCAAAACCTATGGCAGCAAGCTTCGATAATAACAGAGTATGGTTTACTTTATCGAATGCTTTGGAGAAGAAGAGCGCCCCCGAATGAACCCGTGCTGCTCCGAACTAATAATACTCCACACAGCCCAAGCAATCTGAACTGATATTAGTTTATCAAACAATTTTGGTATTTCTGATTGGATGCATATACCACGGTAATTCGATATATTTTCAACATCACCAGACTTGTGTATGGGGACAAGGTAACTGGTTTTCCAAACATCAGGAAAGATGCACTGGTTCAACGAAAGCTGGAAGAGCAAACACAACGGACCAGCCAAGGTATACAAGTAGTTCTTTATAAAAAGTGCAGAGATACCATCCGGTTCCGCAGATAATTTTGTCCTCAAACCATCTATACCCTTGAACACATCCACCAGACCAACCTGCAACCCATTTATATTAACAAGAGATGTAGAACTATGATTGGGAACCATTAATGTATCATCACTATAAACACTTGAGAAATATTTCGTAAACAGATCCACAGATGTTGAGCCATCGTTACTATGATCGTTATATAAAAACATGTGGTTACGACAGAAGAACAGACTTGGGTTCACACACAAACTGTTGTCCAACTTCAGAACGAATGTCTTATAACATGTAGTGCGAATTACTTTACAACATGAATTAATAAAATTTAATTTGGAGGGTTTTCTGAAGATTTTACTAGTTTCATAGATGTTGAAACGTGGTATACCGAGAGATAACAAAAACTGCCAAAAACAAACAGCTTCGGCCTGGCATTAAGTTGTAATTTTAAGKATTTTTAAAATACGAGTATACTACATGATTCGTTAGCAACATTTGTAGACTGATGAGTGATGACAAACATTGCAAAATATAAACAGGACCGGGAAGGCGTTGAGCATTTTTAAAGCAATCCCCAGCATTCGCTAGCATTCATAGACTGATGACAAAAACTGCAAAAAATAACCACATCCGGCCTGGCATTAAGTTAAGTTATCCGTCTGACCTTAAAATATATTTTAGCACTCGCTGGCATGTCTTGAGCATTCTGTAAATAGCAAAAAGGTTTTGTAAATATTTAATATATCCGGGCTGGCGTTAAGTTGGCCCGGCAAATTAAATTATTTCTTATGCTTTCTTTACCTAGCATTTTTTTAAATAAAAATGATAGCATTCGCTAGCATTTGCCTAGCATTCTACCTTGTGTAAAAATATTTTGAAAGATGACCTACTGCCGAGCCAACTTAACGCATCCGTACTTTTCAACTGACTGGCTATGACGTTTTTTCTTCTCAGCTCTCATACCGCCAACTACCACCAACCAACCACGACTATCCGACCGTCCTCCATTCACGCATGCGCCAACCGATCCCTTTTCTGACGCGTACCAACATATCCTGACTTCATCACAACAATGGTGCTTACACTCGTCCATCCTGATATAGTGTGTGTCCTCGCACCATTAACTATTAACTAACTTAATTACACCAAACAGTTTCAAACTAAAGATTCATTATTAACAACAAAGTAAACTCATCGTTTGTACACTAATTGATTACCTGAGTCCCATACAGTAACAGTGGTAGTCTCTCAACCTTGTTGGAAATTGCCTTTTTCTCACCGGTCTCCTTCCATCGTGCTCTTCATCCTGTTCTGCCACTTGGTGTTTCTCTTTGCCTTCCTCTCTGACTTCCTTTCCTCTGAATTGTCTGTCATTCCTGCTTCTATTATTTTTTTAGGGTCTTCCTGTATTTGTCCTTCTTCTGACTCATCTTCTTTGCTTTCGCTTGGATTATAGTAGTCCTTTAGCAGAGATACATGAGCTGTAGTCGTGATTTTCTTTCTTCTTCATCACAATTAATCTTTTCCAGTAAATGTCTGACGGTAAGACCTTCATTACTGTAAATCTTGATACTTCTTTTGTAATTTTGTTGAAATCCCCGTTGCAACTGTTGCTGCCTTAACTACCACTTCACCAACATCATAAAGAACTCTAATATATCTCTATTCATCATACTGTTTTATATCTATTCTGTTCTCTTTGAATCACTGCTCTGGATTCTTGTATTTCTTCTGACGGTCGCCGCGATGTTCCAGAAGTTAATCTTTCCAGCTTAGCACATTCTTGTCTGGCGTTATACCATGGCCACCTTAAATAAGGCCGCGGCCGTAGTAAATGGCAACAGCGCAATGGTGCGAGCACCAGACCGACTCGCCGTTATCCGTAAGCCGGGCCCTTAACATATATAATGCTATTTCTCCATTATTTGTAGGAATTTAAACATTTTTTCCAAGATATTCCTTAAATTTCGTAGAAAGTATACCTGCATTAAAAGTACGAGCCAATTGTAACATTTACTTAGAATTCTCTTGAAAATGAGCTAAGTCAAACTGAAGTAGGTAGTGTTATTTTTAGGTATCGAGGCACTATGAGTATTTTTTTTAATCAGAAACATTGTCAGCGGCAAAGTTGTACAAAAAGCATTATCGCGATAACTCAAAAAGGAAGAAAATATGTTACTTAACTGTGAATTTTTAATTTTACTCCTCCTTATATTGAGATGGGCTTTATTATAATAATTAACTCGTTTAAGTGTGGATAAGTGATCCAACTTATTGAAAAAAATGGGATTATTTAACAAGCATTGACTTAATGGGTTCACGACATGCGTTACAAAAGGAAATTCTATTTACATTATTTTTAACGAAACAATTTATTTGGTATGATAAATATGAAATAAATACTTCCCAGTAGTAATAAAAAATAAACTAAATATTCCACAAATAATATGGTGAACACATGTAGTTAACAAGAGATAAGCTAAATATACAGTGTGTTTTGAAAAGTGCGATCAATCTCTTAACTAAGGCGCGCTTTTCAAAACAACCTGTATTTACATAAGTTATTTACATTAATATTGCTAATTTTCGCCTTTTTAAATTTACGTCTGAGGCTACTTTATTTGACCTTATCTTGGAATAATTATTCAACAAAATATTACTAACAGTTGACACAAGCCATTTTATGATATATTTGACATCATTATTGCACGCGTAACAGCTTGGAGTGGAACCCAAAAAAGAAAATATACTCTGTTCACTCAAAACACTTAAAATGATCTTCTGTTTTGTACTTGATGAAATAAACAATCTTTCAAATTTTTCACATATTAACATCTGTATCACACACACTATATGTTTGACACATTTGATAATAATTTCAGATGGCACAGACAATCCACCACGGTTTATTAAATTGAAATAATGATCTGATCTTGACTTTTCAGAAATTGAATGCATTCAAAACAATTTTGTTTTTGAGCAACTTTAAATGCAGCATACCCACTAATATAAAATATACCTGATTTTTCAAAACCTATGTCGTCTAGGTAGTTGTAGTTGAATATTTCATAAAAAATATCTGCAGTGTCTTCTGGATTTGATAAACAATACGAACGGTCGAACACGAGATGGAGAGCTGTAGATTACCGTACTGAGCAGAATGTAATTCAAGTACAATACGAACAAAGCCTTAATGCCGAGCGGCTGGGAGCTGTGTCTGTGCGCGAATAACGCAAATTCTGGCGGTTACAGCACGAATTAAAAGTCAAACTTTTACTGGTTTGTTGTGAAGGTGTTGCCTCACGTGAATTTCAAAGTGCAGTGTAATAAACTTTTCCATTAAGTAAAACATTTGATCAAAACTAAGTGAGGTGTTGTTGACCTGCAATTGTCGGTCATAGTCTTCATCCTTCTTGCTGCCTTCTTTTTGTGGATCCCAGAGATAATGGAGCAAAAAATTGATAAAATACTGTCTTCACTACAAGTGCTAAACCAGAAGGTTGACAGAAACAACCTCGAATTAGAAAAACTTAATAAAAGGCTGAATGAGATCGATACGCATAGCAAAGCAATTAAGGAAGACGTCGAGTGCTTAAGAAATAAAATAGAAGCGCTTGAAAACCAAACTAGGCGCAACAATTTAATCTTCTATGGCATTCCCGAAGACCAGAATGAGAGTTATGAAATGTGTGAAAATAAACTGATTTCACTAGTGAAGGATAAACTCAACATTACGTTAACTGGCATGAGTATAGAACGCGCACACAGGTTGGGCAAGCAAGTGAATACCCTTAAGCCTAGACCAGTCATTGCGAAATTTTCCCATTTTAAAACAAAGCAAGAAATTCTTAAAAACGCTGTACATTTAAAGGGATCTGAGTACAGTATATCTGAAGATTTTTCCAAGGACGTGGTGGCGCAGAGAAAGTTCTTGTACCCGCTAGTTGGTATTGCTAAGAAAATGGGTCATAACTCGTATCTGTCGTTCAATTACTTAATGGTCAACGGGAGGAAATTTTCTAAAGCAGATATTGGAGTCATGCAGGAAGAGGAGAACTGTAGTAGGGAAGAAATAATAAGCAGGATTGCAAGAGAGGGCAGCGGGGGTCTTTCGGGAGGGCCGGCTTCAATAATGGATCAGGGATGGTCAACCACGGGCGGCCGCCAGAGGAAGCTGCGGAGCCAGAAATAGCGAAGAGCGAAACCTGAAACTGACGAACTAATTATAATGCACCAAAATGTTCAGTCTATAAAAAATAAAATTCATGAACTTGAAGTTACCTTGTCAAATCTATCTTTGAAACTTGAATCTGATGTCAATATTATTTGTGTATGTGAACATTGGCTAGGATCACATGAAGTTATTGCATTGAATAACTACTATGTAGCTGCTCGTTATAATCGTGTGGTCCTGGCTCACGGTGGAGTATTAATATTTGTTCATAAAGAATTAAATTTTTCGGTGCTGAATGTGGCGGTGGAACCAGTAGAAAAGCATTTTGAATTTGTTGCGATCAGTAGTGAGAATCTTATAGTTGTGACTCTTTACCGTACCCCTGATGGCGATCATGATATTTTCATTGAACTCATGCACACTTTATTAACTATGATAACTAAAAAGAAAAAATATATCGTGCTTTGTGGCGATTTTAATGTAGATTTTCTCGGGAACTCCAAATTTAAAACTGAAATATTGGCACTAATGTCGACTTTCAATTTAAGATGTACCATAACTTCACCTACTAGAATAACAAGCACTTCGAGCACCTCCATCGACAATATTTTTTCAGATATTTCTCCTGATTTTGCTAGTGCCTTCGTGGAGGACCTTTTTGTGTCTGATCATGGTGCTCAGTTGTTCCGAATAACTAATTTTCCTTTATTAACAGGTAACAGTCCGATTGTAACTCACTATACGAGAAAATATACCTATAGAAACAGGAAAAGGTTTCTGGAGCTGCTGGGCGCCACTGATTGGAGAGATTTGTTTGATAGTCATGATGTTGATGGGGTGGTTGATGTCTTCTACAAGAAAATATTGGCCGCCTTTAATGGGGCTTTCCCATTAAGACACCAATATGCCACGAAAGAGAAAAAGGGATGGATCACGGAGGGTGTAAGGAAGTCTTGCAGGACAAAGCGGGAGTTACTTATGTTAAAACGGATAAGCAATGACGTTACCTTGCAAGAGTACGTTAAAAAGTATTGCCGGATCTTAAAACAAACTGTTGTAGTCGCGAAACGGTTACACTTTAATAGAATATTGGAGAAAAGCGATAACAGAGTAAAAACAGCGTGGAACATCGTTAAACAAGAAACTGGAAAAAATACAAAAAAGAATAACACTAACATTATTATTAATCATGAYAACGAGGTCATATCTGACTCTTATCGGGTGTCTGAACTTTTTAATTCGTTTTTTTGCAATATTGCTAATCACTTAACTGACAACTTGCCTGTTTCCGGGAACCCACGTATCTATTTGAAAAATGTTTCTAGGAGCTTCTGTTCATCTTTTTTTGTACACCCCACTACTGGGTCTGAGATCGCCCAAGTCGTTCGTGAAATGAAAAATAAAACATCTTGTGGGTGGGATGAAATTCCAATAACCGAAATTAAGCATTCTATCGATTTAATTAAAGAACCACTTGCTCACATATTCAATACTTCGTTTTTGTATGGCATCTTCCCTAGTAAATTTAAACTTGCCTTGGTAAAACCGCTCTATAAGAAAGGGGATAAAACCTTGCTTGCTAATTACAGGCCTATTTCATTACTACCAACGTTTTCCAAAATCTTAGAGAAAATAATGTGCAATAGACTAACTAAATATATTATTACAAATAAAATCGTAAATTGTGATCAGCACGGTTTTCAGAGGGATAAGAGCACTGTTTCGGCGATCTCGGATTTTTTGGACTCTGTCGTTAGTCCTCTTGATAACGGTGAGGGGGTTCTTGGTATCTTTTGTGACCTGTCCAAAGCTTTTGATTGTGTTGATCACCACTATTTGCTGACTAAGTTGGAATTTTATGGAATTAGGGGAGTAGCACACAGCTGGTTTGCCTCATATCTAGACAAACGTAAACAGATGGTGGAAGTGTGGGGCAGGGGTTACTCATCTTCAACTGAGAAGTTCTGTTCGAGCGTACAAGTGGTGCAGCGTGGGGTTCCCCAAGGCAGTATTCTGGGCCCAATTTTATTTCTGTTGTATACAAACGATATCGTCAGCAGCATTAATCACTGCAAATTTACCCTTTTTGCGGATGACACCAGCATAATTATCAAATCTCCGGATAAGGAAAGGCTCCTTTGCAAGGCATCAGAGGTCTTGTCAGATATTCAACGTTGGTTCTTTGCAAATAAGTTGGTCTTAAATTGTGAAAAAACAAACAGCCTGTTATTCCTTACACCCCGTGGGACCGCGGAAACGTTAACTGTTAGCACGTCGTACGGCGATATCCTGTCCGTGGAGGAGGTTGGGTTCCTTGGATTGAACATCGACTGCCATCTGCAATGGTCATCACATATTAGAAAATTGAATAGTAAGTTGTCGTCTGCCGTATATGTGCTATACGTTTTACGAGATTTGGTTGACATGAGAACTTTGACCACAGTTTATTTTGCATATTTTCAGAGCCTCTTGCAATATGGCATTGAATTTTGGGGTAACAGTGGAGATATTTCTACAATATTTAAAACGCAAAAAAAAGCTGTGCGGGCTATGCTCCGATTGAAGCAAACAGATACCTGCAGGCAAGCCTATAAAAGTCTCAATATCTTCACTGTTACTGACATGTATATTTACAGAGTGAGTCAGATTGTCTTTTCAATGAAATCAGTTTTACCTGTTCACAGGGATTTTCATGATTACGCCACCAGGTACAATACGGAATTTCGGCTGCCTAAATTTAACAGGTCGTCATCACAAAATTATTATCTATATATGGGAATTAAAATATTCAATAATCTGCCAGACACCATTAAAACCAATGTACCAACTAAGTTAATATTTAAAAGAAACTTAAAGCGTTGGTTGTCTGGAAAAACATTTTATGACTTGAACGAATTTTTTGAATTAACTAAGTAGTTATAAAAAATATTTTTTTCTCTTCTCATTTTTACCACCTTTATTCTCGTTCTTGTTTCTCATGATTGCTTCTACTGATTCTTATTTGCTGCGTCAGTATGCACACGTCTGGTATACTGTTTCAGTATTCCGCTTTTTTTTGTTTTTTGTACTCTGTGCTGTGTTTCCGCCGTGCGCGCGCGCGCCGGTGCGGCTTTCGGCTGTTAGGATTGCACCTTAATTTTGATTTGAATTAATCCCATACGCCCACACTGGGCAAGGCCCACAGTCATTGTTATGAAGTACTACATTACTGTACGGTACATATGACTGTAAGGTATTTTGTGGGTATAATAATAAATAAATAAATAAATAAATAAATAAATAAATACACTTTTAACGCGCAGTTTTTGTTCTGCCTCAAAAACTTGATTAACATTTGTCTATAACAACCAAATCTACATTCCAAATTATCAGTCTGAAATTTTCCAGGTAAAATATAACGTGCATCTACACTTTCTAACAGCTCTTTTATTATTTCAATTAAGACATACGTTGAATGGTGTAAGGCCCCTAAGGTATCAACTGGTAAAAGACCTTTAACACCTGTTCGGCTATTTAAGGCTTGCCACTTCTTAAGCCATCCCAAAAATTTATTTAAAAACAGTAAACGCTCATCAGAAGTTGTTTTAAAGGGTTCGGATTAAGGATTTTAAAACGTTAGTATTAGGGATGTTGACAATCTCCACTGCTTATATATTAATTGTAAAAAGTGTGTTGTTCCAGAACTTTCTGAACAAAATAATTCTGTTGCAGCAATAGTTGTTTCACAAAACATATTAACCACCAGTTTCACATTTTGCCGTTCAAAAGAGGTTGGAAAAACAGATTCAGAATTTAAATTTGGTGCAGACTTCACCAACATACTACTTTCTTTTCTGTATAAATTAATCAAATCAGAAAATTCATTTAAAATAAGGTCTTCGTTTTCAGAATGTGGTATGAAAAAAGTTTTATTTTCAGACTTAAGATTTAACCAGTTATTCCTTATGTTTTTCAAAATATGTACTGTATCATACATGACAAAAGTTTTCATTGAGTTTTCAGGAATATGAAAAAATATTTTGTTAAAATACCAAACATAGTTCTATTTACTCTATTATTGTCAGAAATTGTTGCTACAGTTTTTAGATTACAGCTCTGCAACAATAACAATAGATTTTTAGTCATTTCTGATAATTCGGTCCCTTTAAGTTGCTTTACTGGGAATATTTTTACAAGTTCTTTATGTTTATTAAAAATAGAACTAACAAGAAACACCTGAATTGTTTTTGCTACTTCATCATTGTTGTCAAGGGCACAACCATATAATTTTTCTTGTTTGTACTGTAAAGATGGTTTAATATGAATTTCATCAAGCTGAAGAACGACGTACCTTTCTCTTTCGTGCAAACCTTTAAATATGCAATTTAATTTTTTTTTGTTTCATTATCTGTATTTGGAGATATATCAAACGAAGATGACAATTTTTGCAAATATCTTACATGCGGCAACATCAAAATCTTGTTCATTCTAATAGCATTTTAACATTTAACGGGTTGTAAATAAATAGCAAAAGCATTGAGAATCACACTTGTCGAATATCTTTTTTGTCTTTTAAAAAGGAGGTCGAACTGTTCACTTAAAAAGGTAAGCGAATTTATCGTACTTTCATGCTCCACAAGTTGAAATAAATCCTTAATTCCGTTCTGCATTATGTGCACTAAAAATTACAATCCACTTGCAGACTTTCGTTAATTACAGTATCACAGAATCTCATGGTTTCAGAAAGGTGACTTCATTTGATTACCGTTAGATTGCATGCAAGCTACGAACGATACAAATTACTTGTAATCAATTTGCCAACAACGTGCAATTGTGTCTGAAGGTCACTGGTAATCTTTATACTCCTACTAATCTTTGGTACAGTATCACAAGACAATTTGTAAAGAACAGTAGTAGTTATAAAACACAACCAATTTTCACATTTTAATTTAATTTCAGCGATGAACTGTCTTCGCAGAGCAATTAATACGCAGATGGGCAGAAAACAAATGTATTATATTGACATTTTAGAGTTACAAAAATAGGCATGACACTACAAACTTGGTTTCTAGTAAACAGTAACAATTGACTTCCTTTTTTGCAGCATTGCCAAACCAATACATAATAAAGTATCAGTGCCAACCTAGACATTGAATTGCAAACTTAAATGTCACAATGACAACACTCCCCCTCAATTCAATGGTCTTGTTAATTGTCTTTACACACAATACCCATCATGAACCGTAGCTTTTCAAATTGAGGACTCGGTAACGGTTTTTCTTCTACAACATCCAAACTTCCAGATTTGATTGGTTTGACTTCTATTAGAGATTTCACGGGGTTGCACTCATCCATTCTAAATCGTTTCAGTAAATTCTTTATGTAGACTTCTTGACTCAAAAACATTCCTTTGTTAAATCTTTCAATTTTTATTCCTAAGAAATACTTGAGACTCCCCAAGTCCGTCATGTCAAATTCTTCTTTTAAATCCTCCTTTGTTTTTGGTATTTCCTCTTTGTCGTTGCCTGTTAGAATTATGTCATCGACATACAGCAAAAGATAGGTTCTCGATGAGTTTTCTCACTTAACATATAAGCACCTTTTTTTTGTACCTGAGGAGAGGAAATCTTTTATAGGTGCCCCGCATTCTGCGGGGGTATGTGAGACTCAAACCCTCTCTAGAGGGCCTATACTCACTAAAACCCCTTCCCTCCTTAAATCGACCCACAAACCCGGTATCTGCTAATGCATTTCTTCAGGCTTTTGGGTGATTGCTCTTATTCCGGATATAGATCCTTTTCCTCTCTCTCCTTCGTATAGATGATCTCTTCTATATTCCTGGTCATCTCTTCCCATGCTTCTTCATCGCATGTCATGTTGCCTATGAGGTTGTCTATCATAATATCGTCCTTCGATAGGATGGCCATACGGCATCTTTGTTCCGCTCATCTAGGGCATTCTATTATTGTGTGTGTGACGTCGTCTATTCAATTGCAATATGGGCACCTGTCGCTGGCCGCCAATTTAAACTTGTGTAGGTACTGCCTGAAGCACCCATGCCCAGACAGCACCTGGGTCAGCCCGAAGGATAATTCCCCAAACTTCCGTCCCGTCCGCAGTGTTATGTCGGGTATAAGTCGTTTGGTCCATTGGGCTTTCCTGCCCTCGCCGGCCCACTCGGCCTGCCATAAATCGATCGTTTTCTTTTTTGTTCATTTACGTCTCCATACTCGTGTATCCTTTTCCTCTCCCAACCAGCAAGTGGCACCCCCGACATAATACACAGTGCCTCGCTCGATACTGTGCGGTAAGCCCTACAGACCCGTATAAGGGTGAGTCTTTGGATACTTTGCAATATCCCCTTGTACTTTGCGTGTTTTAGCACTTCAGTCCATATTGGGGCCGCATACAGGACTATCGAATGTACCACCGCGACGAGCAGTCTTCTCTTCCCGCTGCTGGGGCCTGCCGTGTTCGGCATTATTGAATTCAGCTGTTTAATGGCTGTCAACGCCTTCTCCCTCAGCCATGTCACATGCCTGGTCATGGTCATGTTTCTGTTAACAGCGAGACCGAGATACCTAATGCTTTCCGATGTTCTGATATTGACGTCTCCTGCCTTGAAGTATAACTCTGTGAGACTGCGTCTTCCGACCAATATCACCGCCTCGGTCTTATCGACTGCGCTTTTAGTTTCTTGCGGTTCATCCAAGCCTGAATCTTATCCACGGTCTCTTCGGCGAGGAGCCTGAGCCTATCAGTGGTTCTCGCGGTAACGACCACAGCCAGGTCGTCCGCATATCCTATCAGGGCCACCCCGGACGGGACGTCGAGCCCGTCATAGTAGATGTTCCACAACGTGGGACCCAGCACCGAGCCCTGAGGCACTCCGCACGTGATCTTCAGCCTCCCCTCTTGCCCCACCAACAGGGTTCTGTCTTGAAGGTACGACTCTATCGTCTGTCTCACGTTGTCGCCTACTCCCCTTTTTCTAAGGGCACCCACTATGCCACTCCAAGGGGCTGTATTAAAAGCATTTTTCACATCTATCGTGATCAGTAGTAGCCCAGCGTAGACCTGCCCTTAATGAAGCCGAACTGTAGCTCGGCCAGTCCGCCAGTGCGCAGAATTTCTTCCTGCAGGCTTTGATTAATCAATCGCTCATACAATTTGCTTCTTTCACCAAGCAGGCATACAGGTCGGAAACTCGGCGGTGAGTCGCGTGTCTTTTTTGGCTTCGGCATGAGTGGCAGTCTTCCAATCTTCTATATTTTAGGGAAGGCTTTATTCCTCCATAATTTGTTAAACAGTATTCCTCCTGTGATTCGCCAACCGCCTTAATGATACACCCTGGAACGTTATCAGGGCCTGGCGCCTTGCCAACTTTTATGCCTTTTACTGCCGCTCTCAGATTGTCGACGGTAAATAATTGAGGTTCCTGTGTGTGGGGTCTGTGCCTATTCCATCTCACCTTTGGGTAAGAGGGGAAAAGCTTTTTTGCCTCTGTCATGAGCTCCTTGTCCGGTAAGGCTTGCACTCTGTATGCCTTGAGCTTTTTTCTGGCAATTTGATACGCATCGCCCCAGATGTTGCCCTCCAGTTCGCTAATTAAGCAGTCCCATGCGCGCTTCTTTGCCTTTTCAATATTCTTGTTTAGCTATCTTTTGGCATCTTTGTAGACTCTAAACAGTTCCTGCTTTTGCTCTGGGCTTGCGTTAGTACGTTTTATCTGCATAGTGTATATTCTACGGGCCCTCAGGCATTCCGCTCGACTTTCAGCGATCTCCTCTGACCACCAGAACACCGGTTGCCGGTATTTTTTAGCCAGTGGCCTCTTTTTTGTGAAAGTTTTATCGCAGGCCTTCCTTATATTGTCTTGCAACTCCTCGGCTGTCTTCCCTACGCTGCTCGTTCTGATTGTTTCGTTGAAGTTTTTATGGAAATTTACCATACCTTTTACTTTAATGTACCACCCTCCGGTGTCTGTGCATCTGTTGGTCAACTGCTGATTAGTGGTCACATCGAACACAGTCGTCTTATGGTCACTAAGGTTCTCCTGTTCTAGTATTCGCCAGTTAATGATTATTGTTTGTAAACCTCTGATAGTAACATCAATGTGGGTACATTGTTCACCCCTTACAAACGTGGGCTCGTCCCCCACATTGGCCACCTCGAGCTCCAACTTCTCGAGGAATTCATTCAACAACCGACCCCTGTTATCTTCACGGTTTGAGCCCCACCGCTCCGACTTAGAGTTAAAGTCCCCACCAATAACTGTCATCAATTTCTGGTAGACTTATTTCTGAGACTTTTGAGACAGAATCTTTACATTCAGCACAAGTTTCTTCACCACCAGCATACAATCTCTTTAACAAACCAAACCGTTTGAAGAATGGTAAGCCGATAACACATGGTGCTAGAAAACTGACAACTATGAAAACTATTTTGTGTTTTCGTCCTTGAATTTCACAAACAGCCGTTGTCTCGCCTGTAATACCCATATTTGAACCTTCAAAGTTGAGCAGTTTTACTTTGAAGGTCGCACATTAGCATTAATTAACTTTGCCGCATCCAGATTCAGTATGTTCACATGTGCACCAGTGTCCATTTTAAATTGAATTACTTTTCCATTAACAGCTATTTTTTGTGACCAGCCTAAAGAGCCAATTGCACCTACGCATTGTATTGTTCCTATAAACATTTCTACTTCTGTCTCACGGTTTTTATCCATGTCTCTGCTGTCACAGTCCTGGTCTTCCTGAATCAGATGAACGTTCACACTCGGACAGCACCTCTCAAAATGTCCATATCTTCTACATACTCTACACTGTCTTTTAAATGCTGGGCATCTTGGACCATGTATGTATCCGCAGTTTTCACACTCAGTTGATTTTTTCTCCAATTTCCTGTCTGACCGTTGCATATTTCTCTTCACTTCGTAATTTGTTTTCGCCACTTTCTTTACAGCTTGTATCATTTCTGATTCGACTTCTAGTTTCTTAGACTGCGCCTCAGCTAGTTCTGCAGCCTTGCATATGTTAATACATTGTGTTAAATCCAAGTTAGGTTCCCTCAAAAGTCGATCACGTACCTTTGTGTCTATAATACCACATACTACTCTATCTCTAATCAAGCTATCTCGAAGCTCACCAAAATTACAGCTTTGACTCAGTTTTTTCAAATCCGTTATAAACGTGTCTATATTTTCTCCTTGGGTCTGTTTTCGGACATAGAACATGTGTCTGTTGACAGTTTCGTTTTCTTTTGGTTTAAAGTATTTTTCAAAGTGTTCTAACAGTTTTGTCCAGCTCTTTTTGTCAGCTTCCGGAATTTCCATCATTTCATATATTTCTTGAACTTCAGGCCCAATTGAACGTAGTAAAATTGCAGCATTTCTCTCTTCTTGGTACTTTTCATTGTCTTTTATACCAGACGCTTCCATGTATATCTTAAACTGCTGTTTCCACTTCTTGAAGTTTACAGCTACGTCTCCTTCCAGTGACATTACATCAGACAATCGTAAGTTTTCCATTCTTGAAAGATCACAGGAGTTCTATCACAAGAAAACCTTTTGAACGCCACAACTCACAGGTGAGGTTGTGCTCTTTCTTTAAAACGTAATTTACTGTACCACTTCTTCAATGAGTTGTTTGTTCCGCAGGTAGTGTATATAAAAGATAAAGTTAACAATATGACTGAAGCCCAAGTTATCCGTGAAGGAGATACTCCCCGTTCCTATAAAATTCGGCTGCCTTCAGGCAATATCGTTAACAGAAATAGGTATAACATGTATAAATCCTCACCGGAACAAAAGTTTATTTTAGATAAATTTGACAGTGAATCAGGTAGCGTTCGGAATCATACAATGATTATAAATGATGCTGAGAATGATGATAAGGTCAAAATAACAAGTGATTTTACTATAGGTAACTGTTCAGATCTTGATCGCAATCTGGTTACTCGTTCCGGAAGAAATGTTAAAAAACCAAAATATTTGTCTAATTACATCTTAGAAAAATAGTAGGCATTGTTTTGTGTTCTCATGTTATATTGTTAATGTATGTTATATAACTTTGTAGTTAGAAAAAGGGGGATGACAGGATATATCCTAGTGGGCATATTGTTAGAGTGACAGAAGAAGAGATGTCATCTTAGTATTGTATGAATCCAGGAAAGTTATAATAAACCTTGATTTGCATTCAATCGTTGGTTATTATTACATACTTGACAATAACTAATTTTTTTATGTTACCGCCTTTAACTGTCTTTTAACTGGTGGAGGTACGCACCGAAAACCCCGTCGCCCACGTTCGGCGAGATATAACACGACAGAAGCGTCGTCCCGTCCCCCAATGTCACCCCGCCAACTCCTTCACCCCTATAAAGTGATGTTATTACGATTCTATTGTTCAATAATTTAATGGCGGCATCTTCCTTCTTATCGACAATCCACTTGCCTTTGTTCACTAAGGTCCTCCTCTCTAACTGTTTGGTCCAGTAATGCTTGGGCCGCCCTGCTTCTATTAATATTAACTTGCAGATACCTGATCGTGGCCGCCATTACTGCGTGTTGGAGTCCTGTCTGTCTTGTACTGGTCCGAAGACCTTTTTCGAAGAGGGCCGCCTTTGCCTCCGGATATCCGCTTCCGCCGCTTTCATGTCCTCGGCTTTCACATAGGACGCAGGTCGCTACATTTCTGCATTCCCTTCTGCTGTGGCCCGCCTCACCACATTTATAGCAATTGGACCCTCTCTCCGGTCCCTTACACTCTCCTGCAACATGCCCAAAGCCCCAGCACCGGAAACATTCGGGAACATTTAGTCTTTCTTGGAACCTGCATATTGACGGGCCAATTCTAATTTTTTTCCGACTAAGTAGTTCCTTCGCCTTTCCTTCTTCTAGTTTAACGCCTTAGTGCGGTTACCTCCACATATTCCGTCCCGCACACATCCCTTATTGCGGATATGTCCTCCGCCGCTCCGCCGTGGTGATTGCATCCATGCCCTTGGCATGGAGTGTTGTTATCGTCTTATTCTTCAGCATTCTGACGCTTGCAATGTCCGCCAGGCCTTCCACCGTTTTTTTTTGAAGTTCGCGGCTTCACCTTGCTTTGTCGTGATAATAACGCCCCCCTAACCGATCTCCTTATTTCTTTTATATTTTCAAGGGTATCCCTGTCTGAGATACCAGTTTTAATTTTCTTTAAGATATCCGCATACCCCAAACCCTTATTGTCATCGCTTTCTATGACTATCCCGTCGTCCTCTCTGCCTTTTCTCTTCCTTTGGGCCCAAGGACCCTCCTTTGTATGGATCGCTACGCTTCCTGTCCCTCTCCCCGCGTACAAAACTTCGCACATCCTTTGGAGAGTCTCGGGGTCTATGTCCGACAGTGGGACCGTCGCCATGTGTTCTGTACCTTCTAACGTTTTTAGGTGTTCTTCTAGAAGTTCATATATGTTCTTAAGCATTTTGTTCTTGTCGGGGTCCTTTTTGTATATTAACGCGGCAAGGCTGCTCGTTTTAGATTCGACGCCGCGCTCTAACGTTCTATATTTGATTGTTCGCTCCACTAGAGCTATGCTTCCACCTGCCATTTTGCGCCTTTCTGTTTCCAATATTTCTGGAAACCAGGCGACAATGCTCTTGGTGGTCTCGTCATCTGTCTTTTGATCCTCGCCGCGTACCAGGGTAATGTGTTAGCACCCCTTCTCCAGTGCATTTCTTGTCTTAAGGGCGGCGTATTTAAATTCGTGCCCTTCCCAGTCTGTGTCTCTCGTTATGACGAGGTCCTCAAAAGTGTGTATGTCTTGTATATTTAGTTTTGTCTTAGCTGGTTCTGCTGGGTCCGCCAAGTCAACTTGACAACCCTGACATATAAGCACCTATCATAATTTGAATGTACATAGTTGAGATGCCGAACAAAGGTATCAAATCTGGCATTCCATGGTCGGGGTGCTTGTTTCAAACCATAAAGCGACCTATTCAGTTTGCACACTGACATAACCCGCTGGTTGTTTCATAAATATTGTTTCTTCAATATTTCCATGTAAAAAGGCATCTTTGACATCCAGCTGTATTGCATGCAGTTCCTTGGCATTTATTATTGCCAATAGTACTCTCACAGTCACTAGTTTTACAACTGATGCATAGGTTTCTGAATAATCAATACCTTCTCTTTGTGAACATCCTTTTACTACTAAACGTGCCTTATATTTACTTATACTACCACCTTCATCTCGTTTTATCTTGAAGATCCATGTGTTGTCAATGGCTTTATGTCCAGTAGGCAGCTGCATCAGGGCCCAAGTTTTGTTTCTTTCAAAAGAATTCATTTCTTCGTTCGCTGCTCTATACCATTCATCTCTGTCGTTTTTTTTCTCTATTTCCTGAAAGCTTCCTGGAACGTCTTCAACATAGGTTTTGGCATTTATTATTATTATTTTATTATTATTATTATTATTTATTACCGTGTAATCTTCCAAATAATGTGGTCTCCTTTCTCTACCACTGTGACGTGTTTCCTCTTCTTTTCTGCAAACATTTTCCATTTCTTGCTCATCACTGTCGTTATTTCCATAGTCTTCCGGGTCTATGTTTTCGTCAACGTTTTCTGTAAAATCTTCAATTTCTAGAAAGTCTTATATAGTTTTTGTTTCATCGAAGACTACATCACGGCCAAATATTATTTTCCTTTCTGTAGGACACCATAGCCTATATCCATTTGGGCAGTATCCCACCAATATTCATTTCTGTGTTTTGGAATCGAACTTTTCACGATTAATCTCCTTCGGAATAAGTAAATAAGCAATACTTCCAAATATTTTTAGCTTTTCCAAGTTGGGTTTCCTCCCATACCACATTTCCGCAGGTGTTTTGTTTTTTAATGCTCTTGTTGGACTTCTGTTAATTAGATATATTCCTGCTAAAACAGCTTCTGGCCACATATTCTTTTCCAATTTTGAGTTCAACAACAGGCACCTAGCTTTTTCGATAATTGTACGATTCATTCGTTCCGCTACACTGTTTTGTTGTGGAGTGTAACGAATTGTACATTCCAATTTTACTTCCTGTTTCTCAAAATATTCCATCATATCTTTCGATAAATATTCTCGGCCATTGTCGCATCTGAACCTGCTTATTTTTCTGTTTAAATGGGCAGTTACCATCGCTTCATACAATTTAAAGCACTTGAACACTTCCGACTTAGCCTCCAGAAAATATACCACAGAGAAATTAGTATAATCGTCTATAAATTCCAGTACATATCGTTTGCCATTATAAGATATTGGTTGAACAGGCCCAAATAAATCACTATGTACCAAATGAAGTGGACTCTGTGTGTGTGTGTGTGTGTGTGTGACCCATCCTTTTATGCCATAGTTCTGTACTTGAACTTTCCACATAAAGTACTTTTTCAGTATCCTTTGTGTATGTACACAGTTCATACAATTTACTCTTACTTATCTCCCTTAAGTATGTAGCCTCTGCCATTTTCAAATACTACTTTGTATTCGTTCATTTCAAGTTTTCGTACTGACAGAAGATTTAATGCCAGTCCTGGCACACAAAGTACATTTTTTATTGTGATTGGTATGACAGTATCTCCCACTTTTGCACTAATAAAGACATCACCAACTTTATTTGCTGTAAGTTATTGTCCTGATTTTACGCTTTCAATATTCAGTGGCATTTCCAAATCTCTTACATTGCATAGATGTTCTTCAGAGTAAATCAAATGTTCTGATGCTCCGGAATCCAGATACCAAGCATCATTTGACTTATGAAAACTTGTAGCTACAGGAAAACAGTAGTTATCCTCGTCACGATTTTCAGTGGTCGAAACTTTTGCTTCCGCATTTCCAGATACAGGTCGATTTTGCTTGTTTTCCCAGTTCTTTGAGGTTTATTCCTACACTCTCTTCTTGTGTGTCCCACCATTTATTGCGCTGTGTTTCACTTTTGGGGGAACTCGAAGCACTGGACATATCCAATTTGACTTGCATAGTTGGTTTTACAACAGGCATGCAACACTTGTTGAGCATAATGATCTAAAAAAAAATTGACTCCTGTTGGCCAATATTCTAGGTCCTAGATCAGGTTTTAAGTAATCTAATTTACTGTACACAATAACCCTTATCTAAGAAAATAGGCACGCTAATATTGAAATGAAATCGCAAATAGCACTATTAAATTAAATTATTATTCAGGCGAACCTTTTTGCCTTAAAAAACATCATTCAACACCTAACCATATGGTCACAACACGTTACGCTGTCAATCTAATCCCTTGTGAGCGCTGATGCCAAATTTATGTGGCCGCGGCCTTCTTAAGGTTGGCCATGGTTATACCCATGTAGCATCTGAAATGGTGTTTCCTCTTTGTCTTATTCTTAGATGTATTCATATCTAACTGTATCTTCTTCAAGCATGTGTCCCAGCATCTTTCATCTTCAACTGCGGTTTGTTATCAGGGATGATAATCCGGTTCACCCTTTCCATCGTTCCATTTCCCTGTGAATGTCTAGTTGAGTTTTAAAGTGTGGTGTATTCCTCTTGTTAAACAAAACTCTTGAAAACTCTTGGATGTAAAACAAGTTCCTCTGTCCGTCACAATTTCTGGCGGAACTCCATAATCCATCATCAAATCTTCAGTTCCCTTCACTACTACTATATAAATCAGCATAACGAGTAAATGAATCAATGCACACCATAATGTGTTCATAGTCTCGATTGCCCTTAACGAATGGTCCTACATTGTCGAAATGAATTCGTTCAAAAGGTCGCTCTGGTAGAGATATTGGATGTAATAATCCTAGCCTAGCCGCCAGGTACTTTATTCGCTAGACTTCCATACATCCTGCCATATGTCTACGTACAGGGTGGTACAGTTATCGTGCTTACCCAATTGAGTGCTTTATTTGAAATCTTGGAAAAAAATGTTTCATATAAAAGTGATAGCAGCCAAGGAGTACTCGATAACGTAATATAGCACATTTATACAGCGTTGCCAGATTTTCAGTATTGAACCAAAGTTCCTTTTTTAATAGAACCACCTATTTTTTATGCCTGATTCTGATTATTCATCAAATGAGCAAAAAATTAAGATACATGTGACCTAAACTTAATGGTTTCGGAGATACGCATGGGTGGTCCAGTTATTGTGCCCACCCAATTGACGACTTTATTTAAAATCTTTGAGAAAAATGTTTCAAATAAAAGTGGTAGCTGCCAAGGAGTACTCGTTAGCGCAATGTAGTACATTCACACAGCGTTACCAAAGTACTTGACTGAACCAAACTTGCATTTTTTAAACCACCCACTTTTTTATGCCGGATTATCATTATACATCAAATAAGCAAAAAATTATTAGGGTAAGTGGAGGATAGATGGACCACATTTTGAAAAACTCAAATAAATCCTTTATTCAACGGCATAAAATACTGAAAAAATAGCAAACTATAACTAAAAACACATTCTTTTCCCAAAAGTGTAGGATAGATGGACCAGTGTGTAGGATAAGTAGATGGGCCAGCTAGGGTAGGAGAGATGGACCACTACCAAACTTCTACTTTTTCTTCGCCAAGCTTCTTCCGCAACCTTCACACATGTTCACGAATGTTGTACAACCGTCATGCAGCCAGCGATTACACAAAATGCATTTGAACCGCTTGTCCTTTCGTTTCGTTACACGATAATCTTCCTTGCATCCGATACACTCATTTTCATTATCACTAACAATTCCTTCTTCAACAGATGAATCGCTTAATTTGACCTCTTCTTCCGATCACGTCGAGGGTGCCCTTTGACGCTCTTTTGTTAGTCCTTTGGCGTACTTTTTGGTAGTAGTTTTCCCACAAGGAATTTTCTTTGACTTAGATTTCTTTAAATCTAGCTCCTTCCTATTTCTTATGTATTCAGAAGATATTATAACCCCGGTGATGTGCCTACGAGCTTTCTTTGCGGCGGTGTTAATCAAAGGAATAGGTGATACGATGTCTAAAGCCTTTCCTGGAGTAACATTGTCAGATTCAACTTCCATGTCTGACGTAGTGCGTCTAAAGCTGTTAATTACAGACGGCCCTGGCTGTGACTCTTCAGGATTTTCTTGAGTTGATGGTTGCGAACTAATAGGTTCCTGTTGTAAGAATGCATAGTCCGGCACTTCATTGGGGTTGAAAGGTACGGTTCCAGTCGCTCCTAATGCAAAACTGCATTTTGCACAGTTGCCGACCTTCCCCATACTTCAACGGGTAGCCTTCCAAATTGCATCCTGTTTAATCGTTTGTTCGGGTCATTTTTTATCAAACATCTGCAGGCTTCGTAGAAATAATATTTCAGCGACTTGAAAATTGCGCAGTCTAAAGGCTGGAGATAATGTGTTGTGTGGGCTGGTAAACAGAATAGGATGACACCGTTTTGTTCAGCATATTCCAACATCTCGACGTTTCTGATGTGAGATGTATGACCATCCAATTATTAAGATAAATGTGCCCTAAAATTAACGGTTTCGGAGATACGCACCCATGAGGATTATTATCGAGGGGTGGTAAAACGGTTCAAGTGTATTTTTTATTGTTCTGAGATAATGAGCTTTAAAGTTTACTTGCAATTAAAAGTTCAAGCACAATTATTGAAAAAATATTTTATGGCAGTTTTTTCATTCATGAGTATAAACGAATGTCTGAGATCAAGAAAATCTCTAAGATTCACATTACACAAAAAAATTGTACTTGAACCACAATGTGGTTAAAAAAGATGTGGTAAAATGATTTAAGAGCAATTATAAAGAATTTTTATTTAAAAAATATACATTTTTTAAATACGTATTATTAATATGATTGCAAAATAGCAGTATCTTCATCCTAATCGTCATGTTCTTCTGGATCATCTGTAATCGGATGGATTTAGTCTACTTCAGATTCAGATCAAACTACGTGAGCTGGTTTGTTATTTCCACTTTTGGTGCTTCGTATTTTTTCATCAGGTATTAGGTTTTTGTAAAAGTCATGGCTGAGTGGTCTAATAAAGTAAGTAAATTATTATACTTAGCTGTCTTTATCTTCACCGAAGTTAGATGTAACCGGAAAGACGGACGTCCAACTTGTAACAGTCCCATAGAATTTGATGTATAATCAAAATACGACATATATAAGAAGTGGGTGGTTATATTTAAATAAATGCAAGTTTGCTTCGGTCCTCGAAATCTGGCAACGCTGTGTAACTGTGCTATATCGCGTTATCGAGTACTCCTTGGTTGCTACAACTTTTATTTAAAACATTTTGTTCTAAAACTGAGAGCACAATAACTAGAACACCCTGTACATATCGTTTCATGCCGCTAAACCAATACCTCTCTACTAAATACTGGAACTGTTAATCTATCCTAGGTACTGTATAATTAATCTTAACTTAATCGCGGTTCTCCATTTTTCCGTTTTACTGACTACTCTGGCGACGCATAACGACTATTCGTTTCCTTAACTATTCCGCAACTTTTTAATTCATTGACCAATTTTTCTATTGTTTTTCAGTCCTGCTCTGTTGTTTTGTGTGTGTTAACTTGTTTTATTGGAGTGAAAGGCACACCGTTATTACAAACATTTATTTACTTAAACATTACTACATTCAGTAGAACACTACTTGCTAACAGCTTAACGAATTACGAATGAAATGAATGCGCAATGCATGGGCGCTCGCTTGCGAACTCCCCACTTACCGGCAGTGTACTGTTGTCACATTTACCACATTTATTCCACAACATCTCCCCTTTTTTAAAGAAAAGAATACATAATACTTTATATTAATAACAGTAAAAATTATCGGAACATTTTGGTTTTCCAACACACCTTCCCGACCTAGAGACTTTAATGTCTCTCTTAAAAAATCTTTACATTCTGACTTATCCTTCACTAATACTCCCTTTTCTACAAAATTTTCTATATTCAAAGGTTCCTGATTTTTAAAATTGTCATAATTATTGTATGAGATATCATTTTCGGGTACAAGTTGACTTAACATGTCATCTTTCTTAAATAACGTCTATTCCTATATGTTTTGTTATTTTTATTTAGTTTTACTAAATAAGATCTTGGTCTGTTGCGGTCATTTTCCATAACCATACCTGGATTCCACTCACCGGTTCTGTTATCTTGCATCATTACTGGATCATTTACTGATAACTTTTACAAATCTTGGGCATGTTTGTCATAATAATTTTGTGTATTGATATCAAATATTGGTTTCAAGACATTGGTATTAAGCCCTTTAATCTTCTTCCAAACAATAACTCTGCTGGTGAAGGTGTTTTTCGATCAATAGGTGTATAACGATACTCCAATAAACCTCAAAAGATGTCTTTTTACCCGCAATGGTTTTTATTAGCTGTTTAATGGTTTGAACGTGTCTTTCGACAAACCCGTTTGATCGTGCATAATGTGGAGTACTTGTTTGCATAGAAATTTTCCAATCCTCCAAAAATTGCTGAAATTCAGAGCTTGAGTTCTGCGGATCCAGGTCTTTATATATATGTATTAAATCTTGTTTTATGTCTAGCAAACATATACTTCATGTTTTGAATTATTATGCCGGATGTTGTTCCCTCATATAATATACAAACCTCTGGAAATTTCGAAAAATACTCTACAACTAGCAAATACTGAATTCATTTGAATTCAAAGTCACTTATTAACTGCCATGGTCTTGATGGTAATTGCCTGTTTATGAGACTTTCTTTTTGAAGACTGTTTTTAAAACGCAAACAAATTTGGCAATTTAGAATTTTATCTATAATTTCTTTGTTCATGTAGGGCCAGTACACTAGCTCTTGTGCTTTGCACAATGCGTATAATGTAATTTATAAAAAATCTCATTTCTTAAAGATTTTAGAATTACAATCCTGTTACCCTTGAAGATTATTCCCTTCATTTCTACCTAATCGTTTCTGTTTCCAATATGGTTTAATGTTTTCCTTTAACTTTTTTTTCCTATCAGGTCATCAAAGTATTGCCCAACTGATCTCTTCTTGCAACTTCATCTCTTTTGTGGTATTCGTCTCTCCAAGACGTACGCTGCTGTGGCTTACCCTTAAAATTATAGCGTCCTCGCCTCGACATTTAAGTCACTGTACTTTTAAACACCTTTTGAACACCACGCCACCCGTTTTTTATTAAATACAGTAACTCTTGCAGCTTACTCTTTTTCAGTTTCCATTTTAATTTGCTCAAAACGTTTTGTACGCACACTCAAAAAGTTGATCATATCTATCTGCGCATTACTTTCAGTCTCATTTATTATAAACTTTACTAACTTGTTTTAGATAATGTATCAGCAAAATACGTGAGGTATATTTAACGCTGAAATCATAGTTTTGTAATCGAAATAGTAAAAAAATAACCCTTACCACAATATTAGAAATTACAATAATCTATATACCTATTTCAGCAGCTAAGCTCCACGTAGAGGACATAATTCCACTATTTAATGTTCCCCACTTGTTTAAGGGTATAAGGATCAACCTTCTAGAAAAAAATATTAACTTTGTGGAAAATGGACTAAGAAAGACGGCCAATTTGGAACATCTAGCTCAATTTTATTTGCTGGATGCATCCGAGTCCACTAGGCTTTGCCCAAAATTAACAGATGCACATGTAATAAAAAAAATTAATATGATGAAAGTTTGACTCGTGAGTCAAGTTTTCAGCAGAACGGTCGGTGGAATAATGAAGCGATTGTCAAAGTGGGGTATGTATTTGAATGAAAAATTTTGAGACCAGCCTAATCTATATATGTATGTATTTTTTAAATACAAAAACCTAGTACAATATTTCATCAGGGGTTGAACGAACTCTTGATTTCATTATATTTATGGACACTCTCTTTGACAGTCTAAATGGCAACACAAAACATCCGTCATTTAGTAAACCACTGAAGTGTGCTGTTACTGTAACATCAGACCATGAAGAATTTTGGAGAAGAGATATCACTGTGTTAGAAACTGCCCATTATGTAAATAGTGCACAGCGAAAAGTAAAAATACCGCGTGGTTAATTTAATTAAAACCACAAAAGGTTTTATAGCTCTAAAGCAGAAACTGTTATGTAACATAAATTATTTTTTACCAAGCGCTTTTTATCAAGATTGGCTGGAAAACTTTTTTGCCAGTGTGAGGGGTTATGGACGTTATAATATCAGTCCAAATGTGTCAAGTTTTATTACTTCTTTCAAAGCGCTTATGATTAATAACTTTTTTTCAACTCACTCTCTAAGTGCAAATTGTGAAACGATAAAACATCTGGAGTCCTAGACACTTTAAGGTCTTTTTTGACGGGTGAAGATGTTGCAGGAATATGTCACATTTAGTAATAGTTTAGCAGAGCGGCTGGATGAAACACACCCCTTACTAGGTGTAAGAAAAACACGTGTCGCAAAAGCTACAGTCGCCTATGCTTCAGGATATCTTGCAAGAAAACCTAATGTCTTGTTGTTAATCATGGACAGTTGTCCATGATTGATGTGACATGTCAATGGATAAATTTAAAAGTAAAAGCCCTAAAGAGTTACAAACCCATTGTTTCACATTTTTGTAATAAAATGCTTAACTCGTTGCGTTCGTTTTATGCATTGTTATTACAGGTTACCTTGCAAAAAAATTCGTAAATACTGTTTAAGTTGATAAATCATATGCACACACTTTAAAACTGTAACATACTAACATTTATTCTCTTTGTTTAATAATATTCTCAAAATTTAAAATTGCTGTTGTGAAATAATAAAAATAGGCTTATTACACAACAACCCCGCCTTTTTCTGGCAGCAAAAGTACTTTTCTTAATATATTATGAATCCGCCGCCAGATGTGTAACTTGTAAATTTGACAATTCATTATTCAAGAAAAGGTATAATCATTATTTTCCACTTCGAGATAAATGAATTAGTTTTGTAATTTAAGTTGTAATTGTTACATGTTTAGTGAATATTTTCCTGTAATGTATTTTTAAATAAAACAATAAACATGATGAAAGTTATTTATTGCATGTAAGAATATTAATGATTATGAGAAGTACTTAATTGGGTTTGCACGCCAATACTTTTTTTCTGTAATATATGGACCTGCAAACCCAATTAGGTACTTTTTATAATTATTATTAAAATAGTTATTGTTTGTAAGTAGAAATTTAGTTGGCAATGCCATCTGTCAGCATTACACTGACACGATGACAAAGCCACCCAGCTGCCATGGGATCTACTTCCTAAATAAAGTGACCTGTAGCCTAACAAGCTGGCATGCACATATCAACTTGACAGCAGGCCCCCACGGCACTTTTTACAAGTGGGCAAGTACTGACCCCATATAACACGTTATGCTGTCTGAAATATTCCGTCAATATTACACAGAAACATTGGATATGTTTTAGAAATGTTACAAATTATTTGTGAAATGTTTTAGAAACATTTATATATGTGGCCATGTCCGCTTTTATAATACATTGAAATATTTCAGGTTCATTTCCAAGAAACGTCTGTCTTGCATACACTGAACAAATGTGTCAGTATGTTATGTTTTAGTAAATAAAAAAAAACGTGCCACACGAAATTATATATTCCTAAAACTATACATTAGGCATTAAAAAGTAAAGCTGCATGCCATAATTTCTTAAGCCTGATTGCAGATTGTTTTAATCTTTCTTCTCCCTGCAAAAAATAATAAAGAATAAGCATTTACAATAATCAGTTTTATCTTACTGCTCTCTGTTAAATCGCAAAGTGCTCTGGCTTAGCCACGTTGCAATAAATTTCAGAATTGCTGATCCAGTAGCATCCGTTTTATGGGAACGCACCACGTCTACGATAAGTTTGCATAGCAGCAAATCTTTAGACGTTTTTCTTCTATTGCCACTTTTCATCTTGTAGCAATTTAGTTTTCACGAAATCTGAGGTTATATCAACACCTGAATTTTCTAGCGCCATCACAATTGGTTCATATTCGTCAGTTAGACCCTGCAGCATTATTACGTCTAGAAATTCGTTGTCCATTGGTTTACCGATTGACATGAGTTGTCGCGAAAGAGCCCTAATTTTGTTTACGTACTCTTCCTGAAAAAACTTAGAAAATCGAATGCGGTAATAATCAAGAGAAACTTACATTATTGCCGCCTTCATCCGTGGATCATAACAATGCGGTCACTCAGGTGGATACATACGCGCGGGAGACGCAAAAATAAAATATAAGTTACKCATCCGTTAAACTCAAACAGAKACAGTTAAGCCTCATTGAGGGGTTTTCACCCCATGTTCTCATCATTGCCTTGTCTATGTCTTTATCCCTTAGATTACATCATTAGCCAATGGTGTTTATGAATACCTCTCTTCAACAACTATAGCTAGTGTCAACCTGAAATAATAGAGGCTTCCCCGAACGCTCACGCTATATACAGGGTGTCCAGAGCTAGCGTAATTCCTTTATAGCTGTGTTGGATTTGAAGATACTCAAAAACTTTTTAAACAAAACCGTAATCAAATTATCTCCTTTACATTTTAAAATTATTTTCACATATACAGGGTGTCCCAATTTTCCTGGACAGCCGCAAACTTTATTTTTTTAAACGGAACACCCTGTATATTTTTGCATTTTTGAATTCCTTATCAAAAATAAAGATCAGTTAGTTAACAACACATGTGGTCTGTCTTGTGCCGTTTTGGAGATATCTTAATTTTTTTGTTAAATTTGACATTTGAAGTGCGCCCGAAAAAGCTCAAAATCTCCGAAACTAAAAACATTAGAAGACTGCGGTTTTTTGCGTTAGATAGGGCATAAAATGGACTTTATTTTCGATATTAATTAATTTATTTGAACTGAAACGGTTACCTAAAAAGAAAATTAGAATTTTGAAATATTTGATCATGGATAACTTGATTTTTTTAAATAGAACGGTATATTTTTGTTTTCATTATCAGAACCACAATTTAAATCTCTTTCGATTTTATTAAGGTATATTAGGGTCTATCTCTTACGGTTTTGTAAATATTTTCTATTTTCTAAATTTTTGGTGGAATTACACAATGTTAAAGTCTAAGAAGGCTTTGGAAATTTGCTCGTGCATCTTTAAAACAAAAACGTTAATATTTTTTTTGTTTTAGTTTTGCTTTTTGTCATCAGAAGCAAAATTTGATTCTTTTACAATTTGGTGTAACATATTTTCTTTGTATTTCTAACGGTTTAAGRCATATTTAGGTTTGTTTGCTTTGACACCTTTTTTGAGGCATCAAGCAAATAGACCCTCAATTGTTTTATTTTTATTTTTTGTTTTTTTTCAACATAAAATCTTAACAGCAGTACACTCTTGAAATTTTAGTGTTACTAATCGATTTTTAAAATTATTTTTTGCATAAAGATATGTTTACACAAATTGTCAAGTTAGCCATGGAAAATATTAAACAATTTTTGTTTTATAGCAAATGTCATTTCTGTTTGTTGTGTGTGTTTCTAAGTGTGTTTGGTGGTTAATTACTAACAAATAATAACGTCGTTAAGTAGAGAAGAGCTGATAGATATGGTTTTTATTCTTGGAGAATGCCAGAGAAATCCTCTGTTATCGTCGAGGGTTTATGCTGAGCGTTATCCAGATGCAAGAAAGGGTCATTGGGCATTCAGAACAGTCACACCGGAAATACTAGCCAATGTTGAAGATTCTTTCAAAACAAGAATAAGGATGTGCATTCAACAAAATGGCGGACATTTCGAACACCTTTCGTAATGTCTATTCTTTATGTAACGATATGTTAATTTAATTGTAAAAAACATATTTATTATTAATAATATTAGCCAATATAATTATTTTACACTAAAATTTTATATGTTCGTTGCTGTAAATATTTTATATTTAAAAAATAAAACAATTGACATTGCCCAATACCTAAAAAAGGTGTTCAAGCAAACAAACCTAAATATATCTTAAACCGTTAGAAATACAAAGAAAATATGTTACACCAAATTGTAAAAGAATCAAATTTTGCTTCTGATGACATAAAGCACAACTAAAACACAAAAATTATTAACGTTTTTGTTTTAAAGATGCATGAACAAATTTGCAAAGCCTTCTTAGACTTTAACATTGTGTAATTCCACCAAAAAGTTAGAAAATAGCAAATATTTACAAAACCGTAAGAGATAGACCCTCATATACCTTAATAAAATCGAATGGGATTTAAATTGTGGCTCTGATAATGAAAATAAAAATATACCGTTCTATTTAAAAAAATCAAGGTATCCATGATCAAATATTTCAAAATTCAAATATTCTTATTAGGTAACCATTTTAGTTCAACCAAATTCGTGAATATCGAAAATAAACCCCATTTTATGCCCTATTTAACGAAAAAAACTACAGTCTTCTGATGTTTTTAGTTTCAGACATTTCGAGCGCACTGCAAATGTCAAATTTTACAAAAAAATTAAAATATCTCCAAAATGGCACAAGACAGACCACATGTGTTGTTAACTAACTGATCTTTATTTTTGATAAGGAATTCAAAAATGCAAAAATATACAGGGTGTTCCGTTTAAAAAAATAAAGTTTGTGGCTGTCCAGGAAAATTGGGACACCCTGTATATGTGAAAATAATTTTAAAATGTAAAGGAGATAATTTGATTACGGTTTTGTTTAAAAAGTTTTTGAGTATCTTCAAATCCAACACAGCTATAAAGGAATTACGCTAGCTCTGGACACCCTGTATAGGGTCGCATTCCAATAGTCCGGATCGGGGGCACCTAATAAGGCTACCCTCTCCACCAGAACTATGTCATTCGAATAGCCCGCATTACCCCCGGAATGCAAGTCACCCACTCGACAGAACCGCGGCTGTAAACTGGGCACTGCGCTAGGGGTTTAAATCTGGTCAATGATCTCGCTCTCTCAGCGCCAAAAGAAAGCACAGACGGAAAGAGGTATTTCCGTCAAAAATGACATCATCATTGCCTACTTTTGCATCTCCTCGCGACGCTGATATTTCTCGCCAAAACAATTCGCTTCGATCTTAGTATTTATCTTATTAGCAGCGATTCTAAACAGAGCAAGAAATGAATAAACATACAGAAACACCTTTTATTTTAATAAAAACGTAGATACAAAAACAAAAGAACATGTAACATTCCATGTTACTAAAGTTTTCTAATTCCACTGAACACAAACAAACGCAGTCTTCGATGTAGGCCTTTATCTTCAAAAGCCTTTTCTAGTGCACTCCAAGCTTCAAATGCTGTTTTGCCTGCGTTACATGCGGATAATTTAAAGAATTAATTAAAGAAAGTATTATTCTCGATAATGCTTTTTCTTCGGGTCGCGCCCTAGCAGTAGCATCAGCTATTGATTCTCGTCCCGAAACACAGTACCAAAGTCCGTCTGACTTTAACAACGTACTCATTTGGAATTTCCAGTAACTGTTGTTATCGCGACCTTTCCATGCTAGTACCTCCGCCGATATTAAATTCGTTAACTGCCATGTTTTTAACACTTTAGATTAACTCACAAAACTGTTTCTCAAAAGTCTTTTTTCGATTTCATTCACTAACGCCCTGAACCCATAACCTGTAGTTTTTTTATGCAGGGAAGATCCGTTAAAAGACACAAAAACTTAACTATTTCACTTTATATTAGTGCCTAACACAGTACAAAGAAGAATCAAGAAATAAATTTTATAATGAAGGGGCTTAAGGATGCGATGGTCTCAATAAATGGCCGATATTTGCTGTTAATACTGTTAATAAAGTATCTAACCTCTGAAGTATTTTAGTCCCTGCTACTACCAATCCAAGAAACAAAACTATCACCAATACAACACCAGCGCGACAAATTCAAATAATTCCAAGTTATTTACTACAGTTCGTCCATCTGATCGACCTCGATCACACCACTTCTTAAACATAAATTCTTCCACATAACTCATAACTACATTAAATACATAAACAGTGTTTCATAAGGTCATAACATAATGTTTCTCGTAAGGTTACAACATAAACAGCTCAATCATAAAACTAAAACCATAAATAAGCTTAAGGCACACATAATTTGCCTAAATCTAAGTCATGTGGGTGACATCTTCATAAGGTAACTGTGTAACTTGAATCTGTTATTAGGTAATATCTGATTGATTTTGTAGGGACCCTTAAATTTCGGAATTAATTTTTTATTTGTTTCTACAGAAACGTCAGTGTTTGTTATCATTACAAAATCACCTATTTGTGGGGTTCTCTATGTTTTTTGTCATACACTTTTTTATTATACTTCTTTACTTTCTCAATACTTTTGCTAGCTTTTCCTCGTACCAATTCTTTTATCTATATCTTGTTTCAAAAACAACCTTACATTGTCACCAACTTCTCCCTTCTGTTGCACACCAAATAACAACATTGCAGGACTTTCACCTGTTGACCTGTTCATACTATTATTTATTGCAAACTCTACTTTATGAAGTACTTTGTCCCATTCTTCCAAACTAGGGATTAATTTGGACAAAATCGGAGTATTTATTCGGTTAACTCTTTCAACTTGGCCATTGGCCCAAGGTGCATCGGTAGCAATCAATGTGTGGCTTACATTTTGGTCAGCTAAAAATTCTTTATAAATTTATTTGAAGTAAAGCAAGGGCCTCTGTCTGAAACTATTCTAACTGGTTTGCTGTAGGTGCAAAAATAATTTTGTAAATTTTTGACAACTTCTTTTGAGTTGGTTGTTCTGTACGCATATAAGTTTGTGAATTTAGTAAATCCATCGACAGTCACTAAAATGTATTTATTCTGGCGCTTAGTTTTCTGAAGTGGGCCATAATGGTCAATGTGTAGCATTAAAAATGGCAAATTAACTTTTGGAATACTGTTTAAAAAACCTTCTTTTTTCCCACCTGCGGGAGAATATGCAATACACTTAAGGCAATTTTTTACATGTCTTAATTTTCTGCTTCAAATTTGGAAACCAGTATGTCGTAGTAATTAGATTATAAACTTTATCAACACCTACATGTCCCATCTCGTTATGATATGAATAAATGACATTCTGCTCCATATCTTTAGGTACCTAAAACAAAAGCTTGTCATTAACTTTTCTTTACAATAGTCCATCTCTCATCTCGTAAAACTTATCTTCTCTCTTTTCTAAATTTCTCTTATGTATATGTATAATGCTAATTTAACGGTGTTACAGTCAGTTAAAATCTTAAACTGTATACTCTGCAGGTAAATTCTGAATCTTTGTAGTGCATACACGATTGATAACATTTCAAGCTCGTAGCTATGTAACTTTGATTCTGATTCTGACGTTCTCTTACTAAAGTAAAAGATTGGGTGAAATCTACCATCGTTTTGTTTTTGAACTAATACTAAACCCAAAACCTTGCGAAGAAGCATCGCAATGAAGCTGAGTTTCGGAATTTGGGTTATACTAACACTGGGGTTTTAACTAAAATATTTTTTAATTTCTCAAATGCATCTAACTCAATAAAATTGAAAATGACACCTTTCATGGCAAGATTGTAAAGGGGTTTGGCTATGAGAGCATAATCTGAAAAATTCCCTGAAGTATGAAGTTAACCCAATAAAACTTTGTACCTCCTTAAAAGATTTTGGAATGGGAAAATTTGTGACCGCTTTAATGTTTTATGCGTTTGGTTTAATACCATTGTTATTTATAATGTAACCTAAAAACTCTATCTCAGTTTCAAGGAATGTACATTTGTCAGATCGCAACTGTAGTAAATTATCATTCAAGACATCAAACACTTCTTTTGGAATTGAGATATTCTCTTCAATACTCGTTGCAATAACAATATCGTCAATATAAATCACAGTTTTATTTTGATCTAGAAGTTCTCGAAAAGCAGTATCAATAAATCGAGTGAAAACAGCAGGGCTGTTTTTCAGACCAAACGGCATTTTCAAGTACTAAAATTGATCTGAAGGCGTTACAAAGGATGTATACTTGACAGATTCTTCGTCAACCATAACATGATGAAATGAGCTTTTTAAGTCTAGTCTAGTAAAGTAACTTTTTCCCTGCAATTTTTCTAAAAGATCATCAATGATTGGTAGCGGAGAATTATCACGTACCGTGTGTTTATTTAACGTACGATAATCTACACACATTTTATATCATTTTTTTCTTTACCAGTACAACGGGACTACTGAATGGGGATCTACTTTTACGAATAATATTCCTTGGCAGAAGATCTTTAATACTATTAACTTCTGTTTTCTCAACATATGACAGTCGCCTAGGATTAAAGTAGAATGACGTTTCACTAGTAAGCGTAATATGCATTTTCACATCAGTTTTTGTTTTATCGGGTTTCGGTGGATTCAAATAGTATTCATCGTAAATTCGGAGTAAATGACTTTTAAATTTCTCAGGAATACTTTCGCCAATATCTAATTCTGGTGGGCCTTCATTTATATCTGCATCTATTAACAGTGAATCATTGAGAACATCTTCAACATTTGGCTCGACTCTTTCAATGCTAAATTTATTACCTAATGTAATTCTCAATTTATCTGTGAACAGGAAATCCCTACGTAAAAAGCAATCGTAACTCATTGTGTTCTCAGGAACGACATACAACGAAATATTTAAATTACACCATCTACTGTTAGCTTTCCTTGAATTATCTCTAACAACGCTAATGTTGAACCGTTAATACCTTCAAATTGTTCGTTCTTATTTATCTTTTGCATATTACAATTACTAAATAGCTCTTGATCAAAGAAATTGGGCTACCTGAATCTATGATAGCAGAAATACCTATTTTTTGACATTCTACTTCCATCTGTGCATTCAGACGATATGATGGAATAATTGCCTTCTCCGGCTTGTTGTGCTGTCTGCGGCTTGATTCCTGAGTGCATCTGGTGCGCTTATCCTTTGTGTACAGACAGACTGTTGATGATCCGTTGACCCACAGGTGAAACATGATCCTCGAGGTCTTCTCGGCTTCGGGCAAGCATCCACTCGATGTGCAAGTTCATTGCAGTTATAGCACCTGATTGTTGTCGGCACTGTAGGGCGAGGAGGTGGTCCGCTGGAAGTAGGTCCTCAAACAAATTTGTTTGATGGCGGAACATAACGTTCTGTATTCGTATTCTCATTCATACAACTTAACAAGTGTTGGGTAGTTCGAAATTCTTTCATTTTCGCTGTTGCTTGCAAATGTGGATGATTCCTTCAATAATATAGATCATCTTGTTCTGCTCTGATAGGTTGAGTCGGTTTGCAAGAAGCATCTTTTCCATGAAATAATTACTAAATTTCTCTGTTTTTCTCCATCTACGACTTTCGAATTTTCTCATTAAACTAATAGTAATAGTCACGTGCATGTGCTTCCAGTTTGCTAATTATTACTAAAAGGATATCATCGTCTGCAGCATTATACAGACTTCTGACGGCGTCTATCCGTTTGAAATAATTTTCGACATATTCATCAGTGTGAAGTCCCTTGAATGGTGGTATTAAAGCTGATAGTTCTTTATGTTATAATACCACAGCAGTGGTAACAAGTTGTTCTAAATTCACGTGGAAATACTGTTGGGGTTCACCTGCTGGTGGCGAATTTACACCATCGCCACGTGGCGTAACTGGTTCGGGATCACGTGCTTTCATTTTTCCGTAATTTTTATTAATCTTCACCCATCTGGGCCGTGACTTCAATCCCAATTCTGACTGAAGGGGCTTAAGGGGGCGGTGGTCTCAATAAATGGCCGATATTTGCTGTTAATACTTACATTTCGCAATCGCTTTCCACATAAACATAGTATATTGGGATCTCAAGGTTAAGTTGAAATGTCAAACAGCTGATCGAGTGAGGGTCGGTAGTTACAGGTTATAATCGGTAGCGCTACTTCGTTGTGTATTTAGTTATAATTTACGTTTAAAATCTAAAATTTTACCGTAGGCGGTAGGTATTATTCTTCTTCCAAAACTAAAAATGCATCTCAGCATTTGTGAGGTGTTTAAATTTCTGGAAACGTCTCCGAATTCTAAAAATTTTTTGGAAGGTAAGGCTACCTTCATCTTCATAGCTATAAACAGAACAAAACTTTATACAATTTTTAGGAGAAGCTTTGTTGAATGCTGGGCACCTAATTATGTGTGGAATATCAGAGAAATGTCCCAATGAAATAAGATTGTTTGCTCTTTGCCTACAAACATCGGCACTAAACTCCTTGCCTCATGAGGTTAAAGGAAAACTGGCTGTAAGGAGTAATACCGTAGAGGTGGTTCAAATGAGTTGCACATGTAAAGCAGGTTTTGGTGGTAGATGCAAGCACGTACTGCTGCACTATTATTTTGCACAAGTTTACAGGTATTTATCGTAAACATAAATGTAAGTTACCTTTCTTCGGGAGTATTCTCAAACACAATTACAGCGGGTCACTTTAAATAATATAATAAAGTCTTACAATTCTGTTTACGAAAAATGGCAAATCAGGCCCGTGCGATTGGTACGAATAGTACATTGTTAAACACATTTTTTGCTCGTTTGTCTCGCCTTTGTTGTGATTTCAGGAATGATGTGGACAATTTGGAAATAGTGTCAGCTACTGAWGTAAAGTGMATTTTGTCACAAAAGAAAATAGGTTGCACGGAGATGTATAAAGGAATGCCCTTTTTGGAAACAGAATGTATGTAACAATCATTACACGAAACGGACATCAAACATTTATCAAACAAGAAGAAGATTTTTTTCAGATTATGAAAGAAAGGTTACCGAAGTCTGCATTGGCTTTATATAAGTAGGCATTACAAATGTACTTTGTATTTCATTAGTAAAACAAATTTATTTTTAGCTCTGGAAAAACCATTAAGGTCATTCAAAACATAAATCTGACAGAAGTATTGCAGCAAGATAAATACTTAGATGTAATAGTAAAACATGCATGTTTGTCAGAAACGATGAATGAGCTGTATAATATAAATTTTTCAATTTTACATAGCTGCTGTGTTGCAACATATAATTCTAATTACAATGGGAGTAATGTTTTTAGTACTTGCAAAATCACATTAGGTAACCGAAATGGATGGCAAAAGCAGCGACAGTTATGCGTTACAGCTTCACGGTCACTTACAAAAACAAGATTGGTTGGAGAAAACTTTAATATATTTCTGGCCAAAAAATTTCATAAACGTTTATACTGCACATGGCATTAAATGGGAAAAGACTGCTAGAAATTTATACAAATCGAAATTTGGCGTACAAGTTGTTGAAACCGGCTATATAAAAACAACAAAAACCCATGGTTAGATTGCTCACCTGATGGTATTATAATGAAAATGAATTACCTGTGAAACTGTTAGAAATTAAATGTCCTTATAAAGGTATATGTACTTTTGTAGTAGTATCTGAATTTTTTTACCAATCTTGTTTGGAATTGCAGCAAAATCAATGTCAATAGAAGAAGTGATACCTAAATGTTGTAGCGACTCACTCGCTAAAAAAAGATGTAAGCAAAGTACAGTGGGGACGCGAGACCACAGTAGCTCAGCGTAGGGGGTCGAAGTTGATAAAAAGATAGAAGAAATAAAAGAGGAGCACCACAGGTTTGATTGTTCCCCACTGTGCGACTCCAAATCTGAAAAGTCAACAATGATGGCCGAAATAAAAGACCTGCGAATACTTAACAAAGTGTTCGTTTAATTCCCAATCAATTATACCCATTAATAACGAACATATCAAAGAAAATCAAGATAAATGAAAGAAATAAGCTTATAATTATTAATTTATAATTCAATTGAACTGACAAATAATTATTACTGTACAAATAAGTAAACGCCAAAGCGGATTGGCGATTGCGGGCTATCAAAACAAGAATTACGCAAAAACTGAATGAATATATACTGAACGCCATCGACCAAACGCGGACCGTAGCGCTACGTTCAACTCGGCGCGACGCGATTAGCGAAAACCTAAAGACCAAACTAAATATTTTAGAAAACCCTGCCGCAAAAAGCCAATGTCGATTGGTACTTAATAAACGTATGCAAGAAAACAAACTAAGGTAAGTATATCGAATTCACAAAAAGAAATAGTTACTATTACACTAGCTACGACAATTCAAGGGTTAACACGACACAACAAAAATTTTAATTAATGTAAGTTCGCCAATTCTAATACTTAAGTTTCAAAAATTAATTATATCAACAACATTCGAACGGTAAGTATATGATGATTATAAAGAATTATTTTCAAAGAAACTTCAGATGGATTGTACTCATCACTAGTGTTGCAGGTACGCTGACTCTTCGTGGATGACGACGTCTAAACGTGGATGGCTCTATGTGGTCTATGTATCGATGGCCTATCGTGCTGCTCACTGTCTTATGTAACCCACAGGTGGATGGAACTTTGACGACAATTAAGAAAAGGGGTAAACAAAAGCCTGAGATACAGTAACTGATACGTAAGCATAAATATACGGGGTAATAAATGCTGACAAACCTCTGATGTACAGGTAGGTGCACTGAAAATTTCTTGGGCATCCGGCACACGGCCGATACTGCTTCGATGACGACCACTACGAATGTTCACGAAACAGATCCCCAAATTGGTGCTCGAAGAGAAATCCGGCACAAAACAACAAGCCGATTTGGTATTAATTATATTACAACAAATTAATACACGAAAAACTCGCAGCAACCAATTTGCTAAATCGCAATGACAATATTTATTTGCACATCGGCTTCAACGAATCACGTTCGATCAATCAGTCTCGAATATATTCAACGGTACACCCATATAGCGATAGCGACAACAAGGGAAACAAAAAAAAACGACTAAAGAAGATCAAGGTTGTAAACAGCGGTTCCAGTCGGGAATAATAATACGGAAATATGATGTTTAGAATTAATGTTTTTAAATAAATCCATAAAGGTACTTGTATTTTATTTTTTTTGCAAATGCAAAGTGTGTTACAATGTAAATTTTTGGTTGTTTCGTCTAAAGGAATTCATTTAAAAACAAATCACAAAATATTATGCTCAGGTACAATTAAGTATGGGAATTTTAAATTTAGAAAAATGTGATTTTGTCATATATTCATCATATAGTAATGAATTTTTTACTATTTTAGTCAAGTATGATCATGAATTTGTAATGTGTACACACATTACACACACATTATGTAAAAATAATGCAAGCATGACTTACCTGTACCTCCTTTCTAACATTTTTATATTGTACATTTATTTAGCCTTTGCTTGCATAAAATTAATTTATTTAGAACATCCTGCTAAATTCTTAAATTGTGTTATAATACATAATCACTGAATGGCTTTATATGGAAATAAAACAAATTTAAGTATTAGTTTTATTATATTGTATACCCCCTGATAAAGAAAATTGTTCATGTTAGCACCTTTAACGTACATTCTTTAATATTTTCTCGACAAATATCTTACAAAATGGATATGTTTCTAAAATCTTTCACTAGACAATATAGGACTGGACAAGTTGACTACTGCACAAATTATTGTAAAAATTTGTTCTGCCTTTGGCACCAAATCCCAATGTAACCTGTTACTTAGAATTTTAAACACCTTTATCCGCTGGTTGCTTCTTTCAATATGTACACGTGCACGAGCAATACTGGCATTAAGTTGTGATTCCTCAGCAGAAAGTTGATTTTTATTTCTCAMAAAAGGTGGTCTTATAACTTCAACACCTTTCTCTTCACAAACAGCATCAATTAAAAAACCATTACACCATTACAGAATCATTTGCGTTTAAATGAGCCAGTATGTTACTTTGTTCAAATATGAGTTTGTCAGAACTCCTCCCTCCATACATTTTGCTCACAGACATTATTAGACCAGACGGACTCATGCCTGTCATAAATTTCATGGTAGTACCAGATTTATAATGGGAGTACGCCCTGATACGACAGCATAAACACTTCAGCCTTTCTACGTTAATTTCTGTACAATCCAGTATAACTCTAATGTTTGCAAAATTTTTAAAACATGCCGGACGATTCCTTTGTATTTCATCCGCAGTTTAAAAACGTATGGCAGATTTCAGCGCAACCATCAAAATGCTCAATGTCTCACAAAAATATTTCTTGCATGTTGTAGCCGATATTCCACCAAAAAGTAATGAGATTGTAACATATGACAAATCTAGCTTAAGTTTGATGAATGTTAGCATTATACGCTCCCTCAACGTCAAGCTTTTTACACGCCTTTCATGTTGTGTCTTTGATGCTAGTCCTTCTATCAGGTCTAACATTGCCATGCTCTGTAAACCCGTGAATGTTTTTGGGAATTAGGGATGTGTCGGTCCGTTCGGACCCGTTCCGCGGATGCGGATCCGAAGGTAGATTGGTTAGATCCGGATCCACTTCTCGAATCGGTTCGGCTCCGGATCCAGTTTTGTTCGTGGAAGCCACTGTCACGCGCGGATACAAACAAAAACGGCGCTGTTTGCCTGCTGGTCCTGACCGTCAATAGTGGAGCTCCGCGGTCAGTCGTGAACCGTGTAGCGGGATATGTTTCGTAATCGAACCGACTGACTGAACCTTGCTTGATTTATTATATTTCTATTTCTTTTCGCTTTCAAATACTATTCAAAATGCGATATTTATTAGTTTTCGACTAGTATAAACTTATATTTTTCGATATGTTTTATTTTTAAATAAAAAATGTAAACCTGGCGGTAAAAACACTACGGTTACATAGAAACTTTTTACATTTTACACACATGACATTATTTAATTAAATACAACTAGATTAAAATTACTTTTCAGTTATTTTAGATTATTTTTATGCTTACATGCTCATCATTAATAAAATATTCGACCAAAGATTAACATTTCTCAGAATTACTATCACTTTATGATCGTTATCTTAAAACTGCTATTTATTTCCGATTCTAACACCTTCTTTTAATTTATTATTGCATGAAGCTTTTCAGCACAATTTTTAGTTTTTTGAGTAATATTTTACTATGAAATACTTAAGAAGGCAGTTTTTATCAATTTATTAATTTGTGAAAATCATTTTTACATTGTTAGGATTTTTTGTGCTTTACGTTGGACTATATAAACAAGTCTGTACCTATATAGTATATTTATTTATATATATTTATTTTTGCATATAATATATACAGTATTTATATTATGAACATATGTTATAAAAAGAAGAGAATATAAAACAAACACAGTACATTATATATCTAGTTCCTTTTTGCTGTTATAATTAAGCTTGTCCGTGATTAAAAAGGTGATTATGCTTAACCACGTATCGACAAGTTGGACAATTCTTTGGCTATTTTTGGAAATTCTACCAAATTTTGAAAGTGGGAATGAATTAGCATGTTAGTGGTTTTTGAACCTCTTTTCTTATAACTGAAGGGCTACTTCATAGTTTGATGCTATTATGTCTAAAGATTCAACAACCTTGGCTAGTATGGGTCCGAGAACTGACTTTAGACTAAACTAGAGATTTGAACCCTTCGAAGAATCTTAAAAATTGTTCAGGTTCTCCGTTGTATGTTTTCATTTGTACGATGGGTAATTTTACTAGCTTGTTTGGTGCTGCTACATCGGTTGTTTGCAGTGAAGCTGTCACGGGCATTTGATCTTGAACTGCTGTGATTTTAGGTGATTGTGAGCGCGTGGACACTACAATGCTTTACGACTCTACTGCATTATTGCTAGAAATTGAGGAATGATCTTTATGTGCTCTACTTTCATTTTCCTTACATTGGGCAAAATTCGAATTTAAAAGAAATTCGGCGTTGGCTAAAGCGTCAAAATACGAGTTTTCAAATTCACAATATTCTTTGTAGCGCTTTTCTACATTCTCTTCAGTTTCAATGGCAAGTATATTTCCGTAAATGCTTTCATACTATGAGAGAATGTCTTTGAATGATTGAATTCGTGATTTTAATTGTAACGCTTGTAACGTGCTTTTATTTGGCCTCTTTTACGAGTTAATGTAACTAGAACTTGTTCTGACATTTTGTTCGGGTTACGGGAAATGTAAAGCTTTGAATATACACTTTGTATAACACACGAACTTTTGTTATTTTTTAGTTGTACTTTCAAAGCTTGATACCAAAGAAACTTGAATACAGGATATGAAAAAAAGACTTATCTGCATTTCTAAGCTATTCTGAGATTATGCATACTCTATCTGGCTGATTGCTGGCTTGACTGTACTGTAGTATATAGTTTGTCAGCTGTTGTACCTCGATCTCAGACTTCTTGTGCCAACGTGTAGGTACCTCCTGATTGTGCTATTGGCAACCGGTAACCTCCTGTATGGCACGCGAGGTTAGGTTAACAATGACCGTTGCAGCGGCGGCGATTTCTGATGCAGCTGAAGTTAAACTGTAAGTCCTTTCATYTTTTATTTTATTTTATTACTTGAATAGTAAAACACAAGAATGAATCGAAGGATCTCGTTTTTATTAAACTTGAACGTGACGTTCTCACTTCATTATATTACATACTTGATAAGATATAGATAGGCACTGTTGACTAACATGATTGCCGGTTTATATTTTACAAACGTGCGGTGGAGCTCGTAGCATCAACAAATGTAAAATATACACGCTATATGGCGTATGATTACTAGGTATTACACAAATTCCAACACCAGTTATTTCGATTTTTATTTATTTTTTAAGCAATTGGGGGATTCAACTTAACTAAAGCACAACATACAATTACCATATTATMAATTGCTTGAATGTTGTCTACATACKTCGCTTTTGCKATGCTTACTTGCACATGATCGGAAGAGAGTATTTTTATTTAAGTAGTGAAATCACCCTTTCTACGTGAATTCTAACGGAGGACAGCTTACGACTTGATTCTAGTTGTTCTGAAGGCATTTGCGGTTGCCTTTTTAAAACTAGTGTTTTGACACAACTTCTCTTACACAAAAGCCTTTTTCAGACAATACTAAATCGCCTGGCGTAAGTTTGTCAATAAAACCACTAGTCTGTAATACACTTGTCACTCGCCTTACATCCATAGGCATTAGAAATAAAAATAACGGAACCCTGAGGATTTATTCCAATTAGAAACTTCATAGTATGGTGATGCTTGTAGTGAGAAAAACTGAAGCAGCTAGGATTTCCAGGTTTTTCAATAAATATCTCAAAACAGTCAATTATGGTTAACACCTTCCAAATGCTTCCTTGAAGCACTCTGGCATAGTTGAAGTAATTTCTTCCCGTTTTGGCCAATACTCGTACACCAGCCATTTCAATCTGTAATAAAGTACATTCAGTACTTAAAAAAATGTTCTACTTGCCGTTCTTCTGTTAATATTAAATCCATATCCTAAATCCGTGAAGAGAAAATTATGCCGCAACTTGATCACAGTTAAAACAAACTGTTGATTTCAACAGTTTGTATATTTAGATCTAAATCTGTTCTAGTGCTGTCAATATTTGGTTTTATGTATTCATACAAACACTTCATCAATGCATAGTGTTTCATCCTGTGAAAAAGCATGTCTTTGTGTCGTTGTCTGCAAAAAATTCTAATTTCAAAGTAAATTAAGCTAGACGCCTGCAAATTGTGAATATTTTCATGAGCAAAATTGAGTTCTAATTTTAATGTTATTTTCAAGGTCTAAAGATTCTTCAACAGCTTCTATTTTCTCAGTTTCATCACACTCTGCATAGTTGTCTGCAGATGATGATTTAATGCTCCAAAAATCTTTGAGCTGCCATAAATATAAAAAGCATTTATCTTACGAAATTATAATTATTACGTTAGAGAACAGATTCGTGTTAACGTCACTTAAACACTTTGATTCAGTACTTTAGTGTATTTCCTATGAAATACAGTTCTAACGTGATCAAAGTCTAAACTACGAATGCTTTTCAACTAGCTGATGGATTCGCTGATGCAGCGTGTGACATCAGCTCGCCGCGGCATCCCAGAGCCCGGAGGTGTAAGGTAGCGATCCAGGGACGTACTTGGGCGAGGGGCGTACTTAGGCACATAATTTATTTAATTTATTAACAGTATATATACCTACATAATAAAGGCCAAAGTACAATACAACTTAACTTAACAAGTTTTGTCATTTTTTTTAGCTGTTTTGTCGTCGTTGTCGGGTACACCCCTTTTTCTTCCTTGTTTCTCTAGTTATTTCAAATTTAAATATTTTATACGAATAAACAAGCGCTGCAAAAGATATTCTTTCGCTACATCGCTTTTAAGGTGGGACGCTTTTTATTCACGATTTTGACAAATTTTTGGGTAATACTGGAATCTCGTTTCAAACATTGTATTCAGGTAGCGACAATCTTTCAGCCACTGTTCTGATGGTTCCGTCAGACCTCCATAAGAAAAATGGGATATCCATTGTATTGCGTCCCTGTTAACCCCTTAATATTATGGAACCCCCTTTACTGGCCTCCAATGGTTGGTTGGTTGCATAACCACAGATGGCGCCTCTGCTGCTTAGCAATGAAACAAGACACCGCGCAGGCGCCATGGAGAATAATAACAACATGGCCGCTAAAAATGTGGACGGCGTTGCAATAGCCTAGAAAAACTTAGAAGCCCCATAGCAGCCGACAAAGCCCAAATACCACGCCCTGGTGTCGACCCATCTCCGAACAAGAAAGCAGCATTCTCGTCCTTGGGCCTTACCTTCGTCGGAAGGACCTCTACCAATCGAAAAGGCATCGCATGACAGGTCTACGCTGCCGGCCTGGCAGGTGACACTTCTCGCACTAGACGACCTACTGAACATCCTACAAGCTCTCAGAGGACCACGGCTAACTTCTCTACCTTTCACTGCAAGTACCGAACACCAAAGAATACATTAAATTATCTTTGTTGAATTTAGTCAATGTACTTGCAAATAAACAGCAAAGTTTACTTAGCTATATCTTTCATTATACAGTCCACTTTAATAACCAGCTTGACCTTCGATTAGGGTCCGTAATTAATCCATTGGTCCTTCGGGCCGGATAGATCGTGGTCAAAATTGTTGCTTTAGAAAGCTAAGTCTGCTTTGGTGAGTTTGCATGTTTGAAATTTAGTGCTTCTTTGTTGGATTGTCGTGATTGCATTTCGATAGGTTGTTGTGGTTGCAACTCGGGGCGCGTTAGTTACTTGTTGAGTTAAACGTAATCTTAACGTTCGTAATCAGATCTTGTTGTATTTGTGGAACGTAATTCGTTACTTTGGTTTATTAGTCTTGGATCACTGTGCATTCACATTTGTCGTTCGAACTGTGCATTGATCGAAATTATTAGCTCGTTCTATCGTAGTACGTTACCCTGAATAAGATGTCGGCCAAACATTCGCAGCTTATAGCATCCCGCAGTATAGTTATTAATCGAATTTCAGAAACAAAAGCTTTAGCACAACAGGCTGTTGAAAACCCTTGTATCAGAAATCTATTTAAGGTTAGATTTCCTAGTGTCAAATCCCTATACTAAGAATTTGAACAGTTGCATATTGGTATTATAAAATATATTACTTCTCAAAAGGAATCTGACTTAGTAGCCGAAGAAGAGGTTCGAAAGGGCGTCGACGATAATTATTATTACATTTTGTCGCAATATGATGTTTTGTTTGGTCAAGTAGAGGAGCGTTCACCTCCAAATGTCAAGTCGTCTGTTTCATTATCGACTCCTAGTGTTCGACTGCCTAAACTCACACTTCCTGATTTCGACGGTGATTTAAAATCATGGCCTACTTATAGAGACATGTTCATTTCGGTGATTCATCACAATCCTACTCTTACAAATATCGAACGCTTTCAATATTTGATTTCGTCGTTGAAAAAAGAGCCATTAACTCTGGCAAAGACACTACCAATGACAGACATGAATTATCAGGTTGTATTCGACACGTTATTAGAATGGTATAACAACACTCGTAATCTCGCTACGTTTTACTGGCATAGTATTCAGGATCTGCCTTCTTTAAAGGAAGAATCCGCTAGTGGCCTTCGTAAATTATTGAATAGCGTCGTTGAAAACCTCGAGGCCTTAAAAAACATAGGTCTACCTGTAGCACAGTGGGACTTCATATTGGTAACAATACTACTTGATAAATTAGACAATGAGACTCGAAAACAGTTTGAACTCAAGGTCACTTCGCAGGAAATTCCCAAATGGGATATCTTAGTCAAGTTCTTGAGGGAACGTTGTCAAGCTTTGGAAGCTTGGACGTTAAATTCGCCAAAGTCGTTAAAGACTCCCATCTCAACACCTCGATAGAAACAGTCATTCGTGGCCACATCCTCATCTATGAATAGTTCGTGCATTCTTTGCAAGGAAGCTCATATGTTGGCCAAATGCTCGCAGTTTCTCGCAAAGTGCGAACGCGATCGTTACAATTTCGCTAAACAGAACCGTTACTGTTTAAATTGCTTGAATTTGTCGCATTCTGTTTCCAATTGTCCATCGAAGTATTCTTGTAGGTTTTGTAAGGCAAAACATCACTCCCTGTTGCATTTTCGTGATAGTAAAACTGAATCGCCAGCAGCTTCACCGCAAGCAATAGTATCTTCAGTTGCACCGATTCAGCCAAGTACTAGCCTATCTTCCACAGTTAATCAGAAATTAACTACATCCTCTTCGACTCACGTGCTGCTTTCCACCGTTCGGCTTTATGTTAGAGATCGACACGGACGATTCCAAGCTGCTCGTGCTTTGATTGATACTGCTAGCCAGGCATCATATATCACATCTAGATGCGTCCAACGTCTTGGACTTCTTAAACATCGTCATGCGATTCCCATATTTGGAATTGCTCAAACTACTACTAAGGTATCGCATAGCGTTACCACCCAGATATCATTTTCAGAAGGTTCTGTCAGTCGCTTGTCTATTGAATTGTTTGTGTTGCCACAAATTTGTGGTCAACTTCCTAGTCTACCTCTTTCGCCAGATTTATTGTCTGATGTAGATCCCAACCAATTGGCCGATCCTTTGTGGTATCAACCAGCTAACATAGATATCTTATTGGGAGCAGATGTATGTCCGTACATTCTGATGCCTTCAACGGGTTCCATTTCTCAATTTTCCCCAGCCGTCATCAATACAATATTCGGCTTAATATTGCTCGGACCCATTGCACTGGATTCGATTCCCGCACGTCGTATTGAATCTTTACTTTGCGCGATTGATACTAGTCTAGACCTTACTCTTCGTTATTTCTGGGAAGTAGAGCAGGTTCCTTGTAAGATTTCGGAAGCTCCAGAAAATATTGAAGCTGAACATAACTTCCTCTCCTCATTGTCGCGTACCCCCGAAGGTCGGTTTTGCGTTGCATTGCCGTTCAAGGGTACACCTCCAAACTTCTGTGGCTCTCGTGATATCGCTGATCGACGATTGTTGTCTTTGGAAAAGCGTCTTTTGCGAACTCCTGACGTTAAAGAGCTATACAAAACTTTTATGTTGGATTACTTAGAATCGGGACATATGTCGTTAGTTTCACCAGAAAATGTTCCACCTGATGGATACTTTATTCCTCACCATTGCATCTTAAAAACCGATAATTCGCAAAAGAAAATTCGCGTTGTTTTCGATGCTAGCACTAAGGATTCGAACCAATTATCGTTGAATGACACCCAACTAGTGGGACCTAAATTGCAAAGTGATATTGTGACTTTGCTATTGAATTTCCGCTCGAATCCCATTGTTTTAACTTGTGACGTTCGCCAAATGTATCGTCAGATTCTCATTCTCCCTGAACATCGTAAATATCAAATGATCCGTTTTAGATTCGATCGTGAACAACCCATAGAGACCTACCAACTAAATACTATTACATATGGAGTATCTTCATCCCCATTTCTAGCTATTAGGACACTTGTTGAACTTAGCAAAATTGGTAGAGACACATATCCGTTAGCTTCTGCCGCGATAGATTCTTGCTTGTACGTTGACGACATAATTTGTAGTGTTCTTTCCCTTGAGGAAGCCATTGAACTGCAGAACCAACTAGTTCGTCTATTTAGCTCAGCTTGTTTTGAACTTCGAAAATGGTCATCTAACTGCACGGAGCTGCTTGAACGAATTCCTGAAGAACATCGCATATGCCATACATTATCATTTGAATCCGATGGAATGGTGGCCTTGAGAATTATGGGTTTACAGTGGCATCCCTCATTAGACTGCTTTTCATTCCACGTAACTCAGCGGGATTTAGGTTGCACGAAACGTGCTATGCTATCAGAAATAGCGCGAATATACGACCCTCTCGGCTTCTTAGGCCCAATCACCTTCTTGGCTAAACGTTTAATTCAAATGCTTTGGATGTCAGGTACTGACTGGGACGATGAACCCCCTTTAGAGATCCAAAATGCATGGAGTCGACTGAAAACGGAACTTCAATTGCTCACAGCCGTTAAGGTACCTCGATTAGTATTTTCTCCGTCGTTGTTGTCGTGTGAAATTCACGGTTTCTGCGACGCTTCTGAGGCAGGTTATGGCGTAGTTGTATATTTTCGCGTCATTCTTACCGATGGTTCCGTAGCGATTCAGTTGGTCATAGCTAAATCGAAAGTTGCTCCCATTTCTCGCCTAACTATTCCACGCTTGGAGTTGTGTGGTTCAGTTCTTTTAGCTAGACTCATCAGCTTAGTAGTTTCTGCCTATCAGAAACGTATCACCTTCGATTCGATATATGCTTGGACCGACTCCAGTGTCGTCCTGCACTGGATCAAATCGTCACCGCACAGATGGAAAACATTCGTTGCCAATAGAGTTGCATATATTCAAGAGCGCGTTCCGCCTCGTTGCTGGTATTATGTGCCCTCGTCAAGGAATGTTGCTGATATCGTTTCTCGTGGTTGTTACCCCAGCGAGTTGTTGAACATTTCCTCATGGTGGGCGGGACCCGACTTTTTGATCTTACCACCAGAATCTTGGCCTGATCAACGTGAGGTGCCAGATTTGCTTTCCTTTACTGACCCAGAGCAACGTAAGATAACTCTCACAACGCAAAATATACTCCCTATTGTATCAACACTGTTGGATTCCCATTCATCACTTCGTAAGGTTTGCGGAATTGTTTCATACGTTCGTCGCTTCATTTACTGGAAGTTGAGGAAAGCGCACCAATATCCCTCTGGATCTCCTTCCAAAGTAGAAATTTATCAAACATTAATGTTTATGGTCAAGATTATTCAACGACTAGTATTTTCTGATATCATTGAAATGGTTGTGTCAAACCAGARGCTTCCCAAGTGGTTGGCTAATCTATCACCTTTCTTAGATCACGAGGGGATTCTTCGGGTAGGGGGACGATTCTCAAACTCTTCCTTGTCATATTCATCCAAACATCCGGCGTTGTTGCCTAAAGCCCATCGGTTGACTGAACTTCTCATTGTACAAACTCACTGTGATCATTTTCATACTGGTATCACTACCACACTATATCTGATTCGTCAGAATTTTTGGATTGTGTCTTCGCGCAGAGCTGTCCGGCATTACTTGTCTCGATGCAATCGATGCTTTCGGGTCAACCCCTCTACCTTTCAACCGATAATGGGTAATTTGCCTTCTCTTCGAGTTAGTGAAGCTAAACCGTTCCTTACAACAGGATGCGATTTTGCTGGACCGTTTAAGGTCACAATGGGTAGAGTGAGAGGCGCTCGAACTACTAAAGCGTATTTGTGTCTTTTTGTTTGCTTCGCCACCAAGGCTCTTCATCTGGAGACTGTATCTTCGTTATCTAGTGAAGCTTTTATCGCTGCACTTAGACGTTTTGTTGCACGACGTGGGCGTTGTGCCCATATATTCAGCGACTGTGGCACGAATTTCATCGGTGCCAATCGTGAATTAGTGAGGTATTTACATCAATCTACAGAACAGGAAGGAATCGAATGGTCTTTCAATCCTCCATCGGCCCCGCACTTCGGTGGCCTATGGGAAAGTGCCGTTAAATCGGTAAAATTCCACGTAGTTCGTGTTATCGGTGAGCAAATCCTTACGTACGAGGAGTTGAATACAGTCTTTGTGCAGATAGAGGCAATTTTAAATTCAAGACCGTTATGCGCTATGAGCAACGATCCGAATGACCTGAATAGCTTAACTCCCGGTCATTTTTTGACTATGGAACCGCTCACAACTGTTCCTGATAGTAACTTGATGCACACCTCAATGTCTCGTTTGTCGCGCTGGCAACTTGTTCAGCGGATTCATCAAGATGTTTGGAAACGCTGGAGGAACGAATACCTCCACAGCTTGCTTCAGAAAAGCAAGTGGTACCATTCTAAACACTTCGAACAGGCTGATGTGGGCACTCTTGTGTTAATCAAAGAGGAAACGTTGCCTCCTCTCAAATGGCGTTTAGGTCGAATCATTACCGTACACCCCGGCACTGACGGTATAGTGAGAGTTGCAACAGTACGTACAGCCTGTGGCAATCTCAAGCGACCTCTAACAAAGTTAGCTGCTTTACCTACTCAGTAGAATTAACCATTAGTTAGTTTTGTTTGCTTAAAATTCATTTTCCTTGAATTTGGTGGGCGGTATGTTGCGTCCCTGTTAACCCCTTAATATTATGGAATCCCCTTTACTGGCCTCCAATGGTTGGTTGGTTGCATAACCACAGATGGCGCCTCTGCTGCTTAGCAATGAAACAAGACACCGCGCAGGCGCCATGGAGAATAATAACAACATGGCCGCTAAAAATGTGGACGGCGTTGCAATAGCCTAGAAAAACTTAGAAGCCCCATAGCAGCCGACAAAGCCCAAATACCACGCCCTGGTGTCGACCCATCTCCGAACAAGAAAGCAGCATTCTCGTCCTTGGGCCTTACCTTCGTCGGAAGGACCTCTACCAATCGAAAAGGCATCGCATGACAGGTCTACGCTGCCGGCCTGGCAAGTGACACTTCTCGCACTAGACGACCTACTGAACATCCTACAAGCTCTCAGAGGACCACGGCTAACTTCTCTACCTTTCACTGCAAGTACCGAACACCAAAGAATACATTAAATTATCTTTGTTGAATTTAGTCAATGTACTTGCAAATAAACAGCAAAGTTTACTTAGCTATATCTTTCATTATACAGTCCACTTTAATAACCAGCTTGACCTTCGATTAGGGTCCGTAATTAATCCACACTGTGGCATCGAATGATAATTATGCTTAGATTTATTTTCGAGTGTGAACTTTCCAAGTTCGGGATAGCTGTGTTTCAGTTTGCAGGCGACCCAACCGGCTACGTATTTAGTACCTTCATTTTCGGAAATCTTGGAAATACTTTCTCAATCTGTAGAAGATGTAGTTATCACACTTTTTGTGTCCGAGTCAATGTGTGGATATTCATCGCATTCAATGTTGACGTCAACAGTCGATATAATTTTTGCTATTACATATTCATCTACATCGGTGTCAAGTACAGCAGTATTGACATTTTTCTGGATTCTTTCCTTATATGATCATGCGGTTAATTGCGTCTAAAGGTGTTGGGTGATCGTTCAACCCACCACGTTCACGTATCTGAGAAAATAAATTTTCTAGAGCATTTTGGTTTAGGCAGTGCGTTAAAATATAGGAAATATACTTTTCTTTCATATCATTGTATTAATTTTTTTAATTTTTTGTATATTTGGTGCGTATTTTTCGCTTTACATTTCATATTTCTAATCATTTCTTTATTCATTTAGAACTTGATCTTGTTCCATATGTTTTTTCATGGGAATGTTTACTCCTGGTGTATAACTTACTGTTAAAAACGTCAAACCCCTGGTCAACAGTTTGAACGAATTGACCAGTTCTTTCGGCTATTAATTTATCGGGGCCTGGTGGATAACGTTTCAAAGCAGTTGCTGTGGTATTTGACATAAGTTGTGCAGCCATCGCGACATTTAGTCTTTGTACTCCTGAACAATAATTTTTAATAATGTTTTTTTTTTAGAAATCCGATAACATGAACTGATTTCAATATCAGTTGTGGTGACTAAATGTTTTAAGGGTTCTGAAGTAATTTCTTTGTCATCATTCAAAATAAAACCGGTGTCCGGAAACCAATTTCTAATTATTTTCAGTAAATGAAGTGCGTCCTCGAATAATGATCTTTTGTTCCGAATCAGGAAGCAGGAAATGTGGATGGTCAACTGTCAGACCAAGTTCTTTCCAGAGATCCAAATTACCCCCGCCGCAGTCTGAGACGCAGGCGACAACATTGTAAAAAATCTTATTTAGTTCTTATATAACCGAATACTGCTCGGGCACATAAATTGGTCCCGAGTTTTTAGCCCTTTTCACATTTTTTTTCGATCACACTGTGTGTCACACTCGTTTTGCGTATGACCTCGCACTAAGTATTTGTGGCTAATAGAATTAATATTATATGCTTCCACTGCATACAAATATGCTGCGATCATAAATCTGAAAATAAAATTAAAATGAAAGAGCAATGGTACATTTCATGAAATGGCTACCTATTTTTTTGTTGACCCCCACAGTTGTCGGAGTAAAACACAACGTCAGTACCAGGCTTCGACTTTGCAAGTTCTTGAAGGTAAAGTAAAACACATGTTCTAATTTCGGTAACTCTCCTGTGGCCTAAACCCTCATGCCAAAAAAAGCAATAAGATTGATCATTTCCAGTTTCTGTTACCTGTAAAATTTAGTTTGTTAGAAAATACTACAAAAAATAAACAACTATGTTTAGGCAAAATAACTACAGCCAATATTTAAAAAATGTATAAAAAATCTTATACAACAGATAGATGAAAAAGTTACTGCCAATAATATACAAATTGATTTTTTCACTTACAGTAAAATTGTAGCAGTTAAGTCTACTTTTATAAAAAAAGCAGACGTTTGTCCAGTTGGAACAGGCAACGCAGCCTGCAGATCGTACACGGCTAACGTAACTTCATTGTTTTTAGCTTTCTCCTTATCCTTAGCCTTTTCTTTTCTGCTTAATTTTTTTCTTGATGTTCATAATATTTATTTTCTAATGCTAGCTTATCATTACCAACTGAATTTTGGTAAGATTCACAAAGATCACACTGATCTTTTCTGGGCATAAAAAATCCTATATTGTATTCTGTATTGAATATCCTTGCATACATATCATAATTCGATGCTGTTTTTAAAGCTGAAGATCTTTTATTTAAATAATGCCTATGTAATTCAGCAATAGTAAGGCCTCTGTCTATAAATTCCGTTGTACTGTCTTTCCGGACGTAATGGCTCTCAACCCTTGGAATACCATCGATGTGGTCCCGCACTAATTTCACTACTTCTTCATCCGCCTTTCCATGKTTGCCGTGCTATCCTTTTTTATCGTCTGCCACTATTCCAGTACCTGATGTTCTCAACGCGATTACTGTTCGCAGTTTTCTTTCAGTTATTCCAAGGGTACGAATTAAAAATGGTTTACAAACGCGAATTTTTTTCTCCGTTAACTACAAGATAAAAGGCACTGCTTGGCTTCCGGGGCATTCCAGCGGTGATAATAGGTATTTTTATCAGACAATACATTTAAACAAACAACAAAAAGGCTTAAAACTTGAAAAAAATTGCTACATTTTATAGGTTTCTGCAGAATGCCGGGATGTGCACCAGTAAATTGCAGTAACACACACGATAAAAAAGGTTTTTGCTTCTTTTCATTCCCCACTAGTATATCTAGATGCAATAAGTGGGTACAAAATATAAGACGAAAGGATTGGAAACCAAATAAAAGTATTGTAAACACTTAAAAATACCATCTGTTTCCACCAGTAAAATGGCACAAAAATGGCGGACGAGTATACCTTCCTATTTAGTGCTCTACATTGCCCTTTTGAGCTGTTTCAAATGCGTAACTAGTTAAAATAACATTAAATTAATGTTAAATTAACAATAAAAGTCCTGTGTGGTGCACTCAAGTGCAACTCTGCGTTTGCGACATACCTAATTTGAATTCAAATGTAACCGTCCTAATCCTAACCTCAAAGAAGCGAGCTACAGTTACGTCATTATTTCACCGGAACAGCGATTGGTATGAATTTAGAAAGTAAATGATCTAAAGGTGCTGGTTTCGTTTGCGGACTCAAAGAAAAGAAAAAGACGTATTCGCTTACCTTAAGTACGGTACTGCGAACGCTACGGGATGCGGCTAGCCACCAAAAGCGGGAGCTGGACCAAAAGCGGGAACGGGACCAAAAGCGGGTGTGACGAAGCGGTAGATCAAATGGATGTAGCACGGCGAAATCGTATGCACATTCACTAGATTTGTTTATTTACTATGCACTTTTTTTGTTAGTAATTTCTAATGTTTTATTAATGTTCAAAACGACTAGATATTTAGTAAGCGAACATCTTACGCGCGAAATCTAACAACAAACAAAAATTAGATATTTTGCTTTAACAGCGATATATCCTAGACATAAAGTAAACATATGTTACATATTTTTTAAAGTAAATTTCATATCTCTGGTACATAATGCTGTTATATAGCTTTTGTAACATTGTTGTTCCTTGATATTTATGTATCATACATGTGTGTATTGGCTGGACGTCTCGTTGGGCTTTTATTAGAAGGTTTCGATTATAAGTTTGCCAAATCTTTAGCTAAATCTTTTATTTGGTCGTAGATTCTGAAACTGTCTGACGACTACGTTGTAATTCTTCCTTTAATATCTCATTTTCTTTGGAAAGCGTTTCACATTTATTTGACATATAGATATTCTTTTTCAGAGATTGCAACTGACGCTTATTCGTGTAATGTGATCTCATGTAGGACGTTTTCTTCAAGCTTAGAAGTCATGTCTATATCTGTTTCTTGATTTATGAAAAGGTTCTTCACTGAAGCCTCTTTTCACGTTTATCCACGCGCAATCGTCGCTCACTCTTTTGAGACAAATTAAACAACTAAAGTCATAGAGGCTGCTTCAAAGTAACCATGTTTTATTCGGACAGATGTTTAGATGAGTAAATAAAATAAATAGGTACTGTTAAATGTCAATTTTTGTATCTGCGTTATTATTAAAATAAAAGGTGTTTTTGTGGTGGTGTTCTGCAAGGCTCCACATTAGGATCTCTGCTTTTCATAATATGTACGTCTGATATAACGAGCTCAGTTCTTCATTGTAAAGTAATAACTTAAGCCGACTATACACAGTTGTATTTTAGTTTCGATAAGCATGACTTCGCAAGGGCTGACAAAATTCTGAACAAAGAACTTGAAAAATTAAGAAAATTGTCTGCTGAACATGGCCTTCAATTGAATTTGTCTAAGTCGTAGCTGATGGTCTTTGGTAATAAAAGTAGTCCGAAATTTCTTAAATAATATTTCAATATTTTTATAGATGGCATAAGATTAAATGTTGTTGATCATACTTTGATCTCATTATGGACACTCAGATCCGGTTTAAGCTGCCTGTAACTAAGTTAATACCAAAATCATTTTTAACCTTAAGCTTTTTTATGCTTGTAGGCATTTTTTAACTATTAATTTGAAAAGGCAATTATGTGATTCACTCGTTCTCGTCCATTTTAATTATTGCAATTTTCTATATGGCCACTGTTTGGACTGTGTTTATAGAAACAGGGTTCAGAAGGTTCAGAATGCGTGCTGTCGCTTGGTTTTTGGCTTGCAACGCGGGGACCACGTATCTTACAGAATTAACTCTTTGAATTGGCTACGCATAAATTCCCGCTGGAATTTTCATTTGAGTTGTTTCGTCCATGCTTTACCAAATTCTCCTCATGCAATTGAAAATTTAAGGTCTAAGTTTTTCACTCATGTGATAATGAACTAAAGCTAAATATTTGCTGCCTCACCATCGCTCTGTTACGTTTGTTCGCTGCTTCACATACAACGCTGTAAGGCCGTAAGGCGGTAAGGCTGTAAAGCTGTAAGGCTCGCCCTTCCGAGCAAGTTAAAAAAAACTAAATATTAAAAAATTTTAAATTTAAACCAAGACAGTCCTTTTTCGATCGCCAGATTTCATGATAACGATGACTCCCTTAGCTCGTTCGAACTCAATGAGGTTCGTTGACTGCTATTCAACTAATAGGTTGTTTAATATCGCTTTTGAACTTGTGCTCTATTTTGTTTATTATTGATTCTATTTTTTGCTGTCCTAACTAATATAAAGTTGAGTTTACTCTAAGGATTAAGTAAAACAGCTAAAGGTAGAACTTGCCTTTATTACTTATGTAATTATTTTTTATATTTGGTGAGCCTGTGTTTGGTTTATTCGAATTTTATTTACTGCTGTGCTAATATATTTTACGACGTGCGTAAATTTAAAATGTTTTTGAAAAAACTTTTATTTTCAATCACACACACCAATGAACACTTATTACTTATTTATAAAGTTAACATTTACAATACGACCGGAATGATAATTTACGATTACGAAATTAGCGGAGATCTAACTTTACGTGTGTACAGTAAGATGGTTAGTGTTAGACTCTCTTCTGAAAGACAAATTCGTTATACAGTTTCAATGTTTCAAGCAATAGCTTACTAYCCCCAAAGACTACACATGAAGGCTAACCTAAGGAGATAAGACACCTGTTGATAATAATAACTGAAGCGTAAGACGCATAATCAATTAACAATAGGGGTATTCATAAATTATACCATAATATATAGTTTAAGTTGCTTTTCGAAGGTTAAGTAGAATAGCTTCTGCTAGACTTTGCCTTTATTGATTATGTATTACTCTCAGTATCTGCTCTTGTTTCAATAAAATCCATTTATTATCAAATCCATTTATTACATCAGATACCATCGATGAGGACAGTGGCTCAGATGAAGTATACCATTGACTAAATTATCCAAATCAAGTGGGGATACCGAATAATTATGTCGTGAGGACACGACCCTGTTAGGTTGGCCGAATGTTAAATGTCAATTTTTGTATCTGCGTTATTATTAAAATAAAAAGTGTTTTGTACGTTTATTAATTTCTTGCTATGTTTAGAATCACTGTTAATAAGATAAAAACTAAAATCGAAGCGAATGCGTATGCGTGCGATTAATTGTTTTGGCGAGAAATATCAGCGTCGCGAGGAGATGCAAAAGTAGACAATGAGTATTGATGTGTCATTTGTGACAGAGAAAATGTTCTTGATTTTGGCTCAGTGAGAGCGAGGTCTTTGACCATGATGTGCCTCAGGCAGTGAGAGTAAGGTCTTTGGCCATGATGTGCCTCAGGCAGTGAGAGTAAGGTCTTTGGCCATAATGTGCCTCAGGCAGTGAGAGTAAGGTCTTTGGCCATGATGTGCCTCAGCCAGTGAGAGTAAGGTCTTTGGCCATGATGTGCCACAGGCAGTTTTAAACCCCTAGCGCAGAACCCGGTTAACAGCCGTGGTTCCTTCGAGTGGGTGACTTGCATTCCGGGGGGTAATGCGGGCTACTCGAATGACATAGTTCTGGTGGAGAGGGTAGCCTTATTAGGTGCCCCCGATCCGGGCTATTGGAATGCGACCCTATAGGCCTTAGGGTGAGCGTTCGGGGAAGCCTCTACTATTTCAGGTTGACACTAGCTAGTTGTTGAAGAGAGAAAACTAACAAGGTATTCATAACCACCATTGACTCTTGATGTAATCTAAGGGATATACCATGGACAGGATAAGGATGAGGCCCTGGGGTGAAAACCCCTCTGTGAGTCTTAACTGTATCTGTTTGAGTTTAACGGATGAGTAACTTATGTTTTGTTTTTGCATCTCCCGCGCATATGTGAAACCGCCTTGTCTGTCCACCGGAGTGACCGCATTGTTATGACCCACGGATGAAGGCGGTGATAATGTAAGTTTTTCTTGATTATTCCCGCACTAGTTTTTCTATGTTTTTCAGTACATTGTTACAATCCAAGAACTCGTGCTAAAATGCTCAAATACAAAAACCCATCGGTTGTTTAATTTGGAAGCACGTAACAGTACGTATTGTAATAATCGAACGACGAATACTAAAAATTGGTGGGGGTGCTAATGATATTTACTATTCCCACCTTTTTCCACCATTGTAATAATATTTTGAGCGCTATTAAATAAGTCTTTTAAATTGTATTTATACTAGCACTGTTTGTAAAGTTTAGTAGTTTAATATGAGCTTAATAAAATAAAGTATTATGACAATGAAAAAAATAAAGTAATAAAAACAAGTAAGTTTCCTTGGAAACTGACAATTGACACACAAATTGCAAGAACATTATTTGATCTTTTGTATCTAGACAGACGGTGTTGATGACTTAAGCAGGAGTAAGCAAACTTATTGACTCACCATGGTATAAGGTATCTAGTAATCCACTTTAGTGTGATGAGTCCAAACCAAGTAATTCGTAGCTATACAGACTTCTATTCAAATACCTTGGAATATCGCCCACTGGAGTATGGATTCCTACTATTCTTCCCAAACTTTTCCTGGGATCTTCAACTCAACGGTATATGACTGAAAATCAAACTTGAGACCCGACGAAGAACTTTTAAAAATTTTTTACTTAAGATCGAAACAGTAATATGATACTAGGAATTTGTTAATAATCAATTTTTACATCTGAACTTGGTGTTGACTGAGAGGAGACTCTTGTATAACTTAACTTGATGACGTCTGATGGGAGACACTCGAATTTGACTTTGGTTTTAACCTTCGATCGCCAATTCCCACCTTCTCATTAGGTGGATGTTTATGTCTGGATGATATGAACAAGGTCTCTTGGTGTGAGAAGCCGGCGCTATATGATTGAACTCTTTGTGTAGGAACTTTATTGAGAATTGATTTCTAAGAAAGTTACCACGCAACAAAGTGCCATTCCTTTCTAACATCAGTAGTGGGATGTGACTTACATGACTCCCGAATATTTTATTATAGACAAACTTATGTCATAAGTGGTTGTATGTAAGTCAAGTTTAATTAAGTTTTCTATGACTGACTCAACAAATACATAAAAGCAATTTAGTAGCTTGTCAAGCTACTGAGGTCACGACCACAACCATTACTTGTATATATAATGAGCATATCATCACTAACCACCCCCCGCTATTAATTACCCCCTGCCCCACCCCTTTCGAGTACTTTACTCTTTGCGTATTTTACTGACCACACCCTTAGAGAGGTGCGACCACAACCATTACTGGCATATATAATTAGCATATCACCTCCAACCACCCCCTGCTATTAATTACCCCCTCCCCTCCCCTTTCGAGTACTTTACTCTTTGCAGATTTTGCTGACGACGCCCTTAGAGTGGAGCGACCACTACCACTCTGTTATGTACTAAGCGCATCATACCCCATTAGATAAGTGGTACCATGTTAAAAATTTTCACATTATTATTACTCATATATTTGTAATATAAATAAGAAAAAAATGAACAGAAAACACTTTTTACAAAAAGTCTTATTTAATTTAGGACCCAGGGCCCTTACACTTCACGCAGGTGTATTTCTGCGGTAAGCGGCCTACGTGGTGTTCACATTTAGTGTGGAACCAATGGTCGCACACCGCACACAATACCACTTTGCCACCTAGTTGCCTGCATTCAGTACCATACCAGCATATCTCGGTTGTTTGGTCCCAATAGCATGATATTATCTGACTTAAAAACCTTCTGCCGGTGAAGTAAAGAATATTTCCGAGCTGTACTGATACTTGTGTAAATCCTGGATTTTTCTGTCCTGTTTGTGGGGTTTGGGTATAGTGGAACAAGCGGGGCTGTATTGTCTGTATGTTTGTAATTGTTCTTGATATTTTAAGACTTCCAAAGATTGCGTAATCAATACTTCTGCATACATGCAACTGAATAAGCCGCAGTAATTCGAATTTTTTTGTTGTGGGTATATCTTTTGGGCTGTAAACTTTCCATTCTTCTTCACAAAATGTAATACAATTTTGTTGATAATACGCAATATATAAATTGAGTAAAAAGTCCTTGTTTTTTTTTCATATACCTCCTAGACTGTCTAAATATATTAAAATTTTGTGACGTCTTAACACTATCATAGGGGTATAGTGATTTTGGTATATTACTGGTATAACGACAATGTCGAATTCAGGTATCTTATTTTGAATCATGTAATAGTAGCTATTTTCATGGGTGCTGTCCCAGTACAAATAATTCAAAAAGATACTCTCGGTGCAAAAGATGGAGACATTATTAAAATCATGTGGAGATTCATGACACAGAATTGGTAAATAGACGTCTAGCACAGAGTCCGTGACATAAAAGTCTAGGGTGCTTTTTGGGTTTTTCGGTATTAATGAATTTAAGTCGGCATATATCTCTCTGCCAAAAATAATGGCTTGTTTGTTTCTTTCCATTTCTTTTTTAGTATCAGAAACATTTCTTCCTTCTGTCAACCTTCTCTTTCTTTTAAGTTTTGGTGTTGAAGTGATAATGACTTCCCTGAAAAGGCAAAACCATAATTAGTGGTGCGTGGTGAAAAAATAAATATTTAGGGGGAGGCGGGTTAGCCTCCATATTTTAATTCTTGACTATTAAGTTTTTTCAAGGATTATTGTTTCTTTGATTTTTGGGCCTTGTTAACAAAATCTGTTCATGCGGTTAAAATTCACTCTTTCCGAGAAAATTGTAGTTGAATGTTAAGGTTCACATTTTCACCGCTTAATTAATGTCATTTTGTTTTTATCAAATTTTTGCAACAAATAATGTAAGGTATTGTCAAAAGGTCAATGTAACAGTGACAACACAGTTTTATTATTTATCATGGGCAATTTGAAAAACAAAATGGTTAGTGAAACAGTGAAATTGTGAACCCTAACATTCAACTGCAATTTTCTCGGAAAGGGTCAATTTTAGCCGCATGAACAAAGAGTATGTTTTTTGTTTACAAGACGTAAAGATTGAAAAAAAAATACGTATATTTGAAAGAACAACTTAACCGTTTTAAAATTATGAGTTAAAGGACAAGCCAAACAAGTGTTAAAAGTGTTTTATGAGCTAGTAAATGGAGTTGTATTTTCTTGAATTGTGTTGGTGTTGCAAAATGGGAAGCAGCGGCTTGGCTTCACTATTTAATTTATTAACTTTTTAAACAGACAAAATGTTCGCGTTACAGCTATTACCGCCATTACGAATATCTTCGTCTTTTCAGTCGTTACTAACAAAGGTTGACATGCAAAACATGAAATCCCTAAATACCGCGGGCATAATTATGGCGGTAAATTTGAATTTAATAACGGAATCCAACATACCCCCGCCCGTTGAAACACACTTTCAACATTAAATGTTAGAATAAAATAAAAAATGTCCCGTTTCACTTTGCGCTCACTTTTGTTCACTGTCCACTGGCAACGGGCAAAGATTTGCGATGGTTCGTCTAAATGTTCCACTAGGTGTGCGAACATCAGCAACTCGTACAATCCCATCCTTGCCGGCGATGATGCTTTCCACTCGTCCAGTTTTCCACTGAAGTGGAGGTGCATTGTCATCTCGCAGAAGTACCAGCACACCTGGTTTGATGTTCTTGCTAGTAGTGTGCCACTTGGTGCGACGTTGAAGCTCTGAGAGGTATTCAGTCTGCCAACGACGCCAGAATTGTTGTGATAACCATTGTAGATGTTGAAATTTGGACAGCCTGTTTTCTAGGATGTCGATCAAGTCAGGTTCAGGTTCATTCAGCAGCGGTCTGGAGTTAAGGGAAGAAGGTCTTGTGGTTAATGACTAAGAGGGGTTAAAGGACGAGAATTCAGGTTGACTTGAACTTGCACTAAAACAGTATAAAACTGCTCAAATGTTAAGCAACAATCAGATAACAAACGTTTGAGAAGCAATTTTGATGATTTTACGCCCGCTTCCCAAAAGCCTCCAAAATGTGGGCAGTGGGGGGGAATGAAATACCAGGTTATGCTATAATCGTTTGCCGATTTTTCTACAATAGAATTTTCATTGCTAACCAAAAACTTTTTAAGCTCTGCTGCAGCTCCCACAAAATTTCGACCATTATCTGAGTAAAAATGCTGTGGTTTGCCTCTACGGGCTATAAAACGACGAAGACATAGCAAAAAAAAATCAGTTGTTAGATCGATGACTAACTCAAGGTGTACGGCCTTGGTTGTAAAACATATGAAGAGGCAAATATATGCCTTAGACTTACTACCTCCGCGACCTTTTCTATCTTTTAGAAAAACAGGACCTGCATAATCCACACCACTCACAAAAAAAGGTGGAGAAGCTGTGACTCTGGATTCAGGTAAGTTTCCCATAATGGGGTTGACAATTTTGGGATTGCTTTTAAAGCAGCGGACACAGTTGTGAAATATCTTACGTGGCAAGTTCCGATCATTTAACGGCCAATACCTCTGACGTATATGTGACAACAGTAATTGGGGTGCAGCATGAAACAAGCTTTTATGCTCCTGTTCAAACAATAGTTTTGTTATTGGTGTTTCGGGAGTAGTATAGGATGTTTACTTTCATAGTTTAGCTTTGAGTACTGTAGACGACCACCTACACGAATGATTTCATCCTTGTCGAGAAAATGGTTTAAAGTAATTATTTTGCTATCAGATTTCATTGGCTTGCCTTTGAGCAGTCGACGGTACTCTTAACGAACCATAGTTCCTTTGATTAGAAGCAATAGAGCAATTCTTTTTGAAGCGTAGGCAATATGCTACTACCCGTTGAAGTCTTGTCAGTGTAGAGCAATCTTCGATCGGAAATCTATTCAAGTTTTCAGAAAAGAAAGTTTTCTTCTCTTTTTTTAGTTCAGGGAGATCTGCACAGTCGGAATTCAAATTTGGCCAGGATACTTCATCTTGAAGAAGCCATGGAGGGCCGTGCCACCAAAGTTTACATTCCTTTAGCTTGTATGGCAGAATACCACGTGAAAGAACATCTGCTAGGTTACTTGCTGTTAGAACATGCTTACTACATGCCTTTTGAGAAAATTCTTGAATTTCTGCTATTCTATTGCTAACGAATTGCTTGAGCAGGTTAGGTGAAGTTTTTATACATCCTAATACCACAGTGGAATCAGACCAGAAGAATATCTTGTCTGGGTTAATTTGTAGTGCTTTGAGAGATTGATTAGCTAGTCGTACCAAGAGGAGAGCACCACACAATTCGAGTCGTGGGATAGATAAAACCTTTAAAGGGGCGCCTTTGTTTCGTGAACATAAAAGATGTATATGGATATCACCGTTTTCATCTGTGGAGCGAACATAAATACAAGCTCCATAACCATCCATGGATGCGTCACAGAAGCCATGTACCTCTACATGTTTGGGATTTGCACAGATGACTCGTCGAGGCATTCGATAATTGTTGAGATTTGTGAGATCATCTCTAAGTAATAGCCATTGATTGGCAATGTTAGACGGAACAGGATCATCCCAACCTAATTTTTCTTTCCACAAACCTTGCAAGAAAATTTTAGCCTAAATGATACAATGTCCCAAGAGACCCAAAGGGTCGAACACTTGGGCAGTCTCTGACAAGATGATTCTCTTGGTAGGTTTACCGGTTGTGATTTCAGATATATTGTACAGCAGACTATCATCTGTTGAGGACCAAGCAATTCCCAATGTTTTTGTGTGATCTTGATTCCCAAACTTACGTAATTTAGGATGGACATCATTTATGTCAATGTAATTAAGAATTTCGGGATTATTTGCGATCCATTTACGAAGCTTGAAATTGCCAGAAACCAACACCTTGGATAGAACCTTACACAAATGTTGTGCTTGAACCAATGAGTTTGCTCCAGATACCAAATCATCCACATAGAAATCTTGCTTGATAATTCTGGAAACATCGGGGTAAGATTCAAAGCAATCGTAACCAAGCTGGAACAAACAACGAATGGCCAAAAAGCTTAAACTAACAAGGCTGTATGTTATAGTGTTTAGTTGATATTCCGATATAGGTTCGTCTTGAGTATTTCTCCAAAGAATTCTTTGCAGACTTCTCTGTTTAGGATTCACTAAAACTTGCCTGTACATCTTTTCTATGTCGGCAGAGAAAACATAGGCATACTTGCGAAATCTTAGCAAAATGGAAAATAAATCTTCCTGGATAGTGGGGCCTACCACTTGGATGCTAGTGCTAGTGACCAGAAGATGTTTGTGCAGACCCATTGAAGACAACCCGCAGCTTCGTGCTAATGCTTTTCTCCCGGATGACTCCATGATGAGGCAAGTAGTAACTAGGACCTTGTGGCTTATCCAGTACCTTTTCCATGTGTCCTAAGGTTTCATATTCCGAAATGAATGATGAGTACATATCTTTAAGGACAGGATTTATTTTAAGTTTCCTTTCAAATGAGAGGAACTGTCTCTCAGCTACCTCGTAAGAATCTCCAAGCTTGTCAGGATTTTCTTTAAGAGGAATTGTAACAACAAAACGACCGTCTGGGTTCCTTTTTGTGTTATTGACGAAGAGATTTTCACAGCATTTTTCTTCTACCGAATATTGAGTAGGGTGATTACCACCTTCTACTTCCCAAAACTTGGCTAACTGTTCGAGGATGCCTACTTCTGTTGATTGGGTAAAGTTACAGTGTACTGAATTAGGACGAGAAGTTTCTAAAGGTCCCGAGATAACCCAGCCAAATTTCGTTTACTGCAGAGAAAGAAGAGTAGGGTGCAATATACGAGGAGAGCTAATTAAAACACGCCAAAACCATTCGGCACCTATTAAAAGGTCTATTTTGCTAGGTTTATGGAAATTGGGATCAGCAAGTTCTGTTTCGAGGAATATTCAATTTGCTTACGTCCATTTGGAAATTTGGCAGCACACAAGAGATGTTGTCCATGATTAAACAAGACGTTTTTATTTTGAAATTAGTGTAAGTTGAAGAAATATCAACATCACATTTCAAATTAACAAGCGAGGAAGATTGATTGATACCGACTACTTTGATTTTTGCATCTTGTTGAGCAAGACACAAACGAGCACAGAGTTTTGGTAATAAACGAGGATTGGGATCCTGCATCTAGCAACGCTCTAGTTTTGTGAGGATTCCCCTCTATGTCATGAATTAGTACAATCATTGTGGATAAAAGGACACTATCGTGATTAGACGAAAATGTGGAGACAACATCACCCTGCGGACGCTCCTGCTTAGGAGCTGCTTCAACTGTTGTAGCCTTTTCCAAGTGTAATATAATATAATATAATAGAGTGTGATGTTTGCCATTACAACGATTACAAAATCGGGATCTGCAGTTAGCCAAAAAATGACCTTTTCGACGACAATTGATACAGACCTTAATAGATTTAGCTTTTTCTAATCTTTCTGGGACTGACAACTTACTAAATTGTTCACACTGTGCTTAAGTATGTGATTCTGAACAAAGAGGGCACGAGGAGCTACTAACAATGAAAGATTTTGAAGAGCGAATGAATCCGATTTTTCTTTTGTATGTGTCTTGGAAGTTGAAGCCTTAACTTCTAAGGTTTCGAGCAGATCTGCTTTGTTTTGAAGAAAAGCTTTTAAATCTTCTAGAGTGGGTACACCATCACCAGTACGATTTTGTTCCCATTCACGGGTAATGCAATAGTGAGTAGTTGCACAAATGATTGCCGCGCGGTGTGCCCTCTACAGCGCGATCCGATTCGTTCTCGCTATGCTCATGCTCGCCATTGTTACCAGGATTAGATTTTGAATCTATTAGCGTATTGATAAGGGATGCAGCTATCGAAATTGTACTGAAATATTCATCTTCGAACTCTTCCCGAACTTTCATCTGTAACTCGACTTCGATTTCGCTTTCACAACTTATCAACTCAATTTCGGCCTGAATGCTATTAAATTGGTCTAATAGCGGTTCAATGTGAGCGATACGTTTTTTTATTTCGATTTGTTTCACACCATCCGTAGATACCGATTGCGCAATTTTATGTACGAAATTTTCAAAAGTTGTCAACTGACGCTTAACGATGGAACACTTTTTTTCTAATATCTCCATTGCAAACAACTGTTTAAATGCAAGTCAAAGCTAGGAATTATTATACAATAAAGGAATGTACTTGCACTTCTGGTGATTTCACTGGTTGTTAGTTGCACGTGCTGTTGCGATGGTTGCCGTTTCGCCGGTAAGCTGGAGCGAGGTTATGCCGATCACGGGCGTCGCGTTTCTATTTCTAGTTTTCCCAGTTTTCCACAGGTAGGCTAGACCATCCGTTCCTAAGGACCATGTATTTTCTTGAATTGTGTGGGTGTTGCAAAATGAGAAGCAGCGGCTTGGTTTCACTATTTAATTTATTAACTTTTTAAACAGACAAAATGTTCGCGTTACAGCTATTGCCGCTATTACGAAAATCTTCGTCTTTCCAGTCGTTACTWACAAAGGTTGACATGCAAAACATGAAATCCCTATATACCGCGGGCATCATTATGGCGGTAAATTTGAATTTAATAACGGAATCCAACAGGAGTATAGTGTATAGAGTTATAATAGTACTGAACTAGTTGTGTTTGGATTTAGTATACATCGTAACAAGTGTATAAATAAAGGAAATAAATTAGAAATTTGCATACTTTCGAATTTCCGTAACAATATAACATCAGGTATATATCTTATGACGTACGTAAAATTAAAATGTTTTTAAAAAACTTTTATTTTTAATCATACACACGAATGAACACTTATTACTTATTTATAAAGTTTAACATTTACAATACGATCGGAATGAGAATTTACAATTACGAAAATAGCGGAGATCTAACTTTACGTATGTAAAATAAGATGGTTGGTGTTAGACTCTATTCTGAAAGACAAATTCGTTATACAGTTTCAATGTTTTAAACAATAGCTTAATATCCCCAAAGACCACACATGATGGTTAACCTAAGGAGATAAGACACCTGTTGATAATAATGAGTAAAGCGTAAGACGCATAATCAATTAACAATAGGGGCTATTCATAAATTTTATATAGCATATATGTAAAAAATTTCGAATAATCTTTATCACCCTCCTCTCTATTGGGTTTCTTCATTACGGGTTCTAAAATTAGAAATTGTGTTTAAATGCCGTTAAATTAATTTATAGATATATTGCTTGGGATTAAAATTAAAGCACTAGTTATAATCTTGTGTGCAGTTTCGCAAACCAACTAGTCTACCATATAGGCATATAATGCGGTATATCATAGTGATATGCAATGTGGTAACTGTACTTGATTAAGATTTAAAGCAACATATTTAGAGAGCGTGGGGTCTTACATATTCGAATCCAAATGAAGTAGTAACTTAAACAAATGAATCACTTGTATTAGAAGTAACAACAGAAAAGAAAGTGCCATTTGTTAACAACAAACTGACATTGTGATAACAAAAACCATCTAGCCTCTACGGGAACTACATCCTTGAGGAACATGAACTGTAGACTGCAATGTTGGCTTATACCTGCATATTTCAGCTTGAAAGCAGGCTCCCTTGGCGCTTTTCATGTAGGAAACGACATACATTAAACTGCATACATATGCTATGCTGTCTGTACACCATCCTACTACAGACGTATCAGTTTCGTTCCTATCAAAGCTCCTCAGTGTAGACAAAACGAGTTCTATACCATTCTATTTGCACTATACCTGACTATAGATCTAAAACACGCAGTGGCGTTTTAACAAAAGCGAAACGTATACTTCTCCAACCCAAATAGTGAATTTTGACTTTACGTTGTAAATTTTGCTAACAATGCAGGATGGGACAGACGATGATTAGTCGGCAGTAAAGTGCAAGTCTGTCCCATTCTACATTGTTGGCAAGATTTAAAACTTAAGTCAAAATTCACTATTTCGGTTGGATGACAATATCTGTCTGTACAGGGTGTCCCATTTTCGTTGTAATTGTAGGGTATCTCGGTAACTATTAATGCTAGAGGGTTGTGGTTTCGACATTACTGTATTACATTTCAGTTCAGTTCAGCTGTACCGTCGCCATTTTTGTATCGTCTTTTGTTTATTTGAAGATAAGTACATATGCATTGTTTATCATCAAGTATTTACATCTATTTTGATGAAAAACGTAAAATCTCATTAAATTATTACAAAAATTGGAATAACACCAAAATTAGTAAAGATAAACCTAACAATGTAAACATTTTCCTAATCAGAAAAAAAATAGTTCTTTTCAACCAAAGCAAAGCTAACGATAGTTACCATTTTAAAAAATGCAAGTTTGTGTTATATCTCTAAAATGTGCCTTCCTAAAAAAATTCTGAGTACGCCACTGGATTCAGAATAAAAGTATCTATAAAAAATGACTCAACAGTTTTTTTTTGTGCCTACGTAGCCAATCGAGATATTGAAACCTGAAGAAATATTACATTTTTCAAAAGTTGGCTATGACTTTAAAACAAAAGAAGATACAAAAATGGCGATGGTGCAGCTCAACTCACAACAAAAAAGTAAAGCACCGTTAACAGAACAGCGACGTGTCGCTGGCGGCATTCCCCCTCCTAACAGATGGGCGACAGCGCGACAGTCGCTGCTATCGTTTTAAAAAAGCCCGCGCCCGCCACAATTCCATGTAACCAAGGTAACACGCTAAACAACTAAACTGTTAAATATCAAAACCGATATACCTACATACGTATAAATCACGAAGTGAATTAAACTGCTAATAATATAATAATGGTTAAGGTACATAACGTAGTTATAACAAATTTTCCATTATACTGGCGGTGGAGAAAAAAAAATATGCAAGAAGTCATAAAAATAATAAAAGAAGGTAGGTATATTAAAGTATTTGAGTAGGCACACACCAATGTAGAAATTTTGATTTGTTTTATGCAGAATTTGGGTACGACCAATCTTTGAACAAAGCATTCGCGATAGACATGGTGCTGGTAATAATTTAATTTGCGAAATGCAACTAAATGATAAATTAAAATATAAGAATTTCTTTCGAATGGGACCACAGGCTTTTGAAGGACTGCTTGGTTTAGTTGGTCCTCTCATACAAAAGGTGGATCTGCGCAGAGAACCGATACCTCCTGCTACAAGACTAGCCATCACACTCAGGTGCAAGCTACTTATTTGCAAAACAATAATTGATAAAAGAATAGCATCCCATCAAGACCAAATCAAATAAAGTTTTACACACCCCTAGAAAATGACCTCCTGAATACGAATCTGAAATACCTTTGTTGTGGTCGCGTCTAGTTTTTTTTTAAATAATGGTGTTTGTTCATGTACTATACAGCTGTACAGTGTTGCATGCTCCGACCTAGGCATTCTACGCCAATGTAATATTAAGGCCTTTTTTACCGAACGATTTTATCGCTTTTAGGCCGTATTTTTGCTCATGCAACACTGTGCTGCATGGGAAAAAACCCGCGTGTAAGCAATTAAATCTTAAAATAATATTTTTTTTAATTCAACACGGCCACAATAAAAGGATTTTTGATTTATGTTCAAGGGGCTTGCAAAATTTTAGCTCGTTTGGCGATGGGATGCTATTCTATGCTTTTAACAAAATAATTTTGTTATCCAAACGTTGTTTATTTAAATTAAATCCATTAGAGTGTTCCCTGATTAAATACTTACTTAAATATTATGCATTTAACAGATTTATTTTTTATAGGTATCTAGCTTCCGGTGATAGCATGACCAGCCTTAGTTACTTGTTTAGAGTAGGCTTAAGTACTACTTCTGAAATAATTGCTTATACTACTGACGTCATATGGCAGAAACTACAGCCTAAATACTTGTCATCGCCCAATCAATATACTTGGAAAGAAAATGCACAAGGATTTAGAAAGACTTGGAACTTTCCAAACTGTATAGGAGCCATAGATGGCAAGCATGTTAACATACAAGCACCTCCACATGCTGGAAGTGAATTGTTTAATTACAAAGGAAGTCATTCAGTTGTAATATTAGCAGTGGTAGATGATAAGTACACTTTCTCAGTTGTTGATGTAGGAGCTCAAGGTCGTCAGAGTGATGGAGGAGTATTAAGAAATTCAGTATTTGGCAAAAAGCTGTACAATAAAACTTTAGATATACCTTCACCTGCAAGTATTACTGAGAATGGGCCACTGTTACCGCATGTTATAGTAGACGATGAAGTATTTCCACTTCTGGAAAATTTACTAAAACCATATTCATCTAGAAGTGGTTTAGATATTGAAAAACAGATATTTAATTATCGATTGTCACGAGCTCGACGAATTTCCGAAAACTGTTTCGGCATATTAGTTGCTGGATGGAGAATATTTGGTAAAAATATAATTGGAAAACTAAAGAACATAGACTGTATAATTAAATCAACTATATGTTTTCATAATTTTATAATGAGATAATATAAAAATAGTTGTTATATTACACCAAGATTGATCGATTCAGAACACGGACCAGGAACGTGGCGCAATTACACCACAGAATTTAGACCTATTTCCAGAGTAGGTGCCAATACTTATACAAGAAATGCTCAAGAAATCAGAGATGAATACTGTCGATACTTCAATGAAGAAGGCGCCGTTCCCTGGCAATGCGTGCGTGTGTGTGTATACATTTGATTGCCCATATAGAAATATTTTTTAAGACAAGGTAAAAACAATACACAAATTGAATACGTACCACATGTGTTTAAACTAAGTACTTACTGATTATTACAACTGCACCGTCTGTTTTTGGGTATTTGGGAGTGAGCGAGAGGAGCAAGGTGCGAAAGAAGGTATAATTGTAGTGAGTGTGAAGGTACAGAGAGTATAAGGGAGGAATTGGGTGTACAAGAATAAAGAGGAACAGTTAAGACTCAAAACAATGCATACCTCCTCGGAGTTAAAGTTTCATCTAGAAACTGAAGCAGTTCAAAGTGTCTATGTCTAGATTTAATACTTTCAGCTCGTAGCTTGTCAGCTGCGGACGAACCAGATGAAATTTTTCTTGAAATATTGGCTCTAGCCCTCATGTAACTGTCCCTGATGTTCTTCCACCGGCAACTTACCTCTTTCACGGTCACTGTAACTCTATTTCAATATTATAGTCATGCTCACAAAACCTGAGCCTTACATCATCTACAAATAACTATAACAATTTCACCGAAGATGATACGCCGTTTATTATACTATGCCATCGGATGTGCCATCCATCATGCTAAGTATAATATATATAACTTGAATGTTTCATAGTATTAAACTGGGGTTCAGATTTTGTGAGTTCTTGCTCAATTATTGAATTTTATTACAAAATCAGTAAAATACTTAACTATTTAGTTCAGCAATGACTTCTTGCCAAAGCGACTGTATAATATCCCTTGTTCTTTCCCTTAGGGGCAGCCGCATGTCAAATAAAGGTTGTCTTGCCGAAACAAGAGATATTAACAGCTCATCGTCCTCTTCAGTCAAATAATCCCGAACAGAATCGGTCTGTTCCTCTGTTTGAGGTAAATCTCTTGAAGTTGATGGCACAGAAACTTCTCTATTTAAGGCACTGCCATTAGCAGCTGAAACTAAATTATTTTGATGTAATTTATAATATTTTTCAACGAGCTCTGTGGCAAACTGCTCATCTGCAACATTTAAAAATAAATTATACAGGTATTTAAATAATTAACAAACAAATTACCCTTTTGCGCTGTTTCATATTCGTAATTCGTCAGATTAACACTAAGGTATACATCTCCGTTTGCGACATTCTAACTACTTTTAATCCAAAGAGAACAGAACAGAACTGAAAAACTGAAACGAAAGTGTCAACCGTTCTAACCTCAAAGCCTTTAAAAAGACAAGCGACACTTACTGTAGTTCGCAAATTCGAACTTCACGGACGACAGCAGATAGTCGTCAGCGACAGAGGGGAATACGCACGAAGTCGCAACGCTATTGGTCGGCCAAGTGTCGCCAGCGACACGTCGACGTTCTGTGAATGCGGCTTTTAATACAGTAATGTCGAAACCGTAACGCTCTAGCACCGAGATACCCTACAATTAAACGAAAATGGGACACCCTGTACTGTAGTTAGTTGTGGTACAGAGAGCACAGCATAGACACGTATTCTATTTTTATTAGCGTTTATACGGGCAACAACGGTACCTAACAAATAAGAGTGAAATGTTAGAAAGTACCTGAATGAAAAGTTTACTCCTTTTTCATTTTCTTCATTGTTAGTTGATGCATTGCGTGGTGTCCATTCTTCTTTAAAACTAAAACGGATAATGACCTTTTTAATCTTTTCAGCGCCAGTGAGACAGTGTTATCACTACCTGGATTGAGAAGATGATAAGAATGTCCGATGTTTAACAGCTTTACTGCTAGAAACTATAGTAGGAACAAGAATAACTGTTTATTGTATCATTCTTATCTTTTTTTGACTAGCGAATCGTCCGCTGCTTCTATGACGGTAATGTGTTTAGGGGTAATTTTTCTGCCTGATTTATACCCCCTTCTCTTCCGCATTATATTGGACAACTTAATCGTTCTGTGATTGTGTACCTCGTTGTCCACTGACAGTTTCGCCGCTTTGATATGGTGACAATTTTTTCTACTATTGCAGGTACAGTTTTCGGTAGGATGCAGTGTAACTACATGTTTTTTGTATGGCCACTAATAAGAAAGCACCCTTCTTCTGGAATAAGTCTTACCCGCCCCTCTAAAATAATTTGTTTTGCAATGCTATAGTGGGTGAAATGTTGTTCATCTTGTTTCTCTTTAAATGATTATTTTCGAATATATATGTCAAATCTGCAATAGGTAAATGGTCTTTTGGCCAGGGTATGTCCTCTGGTTTGTGACAAAACATGCTTCTATATTCATTTTTTACTCTGTAATTGCCAATATTGCACATCCCTTTACAAATTTCCTTTACGTAATATTTATAAAGCTGGTATAATGTTAGTACTAATACTTGGGCTTTCAACTCCCTATTTTTTATAAATCGCTTTAGAACTACATTGATACTTTCAACGGGATTAATAGTAATGCCCGACCTGTCTGTATATATGCCCTGCTCCTTTAAAACATATTTTGTATTTTTTGATATGTCGTCGTAAAGAAAGGTGTCAAAGTAACTTTTAAACTCTTTGTTCCAGTTAACGCTCATGTGCATGTATTTAGTTTCGAACATTTCGGGAGTAGATGAGTCTAGAAGATCCCATGTATTATTAACGTACACTTCTATATCGGATTTACTTGTATGTTTTTTTAGATTTAACCCAATTTTTTACATCTTGCAAGATGTGGTTCCAACATAAATAATGTTTGTTTTCTGGTAAAGCAGTTTGTATGGCGTAGTTTAAAGCTTTTTCGCGATCAGTGACTATTGGCATTCCTACTATTGATGGACAAAAATTCCGCAGGAAAACAAAAAAACTGTAATGTATTTCTTTCTTTTTTCTATGGTGAATTAAATACGCTAATGGAATTACTACATTGCCATCAAGGATTACGGCTTGATATGTGAGGGGAGTTACATAAAAGTCGCCTAAGTTAAAAGTAGTGTCATAGTAGAGTACACAACGTTGCTGGGCAAAACTCGTAAATTTATCCATCATTTCTCTGCTGATTAAGATAGCGTAAAAATCAGGCAATAGCTCTAGTTTTTTCACTTAACCACCCAGTTCCTGATTTATTAAATATAATCCTGTAACATAATTGAACATAATATTCCATAAATTTGTAAAAAAGTGAAAATTGATTGAAATGCACTTCGATTACTTTCAGAACAAATATATGGAGTACCTGCTTCTACTGAACACGTTTCTGGTCAAAACGATGGTTAATAATAGCTGAACAATTACTAAAATATAAAATTAGTTAAAAACATTAAAAAATCTGAATTTGGTGTACGACTATTCCATTTTTTAAACTATACCTACTACCTTAGTAAGTATACAAAAAAGTGATATTCATTGAAGAAAATATTAAGTAAGTAACAAATTCAACGAGTTATAATTTCAACTTTAGTCTAAGTAGGTAAGCCAAAAGTTTTTTAAAATAAAAAAAATGTGTCTTGGTAAGTAGTAAGGGTATCATGTATTTGTCATAAAATTAAATCGCGTGTTTTTATCTACTACTGATTTACAAACCTGTAATATCGTTTTGAGATAGCAAAAGTTTTTCTCTTTGATTCATAATCGTATTGCAGATTTGCTTGGAATATCTGGGGAGCATAACCGGAATTAGTTCGGGGTGTGTTTCTTCTTGGCATAGATTTTAGTAAATTTCATTAGGTTGAGATTTAACTAATTTCTTTTGTTTTTTTAACTGAGATGGTGCAGTTCTATAAAAAAACAGCATCTGTATTTTTGTTTATTTCCGTGTGCTGTGGATATCACATCTTTAATCGAACCCCAGTAATGAATCAACACTCTATCAGGTGAACTAATCAGACAATACACTCTTTTCTTAAATCCACAGGCGTGATAAGCTTCATAATATTTGCAGATCATATTTAGATTCGACCTAGGTATAGCCTTTTAATCGCCACCGATAAAAATCTGCTTTCCAGTCTTCAGTGTTTTCTTCATTGTGGTAAACATATAACTCTCCTGGCGAAGGAGATATCGGTGGTACGCTAATGCATTGACCAAAATCAGGATTTTTCAGAATTTTTAAATATTCTTTTGGACTCAGCCAATCATCCGACATAAAATACACACACAAACTCATTATGAATTAAGTACTACTTTTTAAAACTTTTACAGGTGCGCTAGAGATGTTCCTTACTTTAGGACCCATCTGCTTAAAAATGAATCCAATCCAGATTGAGATTTCTGCGACGAAAGTTCGGAATTAAGTAGAACTAGAGGCTCGAGTAAAAGCGTGATGTGGACCTAGAAGCTCTGGCTCTATGACCTTGGATAGTGCGCGGTAGGGATTGAACGCGTGCAACATGGTGGGATTTCAAATACAAATTTGAAAATATCGCTGTCTGATTCTTTAAACGTGTATTAACACAAAATAAATATCTGTTTTGTAATTCGGAATTTCGTATAAATCGTCGTGCAGAACAACGTTAAGAACATCAATGTTTGGTGTGTTTATAGTTTTTATTGCTCTTATAATAAATTTGTAGTCCTTAATTAGTTTAAAAACAAACTAATAAAATGGACCAAATGTATGTTTCACATCAATCATGTTGCCATTTTGTTTAAATTCAATACAACTAAAACGCCGCTACATAAATATTTCACATATGCGTTACGTTAACGGACATACGTGATAGCAAAGAATTAAACATTTATTTCTTTTAGCCCTCAATTATAAAAACAGTGAAAAACTTGGATTGTTTTTACTATAAGCATCTAATGCTTAATGCCAGTGGCGGCTGGTGCAAAGAAGGCACTGTAGCTGCGTCCTCCCACAATTATAAAAAAAGAAATAAAAATAAAAGTAATAAACATATTTGCAAAATCCGTACTCGTAAAGGGGAAAGGGGGGGGGTGGTAATTAATAGCGGGGGGTGGTTGGGGATGACATGCTTATTATATATATAAGTAATGGTTGTGGTCGCACCACTCTAAGGGCGTGGTCAGCAAAATCAGCAAAGAGTAAAGTACTCGAAAGGGGCGGGGGAGGGGGTTGTTGCGGGTGATATGCTAATTATATATACCAGTAATGGTTGTGGTCGCACCACTCTAAGGGCGTGGTCAGCAAAATCCGCAGAGTAAAGTACTCGAAAGGGGTGGGGGAGGGGGTAATTAATAGCGGGAGGGGGTGATATGTTCAATTTAGATGCAAGGTATTGGGGTGGTCGCATTAGTATAAATGGGTAATCAGTACATTTTTATTTTGGTCAGAAAATTAGATTCACCCTTTTGTAAGGCACCCGCTTAAGGTTACGCGCTTCTTCAAATCTGCTAAACATTACAAATGCGCATTCGTGCTCGCAACGGTGTCTCAGCAGAGCCATCTATCCTGTCCAGCTAAAACTCGAGGACTGGTAACCTGTTTTAACTTTACAGGCAAGTTTGAAACTTTTTCTCGGCTTGAGCCAATGATACACCCTAAGGGCCAAAATAACACAAGTTTACGGTACCTATTTACCTGGGTAAAATTTTCGAACATGTATCCTGACATTTGATCTTTTTGAATAGCTCTTATTGCACACGTTACACACGTTGTTAGCATTATCCGTCATCCCGGTCGCATAAATTAACACAAAGACACAGATAGACAAAATAATCTAATATTTTTGTGCCTTACGCCAGATTAAAAACCATTATGGTAACTGACAAATAAAATCACGTCCACCACGAAGATTTGGCATCAGCGCACGCGCAAGCTCGCCAGCCAAAGTACCAAAGTAGACCGTCTCTCCTTAGAGTCTTGTATAAAAGAGGGGGTACCGCATTTTATTAACAAAAAGCGCATTGTTGTGAAGCCAACATCTTAATGGCGTGAAGTTAGCGCAATAACAAACTTTGTTTTCTTTCCGCGGCATTGGCGTGCCGTAATTTGCATTCTTCAGTATGCTTCGGAAACCTAAAAATAATAGATAGGAAAAAAATTGTTATCAAGTTTAGGATAATGAAACTCGTTGTCAGGAATTAATGGATGTATTGAAAATACTACACTTTAAACTAATCAAAACTATTATAATTCAATCGCACTCTCGTCAGCCTACTCGCGCCACGGATCTCCCGGCTACTACTCTAATTCTTCCCATCGCCGGGCACGGCACCACTTGCGCGGCGCGGCACGTTTAAATCTAGAAATAACTAACATTCGGGCATCCTCACGTTCCGAACGCCCTCGTTTCGGCAACACACATTACGCGGCTGCTGTAAATAATAGTCCTTCAAGTACGCGGGTGGTTTTCGAGGTCGCTTTGCTGGTTGATCAGCTGGCAGGATGAATGAGCTCTGCGTTGTTGGTTCCTCGATCGACTGCGGTTCCTCGCACTCCTCCACGTCGCTCTGAGGTTCCTCTTCATCGTCGATCTCATCTTCTTGTGCTTTATAAATTTTTAATTTACTCACGGTTCCTGTTGTTTCGTATGGACGTCCTCCTGCGCCGGGTATGCTTGCAATTCTGTATGTGTCACTTGGTAACACTTCGGTGACTACTAGGGGTCCTCGATACATCGGTTGCATTTTTGTGCTTTCACCGGTTGCTTGCGGCATTCTTCTCACTACCACTATATCTCCTACGTTGTATTTAATTCCAGTAAATTTCTTCTTATCATATCTGGTTTTGTACTTCTTCTGTTCCTCCTCTATTGTCTTTCTTATCTCATACTGAATTTTCTCGGCTGGCGTCCATCGTGATCTTTCATTTGTTGCGATAGATGAAAGCGGTCCATCGGTAAATCTCAGTAAATAACCATAGAGTTCATATATTTTTCAGTTTCAGACAGTTTATTTGCCCAATCCTCCTGGTTCTCCACTGAGGTTATTATTGTTGGTATTAAGGTTCGGTGTACTCGTTCACACTGTTCATTCGCTTGAGCCCAATGTGTAGACAMCAATGTTAATTTTATCCCTAATTATTTTAATTCTGCAAAATTCTCTGAAGTAAAACATGTACCTCTGTCGCACACAACTCTGTCTGGAATTCCAAATTTTTCTATTACTTTTGTTAATGATTTTATCAMTGAYCTCATTTTTGTGTCCTTGGTCGGAAATAACATCACAAATTTTGTCAATGCGTCGATGAATACTAATATGTGTTTATATCGTCTCCCACTCGTTATTAAGGGTCCCACATGGTCCAAGTGTAGTCTTGAAAATGGTCGGCTCGGGGTTGGTATTGGGTGCAATACATATTTTCGTAATCCTGGAAACCAGCAAAATTCCAATATGCGCGCCACTGTTCTATCCACACTAAAATGCCCCAACATGTCGTGATATTTTATGACAATACTCTTCCTTAACGCATTCGGAATCACATAGTTTTCTTTCTTCGTTGTTCACATTAACCTTTCGCAGTAAACGTGCATTTTCTAGCTCGTAATGCTGAACTTCATGCTGTTCCTTTTTTGATCTATCACTCGTCGGAAATTTAGAATGCCAATAAGTCTTTTTAATTTCGCGTCACTCTGCTGTATTAATAAAATGTAGTCTTCTTCACACATTATTTTAAAAATTTCTCGTCTTTCCTCGATTTCACTGTTTGTCTCGTCCGCGATGGTTACGGGAGATCGAGACAAAGCATCTACGTGTACCATGCGTTCACCAGGCCTATATTTTAGTTCTAAATCAAACTCACTTAACAAGTTATACCATCTCGCAATCTAGGGATTTTGTGTCTTTTGCGCGTTCAAATACACGATTGCTTGACAATCCGTATACACTGTAAATTTTATGCCGATCATAAAGTTTCGTAATCTGTCCACACAATACACGATAGCCATTAGTTCTAATTTCGATGAATGGTAGTTCTTCTCAACATCTGTTGTTTTCTTTGACACATAGTAAATCGGGTGTAGTTCATTATCCTCGGGCTGTCTCTGGGTTAAAATTCCCGCTAATCCTAAACTTGATGCGTCGGTAAATAAAATAGTTTCACTCGCGTTTGCATTATATAGTCTTAACACAGGTTGTTGATTAAAGCTGTCTTGAGATTATTAAAAGCGTTTTCTTCTTTCTGCGTCCACATAAACTTCTGGTTTTTTCGTTAACTCACTCAACGGTCTTGCACGTATCGCATAATTTTCCACAAATTTTCTGAAGTATGATGTTAAACCTAAAAATCGTCGTACTTCGGTTACGCTGTTCGGCCGCGGAAATTCCTTTACGGCCAACGTTTTCCGTACTCCTGGTCTGATACCTTCTCCAGACAATAACATTCCAAGATATTCAACTTCTTTCGCTCCAAACACACATTTTCTTAGTTTCAACGTTAAATTTGCATTTCGTAATGCTTCGAACACTTCTCTCAATTTTCTAAACATCTCTGGCCAATCTTTAGCCGGGCAAATCAAATCATCCAGGTGACTCATAACGACTTGGTTCTTTAATGGGCCAAATGCAAGGGCTCATTAGTCTGCTGAATTCGTAGGGTCCATTAGTAAGGCCAAAAACCATTCTCTCAAACTGTCCTGTTTCGTCAGGTGTTATAAATGCAGTCTTCGGTTTCGCTTCTCCCGTCAAAGGCAATTGCAGGTATCCGTGCGCCAGATCTAGCACAGTAAACAACTTGCATCCGCTCACACATTCTAAACATTCTTCGGGATTTGTAACAGGGAAGTTGCTCTTCACAGTGTGCTGGTTTAACTTTCTGTAGTCCACTACTAATCTTGGTTCACCTGTCTTCTTCGGCACTAAAAGCACTGGGTTCGCATATGCAGATGTTGTTTATGTTACGATTCCATGGTTTTTCCACTCAGTCACAATGTTTTTAATTGTTTGTCGCTCTTTTATGCTGGCACGGTTTGGTCTCGTGCGTACGGGCACTCCATTGTCCTCAATGTTCATTTTCATCAGCGTAGTACATCCTAATTCTTGTAAATTGAACGCAAAACAGTATCGGTACTCGTTGCATAAATTTACTAAAGTGGTAACTTCTTGCTCAGACGTGTCCTTCTCGACGTTTACCATTTCGGCAGTGATCATTTCAACTTTTTCGTTGTTCTCCGCTTTTTCTTCTCTCGGCTCGTCTATTCTGTAGGTTCTAAGCTCAGTGTTTTTCTCTAATAGGACATTTTCTTTACTGCAGTTAGTTACAGGCACTATTCGGTTTTCTTCTCCGTATTTTATATCTATAAAACTCACTGTATGTGCCGCCAGAATGTTCCTTGAAGTAGTTGTCATACTCATCTTCTTCGTGGTGGCTGCTTCCAGATTCAAACTTCGGAATGGTTCCTCGTCGGTTTTTCCAAACATCAACTCGGCTCCGGTTCTGACATAAACAACGTTTTTATCTTCAGTGAATGATCTTCCAATAATTATGGGTACTGGCTGAGCCTCATTGGGGACGATGTAGAATGGTACGTCGTGTACGGTCACCTTATCAATTGTAACGATAGCTGGAAACATCTTCTCGCTCACAACAACTGGTCGGTCATCTCCAAATCCATACAACTCTAATTTCGTGTCTCTTAAAGGTTCTTTCCATTTTTTCTATAATGCTTTGGACGGTACAAATAGAACTTCCGGTATCAATAAATGCATTGACATCATGGTTGTTTACTCGTATTTCTTTTAAAAATTTGTTTATTTTGTTGTCATGTACACACATAACCTCATTATTTCTTGTGTATTTTTCCTCACAGCTCGGATTTCATTTGTTTGGGTTCGCGGTTGTGGTGTGCTCGTTGCTGTAGGGTTTTCCCGTCTTTTGGGGCAATTTCTCGTCAAATGTCCACTTTCTTTGCACGTAAAACATGCATTGTAATTTCGGGGTTTTGAACATGATGTTGCAACATGTCCAAACTGCGCAGTTGAAACATCTGGGTCGGTTTTCTTTTTCTGTGTGGTTTTGTCTCTCCGACGTTGATCGGTTTCGTACGCTCATGCTGTTTCAAATGCTCCATTCTTTGAACTTTTCGCGGCTATTCTCGTTAGATTTAAAATGTCATGTAGCAACGCATTGGAATTTGTATGATACGCTATCATCAATCCAGGGATTAAAGTTTTGTTCAGGAGTCCAGTCACAATTTGTTCCTTTGTCTCGTCAAATGGTAAATTTAACGCAATACATAGCTTGTACTTCTCATGAAAATAACTCTCAACAGGCTCGGTCGGTGTTTGTATTCGTTTTGTCATTTTTGTCCACTGAGCAGTTTTGCTTGGTGATACAATAAACGTCGCTCGGAAATTTCGCTCAAAATCCTCCCATGTGTAAATATTCTTTCGGTTCGCGTCATACCAATCTCTGGCTGCTCCTCGCAAATATATTCTTGCTGTCTCTAATTTGATTTGGTCGGTCCACCCATGTAGCAATCCACAACTGTTTATCCGGTCAAGCCATTCCTCAGCTCTGTCGTCCCTGATCAAACCATCAAAATCGGATACTGTTTTTGACAAATCGGGCATAACATTATACTCGGTTGCTAGTGCGCTATGATTTTCAATAACAGTTTTTAAAAGGTCGTCGTTTCGCGCTCTGCTTTCTTCTTTGGTTATCAAAGTCAACATTGCCGCCATCTGTTGTTGCATGTCAAAACTCATTGGCGCTATCGCTGCTACAGCTGCCGCTGCGTCACTAGTGTTCGTTTCTTGAACTACTTCACCTGGTTGCTCGTCATCTCGGAAAAAAATGGCCTCGTCCTCACGGATTTCCTCGTTTCCGTGATTGAGGTTAGGTCGCTCCATTTTCGATTTTTCACTCTTCTTTTCGGTATCTGATTATATCCCGCTTCTGAATTGTTATCAAGTTTAGGATAATGAAACTCGTTGTCAGGAATTAATGGATGTATCGAAAATACTACACTTTAAACTAATCCAAACTACTATAATTCAATCGCACTCTCGTCAGTCTACTCGCGCCACGGAGCTCCCGGCTACTACTCTAATTCTTCCCATCGCCGGGCACGGCACCCCTTCGCGGCGCGGCACGTTTAAATCTAGAAATAGCTAACAAAATATTGTATGAATATGATTTATGCACGCATATAAAACTCATTTTTTGTTATACACTAGTAAACAATTCATCTTTCAGTAGTTGTTAGACTTACGTCGTTTAATTCGACCTGCAAATATGATCTTGCAAATCAGCGAATAAACGTTGAGTATTTTCACAGTTTTTTATTGCCTCCACGATACAAAAATACAGGTGTTCAAGGCTTGGCTGTTCGTCTTACCACGAGCACCGAATCTAATGTAATAATGCCATCTGTATCTCTCTTCCGGAACGACGGATCCACGAATACAAGCGCGTGCGCCACAAACCGAAACCACGTTGCCGGATCGCACATAAAGTAGGCAACAACATGCCGCCAGCCTTGAAAATATTAATTTTCAACAAGAAATACATCAAACTGAATATACATGCATACATTTTAAAGAAATAAGTAAATACATACTACAACATGTTAAACAAAGGTAAACTCGACAAGTGAAATGAATATTCTTGATTAAACGTCATGAATTAAGTAAGTTTGTGCTTCGTCTCGTCCAAAAGAAGTCCAGTCCACAGGTAAGTATTAATCTAATTAACGCTGTTCATATGATTATTCAATCGGCAATACGCTACCCTTCGACGCACACCGTTTCACTGTTCCAGCTTGGGTTCTGACACTAACAACCCGCACTATGTTGTCGGCACCAGGATGTAGCTCTACGATCCTCCCCAAACGCCAACGTTGAGCAGGTACGTTGTCTTCCTTCAGCAGAACCAAGGCTCCTACCCTTAGAAGGTCATCGGCTTGTCCTTTAGTCTTCCATTTTGGACGGTTTTGGAGAGAGGTGAGATATTCATTGGACCATCGCTGCCAAAAATGGTGAGTCATCAATCGCATGCGTTGGTACAGCTTGATTCGGTTAAACGGTATGTCCTCAGGAATATTCTCCGGAATGGCAGTCACTGCACCACCCACCAAGAAGTGTCCAGGGGTTAAAGCGGTTAGATCATTAGGATCCATGGATAAGGCTACTAAAGGGCGAGAGTTAAGGACACCCTCTATTTGACACAAGACCGTGTAAAAATGTTCATAATTTAAATGTGTATCACCCAAGACTCTAATTAAATGTGTTTTCGCAGACTTTATTGCTGCCTCCCATAATCCTACGAAATTTGGGGATCTAGGTGGGATGAATTTCCAATCCATCTGGGATTTTAAAAGAAAGTCTCTAATTTCACCTTCAGTGACCATCTTATTTATCAAATTTATATATTTAAGCAGTTCATTTTTTGCCCCAATGAAGTTAGTGGCATTGTCAGAATAAATTACTTTACAACAACCTCTGCGAGCAGCAAAACGTTTTAGTGCATTTAAAAATCCTTCAGTCGTTAAGTCACTCGCTAACTCCAAATGAATTGCCTTCGTGGCAAAACACACAAATAAACATACATAGCACTTTACTAATTTTTTAGATCTTAGTACGCCGTCTCTTATCAGAATCGGCCCTGCAAAGTCAACTCCAACAGTTAAGAAGGCACGTGTTGGCATTAGTCTAGAGGAAGGTAAGTCACCCATTAAAGGATAGAATATTCGGGGTTTGGTTTTATAACAAGTAACACATGTATGCAAGACCTTTTTTACAGCACTTTTTCCATTTAAAGGCCAAAATTTGCACCGTACTGCAGCTAAAACATTTTGAACGCCAGCATGCAAATGACGTATGTGCTCGAAACGTATTATTAATCGAGTAAAAGCATGATTTCCGGGTAACAAAAGTGGATGTTTTTTGTTGTATGATTCTCTGGAGTGTCCAATACGACCTCCGACTCTTATTAAGCCATCTGAGTCAGTAAACGGGTTTAAAGACAATAATCTGTTCGATTTAGGTAAAGATTTGCCCTCATTTAATTGTTTAATTTCAAAGCCAAAGTGTGAAGCTTGTACAATTTTTGTAAGAACCAGCATAGTATTTTCTAACTCACATGATTTTAAGTTACCAAAGTATTTGTATTCGTTACTGCCTTTAGCATTGTGTGCAAATCTAAGCACGTATGCAATCACTCTCTGTAAGCGAGACAAATCTGAAAATCTTTCAAAAATGCTGTTATCTACTTCCACGGATACATTTGATAGAATGATACGTTTCATTTCAAGTAAGCCTTCGTCAATGTCCGTTATAGATTGATCAGGTAAGTAAGCAGGATTTTCGTCCGTCAGGAAACTTGGCCCGTGCCACCATAAAGTTGAATTCATTAACATGTCAGGATTAGCACCCCTCGAAACAATGTCCGCAGGATTCAATTCAGACCGTATGTGTCTCCATTCGTGCACCTCAGAGTGCTGTTGTATCACACTTACTCTGTTTGCTATAAAGCATTTCCATCTAGAAGGTTCTGCCTTCAGCCAATGCAGTACTATGGTACTGTCACACCAAAAGTTTCTTGAACCGAATGACATGTTTAAAGCTTGCATAACCTTTTTCATAAGTAATGTTAGTAACACCGCACCGCATAATTCTAGGCGAGGTAGCGCAATTGTTTTTAAAGGTGCGATTCGGGACTTCGCACAAAGTAATTTTGAATGATATTTGCCATTCGCGTCTCTGGTACGTATGTAAATCGCGGCACCGTACGCTGATTCCGAGGCGTCGYAAAATCCATGTAATTCAGCACTTACAAAATTACGCGATGTAACTTGTCTAGGAATTTTAATAAGGTTCATTTTTTGCAGTTGATATAAAAATTGTTTCCAGGCCGTATGTAAATTACTGGGGACAGATTCATCCCAATCTATGTGAAGTTGCCAAAGTTCTTGCATAATCAGTTTCGCAATGACAATAGTAGGGTTTAAAAATCCAAGGGGATCGAATAATTTAGAAATTGCGGATAATATCGTCCGTTTGGTTACAGGATTAGAAGTACTCAAATTCAATGAATAAACGAATGTATCTTTATTCGGATTCCACGATAATCCAAGGACGCTTTGTTCTTTAGTGTCGGAAATAATATATTTGGAATCAGTTTGGACATTGGGCTCTGTAAAAACCGCGTTTACATTAGAACACCATTTTCGAAGTGGAAAACATGCGCGTTCCAATGTTTCTGTTACCTGTTGTTTAAGTAAAATAGCGTCTTCTACAGTTTCAGCTCCCGTCAACAAATCGTCCATGTAAAAATCATTTTTTATTACCTCGGCTGCGTGTGGATACAAGTATTCTAAATCAATAGCCGCCTGATGTAAACATCTTACCGCCAAAAAAGATGCTGGAGCCGTCCCGTAAGTAATTGTGTTTAAATAGTACTGTTTCAATTCATTTTCAGGTTTTTCGCGCCAAACGATTTTTTGATATTTCCTGTCCGTTTCGTCAACTAATACCTGCCGGTACATTTTCTCCACATCCGCGGTCAGTACTACGTTATGTTTTCTAAATTTCAATACTATGGAGTGAAGATCCCTTTGTATGACTGGTCCTACTCGTAAAACATCATTTAAGCTTAAACCAGAACTTGTAGGACTCGAAGCATTAAACACTACGCGTAGCTTTGTGGTAGTACTGCTAGCCTTTATGACACCGTGATGCGGCAAATAGTAACCCGGTGATTGACTGTTTGTATTAGGACTTGTTTCCGTCATATGCCCCATGGCTTCGTATTCTCGCATAAAATCGACATAGTTTTGTTTCAAATCGTTATTTTTAGTTAAACGTTTTTCGAGATTTTGAAATTGCCTTTCTGTCGTGTTTAATGATTCTCCCAAATTGTCGGCATTATCTTTAAAGGGTAGACTAACAATGAATCTGCCGTCAGCATTACGTTTGCTTGATTTAATAAAATGTTCTTCGCATGTTTGTTCTTCTGCGGTATAGAAAGCATGAGCAGAAGTAACATCCTCAACCTTCCAGAATAATTCTAACTGAGCGCGCAATGCTTCATTTGAGTCATGATTGGTGCATAAATTGCACATCACCTTGTCTATATTTCCCTCTTCTAACGTGCCAGAAATGAAGCATCCAAGTTTTGTTTTTTGTAATATCGGCCCATTGTCATAACACTTTATCTGTCCAATACAAAGAATGTTGTAAAATATATCAGCTAGAGGTGTTACGTTGGAACTGGACCTGTTACACTGGAATAGGTACGAGCTGGAAGTTCCGCGTACCTATTCCGGACGAGCTGAGGTACCTATTACGAGTCCACAGTCTTGGAGCGTTTTCGATTGGAATAAGTGCGTAAACGGAACTATTACTGTTGCGTTGGAACTGGACCTTTTACATTGCAATAGGTACGACCTGCCAATTTCGTTTAGCTAATCTCATCGATCCGATATATTTGTTGTTATTGAACATATACTGGTTCGACAAGCAACAGTTGAACCGTTTCGGGATTTGAGTTTAAGAAGAGTAGAAATGCACGCATAAAACAAAATAATTATTATAATTTCCAATAACGTTAAGATTACTTATTTGACGTTTGAAATTGTAAATTAGAATTATGCTATTTTGTAGCAAGTACAAAGAGTGGTTTTTGCTATATTAATATTTATTTTTGATAAGTATTCCAATTAGAATTTTTAGCTATTCATACTTTATTAATATGTATAAAAATAATAATAATAGTTGCTCATTATATGAGCCATGTTATATTTTGTGTTAATTAAAATGAAAACTTCAAAACAAAAATGTTGGGTGTTAATTGTCGATGAGATGTCTTTGCGTCCACATTTATCTTTTAACAAACACTTAGATGGTGTGGAAGGTTTTACAGATAATGGGTTTCAACGGAAATCTGAAATTGCAGATCATGTACAGGTATGGAAGCAGCCTGTTGCATTTACATTCACAAGGGCCACAGAGTCATGGGAAAATATCATGTTTATGTACAAAACTATTATTAAAAAGTGCCAGGACATTAGTCTGAAGGTGGTAGCTTCTGTATGTGACCAAAGTTTGTCTGATGTAAATGCCATTAAAGAACTGATCAATCAAAGCAGAGTAGAGGCTCTCAGGCGTGGGCTTGAATTAAGACACGATGTCATTCGCATTGGAGAAGATGACATTGTGCCTTTGTTTGATCCACCCCACCTACTGAAGAGTTTCAGGAATAACTTATTAACAAAAAATTTAAAATATTTAATGGATGGTAAGCTTTGCATCGCTAAATGGTCACATATAGAAGTTGCGTATAATATAGATGTTAACAGTGGAAATTTGCGAATTATGAAAAACTTATCAGAATGTCATGAGATGCCGACAAAAATACAAAAGATGAGTGTTTCTAGATGCACACAAGCTTTTAGTGACATTGTTGCTTTTGCTATATTAATATTTATTTTTGATAAGCATTCCAATTAGAATTTTTAGCTATTCATATTTTATTAATATGTATAAAAATAATAATAATAGTTGCTCATTATATGAGCCATGTTATATTTTGTGTTAATTAAAATGTGAATCAAAACAAAATGAAATAATTTTTAACATAAGTATAGTACAACATTTTTGTACAATCTCCCTATTTTGATAAAACAATGACAAATACATTATATGCAACTTCAGTTTGCTTTGAACAACAGCTAGCAACATTGCTTTGACTACTAATCAATATTTGCAACAAATAGGATAAACTTTAATTAAAAATGACTTTTTGTCATGAATTGTTGATTATGTAAAATGCTTGTTCATAACAAAATTATGAACAGAGTGCCCCGATTCTAAAAATTGGCTTGTCGACACTCTATACCGTAGAGGTGTTGCGTCGGAACTGTACCTATTACACTGGAATAGGTACCCGCTAAACATAGTATATATCAGAAACATTTCAAATCTTCAAATGTATTGCATAAATGAAACGTTTGGGAGGTACATTTAGGTAATGTTTCGGTAATATGCATTTTGAGTACATACTGATTTGCAACGTATCTGCAATGTTCGTTATTTGCGCTTGAGGAACGTTTCTGCAATATGACATAAACTTAACATTAACATAACTTTCTTGAGGTATGTTACGTATAACATAGGTATGCATCACATTCAAAGATAACATTAAGGATTGAGCCCGAAAGAGAAAAAAGGATATGAAAGATCTGTCTCAAATAACGATAGGAAGCGAACCATCTACTTTTGCAAAACAGAACCACTTACTGAATATTTAGAGAAAAATGAATGTTTATCTCATTGACAAAAGATTTAACTAGACCCTCAAGTATTTTCAAATAAATATTCTTACTATTTKGTTGAAATTATTACTAATTGTGAGGTCTACATCACAGATTATATTTGACTTTTTACAAATTTTAGTTGTTATTATTATGTCGGATAGATCCTACTTACTTCTACACGACCGACGTTTACTATTGGAACATTCTTGTTGCCATAGTGCTGTGATTGGCAATGTAGCAAACAGTTGGTAGCGGCGCGGCGTGTTCTGATCGCACAAGGAGCAGGTGCAGAACACAGAGCGGCAGAGATTGACATAACCTGCTTAGCGTAAAGTGTTGTGTTTTTTGGTTTTGGTCAGTTTTATGGCAGTTTAGACCATAAGAAATCAGCCCGTGGCATGTAATGTGGCATGGAAGGTAAGCGTTTTTCGGATAGTTCCCATATTTCATATACAGTGCTGTATCTGGTTGGCAGAAGTAGTTATAAAAATTACTTTTGAAGACGGTTACAGAAAATATTTCATTGTAAATTAATAGTAGTGTTCATGAACAGAAAGGAAAAACAATTATGCAAATTACAAAACTTGCATATAATAAAAGTAAAAAACTGCTAAACAATAAAAAATTGCTGATCTTTCTGATGCAGACTTCCAAACTGAGGTTTCCACGTGGCTTCGTCAGGCAACACCGAGATATCAGAGATCATAGTAACAGCATAAGGGATATGGCCAATTTGTAAGTATATCTACACCACAATGTTGGTTTTACTTTTAATAATTTTTGTTTAGGTGAACAGTTTGAAGATTCTGAACTTACGAATGTAGTTTACCTATTAAATTTAATGCAGTGTATGCCGTATGGATTGCTGTTGTTTGTTTTATTTACTTCGCATCTGATGCTGTTATATTTTTGTTTGTGTATATATATGTAACTACATTCTTATAATTTCTTATTTTACACATATTGTTTTGTCTACTTATTATGCTTAGATTATGTAAATTATTATTGTGTATGCACTTATGTAAACACTTCGTTTTCTTGAAAAATAAATTGTATATTTAATTAGTAACAATTAATATTAATAAATACCCCAAATACAGTTTCAAATACGTTGTTGTAACGTTTAAAAAAGTACATATTGTAAACATATCATAAATATAGACTTTAAAATGTTTCGTAATGTTTCTTTTGTAACATTTCAGTGAAACATTCCTGAGGTAGGACATCTTCACAAACATAAATATTCATGAAACATTCCTGCAGCGAAATACGAAATGTTACAATATTACATTGCCTGTTTCAGATATGTTTCTGATACCGAAAATTGTTTAGTGGGTAGTAACCTCGCACTTCTTCCCTAACCGACGGCGTATCGTTATAAACAAAACTGGAACTGCTTGGAACCGGAATAGGTATTTGGAATAGGTACGTAAGTGGAACTGGCACAGGTCGTACTAGCTACATACAAAAGCTATTCCGTAACACCTCTAATATCAGCCCCTAATAGTATATCTACCGAGCTAGAGTTGTAGAAAGTAGGATCTGCCAATTCGATGTTGATAGGGACGTTTAAGTTTTGAGCAGAAATTGTTATTTGTGGCAAGTTTTCCGTAATTGTGTTCATCACCAAAAAACTAGCACGCGTTTTAAAATGTCTGTTTTTAGAATAAAGAACTGCCTGAACTTTACTTGTTATATTGTTTAGAGACCCGCTAATACCCGTTATTGGTATATTAACCTCGTCAGTTTTCAGTTTAAGCTGTTTCGCTAAGTCCTTGGTTATAAAATTTGACATGGACCCGCTGTCCAGTAAAGCCCTACATTCAATTAGCTTTCCGTTCGAATCACATATAAATACCTTTGCCGTAGCCAGTAACACAACTTGAGTTTTTATACAAGGTGACAACGTCGCGTTAGCGGTTACTAGCGGAGCTGGAGTGCTGGTGTTTTTATTTTCTGGCTTGTTTTGAGTAGCATCAACATGATTATTATCTGAATTTTCACCATTATTTGCTGAAGTTTTTGAATTTGAATGCAACAACGAATGATGCTTAGCATTACAAACCTTACAACCTCTAGATTTGCATTTTGTTCGAAAGTGGCCCGGTCGTAAACAGTTACTACAAATTTTATTTTCTTTGACCTGTTCCCACCTTTCCGTAATGGACAGTTTAGCAAACTTTTCACACTCCATATTAGGGTGTGGACCTTTACAAAATCCACATTTTATGATTTGTGTTGATAAGTGTGCAAGTGTTTTCTCGGCAGTTACAGTTCTTTGAATTTTGTTCTTATTTTCAATGGTTTCTAGAAATTGACAACGTTTAGCAATGAATTCAGTCAGTTGAATTATTTTCGGGGATTCCACGTCAGTTATTGTTTGTTCAAATTCTCTTTTTGTTACAGAATCTAATTTTGACGACAATATGTATACTAACAGTGTATCCCAACTGGCTGTAGGCTGGCCCAGTGCAGCTAATGCACGTATATTTTTGTTGAAATTATCTAATAGTTTGCGTAGAGCAACGTGTGATTCAGTTTTTAATGCTGGTAGTTCAAAAATGGTCTTGACATGCGTGTGTATTATCAATTTTCGGTTATCATACCTTTCCTTTAGCATCTGCCAAGCGATTGCATAATTAGAATGAGAAATTTCCAGTGAATGGATTAACTGGGCAGCGTCACCCTTCAAACACGATTTGAGATAATAAAACTTTTCAATATCTGTTAGGCTGCCATTATTGTTTATTAATGATGCGAATGTTTGTTCAAATTGAACCCATTGATTATAATATCCAGCAAATTCCGGTAAATTCAATTTAGGTAATTTGACTCTTTCTTGAATAGAATTTGCTGTTTCAGTCGACACGAAGGAATTATTACATGCACTAGCGTTTGCTTTAGCTTTAATAATGCGTCTTGCATCTGCAACAATTTTGTAAAAGGCATTTTCATGATTTTCGCGTTCGTTTAAATCCTCACTTCCCAATAACAATTCGATTTGATCTTGAATCTGATTAAATTTTGTGAGGTTAGTTTCAATTGCACATAAGCGTGTTTCAACTTCTTCAAGGTCAAATTCGTCTCCCAAATTTGCAATGAATGTCTTGAATCGAGTTAATTGAGATTTTATTTGACCGCGTGTGAATTTTAAAGCGCTTACATCTGCATCAGTAGACATTTTGTGACAAATGAACTTCAATAAAATTTATGAAGCAAAGCTTACAATCTTGTGTCAAATAAATGGATATAAGAATTTTGGAGGTAAAGGAATTGGTGGGACGTACCTTTTCCTGTTATTATTGTTGTGATAACGTCTCAACCTCAACCTATTGCCCCGCGTGGTGTTAGATTGTATTCCTCGCTTGCGTCGTTTTTCAGGTAGTTCACTTGTACCGTTTTTGCCTTTTTACCTCCAAGTTCCAGGTATCCAGGCTCACGAAGGACCATATGTTAGACTTACGTCGTTTAATTCGACCTGCAAATATGATCTTGCAAATCAGCGAATAAACGTTGAGTATTTTCACAGTTTTTTATTGCCTCCACGATACAAAAATACAGGTGTTCAAGGCTTGGCTGTTCGTCTTACCACGAGCACCGAATCTAATGTAATAATGCCATCTGTCTCTCTCTTCCGGAACGACGGATCCACGAATACAAGCGCGTGCGCCACAAACCGAAACCACGTTGCCGGATCGCACATAAAGTAGGCAACAACAGTAGTAATGTTGTAAAATATCGGCGTAATAAGCAATTTAAATACCGCACGCCTATGAATCTTAACCTTAAATACTATACTTGGGTGTTACATACCTGTGAAATGAAACATTGGGTTAACGTATATCAATCTTTCTGCCCATTTAACACTACCTGATCATCTTATCACTGCTACCATTAACAATTATGTGGAAATCATTCCCTGCGTCTTGCACATCATAAAACCAAATAAAAACAAACACGCAAACGCCCAAATGGTGTGTGACCGTGAACATGAAGCTTAGTCATTGGACATACACAACTGGTCAACTGGAAGATCCAATGTTTTCTACAAATAAACGCTTATTAGACTGTGATCACATGTTGGTATCAGTTTAGAATGTGAAAAGCTGGATCCCCTCTTTTATACATCCATGTCCATGACCGTTCTCTCCCCTCTATTTCTCTGACTCATGACTGAATGTCATTGTGAAAACTGAAAAGCTTCTTGTCAGTTGTCAAGTTTGTTTTGCTTTTGAATTCATGGTTGTTGGGAATTCGGCTTGGGAACGTTAAAAATTATTTTATTAATGAGCATATAATGTGACATTCCAATTTATGTAATGGATTTCGTGACCACAAGCTTAGATGCACTACTACGTAAGTAACACGAACCTGTACGCATAAATACTGGTTTGCAGGTTATATATTGATTTTTAGAAAAAGCTACAAACCCACAGAGCCCTAAGGTACACTTGCCCGCAGTAGAGGCCTTCTCGGCCCTGATAAATAAAGAAAAAGATGGACCACAAATAGCAGTTAAATTAATAGCAACAAGAATACATTCCCAAGACGAAACTGAGATGATGCACACTTTGCAAGTTTTAGAGATGTGCATGTCACGATGTGGTAGTAGTTTTCAATCAGAAGTGGGCAAATTCCGGTTTTTGAATGAAATCATTAAGCTAGTCTCCCCAAAGTACTTGGGATCACATACACCTTTAGAAGTTAAGCAGCGGATCTTACAACTTATGTATATCTGGACATTAGATTACCCAAAGGAAACAAAAATTAAGGGAGCTTACGAAATGCTGAAAAAACAAGGTGTTGTTAAAGAAGTACCATCACTTAGTATTAGCAATGATAGTGTTACATTACCGAAAAGACAAATAAATTCTGTTTTCCAAGACGAAGAAAATTCTAAACTTCTGCAGTATTTGTTGCAAAGCAAAAATCCAGAAGATCTACAAGCAGCAAACAGGCTTATTAAAAATATGGTGAAAGAGGATGATAAAAGAGCAGAACTTAAAAGTAAAAGAATTTCAGAACTGGAAGCTGTAAATAATAATGTACGTCTGTTACACGAAATGTTGGATTCTTATCAACCAGAAAGCTCATCCCAGGATGAACTAGATTTGATCAAAGAATTGCGTCAAAGTTGTGACAAACTAAAGTCGTACATGCATAAATTAGCTGTAGAAACACCTAAAGGAGATATGCTAGGTAAGTGTAGCAGGCTTAAATGTTAGTTTTCATGCCAAGTACTGTGTTAACCAGGAAGTTGCTAATATGCTTTCTACAACTGTCCCTATTTCGTAAGGAAAATGACTACTACTATAACAAAATATTTTATTTTTACTTTTGTGGGTCGTGTAACAAAGCCATATCATCAAATAGGATTGTAGACTATGTCCCAGTGTATTCCAGCAAACCTCTTGTGGAAGTATCAATAAAATTGCACCTGACTGTCGATATTTTGCAGCTGCAATATGGGTATTTCTAAAATATTTAATAAGTACTTTTATCTCCTCCTTCACATCTTTAATTTCTACATCGTACGCCACTAAATTTAAAATATGTGCAGAACATCCATATGTTAAAATGTTGGGAATTCCAATTTTATTAAGTTTGGCCAGTTCTGCTCGCGTTTACTTATGTTACTAGCATTGTCTGTAACTATGCTACGAATAGTACATTCATATTTTTTACATGTTTTATTGGACTTGACCACAATTTTTAATAAGTAATCAGCAGTGTGGCTGTTGGTTTCCATATCGACAGTGTCAATTACCTTCATCTATTACATCATTCACTGACACACAAAAACAATGGGTTCATTGTACAGTTTCTCCATTCACCTTGCGACATACAAAGAGATTTACCTATGAAGTTTGTTTTTAAGCCATTAAGAACATTGTTGTGTACTTCTTTCAATAACTCCTTTCCAATTTGGCGGCGGTTAGGTGATTGATAACCAGGATAGTTCTATCATTTTTATAAATGGTGGGTGCTTAACATGTCAAAATGGAGTATTTGTCCATATATAAATTTTGCAACTTGGATATCTAAGTTCTTCCATTCATTTGAAGAAGTTCGTATTACGAATGAATCCAACTTTGATTTATTAGTTTGTCTATTACTGTGGTTAAGAAGATTTCTGGCTTCAGCGTCATTAAACGTTGTAATTGTACTTCGACTACTGACTGTGCTTGTACTAGTTGTTTCAGAATCTGAGTCAAACATTGTATCTATCAAATTATCACTTGCTTCAATGTTTTGGACGTTTTCTGGTGGTGTTTCTGAAAAAAAGTTACCACTCATTGTAAATACTGAAATAATTTTTTTAATAGTAGACTACATATCTTTTCTAAATTTTAAAAACTGTCAGTTGCTTAAGCACAATGTAAACATAATCTAATCAAAGTACCGTCGTCATGTACACGATGTCACATCTTAAAATTGCAACTTGATATTTCTTTAAAAAAATATTAAAATATGCACAAAACAAATATTATTTTAAAAAAATAAACAAAAATAATTGAATAAATAAAAACAAAAATTTTAAAATTTTTATGGACTGAATCAATCTGATTTGGGCCATCTAATAAACAAGCAATTTTATGTCTATTATACAATTAAACTTAAAAAATAGAAACAAGAAGTTTCAGTTATAAAAACAAATAATCGAAAATTGTTTATGAACTACATGAAGCTGATTTGGGCTGCATCCCCATTGTTAAATTAACTTAAAATATTAAACATTATAAACAATGTTTATAGTACAAGCAAAAAAAAATGATAATTGTTAATGAACAGTACCAGGCAGATTTGAGACATTCAATAGTCCAATAATTACTCAATTTTGTGTAGTATCATTGATTGTGATTTCTAAATGTTGCTGCATTAAAAAAATATTCAGTTGGTTGACTTTAGTCATAAAAAATAATAGAAAAATTTGAAAGATACCTGTTCAAACGCACTATCAAGATACCTTTGAAAACAGAAATTTTACAATTACAACCAGTCAGATTGATTCTTCATGTCGTTTATTGAAAACTACTTCATTGAAATGTTTATAATTGCTTAAAAAATGTGTTCTGGTTATAATCAATATTTTCTTAATTACTTTTTGTACTGCTACTAAGTAAAATTAAAATATTTTTGAATGCAGTTTTTATTCTATATCAAGAAAAAGTAAAAATACTGGGTGTTTCATTTAAAGTGAGAAAGTTGATAACTGTTTTCAGTCGAATGTATAATGCTTCTCTTTTACACACTAATAAGATATAGACTTGAATATTGTGCAATTGTTAGGAAACCCAACCAACAGATTTACATTGACCTACTTGAAAATGTCCTCAGAAAGTTCGCTAAATATATATATCTAAAGAATTTCAATTCATATCCTGTAGTAGTCAAAGAATCCTTCTTAACGCTGTTGGTGAGAACTCACTTGCAAAGCTGTATCCACTCTGMTATTTCTGCAAAAACTCATTGGGGGTGTATTGATGATGCTACTCTACTGAGCCAGGTTAGGTTTGCAGTGCTCCGACTAAACAGTAGGTGCTCTTTATCATTTCATTATTCTGTACCCCATACACACCACCATTTTAATTCCGCTTTGCTGTCTTGTTTTTGTTTATACAATAATTTTAATGCCGATTCCAAATATGATATATTTGGTGTAAACTTTTGTCATGCTAAAGTTAAAAAAGAAATGATAATGAAATTTGATGCAGAATTTTTATAATATGACTTTATTTTAGTACTAGTTGTAGTTAAACCCATCTCTATAATCAATTCTATTGTGTGTTCCACTTATGTATTTTAAACTTGATTTCTTATCTATGTTAATTATTCCCATATTGTTTTAAATTTAGTGTTGTATCATTGTGTATGCTTCCATTATAGACCACCTTCGTCCGCTGGAAATAAACTTTATTATTATTATAAACCGGAATTGTAAAAAAAATTGAGTTTCATGAATAAATTCTCTGTTTTTCACTGTACAAGTATCTCAAATTTGAACAAAATCGCATTTTTAATAACAAAGTTAGTCAACCTTTCCAGAACAATTCTCTATGTAAAACCATGGTATTTGAAATATGTCATACATAAATTACTGATAATTAGACAAATATAAACATGTGTTAAAAAATAAAATAAATCAAAAAGTTTATTGATAATAAAAATCTGTCTGCATATTTTTAACATATGAAAAAGTTTATGTAGAGAAGGTACTTTTTTTGCACATTACATTTTCGTTTTGAAACAGACAATAATTTTCAAATCAAAATTTGTATTGTTTCAAGGCACTAGTTGCTGTTAACACATTAGGCAAGTAAAATTCATTATGTCAGGCATCTTTTTCAGTGGAACTAAATTTTAAAAAACTGTTTTGTTTAATTAAAAAAAAATATTTTTTTTGCCAATCCTGCTACCTGCATAGATGTAACAACTATTATAAAAGACTCAGTCTCATCTGCAACCCTGAACGCTAGCAAGCCGGCACCTAGACACTGGCAAACACAAGCAGAAAACAATGTTGCCTAGAATCGTAAATGCTCAGGGTTGTTCGATGGCGCAATGCATAGATATTTGTTTATTAATTTTTAATGTGCATATACTTTATACATAAAACTTAATAATTCTGGGCCAAAGTTGGTTTCTGGCATATTCTGGATTTGATCTCCAGCATCTGATCCTTCGTTAACTCCAGCTTCTTCTATTTCTTCTGGTTCATTTTCCGAGTTGAACCAAAAGTTTGCCGGCTCGATTTCATTAGAAATATTTTCAATTTTTGAGCAAGTTCTTGAATCGTGCCTTTGGATTTCTTTATTTTATCTAGTATATGTCATTATGAAAAAAATGAGTACCGACAGAACTCTGTGTGATTTTTTTAGTAGAATTAGTCTTTGACAAAAAGTGTTTTAGACAGGAACACATTCATATCTTCGATGAGCCTTGATTTATTTAATCCGAAAAAATGATGGTTATTTCAGGTACAGAAAGGTATACTTTCACCAAGTATCATTGCAATTGAAATGAAAAATAGAAAATGGGAAAACAAGAAAAAAAATTATTTTTCACATTTTGCTTGGAAACTTTAACGTTATGGTAAAAAGCAACCAGACAGAGATTGTAGATTTTTTCATTGTCTACAACTATTCGATACTTTTGCTTTTGACTTGCAACTTTCGCCGAAAATCACAAGAATGCGATTTTTATTGCCTTTTCAACTCCTCCCCCCCCATGTGTTAGTCATGCATTTTTGTAGATATATTTGGATAACACTTTATCTTCTTTTGCCTTTAAAATGAATTATTTCAATCTTTCTAATTGTATTTTAATTTGATATAACAATCACTGTTTTCAGACAATAGCGTTGATTATCTTCAGGGTCTTGTTAATCACACTTTGTGTGACCAGCCCTGTAGCTAACATGAGTACCTCCTATACATAACTAAAAAAATGTTGATCATGCTTAAAGGCCCTGCCTCAATCTGTGAAGAGTAACGGTGTTGTTAAGATGGCAAGAACCAAAATATAGGTACTTGCACTGAATGTACACAATGATGGTAGTTTTAAGTTAATGTAAGTTGGTAATAATGTTGGACCACCAATAAGAACGATCCTGATCTGACGCGGCACATGCGCATTGGCTTATTAAATGTCAAATCTCTTATTAATGTCATTTTATATTGTAATTTTATACAAATGTACGTCTAGCACACGGCATTTGCCTGCAGGATATAGAAATGATCTTGGCCTTAATATATACAGCGCCTAGCAGCTCCCTAAAATAACCATACAACTTTTGGTGGGAAATTTAAAACCCTTGACAACGTTAACAACACTATTAACATCATTGTGTTCAGTGCTACCATTAACATTGCTATTACCACTTTAATACCACCATTACTATTAATATGATTGTGACAGGGCAGTCAGCATACCTTCACATTTAATGAACTGGGCTCTTGATTCATTATGTAATAGTTTAATTAGTTACAAAAAAAAAAGTAACTATACTTGTTACGTGATGCTCAGTATTTTAGAACAGGAACTGAAAATAAAGAACCCTTAATCAATACTGGGTTAGAGATATGGTGTTAACTGATACGTTAAACATGAAGTTATACATAAATACTGTACATTGAAAATCAAGTAGTTGCATCAAGTTCACTCAATTTAATTTACTCTGCTTTGCGGAATCATAGTTTGACCTCCTTTGTTACATACTGCTGTATTGTCACCAAACGTTAAACCATTTATGCTTATTCATAACTTTTTCAGGTCTAATTCTGCAGGCAAACGATGATTTGGCCAAGCTATTTGATAAGTATGACGAGGTCATTGTTCGAGGAAACATAAATGCCCATCAAATGCAAAATGAGTCTTTATTGGATCTTGAAGTTACAGGACTACAAAGTAATACAACTAAAAAATCCCACAGTCTAATAAATAATTCTCACACTGACATTGATGAACTTTGTGATATATTTAATTCTGCCAGTGGGCCTAGAGATTTCATAAATACAAAGGATATATTAAAGCCATTAGTTGCTAATAAAAATGACATTACAGGTATGTGATTGTAATCATTGATTGTTTATTATTTGCTACAGTAAAGTAATTTCAGAGAAAACTTGTGAAACTAGCAAAAGTATAAATGGAACGTCTTCAAATCATCTCAAGGTTTTTGAGGAACTTAACATCCTAGGAGAAGAATTACTTAAGGCCAATTTGCAAGTTAAAACAGTTGCAGACAACTCCAAGTAAGTATAATTTATAGACAATACTAAATAGTGTTTTATTATATGTGTTTAATAAGTTATTTATATAGGGTGTCCACAGAATACATCGATGGTGCTTAACAAATGATAAAAAATTTGTTAGCAACTTTTTTAAAATTATTTCTGAACTAAAAAATATATCGACTTCAAATTTGCTAGTGACTATAATGGCATATTTATTTAACGAAGCAGTGGCATGCAATAAGATAACGCAGGCCATTATTTTCAATAGATGTTGTAGGCCTATGGAATTTTTTTGAAGTAGGTAAAATAGTTTTTTATTTCCAATTAATTCTAAAGACAAAATTGTTTGTTTTAACTTTACCTTAAAGTGACTCCCTCATTCCCAAAAATTTGATGTTTTGACTAAAAAACAAGAAATTTTTACTTCATGAAAAAAAAATATCATTGCTTTGGTAGTATAATCTAGCAGTAGGTGTCAAAACATTTTTATTTTATAAAGAATTTAATCAGATTATGTCTTATTTCTTTTTGTGGTCAAAGATTAAAAAAAAACAATATAGATACTTTTAAAGGGTGTAAAAAATTACTCATTTATCTGTTCCGTATATTTTTCAAAATACATTCCATTGTAGGTGAAATGATTCATGAAATACTACCTCATTCAAAGTGCAAAATGCATAAAAACAGACTTTTTTGATATGCCATATGGCACATCTTCAAGAAGTAAAGGCAGCTTGTTCCTGATAAATTCCAATTAGGAATTCCTGTKTAATTTATTAATTAAACCATTCAAATACTATTTAATGATCCCACCTCAAGGTACAACTACACAATAGAAAAAAATCATCAATATATCTTACTCTTGAGAAATCACATGAAATGTCAGTGACCTTGATACCATTTTGGGCGAATAGAAGTCAGAAATGCATTCAGGAAAACTTCCATTTTAGGGAATAGTACCGAACAGTCCTGGACTTTGTAAAAATAATTGTAGCTCTTTTTGTCCTTCAAATATTGCTTATTTATACAATTTCTTACGGAACATACAGTTCCGGACTTTTTCGCATCGGAATCCATAATGAATCTCAAATATTAATGCACAGAGTACAATTCACTACACCACTGTATCACCAACGCCAACGCAAGCACACACTGCACACAGCTAACTACGATGCTGACCGTATTTGAAAGGTTCTATTCCAATATAGCGGCTGCGCAGCTGTTTCCCGCCAATGAGAGATAAACTGCTGATTGTTCCCTGTGCTGTGGTAAAACCTTCAGTGTAAATTGTACACGTGTTTAAAAAATGTTCATCTTCAATGTCATTATTGTTATAAATTCGGTTAAATTTTATTTTACTAAACAACACCAACCTACTCAGTGAAGTATTTTGTCTAAAGAGTTTACAGATGCACTGAGCAGAACTACTTTTTTAAATATTTTATATTTAAAAAAAAAGAAAATTGTGCAATACTAAAGTCCTAGGGCTAAAGTTTCTTCAAAATGCATTGTTCAAAAGCAGAATTGCTCCAATTTACAAGGGCATTATGAGGAGAACTGATGAGATATTGAAAAATTAATGTTTCACTGCACAAGTATACAGGGTCCGCTACCTAAAACTCCCCAGGCTCGTATTTTCTTTATTTATTTAAGTACGACCTTAAGTTATATGTCAAATTGTAGATCTTTTTAAACTCTTTAAGAATAGCATAGTGGGTATCCAAAAATCTTTTTTTGCAGATTATCATAATTTGCAAATAAAGTTAATTTTTGTAAATATTTCTAACCTTACCCCATATAATAAATATTGCTTCATAGTTGGATGCCGCCTTTTATTTTCTTCAATTTGTGTCATTACCATGTATGCGTAATTTTTACTCCTTCTTAGTGAAAAACAAGAAAAACTAGTTGCTGCCATGTTCTGTTAATAGGGTTGTTCAGAATTTTTTAAGTGTTAGTTTAGTAGCTTATTACGGTACAAATTATGCGTACATAACCATCGCTGCACACAAAACCCCAAAATTTGGAGTAACTTTTAAATAAATAAAGTACAAAGTTCGTTCTATAGAGAGAGAAGCTAGAAAACGAAACCCTCGATGAGGCTTGTTTGGTTATCTACATCTCGCACTAGCCTCATCGCAGGGTACGACTTGTACACCCTCTATGATTTAATCAAATTGTAAATATCTTGTACCTGTATCAAATCTGAATAAAATGTTTTTAAAACAAAAGAGCTATTGAGGAAAATGGAATAAAGAAAAATAACTGTAAAGAGCTATAACTTGGTAAGGAAACAAATTGCTCTAAACTAAGTTGGTTTATTTTGACCCAAGCAACCTTCTGTTAAGGTATGCACTATTCATCACTGGACACCATGTATATTGGGACTGTTTTATTTTCAACTTCTAATAGGTTATACAAATTACATAAAAAAATATTTTACTATTAAGAGTTGAGTAAAGCCTTACTCATTTTCTACAAAAATTCCAAAACAATTGAAGCATTTGTCACATCGTGACAGAGGCTTTCAGATGACACTGTTTACCCAAAAATGCCTTTAAATCACGAAAGAAGAAGTTCGGATTATATGATGGATGGTCGAAAACTTTATACTTAAGTTGTTTGAAAAGAGTGTAACATTGACTCAGTATGGCCGTGCAATCTTTTGATTAAAATTTATTCTACTCGTAAATCACTCATCGCAAGCAATGTAATGTTTCGCTATAAACCTCCTTTGTTACAATGAAGTCCTGTGCTTCATGGTTAAGCAAATAATGCTTTTGCTACCAACGAAATGCTCCAGAGAATGTAGTTGACTGAGTTGGCGGCACAATTCCTTGAAAAGGGCATCTAAGAGTCCGTATTAAGTATGACAAAGGCTTTAATGATTTTTGTGATTTTTTAAAGAGAAATGAGAGACTGCTCACCTTTTAATAATAAACTATCTTTTTATATAAATTGGTCTAATTATTCTGTTTTTAATATAGTTAAATATTTAAGTATTTAGTCATTGTCAATTATTATTTTTTAGACCGGAAAAGATCTCACTAAACGAGCTTTCTAAACAGTCAAACAGTCGGACAAAACCTTCAGAAAATGAACCTTTAATTTTGGACCTGGATGTAAGCTGCTTACAAGAAACATCAGTAAAGGACCCTCTTGGTGCCACGAATGAAAACAGCAATCAAGATGACCTTCTTGTTGACATAACACAAGAAAAGCCTTCAGATAGCAACATACTTGAAGCGGTGATGATACAAGCAACGAAAGATAACACATCTTTTTCGGCGGTTAAAAATGAGCCTTCAGTCATACATGAACCTTCAAAAGAAACTCCTAAACCAAAACTGGACATTAAACTTTCTGATATTCATGTTGCCTTGGAGAGTATTAATCCAAGCTCTGTTCTACCGCTAACAGTATTAGATGACAAGAATGGTGTGACTGTGACATTGCATTTCGCTCGTGACAAACCAAAGGAAGGAGTTAATGTAATAGTAGTTACCACATCTAGCAAAAACGAACTACCCCTGAGCAACTTTCTGTTTCAAGCGGTGGTACCAAAGGTAAGATAGTTTAATTTTAAAGTACAATCATTAAAATCAGTTCATAAACTAATTTATTATTTTACCAGCACCGTTATACACTAAATACAGAATTTTGTAATTGCTACCGCTTAACAGTCATATTTATTGAAAAATTCTTGATTTAATATTTTGTAGCATTTGCCTAAGTTTCAGGGAAAAAATAATATACCATTCAGCAAGAATATGCATTTTGCATTTTTTAATATGTTATCTTAACTAATAAACCTCACAACTTCAACAAGATTTGAGTTGTACTTTCATAACTTCACTGAAAAGAGCTTTCTTTACTAACACTGTCTTTTTAATTATATCTTCACTCATATCTTCAATTCTTGTTTATGGTGATTTTTCTACAGATTTTATGACTTTTTGTAACTGTTTTTTTAATATATTTATACTTTTGCTGCTGACTATTAAGTTTAGTTTTAAGAGGTGGTATGTTCTGCTGTACAAAATTACTCGTATCTCGGCTCAAAGTTTGTTTACGTTGATAACTGTAACAGTATTTCTTCACCTTCTTTCTAGTTATTCTTTTCCCTGAGGTGTCATTTCTTTAATATTTTTTGTCATTTTTCCTTTTTTTTAATATCTGTCTTTCTTTTTCTTTATATTCTGCTAATTTTATAAGGTCTTTTGTAATTCTCCTTATACAAACCTTTTCAGTAGTCACATGATCAGTAGCTAACATCACTACTGCTCGTCTTAAAAAAATTCGTAGAATTAATAACAGGACATAACAAAAGATATACATGTTGTGGCTAATGTGAACACTGTCACAAAAAGAAACAATGCACATTCACATTTCTCTCATACTTAAAACATGTTGCTTATAAGCAGTACAGAACGATCTAAGCGTTAACCTAGGTACTTTTTACATATGCTGGTAGAGTATTATACCATATAAAGTTTGATGCATTATATTTCTTCACTTTTCACTCAAATATGTGTTTTAAGAGAGGTGGCGCACTAAAGTACTGAAGTTTTGAAAAATTTATTGTTATTTCACAAAGTTGCTTTTGAAAATATACATGATTATTGAGTGGAGAAGTAAAAGTAGCTTGGACGTTTTATAATATAATGAAATAATTACAGAAAAAAATAAAATGCCTACTCTATTAACTGATGACATCAAGTTGCCCAATATCTATACCACAATATCGAAATTCACTTGTACGTTTTTGATCGCTTTCTAGGTTGCCAAAGAAAAGTTTGGCTAATATAGGCATCTTTATCCTAAAAGAGAAACCATATTGCACAAAAAATTTACATATGACCGTTCAATAGAACACAAATGTCAAAGTTTATTTTCTAAATTCAATATAAATTTACTTTTGGTAATAACTGTACAGTAAGAGACAAACCTATAAGATTCAATGAAATAATATGAATATGTACCACATAAACACCAAAAACAGGGAAAAACTGGCACTGGCATTGCCTGATATTGAAACAGATCAAAAATTTTACATAACCGGTGTCATATTTATAAAACCATCTGCTAATCACAGACTTCACACCCTTAAATAACTTACTTATCACAATAGTTAAGCAAAAAATATAATATAAACAAATTATTTCCCACACCACGCACCACTGTATCTATATTTACGTTATGTTTAACTTATTTTTGTTGATTTAGTATAGTGATGCTTGCTAAGACACTGAAGATGAACACTTAGCTGTGGAAATACAGGCTTTTGGCTTTGCCAAAAATAAATGTGGAAGTAGGATCAAGTGTTAAAACACTTAATAATGTAGGCTTCTCACAATAATGGCTGTAGATTTGTTTGAACATTTATTAACTGAATAACTTTCACAAAACTTAAATAACTAAAAATGATCAGAGCAACATGCTCTTCCCATACCCATAATCGACATAACCTCTAAAATCCCTCTTAACTTCCCTTGACACATCTCCCCAGTATACAGGCTAAGAGCGGGATATTCAAATTTAAATTTCTAACCTACAGTTCAGCGATCCTGACAAAATGACTGTCCCGGTCATTCTGCCATGTACATAACACGACCAGAACGACACTCATAATGATACGAGGGTCGTTCAATAAGTAACGAGACAAATTACTAATTTTCAAAAACGGTTTATTCAATCAGTACAAAACTTTGGTTACTTTTCAACATAGTCCCCAGCAACACTTATACACTTGTCCCATCTTTCTGCTAATTTGTAAATGCCCTTGGCATAAAATTCTTTAGGTTGATGTCGAAGCCACTCTTTAAGGGGTCTAAAGAGATGGAAGTCTGATGGGGAGAGGTCGGTGCTGTAGGGACGATGTGGAAGGATCTCCCACCCTAGTTTCTGAAGTTTTTCTTTCGTCAGCTGCGCCGTATGTGGACGGACGTTGTCATGAAGCAAAATCACGCCTTTAGTCAAGAGCCCGCAGCATTTCGTTCGAATAGCAGGTCTTATCTTGTTTTCCAGCATGTCACTGTAGTACTGGCTGTTGATTGTTCTTTGGCCTTGAAGAAAATCACAATAAATTGGCCCGTGAAAATCCTAGAATACTGTAAGCATTACTTTCCCTGCAGATGGCTGGGTCTTGAATTTTTTCCGAGTAGGAGAAGTCGTATGCTTCCACTCAAGGCTCTGTCGTTTTGACTCTGACTCATAGTGGTGGATCCATGTTTCATCACACGTTACAATTCTTTTGAAAAAACATTCTCCTTCAGCCAAATATTCGGGTTTCTTTGTGAGCGTCCATGAGTTGTCTGGGCACCCATCTCGCACAAGTTTTTTTGTACTGCAGCTTGTTGTGAATAATGTTATGAACAGTTCCAACACTCACGTTTACTTTTTCACTTATCAATTCAACAGTGATACGCCTATTGTCCCGAATTAACACGTCAATCCGAGATTCAAGACAGGAAGTCCCAACTTCGACCGGTCGTCCACTGCGTTGATTGTCACAAACTTTTGTACGGCCACTTTGAAACTGTTCTACCCATTTGTAAACGTTTGAACGATTCAAACAATTGTCTCCGTACACTTTTAACATTCTTTTGTGGATTTCACTACCTTTCTCACCTGCGACTAAAAATCTGATCACGGCCCKTTGTTCTTCAAATTCTCAAGCGGACTCGCCATTGTTGACTGAGTCAATTTGCGGTTATGTTTAAAATATACAATTGAACAGCCGATCACATGTGATCGCAAGGTTGCTAACTTCATGTCCTGTTGTTTCATATGGATCAATTTAGCCGTTTTTGAAAATTAGTAATTTGTCTCGTTACTTATTGAACGACCCTCGTACATAATTCATGGATACACATAATACACCATAATGTTTATAAATCATAAGACGTTACATAATGTTCATAAATAATAAGATGTTACATAATGTAAGACATAAACTATCAGGTGAACCAAAAATTCATAACAATCCTTATGGCAGATTTTACCACTAATACTGAACATATTCATAATAACCTAACAACATAAGGCAATCAATCTTAAACTAGAAACATAAATAATGGCAAAACAAAGAAAACATAAATACATGTAATACCAATCAACGGGACTATAACTTCATTTGATCTGGCCCGACTACACTAGAAAATGGACGTTGCGACAGTTGAAAACCATCTACATCCTCAATAACGTATCTGTCCTTATCTAAAACTTTGACTTCATTATAGATATGTGGTGGCTCATGTCGCTTATCATAATAAACTCTATTAGCCAAATGTGCATTTTCAATACTTTGTGCAGCTTTTGCTCTTATATCATTCAAATCAAGTTCCGTTTCATAACATTGTTTTAAATGTTCCTGTAAATCATCATTAATTTCTCCTTTCTGATGTTTTCCAAACAACAACATACAAGGAGTAGTTTTAGTTGATCAAGAACTATTATTTAAAGCGAACTCTACTTAATGTCGAACCTGATCCCAAGTTGACAAATCAGAATTAATTTTTGATAACATCGGTGTCAAGCATCTATTGATCCTCTCAATCTGACCATTTGCGCATGGAGTACCTTTAGCAGTTAAAATAAGTTGAATGTTGTTGTCTTTTCCAAATGATGTCTATAACTTCAAAAATATATCAGTTTTGTGTACCTTTTGCCTTTTCCAAAGCACCATAATGATCTATATGCAATATTTCGAATGGGACCATTGCCCTTGGGAATGGGATGCAATATCCCTTCGGTTTTACCAGAGACAGGTGAATATACTATGCATTTTAAACAATTTTCAATATAAGTTTTTACGTGTTGCTTCAGATTTGGAAACCAATAACTTCTTAATATTATCTCAACAACCTTGTCAACTCCCACATGACAATAACTGTCATGGCACGATCTAATAATATTTTCTCTCATATTAACTGGGACATGCGATAAACAACACATTCATGTAATTCAAAATATTTATCTTCTATATGCTCTAACCGTTCTTTAATTTTGACAATTTCAGGCTCCTGACACTGTTTTATTGCTAGTGTCTGTTCTAAACTAATAGATTCCAAGGCTAAAACAGAATTACGACTTAAGGCATCAACATGTCCCATACGTTTACTGGTTCTATGTTCAATAGTGTAATCGCAATTTTCCAAGAATAAAGCCCATCTGGATATCCTAGGATTGATATCTTTCTTTTTGAGTGTTAAGCGAAAACTATCACAATCCGTTACAAGCTTTAATTTTATTCCAAACAAATTTCAATTCAAAGCTATGGTATTTTTCTTCTGCTGTAGTTGTTTTATCACTAAAATATGAGACAGGTTTAAAATTACCACTACCCGGTTGTTTCTGTAATAATATAGCTCCAAACCCACTTGAACTTGCATCACAATATAGCTCAGTTTCAAGCTGAGGATCACAAATTGCCAAAATTGAAATGAGACATTCTTTTAGTTTGTTAAATGATTGTACTTCTTCTTCCTGAAATTTATACAGTAAGTAATCGAACTTTTCAAAAATCTGCATTTATCCAATCGAAATTGCAACTTGAAAAATTTCTGTCATAATTTGGAAATGTTCTTCTATAGTATCAGTCGCAATAAGTAAATCGTCAAAGTGCAAAAGCACACATCCTTCTCAGATTAAATTACTACATATATTTTCATTAAAACGAGCAAAAACTCTCAGAGCATTAGTCAATCCCATCGGCATATATAAATATTCAAATTGGCCTAAGGGGGTTACAAATGATTTGTATGGAATAGAGCTTTCTTCAACTCTGTCAAGATAAAATCCATTTTTGAGATCTAGACTTGCAAAATATATTTTTCCTTTCAATCTATCAAAGTGATCGTATATTAATGGGGTTGGAAAATTATCTCTGACAGTAATTTCGCTAAGCTCACGGTAGTCAACATTCTTACCTGGCCTGAACGCTTACACACTAATACAACTGGGCTAGCATAAGGAGAATTACTAGAACAAATTATTCCTACTTTTAATAAGTCATCCAAGATACATTGAAGTCTTAATTTGTCTGAATAAGCCATTCTTCGTGGTCGAAAACTCATAGGATTAGAATGTTGTAACTTAATAGCCATCTCTACATTGCTCTCCTCTTTCTTAATGTGGTCAATATCATGTAAATAATTTTCATAAAGGTCAACTAACCGAACTCTGGAACCATAAGGAATATCTGAATTAATTTCCATTTCTTGCGCAACAGTAAAGGGATTTTCAACATAATAAATATTCATAATTTCAGTTATATCTGCAGAGTTGTAGAGTTTATCACTAACATCATTATTAGCTATCTATATCTTACCATTAGCAAAAGTAATTTTTTTATCTGCAAAAAAATCTCTGCCTAACAGAACAGGATAACTCAGTGTTTCAGGCGGAACAACAAAATATCAATATTTGAACGACAACAGTTATTGACAAGGACACTCCTCCGAAATATACCTACTATTTTTACTTGAGAACCATTTATACCTTTTAAATTAGGTGGAGGGATATCTCTGTCAACCAACTGATCAGAAACAAATCTAGACTTTATCAAACTCACTGGAGACCCACTGTCTACTAGTGCAGTCAACACAAATTTTCTTCTATCATTGACTTCATCAATGGAATACTCCACTTCCACTAAATAGGGCTTTGGTAGCTGGACGATGTTCGTAGTACTGTCAGCTCCTGCGGATGTTGCTGAAGTTGGGCAGTCCCGAACAGTATGACCCATTTGCCCACACGAAAAGCAAGAACCACATGCTCTGGCTGGTTTGTCACATTGAGCTGCCCGATGTCCTTCTCTAAAACTTTGTGGTCACGGAAAATCTTCTTTTATCTCACAATCGGCACATCATCCCACTTCTGACTTACTGTAGGCTTCTCACAATAATGGCCGTAGATTTGTTTGAACGTTTACTAACTGAATAAGGAATAACTTTCATAAAACTTAAATAACTAAAAATGATCAGAGCAACATGCACTTCCCATACCCATAATCAACATAACCTCTAAAATCCCCTAACTTTCCTTGACACATCTCCCCGGTGTACAGGCTAAGAGCGGGAAATTCAAATTTAAATTTCTAACCTACAATAATAAATTATTACTATTTAATAATTTCCAAAAGCTCCACTATACATCAAGAACAATTACATCATATTTACAGGTGTAGAATACTAGTATATTTTTAAATGCCACACATACTCCTTATTGACATAATTTTTAGACACTTATGTCAAATTATTATAAGATCAAACGAGCTTACCTTAAGTGAAGTTCGATTTTAATTATACGAAACCTCACCTGAAATAAATCAGTCCCCGTACTGTGCGCTAGGTTAGACACTAATTTAAAGATGGAAAGGTTTCTGTATTGGTAACCGGCAGTTACCATGTATATCCGCTAGAAGACCTCATCGGTTGGGAGTGATCTCTTCAGGTGAGGCTTCATATAATTAAGATCGAACTTCACTTAAGGTAAGCTCGTTTGATCTTGTAATTATACTCCGCCTCGCCTTCGAGATCACTAATATGTAGATGTTTAAAGCATGTTGCGACCGTCCGTAATATCATGTATATATAAGCAGGATATATAGAATAATAATTCATTATACAAAAGTACTTGAACTGTACTCAAAGAACTAAACAAAACTATCAACTCAAGACAGCCTGAGCCACTTGACCTGTGTGGAAAGACACAAAAGGCCTATCATAAAATCATGCAAAGATATTTTATGTTTGAGACCATTTTGCCGTCCTACGAATGATGTCTATCAAGACTCCCCTCCTATGAGCTTTCGAAACTGCGGCATGGCGGGTGCTATATGCCGAAAATTTTGAAGAGTCCAGTCCACTGTTCATCAGAAGCCCCGAAATCAAATGACTCAATGTCTGGCGGCGAGCTTCGCGAAACGCCTTCTCAATGCCTTGGTGACCATCAATTATTGTTTCAAAGCTGATATCACAAAGAGGATGGATCTTCATTGAAATATAGCAATAAGCGGGAAGGCTGGGTAGCTCCTTTTCTTGAAATTTTAATTGGTAGTGGAATCTTTATTACAATTCCATCCTGCTCCTCTTCAACATTTTGAATCTGTGTTGGAGACAATGTCTGAATACACTGTGCTCTAGTAAAAGCCATGAGGGTGGCTAACTTTGAAGCTAATTGATCTAAGCTCAAGGTATCATTTGCGCCCAAGGAACGCTAGTAGTCTAGAGCTATAGAATGGTCCCAATTGATATCATATTTAGGAATGGATGACCGGAGTTTAAAAATCCCTTTAAAAAATCTACTCATCCTAGGTTCGTCTGAAAATCCTGGAGAAGCTAAAAGATCCAATGCTGATCTGGTACTATTGAGGGTGCTGTAGGGGGCTCCCTTATTGAACTAAGATGTAAGAAACTGTTTGGCTAATGGAATTGAAACTTGTACAGGATTGTGACAGCTTTCATTGCAGAATTCCCACCATTTCTTTAGTGCATTATCGTATTGCCGCCAAGTAGAATCTCCCACTGAAGTCTACATTACGCACACTGTGCAAGCTGAAATTTGTTTCACTTCAAAGCTTTTTCTGACAAAAAACCTCCCGCCATGGTAAGATTCTGCCATAACGGGTGCGATCTACTAGGGAGAGACAACAAATTATCACTTCTTTGTAAAAATACTACCTCTTTAACAAGCAAAGACAAAAAGAGTAGGTACCACGGTCGTGAAGGTCACAAGGGAACAACTACAATGCCCTCTGCCCCATCTGATATAACTTTCTTCAGGACCTGTGGAATAAGAATAATTGATAGAGAGGCGTAGAAGAAAAGTGAATTCCAGCATAATGTAAAGGCATCCACTGCAAATGCATCTGGATCTGGAAGCCGAAAAACAAATCTTTCGCATTTCTGTTGCAGCGATTTGCAAAGAAATCAATATTGGGAGGGCCAAGAATAGCGGTTATATGCATGAATGCTCCAGAATCTTCGTGATTCTGCATCGGCTAGACAGTTTTCAGATGATTTCATGTATGGGGCATAAACCCAAATTCTGTGACTTTCACACCACTGCCATATATTTGGAGCTAAATTATTCAACTGAGAGGACTGAATTCCTCTCATTCTGTTTACATAGGAAATAGCCGTAGTATTGTCAGTGCGTAACAAAATTTCATAATTATGAAAATCGACAGCTTAACACTTTAGGCCAAAAATACTGCTAATAGTTTCAGCTCATTAATGTGGAGACCTCTTTCTGTTGGTGACCCAAAACCCCCAGTTCTACGGATACCACAAACTGCCCCCCATTCAGTTAGGGACTCATAGGTAAAAATGGTTTCAACAAAGGAGAAACATGATAAGAGCTACGAAGTCCCGTATATTTACTCTCCACCACATCAAATTTCTTTTACCCATGCAGAAATTGGCATTCTATCATCAAAGTTAGCCCTTTAATTGCAAAGTAAGAATTTTGCTCTCTCCAATTGTTTCATGTAAAGCAGACCATTAGGAACTACGGAGAACACTGAAACCCATGTGCCAACCAATTGTGTAAATGCCCTGATGGAAACAGAATCCTGACATAGGAAAAAAGATACTAAATTAACAATTTTGTCCTGTTTCCTGGTTGGAACTCCAACCGATAAAGAAAAAGTATTTAGGCATTTTAAATTAAGTATAAAACTCATAGATCCATCAGATTTGGGAACCAGAAATATATTTGAAACAAATTGGTCTCTGCAAAGCGAGGACTCAGAAATAGCATCTATCGATAATAATTCATCAATGGATGATCTAAGAAAACAATCTCCGAAGTTGACCAACTTGGAGAAGGGGCAAGGTATCTTGTAAAACTTTCCTAACAAGAGGCAGTTTAAATCCTTGAAGCCAAGAAAGAATAGTATTGTCTGAATTGATTTTCTCCCATTCGTTTATGAAATTGTGTAGTCTACCAGCATAACCCACATTTAAAGTCTGCATTTGAAATCGCCCCTCCTGCAGGTTGATGCCTCTGATTTTGAGCCACTTGCTTTCTCTTCACTGCTGGTTCTCTTCATCCATCCCGTCTTAGTGGCTGGTAAATTGGCCGGGATGGACCACTTAAATTTCCCAAACTCACCCCTGTTTTTAAGATGGGGCTTTGAACTTTTTCGCTACCCCTTCCTTGGATTTCTTCAACTGAGATGATGTCCTGTCTAATGCCTTTGCTGACTGGACTCTCAGAAAATCTTTTCCAAAAAGCCTACCCTCATCATTAGTAGCCTCTGAAAGGGTGCCTGCCATATCCTTGTTCAATTGATTTTTGAACATGAATCTTCTTGCCTGTGACTACTCCACATAGACTGCTATCAGTCTAGCTGCATCGCCAAGCGTAGAGATTAACTCTGCTTTCTTATCCTCCAAAGGGTCGTCACTCAATAAGGCACTCAGTAATTGCCCCAAGGCTGACAGACTGGCTCCCAGCATAGCCTGAACCGAAACAAAGCGGATATTCCTCTTCAAAGCTGCCTCATTAACTGCTGCTTTCACCTCTGAGTTAATCTGTGGAGACGTCATTAAACTACAGTTTTCAGCAGCTGGATAATTTGAGGTGAGGCTATCCCGAATCTCAGTATCAAGGCCACTCTTCAAAGTGGCCGACCATATGGGAACTATATCCCCGTTGATAGGTGCTCATAGAGACTTTTCCTKCATGTCCCMAAAGGCGCAGAGTATCTACATCCAGACTGCGCTTTTGAAGAGCTAAACCTACAAGGCAAATAAGTGATAGATTAAGACCTGCCACAGCACAAGGCCTTTCCCCCCTCCCGCGAACTTTAAAGTTTCTTAAAGGAGCAAAAGCATATGGGAAGGTATCAGATCAATGAACCAATTCCCAGCATGAGAAAATTCTAAATATTCCGTTTGTAAAACGGGGCAAGTGCACTACCAAAAGGTGGCATTGAGTGTTTAAGGATGTCAAACATCCAAGCAGGGAAGGATTCGTAAACACGAACTATCCCAGGCAAAACGAAAAGTAATGCCAATCACTCAAAAGATCGTCAAACGATCTGTAAAAACGGTTTCTTAACACAAACTGCGCCTATCCGATACCTAATGGTACCACTAGGTTTCAAGAATTGTCGGACGATTTGTAGGTCTTCGGCCCTAACCGAAACTCGTATCCATAATGTAGGTACCAAAACTCAAACGGGATCATCAAACGCGCCCAAAGTAGTTTGAGATAGCAAACAGGGCAAGCGACGGGGACCTTTCGCGCGAATGCTCACGATATCCGGAAAAACATAGGAAGTTGTCCTCGGGAGTTGATTCGTCGTTGTTGGTGCCTTCCTTTCATCAATCCACCAAAGATGACTTGCCAGCGACCTTCTTGCTTGATTGAACAGGCTCGTCCTAATCTGAAACGTTCGAAGTAGACAAAAGGCGGCTCCTCTTTGGGGCACGCAATAAATTAAACAACTCGGCGAAATTATCCCTGACAAAATCATCTTGCATCGATCGTTGATCCCGCGAACGGAAAGGAAGACTCTTCTTATCATCCATTATAAAATTGTAACTTATAAAAACACCTTATTTCATATGCGAGAAAATTGACGCGTGTAGCACCTAGTACACTAGTAAGGAATGAGGTCTTATAGCGGAGATACCCGGTAACTCCGGTTACCAGTACAGAAACTTTTCTGTCTTTAAATTAATGTGATACCTAGTGCGTAGTACGGGGACTACATATTAGTGATCTCGAAGGCGAGGCAGAGTATAATTAACATTATACGTAGTACGTACACTCAAAGACTAAATTGAAGAAATGCCTAGCTTTGGCACACGAATTGAGTTGCGGTAGATGGCAGTAACCAATTTGTTACAGATCTGATAAACGGCATTGCGCCTTCCTCTGCTAGGAAGCGGTAGAGTAGTTTTCCTAAATATAGAAAAACTACCAATCAGGGCAACTGWCTACTAGATGATTTATWAGAGTAATATTTGTATATTTAATTGTGAATTATGGACCCGTTCGCAACCACAGGTAAAGTTTTAACAAAGCAGTTTCTTTAAACTGATGAAAGTGATGGCTAATATCTATCTTGAAAATCAAAACCCACACGTTTCAATATATTTAAACAATGCAGGAACAAAATATAATTTTTTGTAATCTTTTTGCTACAGCTATTTCWGTTATTATGTTGGTTCTTCACCTTCTTTAGTGTTAGATTTATATTTTTGATTGACATAATTTTGGCGTAAGCTTGTTTTGCTGTCACTTTAGCATACATGTTTTGTTAGTTATACTAGTTAGATATATAGTTTGTATACTTTTTCTTAGAGAAGGCAATGTTTTTCACTAAATTTGGAGAATCGTACTGCCTTCCAATGCAAAAACTTTGGCCGTGTCGGGAGCATGATCAGTATGCAAATCGAAAAATGTTGCTATTCTTTATAGAGCATTTTACGTCCTACATTTTTAGTCTGCTGCACTTAGCTCCTATTGTGCTTCCATTTCCTCTGGATTGGTAAAAAAATGTTACGCTTTACGATTTTTTGTTAACAAATACTCAGGCACTGCGGTTTTTGGCAACTGTATTTATTTCCAAAGTCATTATCAACCGATCTCACCAACTTTCGTCCTTCCACTTAACCGATATAAATGCAATGATACATTTCATGCTCGAAATATGTTATTTTATCCTATTTGTAACAGGTATGTCTAATTGGTCTATCTTATAGGATTTTAGTTCATAAGCTGCACTTTATCTAATTTATTAAATTTGGGTTTGTTAATAAAAATAATTATTTACATTACATTACGTTATTTACCTCTACTGCAAGCTTATTTAATCTATTTTTAACACAAATCGTTATAATTGTAATATAATTGAGGGAGGTGATAATATGTTTGGTTGTATTTTTAGTAACATTGTGCAGTATTTTTCATATTACAGCTTTTCCATGTATTTTGTTTGTGATCTAGATGTCAGAACCGTTGTTAAATGCTTCAATCATCTTTTTAGAAGAGGGTTTAGTTACTTTAATAAAAAATTGCAATCTTGAGCGATAGAAGACCGCAAGTGAGGTTGGGGACAGTTCTTCATCTTTGTTAAGCCTTTCTTCTACAGTTTCACATGGGACCATCAATTTGTCACTAAACTAATAATTCAAACACCACTTGTGTCTGATTTTTTCACTGGGTTAGAAAGTATGATCCCATTTTGGAAAAATTCAAAGAAATGTACTGGCTTATTATGGAAAACAGATACAAATTGCATCTCATTTATTTCATAGCATGGTTTTAATCAAAACCCTTCATTATCTCTACAACAAAAGCAGATTAAGCAGTCATGTCATAACATAAAACGTCACCTCCGTACAGAGCGTTTTTTTTAGTGATCATTCTTATACGTCAATTACTTGGAGCCTTGTTTCTGACAATGAACAAAAAATATTTTTTAAATGAAAATGCATCATACTAATGAATTACACAATTATTAGCTTATTTGCAATTACATTACATCATAGTTTCGTAGTTTAACATTTTGTTATCTTGTTATTTTAATGTTGCAGTTGGTGCTCTTGTTTCTAGTTGTACGGTAGTATTGTTATTCATGCATATTTATGTTTTTCTCACTCGCTCTTTGATCGTGCATCATTAGTAGCATATCTGTTTTCTTATATGTATAGTTATACCGACACTATCTAGTCGGTTGCTTGAAGGCGTATACTCCTTGATATTTTCCATCAAAAGTTTTTACTTTTGCATGTGTATTATTATTATTATTCTTATTACTTTTATTTTTATTATTATCAACAGTCAATAGCACAAGTGAAACGATCTTTTGTCAAGCTGCATATTAATAAACGTGCCTTTCTTTTTCCATTTAATACATCTTTGTCTAAACTATTCACAAAAACAGCCGATGCAATAAAACACACGAAATCGATTAGAATTACAACAGATCTAAAAAATGAAAAAGCAATAAGTTTTACAGACGTTTTACTTGTTTTTTTAATGTTGTGAGAATCTTGTTGTAAGGTTGTTTTGCTGGCAATTTACTGAAATCATTGCCTTCTCTAAGAAAAACTATGCACACTATATATCTAACTAGTAACTAACAAAACATTCATGCTAAAGTGACAGGAAAACAAACTTACGCCAAATGTATGCCAATCAAAAATATAAATCAAACACTAAAGAAGGTAAAGAATTTCATTATTGGACTTGTAGTTAAAGGTCCACCAACATAATAACAGAAATAGCTGTAGCAAAAAGATTACAAAAAATGATATTTTGTTCCTGCATTGTTTAAATATTAAAATGTGTGGGTTTTGATTTTCAAGACAAATATTAGCCATTTTCTTTCCTCCGTTTGCAATGAGTTTTGCGTTCACATAATACGGTACTGGCCATTCAAAGAAACTGCTTTGTTAAAACTTTACCTGTGGTTGCTGACGGGTCCATAATGCCCATTTAAATATGCAAATATTACCCTAATAAATCATCTGGTAGATCATTGCCCTGATTGCTCGTTTTTCTATATTTAGGGAAACTACTCTACTGCTTCCTAGCGGAGGAAGGCGCAATGCCGTTTATCGGCTCTGTAACGAATTGTTTACCGCCATCTACCGTTACCCAATTCGTGTGCCAAAGCTAGGCGTTTCTTCAATTAAGTCTTTGAGTGTACATAAAAGTTTATTGCATGTCTTTATAAGTGGCTGTAACCCAGCTTTCTTCTTGATCAAGCACTAACGTAATAAGACTAATGGTTATCTTTTTAGGGATGCAAACTAAAGCTGCAGTCTGCTTCTGCTACTGAACTTCCAGCGTATAATCCATTTTTACCACCAGCCATAATAACACAGATTATGCTTATTGCTAATCCTGACAACATACTAATTTCTCTGAAGTTTATTATAAGTTATGTTATGGATGGTGAAACCATAACAGAAATGGGTGAAGTGGATTCATTGCCTGTTCATTAACTCTGATGTGCTTTGTTGTATTGTGATATATGTAAGTACTGTTATGTTCTACTAGTCAGAAATCGGAAAGTTTGAAAGCGAATATTTTATGGTGCAAAAATTATTTTTGAGTTACGTTTACTATTAGTGTATGGCTTAGATCATTTTTTCTAGTCATCTGTTTGCATTTTTGCTTGCCGGACTCATTGTACATGTATTAGTATTAAAACTTCAGAACAAAGACTTTTCCCATGAATCATTGTTTTAGTTGAATTTTTTGTACTTAGTCGTTTTTTTTATTAATGGATTTTTACAATGTAAACATTTTTAGTTATATGTATTTAATAAATAAAAATATTGTACATTCACAGTTTCTTCATCATGTACTATTAATATATCTTTTTCTCAACTTTGTATAATTTTGCTCGCCTATGAGGTTTACATTGTTACACCAACTTTCCAACAGATATAAAAATGTTACGAACATTAATTAAACAACCTAGTAAAAGCTAGTTTTATAGTTGTATTAGACCTAAAACAACAGTATATAATTATGATGCTGAGTAAAACATTTTGCCACTTTCATATCAGAGCTGGACTGTTACACCTTGAAAGTAATAGATGACTATTACTTTAGGGATTACTTATGTGCATTGCTTTATGTTATCAATGTTATCGTAGCAGAACTCATATTCTGTCATTTCACATATATAATCGWKTGGTTTCGTCCATTTAAAATTAGAGTTGCAATTTTTTTAACAATGCTGTCTTTATCATAATTTAAAATATCATCTTTGGCTGGAAATTTATAATATAACATTGCACTTTTAACCATAACTTTTATAACATATTCTTCGACATATTTAGCTATTATTTTTCCAGGAAAATAGCCACCTACATATTTAAATATCATATAGTCGGTCTTCTCTGTTTCATTATTTGTATCTTCTTCAGGATCGTAAATATTAGGTTCAATTTCTTCTCCAGGTTCGTTCATATCAATTTCTTCATCACTGTCTGGGGCAGGTATGTCATTTTCAGATTCGTAATTGTCAAGATGAACAACACTTTTGCCGGGGATAATAACCAATTTTTTCTTTTTTACTGGTGGATATCTCTTCCATATCATCGCTGCCATATTGCTTCTTTTCTAGATAATCGATTACTCCTTCACTTACTGTACTTGTGTCTTGAATTCTGTCTTTTATTACGAAGTCTTTGTAAAACTTCTTGGTTTAATGGATAAATACCGGTCTTTCTGAACCGACTTTTAAGTGATTCTTCACTTTTTATTGCCTCCACTAATTTCTCCACCTGAAAATTGACTTTTTGATACAGTAGTGTTACCTCTCCTCTTACTTTGGATTTTAAAATTGCTTAAAATTTTCCTCAACTTCTTCTTCATGGGTGCAAAAAATGTGACGTCCAATGGTTGTGTTAGGTGCTTTGTATTGGGAGAAAGGCAAATGAATTTTATTTTATGATGTCTGCGCAACTCAAAAGAATCTATACTAATGGGACTAGATAAATTATCACAAATAACAACTTTTATCCCTTCTAACTTTTTAATGTTGTCAAGTCATGCCATAGCCACTGAGCTTTGAAAAAGAAAAAATATCACAGAACTTAAAAAAAGAAATGTTTTGCAATACACCTTCATTGACTGTAAAACAGTGATGAAAACATTAATACATTAATATAAGATGATTGTGATTTTGGAAGATCAAACACTGACAAAAAAATGATTGATCTAATGTTTTGATTACACCTGTAATCATTGTAATAGAACTGAACAAAGACAACAGGAAAATAAAAATAAAAACACTTGATTGTTTCATGGTGTTTAATAATCTGTTTCAAACATTTCGTTCTTCTTCAGAGTGTAACAAGAAGAACCGAAAGGTTCGTAACAGGTCTGTTAGAAATTATTAAACACAATGAAACAACCAAGAGTTTTTTATCATTTTATTGATAAAATGTTTCACCAAGGACGGCGAGTGGTTTTAGTGAATGTTAAAAGATAATTGGTGTAATCAAAATGTCAAATCAGTAATTTTTTGTCATTGTTCTTCAGAAAACAATAATGTTATTAATACAGGGGTTGTTTATTATAGTAGTGCAATTTTCCTACCATTATTACAACCCAGCAATACTATTTACCAATCATTTTCAGGCGCAATTGGGATCGCATGTGACCCCTCATAAATCAAACTCTTTGTGAGTTTGCGAATTTCCAGTGCCATCCTGCATAGATAGGACCTAAATTTATGGTAGTAGGGTTATTTTGCGGCAACTTATGAGGGACCGCCTGCTGTTTGAGATTAAAGATAAATTTTATTGCAGGGTTGTAATAACGGTAAGAAAATTGCATTACTGTACCTGTGTTACACAATCATGTGTTTATTACTATTTCGTGCACTTCAAAGGTCCAGGTGTAGGAGTCCTGCTGCACCCTGATGGGGTGACTTTTTTATGGGTAAGCCCACAACACTGTTTGCAGATTACAAAACACATCAATTTATGCAAATTTTAAATAATTATTGAGGAACTGGATCCTTTGAGGTTGTAATATTACTTAGCCCTTAACCATTGCACTTCCAGCCCCATTACCAGCATCCTGTTCAAATGCCAACCATGTTTGAACATGGTGGTAAATCTGAGGTTAATGGTATTTTGCGGTATTTATGATTATTGCCTTGTCAGAGTTGTGGTAACTGAAATCATCGACCTTTTGAGTACCCATGTTACCACCCTATGTAGCTACAAGGAGACATTCTTCATCGTAACTATTTTCTTTCGATGCCCATACCTACAGTGTGGAGATATTGTCGCTACCACTAAAGGCATACAAGAATAGTTGTATTCTTTGACTAGTACTTGAATGAAATGGTGAGTAAAGTGTCCCTGTAGCATCACATTTCCTAATTTTCGACAAATAAATTTTTTCGCAGTAAAAACCAAACCTATTAGAATTAAAAAATCCGTTTTCTCTTCCAAAACAGTAATATATCAGCATTTCCTTTTAAAAGAAGGACTGTGCTGTGAAATAGGGTATTGTTTTATATTTGCAATTTTGAAAAAAATGATCTTTCTTCAAAGCAGGGTAGCTCAGTCGAGATCGAGTTTATCAAAAAACTTTATGTATGAAACTTGCAGAAAATATATATTTTTTTAGAACTGATGATGACGGTTGTTATGTTATGTCGCTTAGAAAAAATATTTAAAAAAAAACAAAAAATTTACAAAGATTCGTCATTTTACCTTTGCAAGTTAGAGCTCTGTGCTTATGTAATCATAACTTCTTAAAGTGCGACATATTAACAGAGAGAAATGAGAAACTGAAATAACTGGTGGAATACCTCTAAACAATGGCCCGATCGCAAGAGCTTCTGAATGTAATGTAGAAACTGAAAATATAGTTTCAGTTGCTTTAGTTGCAGAATATTTTCATTTTCTTCTTTTTCTAGTTTATTTTACCCAACCCTAAATAGCCCCGTTATTGATTACAGTCCAAAAAGGAATTAACAGTGTCATGTCCTTGAAAAAAGATGCTGTAAAAAATACTATGCTAACCTAGTAAATTGTTTTTAAAACTTTTTCATTTAGTTTTTTAAATAATATAACATATTCTCTTTTTTACTTTGGAAAAAAGTATATTGATATTCTTATTCGAAGAAAAACACTTATTAAAGTAATAAAAGCATATTAAAAAAGATGGCATAGAGAACATTGTCATTCTACATTGTTATGCTCTTGATGACCTACATTCAATGCAAGAACTAAAATTGCATCGTCGTTTCAAAGTAAATATGTTTACCTGCTCTTGAATGGTCAAATACTTAGCCTATTTGAATTACCTATAGATTTCTAAACGAAGAAGTTTATCAAGATTTTTTGAAAAATTAGTTGCCTATTCTTCTGGAAGATGTACTTTTGACCACACTCAGACCATGTGGCTTTAAAATGACCATTGTAGTGCTCATTATACACGAGAAATATGAAATTATTTCAACCAAACTTATCCTCAGAAGTGGTGCGGCCATATTATTTGCATTTTTTTGTGCCCCTCCCAGTCTCCAAAGAATTTCAACACATTCTTTGATTTTTATTTTATTTAGTTTTAAATAAATACCTGTCACTTTAATTATTTTACAAGTGTCAAATTCCTAATTTTTGAAATAATTTTATAATAAACTCATTTTCCAGAGTAAAAGATAAGAAAGGGTGTATCATTTTAAAAACTGCATGAAATAAAAAACTTTTATTATATTCCAAAAATTTAGTACTAGAAATTTGGAGGTTGTGATTAGTAACAGGACTATTTGGAAAAACATAAAAAACTTGAATCTTAATATTTGGAATTTTGTATTTGTGGCCTTCAAAAATGATTCGTGGAATTCCAGTATCTCAAAAACTAAGAATGTTACTACACCCTTGTGTATACATGTAAGAATATAATTTGAGTGTCTTGCAGATTTGGATCAACTAGGCAGATTATATTGTTTTATCTCTATTTGGGTGCCAAGCTTTCGGAACTGTTTAGTTCCTTGGTCGGGGCTTTTAAGTTACAAAATATAACAATAAACAACAAGAGGCAAAATATAAACATACAAAACTCATAAAATATGAGAATACCATAAATACTGAGTCCACAATCAACAATATACAAACTTCACAGTACCAATTGTAAAATATAAAATAACATTCAGTGTATAAACAATGCATAAATACAATAATAACAAAATTATCCAAATTATTCGGTTTCATAAAATTATTTTAACATAAACTTTTTGAAAATGAGAAAAACGTGCCTTGATACTTTACATTTAAAACAGGGTGAAATACATTTAAAACAATCAAATTTATTTATCAGTGACTATCTTTTTTATTCATATAAGTTAATAGATATGTATAAATTGCACTTAAATTTTGACTAGCAGTTTTTTTTATTAATTGGTACATCCTGTTTGATAAATCATTTCTTTTATTAGTCTTTTCTTATATACTGATTCTGTAGCTAACTTTAATATTTTCATAGTCGACACTATGGGAAAAATTAAAAACATGATTTGCTAAAGCATATGTTGTTAGACCATTCTATATATCACTTTTATGTAAAGATGTGCTTTTGCAAATCATGTTTTTAATTTTTCCCATAGTATTATTTTCAAAAGTATAAAAATTTTAGCTACAGAATCAGTATATAAACTAATAAAAGAAATGATTATTAACATTAACATTGAATGAACCTATTAATAAAAAAAACATACTCAAAATTAAAGTGCAAATTATACATATCTATTAACTTATCTGAATAAAAAAGATATGGAACCATTGATAAATAAATTTTATTGTGTTTGAACACAATTTTGTGAATTTTGTATTTTTCTATTTTGCTTCATGTATTTAATTGTATTTTGTAATTTAGAAGCGCTGACGAAGGAACTAAAAAGTTCTGAAAGCTTGGCACCCAAATAAAGAGAAAATATTATAATCTGCCTAGTTGATGCAAACCCACAAGATATCAAATTATAAACATCATTATAGGATTGTGAATTACAAACAAATATAATAAGAATATATAAAAAAGTGTTACACTATAGTCATTTTATGATATTCTGGATGACAACAAGCATCAAAACACCTCATATGATCTTTTTATAATTAAAAATAATAAAATAAAAGGTTTTTTTTATTACTTTGACAACTTTATTTCCACTGTTCTGTTCCGAACATTCACAGCTGAGCCTTTGCAATAACTTGCAGACACTTATAACCATTGCAATATTTACCCTGCTAACTGTGTAGATAAGTAAAAAGAAGTAGAATTAAAACAAGTATAAAAATAATTATTGAAATATCTTTAGTGTAAAATTGCATAATGGACATGTCATGTAGAAATTTAATTTGCAGATTTATGTGTTATCATGTTTTGTTCATAACAAATTATTTTGTATTGGTGCCTGTTACAGCTGTTCTTAATGTGAGCAAGTGACGGCAAAGTGAGAGCTGATACACATATACATCAAATATCATAATATACTTTATGAAATCAAGGTTTTTTTAATGGAAAATAAAGGTTTAAAGTTATGATGAACTATATAAAAAATGTAACATAGTTTATACATTATTTTGCAAATTGATCCGAGAGCATTTAAATGCTTGATTAATTTTTCCCAAGTTTAAACATAATTAGAAGGGTTTCATTTGGTTTCATTATTTAGCATAAAGCCAATTGCAGTGAGCCACAAAGGCTATACTTAATAAAAATTTCTATGGGACTTAAATGTTCTAATTTACATAAAATTTTACAAAGAAGCTTGTTTTTAATAAATGATTTTAATTTTTGGTAGATGGCTTACAACTCCTAATTGATGTAAAGGAGAAATGCGACAGCTTTGTTAAATACATCATATAAAAATTAAAACGAGTTTCTTACTGTGTAATAAGTTTCTTATATCAGTTGCAGTTCTCATCGGTCAACAGATAGGGTTGTAAAGTGTTTAACGATTGTACTAAATATTATGTGCAAAAATTTAAAATCTTAAAGGTTAAGGCACTTTTTGGTCATATTTTTCATAATAATGTAAATTGACTACTCGATGTCTGTTATATAATTAATTGTTCATGCAATGCCCTTAACATAAAAAAATAATGTGAAATGAAATGTTATAATATTTGAGATATACTAGCAGCATTTACCTAAAAATACATTAAGTAGGTGCATATATCGTTTCTGTACATTTCAAACATGTATGTATATAGATTACTATAAAAATAAATTGATAATATTTTGAAAATAGATTTGTTTATTTTATGTAACCTTTAATGAGACCTCCTCCACTCTACTTACTATCCATTGCTAACCCCTAGCAGAAAATGTATTTTCCTATTTGCAATTCAATTAACTGATCATATACATTGAAGATTTGATTATAATAGCAAGTATAAACATTAAGGCATAAAACATGTACAAAATAATGGAATCTTACTGATTTTGTACAAGCTTATTGATTGAATGAATGTGATGTGAATGTTTTGACTGAATGTTGACCAATGACCAATGACCAACTATACATGTATATACTTCCTTCTGTATTATACATATAAAAAAAATTAAATTAATTTGAGATTTACATATGAATAAGTGTTCGAAACTGGCTATGCAGGTAATTAACTAAATTTTGCTTTTAGCTAAATTATTGTTCTGGCCTAATATTTTGGGCAAATGAGGAAGTACAGAATAAAAAAAATAACATTGATAGTAATAATAAAGAAAAATTAATAATTTCTTGTCAATCCACCAAAACTGTGCTCTTTGCATTACGTCCTAGATAGATAGATACAAAATATGTTATAGTTTCTATTTTTAAGGTTAACTACATCATTATATTTTAATGGTGTAGCATAAACTCTTTCTAGCAGACATACAAGGCAAAAGAAAAAATGAAACAGAGTTACATCCAGCGATCCAAGCAGTAGCGAACTGGTTTTAATAAGTTAGCCACATTCTTATAGTTGACCCCACCTTGGAAGCGGCAAAGCTAGCAAATGTTCAAGTGGAACTGTAAGAACAGTAAGTATTTGAATTAGTTAATTACATAAAATTTAGATCATTTAAATTATAACACAACTTGAAAATCTTGATCTCATAGTTATTTCTGTTTAACTGCTATTGTGTCTTTGGTGGTAATATAAATATTATCTTTTTATTTTGTTGGAGTTTTTTTTGTTTATACATATATTATTTTTTCAAGCTGGTATTTCTCCTAGATATGTTAAAGCAACATTTCGGTGGAATATCTCCACCTTTTTTAATCTTTATTTTTTTCTTATATTATACAAACCTGCATTGTTTGTATCATAACGTATTATTTATTTACGGAATTAATATCGTGGATTGTGGCTTTTTTCGATTAAATATGTAGTAAATCAGTTATATTAGATTTGTCAGTCACATTGCTAAAATCAAGATAACAATATCAGATATCTTGGAAAAATGCCAACAAGAAAAAATATGTATATATTTAAATTCTATGTTCCCAAATTTATGACTTCATCCAGGTTTAGAAATTAACTCACTACCATACAAATTTACAATAAGGGGTCTTCTTAAACTCTTTAAAAATGTCATAGTGTATGTTCAAAAAATATTTGCTGATGATATTTCGCAAATAAAGTGAATTTTTGTAAATATTTTTTTACCTTGCCCCATATAACAAATATTACTTCATAATCGGATGCCGACTTTTGTCTTCTTCAATTTGTGTCATTACCATGTATGGGTAATTTTTACTTAATGTTTTTGAGTGTTGCATGTTTTAATATCTTGTAAATGAATAATTTTTTTTCCAGCACAGATTAAAGAGAATTTCACAGGATGTCTAAGTAATCTGTGCTGGAAAAATAAAATCATTTATTTATAAATCATTAAAATATGCAAAAGTTGCTTCCCTGCATATTAAATGGAACGACAAAGATTAATTGATACCAATTTTGTTGAAACTTGCAAGTGTATACTTACATCACTTTATTTTTCTATGTCTAGCCTCTCTCTTTAAAATGAACTTGATTTATTTAAGTTACTCAAAATTTAGCGGTTTTCTATGCAGCAGTGGGTAAGTAGGCATAATTTCTACCATAATATAGGCTGTTAAAACCAAGACTAAAAAAGTTCTGAACAACCCTATTAACAGAATATGGCGGCGACGAGTTTTTCTTCTTTTTCATTACGAGTGAGTAAAAATACGTCATACATGGTAATTGAAAAAGACAAAAATTGGCATCCAACTATGTAGGTAAAAAAATATTAACAAAAATTCAAATATTTTTTTTGATCACCCGCTATGCCTTTTTTAAAGCGATTAAAAAGACATATAACTTAAGATTGTACCCTAAAAAATTTAGAAAATACAAGCCTGGAGATTTTATGTGGCGGACCTTGTATAGACCTCATAGATAATAATAGTTAACATTGATATCAAGTGTTTAGACCATGCATCTGGGAGAGAAATTTTGTGTTTAAGAATATCCTTTTAAAAGCTGAACATGCAATGTGGAGAATGAAGTGAAGTGAAATCATAGAGTGACTTGATTATAATKCTGCTTTCCTATTGTCATTTTAGTTTCACATTTCTTTAATATTAGTTTTCTACCTTGCATGTCGTGCTTTTTAAAGATACTGAACTTACTATTATTATAAATTAAGAAAGCTTATACTAAATACTTAGCATTGTCCATTTTTAAGTATTAAACACAAAGCATCCAGTTGTAATTTTAATTAATTAATTTAGTTTTGTGTATTATTTATTTGTCAAAACAAAATAATGCTATTCAAAATTTTTTACATGTTGGTTTTATTAGCTTATTAGGGTAGAAAATTAGCCTACATACCCTATTTAGCACACAAAACACCAAAATTTTGAGCAACTTTTAAATAAATTAAGTACAAAGTTCGTTCTAAAATGAGAGACTAGAAAATGATACCCTGCGATGAGGCTAGTGCATGACGTAGAAAACTAAAGAGGGATAAGTATAACACATGCAATTTTTAACTAAATCAAATTAAATTGACCCTTGTCGTTTCATTTAATAAGCTGATAAGCAACTATGACAAAAAATTTCGTGAACAGGCCCATTGTATCAACATGTTTCTGTATTTTACAGATGTATTATACTATGTTTTTCTCTATTATTGCACAGATACCTATTAAATGTTTAAAATGTACAGTTATATTTATTTGGCTTGTGATACACAGAATATTAAATGGAAAGTGCAAAAAGGCTTCAAATAAAAACATAGGTATGAGTTTTGACAAAAAAAAGCTCATAAAAGATTTCAGAAATTAACAGTAACGTCGGTTATTAATGAATAGGTCTTAAAACACTCTGTCGGATTAGAAAACAATATTTTGTTTTAACATAATGAATGTCAATTAATCAGCTTAGATTAAACAAAATTTAAAGTATGTAGCAAGCTTAGTTTATTTTTTAAAGGATGAACAATGCCAGGTTTTAATGCAAGTTGACCTTCAAAATTATTAAAAAGTTTACAAATTAATCGTAATAAACAAGCTTCTTTAAAAGGTCACAGAACATACAGTTGGTCATTAAGGTTTCTATTATGGGATGTTTGAAAATATAACCAGCTCTCACAACAAAAAAGTAATCAATAATGTCAAAACCGCAACCCTCTAGCATTAATAGTTACCGAGTACCTTACAGTTACAACAAAAATGGGACACCCTGTATGCTACGTACAGCATAATCACAGGTAAGCAACTGCATAAAAAGATCACTAAATTTGTATTTGGAGGGGCAACATTTTGAGATCTCACACCACCTAAAAATTTTGCTAGAGCCGCCACATAACATATGCGTTTAACAACCGAGGTACTAGTGCAACAATAAGTCTTATTAAACTTATTATCTTATCTATTCTACTGTGTTGAAAACTCGACTCAGCTGCCTGACAAATAGTGTGACATGCTGATACAACAGAATGAAGTGTATGGTTACCAAACAACAGTTTATAAAAGGGCAGAAAATACTTTAATAACGAGCCTATAAATAACATAAAGAGGATAAAATTATGAAGTATGTATAAAAGTTTTCTGTAAGTGATTGAAGAAATTATAAAAATAAAATTCTTGTTTAATTTCTGATACAAATAATAATTTAGTTCAGAATTAATTAATAATATGTAGTAAATTCTTTACTGATTTGTGAAACCTCATTAGCTTTACTACTAAAAACATTAAAAGAAAAAAACAATATACATAAAAGTGTTTTATGACGTTTCTCAAAAAATGTTATGATATAATTTTCAGAGCTTTGCTATATAACATCTGCAATTAATGCAAACTGCATTCGTTATGTAGCAGCAAGTTGAAAGTTGCAGGTAAAAAAATGTGCTTGCAGAGTAGAGATGTGTAACTCAGGAGTGAGCTGCATCGAAGAGCCGACTCTTTCAAAAGAGCTGTTGAGGCAGCTCACTTATTTCAGTAGATACAGCTCTCCGGCTCAGCGCCGAACTGAACTGAATTGCCGAGCTGGCTGACAACGTGACAACTGAACGCAGCTATCATTCATTGATACGACTTCGGCGAGCTGTGTTCTATCCGTCCTTTTTCCCAACATGTTAAGTAGGTACACAGGTACATAGTTACAAAATCTATGTAAACGACATGAGCCAGGTAATTAATAACTTTAAGTCGACGTTTTAACGAACGTAAATATATGGGTTTGCAACAAAGGTAGTACCTATGTAACAAAAAATAAAACATCATTATGCAAACAACTACAAAAACACAACTCTACAATTCACAAAAGTATATCAAATTAAAAATATTATTTCTTCCACTTTGTTGCTGGACAGACGAGGGAGTTATTAAGTTTACTTCCGGTTTTAATTTTAAATTTGATAATTTGGCTTGTCCAACAAAAAAGAATACGTAAATCCAGACTTTAAGTACGTCTCGGATACGAGAGATCTAGATCAAATAGAGACTGATAGAGAGCCATGACGATAATCATATGACCGCGAATCGTAGGGATCTTGCAGCTCTTTTGAGCCGACTCACTAASTCAGCTCAGTTCAAAGAAGCAGATGCAGTGAACTGACTCACTGAAAAGAATCGAAACGCCCACCTCTATTGCAGAGAAGAAGGGTGCTTGATTTTAAGTAAAGATCATATTAATAAATTCATCACGCTTCATAAGATGAAAGTAAGAATTTAGGATGGCAGTGCCATCAGTCAGCATTACCATTACACTTGTAGATGTTCTCGCCTATGTTGATTAGGCAATAACTCATACAAGACTCCAATCAGAACTTTATTAAACCTGACTCTACACGACACTACTAACTTAAACAGAATTAGAACAAAAATGAATAAATACAACTTTGAATACTTGTTCATAAACGCATGGCCGACACACAACGACTGCCTCCTTTTTGGTGTTGCCGTTGGCAAGAGAGAACTGAAGATAGGTGTGCATTGTTGCCACCACACTAMTCCCTCCCCAGTGGCAAAGCCACGAAAGCGTTTTTTTTTTTTTTTTTTTACAGAATACAAGGTTAAGGTTAATGTAAACAAAACAGATTAAAATGAAACATGGAAAGAAAATGTGTACAATAAGAATAAGTTTACAAACTAAACTGCACTGAACGAGCGCTTCGATTAAACTGGTCACACCTGGCGTAGGTATGGTCATGGGTTATTGGATTATCATTTAAAATAAATGCTGGTTTTAAACGATCTAACGAGATGTTTTGCACTTTACCATTTACGTTGACGGTATAGTATTTATCACTCTTTTTTAATACGCGATAGGGGCCGTCGTAAGGTGGCTGCAGGGGTTTTTTCACTGCGTCACAACGAATAAACACATAGTTGCACTTGTCGAATGCTGGTGAGATGAAAATTCTTGATTTGGAGTGATTTGAGTTTGGTACAGGCTTGAGTAAGGCTATTTTTTCTTTTAGGCGGTTTGTGAATGATGCTGGATCGGTGTTGACATTGGTGGTTTCGAAAAATTCTCCTGGGAGACGAATTCTGGAACCATATGTCATCTCTGCTGGAGACGCTTCAGCATCTTCTCGTACTAAGCATCGCAAACCAAGTAAGATTGTTGGAAGCACTTCAGTCCATCGATCAGAACCATAGGCTTTAATGGCTGTTTTTAAAGTTCGATGCCAGCGTTCCACTTTACCATTGGACTGTGGGTGGTATGGGGAAGTTCTTACTTTCTTAGTTCCTAAAAATGTTGTCAAGGCATAGAATAGTGAACTTTCGAATTGGCGTCCTTGGTCAGTGATTAGTCGGGAAGGTGTACCAAAACGAGCAATCCAGTGAGAGTAGAAAGCTTCTGCGACGGTTTCTGCAGAGATATCGGCTAAGGGAGCTGCTTCAGTCCAACAAGTAAATCTGTCGATCATTGTTAAACAATAAGTATATCCTTTGGATGGAGGTAATGGTCCAATTAGGTCGAGGTTGACATGCATGAATCTTTCGCTGGGAATTTCTATTTGTTGAAAGGGTGTGCGAGTATGACGTTGAATTTTTGATTTTTGGCAATTTATACAGGCACGTGTCCATATTTGTATGTCCTTTTTCATGTTGGGCCATACAAATCTTGCTGTGATCAGCCTGATTGATGCTCTTATGCCAGGGTGGGAAAAGCCATGAAATTTTTGAAACACCTGTTGACGAAGTGCTTGAGGAATAAATGGTCTAATGCGATTCTCACTGTCATCACATTAAATCTGAGAGTTAGAGTCAGGGTGCAATATTAGTCTTAATCGTAGTGAAGTAGAAGAAGGGTTGTGTAGAATTTTTTGTAATTCCGGATCGTGTTGTTGCTGTTGAGCTAGTTCTTCATAGTTGAGAGGGCTGGGGCATTGAATTGCGTTCAAGCGGGAAAGGGCATCGGCAATTATGTTGTTCTTTCCGCTAATGTGCTGAATATCAGTGGTGAATTCGCTGATAAAATTAAGTTGACGTATTTGTCTGGGAGAACTATTGTCATTTGATTTCTTGGAAAATGCAAAAGTAAGAGGTTTATGGTCTGAAAATATTGTAAACTCTCTTCCTTCTAAGAAGTGACGAAAAAATTTGATTGCTGAGTATATAGCTAGAAGTTCACGATCATAAGTGCTGTATTTAGTTTGTGATGGAGACAGTTTTTTTGAGAAGAATCCCAAGGGTTTCCAAAGCTTGTCTTCCAACTGTTCTACTACAGCACCTATGGCATAGTCTGAAGCATCTACTGTTAGTGATAATGGGGCTTTGGCAGAAGGATGTGTTAGTAATGCTGCATTGGCAATGTCGGTTTTGCATTTTTGGAATGCTTCTAGTGATTCGTTTGTCCAAACAATGGGGGTTTTGTCATTTTTTTTACTTGTCTTCAGGAATTGATGGAGTATTGTCTGATTAGTTGTAGCGTTTTGAATAAATCGACGATAAAAATTGATCATCCCAAGGAAACGACGTAGTTCGTGAATGTTTTTGGGAGTTGGATATTTTAGGATGGCATCAACTTTTTCGGTTAGGGGCTTAGTACCTGAGCAAGAAACTTCGTATCCAAGGAAACTGACTGTTTCTTGTCCCAGATGGCACTTCGAGAGATTGATAGTGAGACCGTGGTCTTGAAGGCATTTAAAGAGTTGCTTGAGATGATTCTTGTGCTCTTCTATACAGGAAGAAGCAACAAGAATATCATCAATGTAGACGAAGCAGAAGGGCAAATCTTTAAGCACATCATTGATGAATCGTTGGAATGATTGGGCTGCATTTCGCAGGCCGAATTGCATTTTCAAAAATTCAAACAAGCCAAATGGGGTTATTATGGCTGTTTTGGGAATTGATGAGGGTTCAACATCAACCTGATGAAATGCTCTAACCAAATCAATGGTTGAAAAAATGGTTTTACCATGGAGAAGGTGAGCAAAGTCCTGTATATGGGGAATGGGGTATCGATCTGGGATCGTTACTTTATTCAGTGGACGATAATCTCCCACAAAGCGCCATTCTTCGTTTTTTTTCTTCACCATATGCAAGGGGCTTGCCCAAGGGCTATTCGATGGTCTGCAGATTCCCAACTGGATCATATGTTGGAATTCCTGCTTTGCGAGTTCCAGTTTGTCCACAGGTAAACGTCGCATTTTGGCAGAAATTGGGGGACCTTTGGTTTCGATGAAGTGTTGGGTTGTAATGTTTCCTTGAGGAGCTGCTCTTTGTACATATGGTCTGCTGGGGTTTGTCAGCAGTGGAAATTCTTTGAGTATGTCGGAAAATTTGGTGTTGGGAGCGATGGTATGTACTGACCTTAGATCTGTAGAGATTGTTGCTCCAACTACGCTGATGCTGGTTGCTGTGTCAATGAGTTTGCCTCTTCTTAAATCGACTAGAAGGTTGAATTGGTGTAGAAAATCCGCGCCAATGATAGCATATTTCGTATCGGCTATTACGAATGACCATACGAAGGATCTTCTTAGCCCAAGACTGGTAGTGAGAGTTTTTGAACCATATGTTTCAATTGCAGTATTGTTTGCTGCATATAACTTGAAACCTGTTCGATGGCAACGTAGGGTATTACGTGGGATGATGGATACGTCCGAGCCGGTGTCGATGAGGAAGTTGAATTTAGTTGTTGGGTCGAACACGATGAGTCGGCGGCTTCGGGTTTCCGCGTCCTGGGCCGCCAGCAGTGACGCGGGCGTTAGTTTTCCTGGGTGGCTGGTTCATCCTTGCTGGCTCTAGAAGCATTAAAGAAATATTTACAAGGAGCGCTGCATTTCTTAGCTTCAGTTTTATATGTTTGGTGGTACCAACAAATACCGTCCGTAGGTTGTCGACTGTGGCTGCGTGCACGTGTACGCGGTCGCGATTTTGAACGGGGTGCTCGGTCGTTGCGGTCGGGACGAAACGCGGTCGTGACAGCAACGAAATTTGACGGTTGGTTTATCTCGGCGATTTTGTCAGCCATTTTCACCAGGTTGTCGATTTCATCGGAACTTGTTGTTAACACTGACTGAATATGAGTAGGCAAACGTTGCATCCACAGGGTTTTTAATAGTTCTTTAGGTACGGTTGTACCACCGAGGCTTGTCATTTCATTTAATAGTTGAGAAGGCCTTTTATCTCCTAATTCGAGACCTGCCAATAGTCTCCGGAGTCTCTGCTCACTTGAATCTGAGTATATGTTGATTAAACGTTCTTTTATGGCTAGATATCTGCCGGAAGCTGGGGGGTTGGTAAGGATGTCCGTCACCTGTGTTAGTATTTCGGTGTCGACTGCGCTAACGACGTAGTTGAATTTTGTGGAGTCAATGGTGATGTTTGCTAATTCGAATTGAGCTTCCAACTGTAGAAACCATATTTTGGGATCTGTTTTCCAAAATGGCGGTGGTTTAACAGCAACCCTGTCGATATGGCTTTGGTTAGGCGGTTGTTCCCTAGGTTGGTCTTCGTTGGCGAGCATGGTGTTTCTTTTAGTCGGGGTCACCACTTGTAGATGTTCTCGCCTATGTTGATTAGGCAATAACTCATACAAGACTCCAATCAGAACTTTATTAAACCTGACTCTACACGACACTACTAACTTAAACAGAATTAGAACAAAAATGAATAAATACAACTTTGAATACTTGTTCATAAACGCATGGCCGACACACAACGACTGCCTCCTTTTTGGTGTTGCCGTTGGCAAGAGAGAACTGAAGATAGGTGTGCATTGTTGCCACCACACACTGACATGATGACAAAGACACCTAGCTGCTGTTGCATGCCAATTTGTCAGGCTACAGGTCACTTCCTTTAGGAAGTAGTACCCGTTAAGGCAGCTAGGTGGCTTTGTCATCATGTCAGTGTAATGCTGACAGATGGCATTGCCATCCTAAATTCTTACTTATATCATACCATTGCTTTGGTATATAAGCAAAACCAGTTCTATGCCGTGCTGTCTACACTAGACCTAAACTACACTGATGAGCTGTAATAACAGCGAAATAGATCTATCTGCAGTTGGTTGAGATGTAGACAGCAAGGCATAGACATGCATTCCATAAGATGAATTTAATTATTAAGGTAAGTCATAAAACTCAAATTTTTATTTTTTATTTGTTAACATTCATTAACTTTTTCAGGTGGCTTTAATATTTGGTATTTCTGGAGCCTGCAGAAATGAGGAGTTTTTCAAAATGTAGAAAACTCTTGCAGAATATACCAACAATTGTTTTCATTATTCTTTTGTGACAATGGAAATCACATTTCCATACGGTACAAATAATAATGTGAATATTTTCTAACAGCTAACTTTAGTTACCTTAGCAATGACTAGACTCTTAGAAGTTTTGACTTTTTCTAAGATACAGAAAGTTTTTAGCATGTTCATAGTATGAGTTAGGGATGGGCACCCGGCAAAAAAACATCGATGCTGACATCGATGTAAATATCGCCGACTATCATCGACGTTAGTAAAATCATCGAAACAAATACATCAATGTTTGGAAACATCGTTAAATTTTTAATTGGCTAAAATGAATACGTCAACTTTAATTATTTGGATGTTATTACTGTTTTTCTGAAAATAGGGGAGTAATACTTTCAAAATTTTGAAGCTTTTTAGCATGATCAAGTACATGCCAATATAATTATGCTAATTTCCAAATTGTTATGAATGGGGACAAATTGATTATTTTGTTACAGAAAAATAATTATTTTTGTTTTCAGTCTTTTACATGAGTTTTTAGCAAGGTTTTGTCCAAACACTATGCAATAGACACTTGCACTTTCACCTCTAATATTATAAATATGAAGGTGCAAAAATTTGGAATATTGGGGAATCATCTGTTCCTGTTAGTAGTTAGTCCAGCAGGATAACAAAAGACGCAAGTAAATACTGAAAATGCGCGGAAGGATGCGAGAGGGATTATTACAATGCGAAACACCTCCCTGGTTGGTAAGAAAACGTAGTAGCTTGGGCTACTAACGTCTGGAGGGCACCCGAGCCCATCACTACACTAGCCGAGTTCACTGGAAATTTCGTATTTGATCATTTGATCTTTGTCGATGTTTCGATTTATTGCAGTAACATCGATGTTGGTACAAAAACATCGTAAGTAGAACATCGATGTTCACGCACAAAGCATCGATGTTGGAAAATCATCAATGTTGATTGCCCATCCCTAATAAGAGCATTACATTTCGGAAAATACTTCACTAAGCTAAACACCAACAAAAATTATCAAACAGACATTTTGATTACCTGTGCGATCTTTTCAAAGGTATAACCTCTAAAGAGATCCTTTTTGAAGTTATATCTTTGATTGCACTAGTAATCAAAGTCAGTTTGACATTTTTATCTTTTCTTTCCGGAATTTTGTATAAACGTTAACTATTTTTAATGATTTGTAGAAAAAGATATTTTTTAATTTATCTGAACCACCAACTGTACCAGTGTGAACTTTTACATCACATAGAATATAAAAAATATTCAAGAACAGCATATATGTGGTAAGGAATGTATTTCCTAGGTACCTAAAATGAGATTAACAATAAGCAAATACTTTATATGCTGACTTTAGTTAAGTACTTTGGTTAYTTTTTCATGGTAGATAAAATAAAAGAAAATAAATTTTCAGTCATTCTTATTTTAGAAATATGTACACAATGAGACACTTATTCTTTAAAAAAATGTAACACAATTGCTTACAAGTGATCCTAGCATAATTAATGTTCCAATGAACAGTGATATACGTAATTTAATCTCAATAGATCTTGGCACTTAACTCGTTAATTTGGCAGCGAGATGTTTATCAATAATTATTTTTTGATAAATTGTGGGATGCCCAGTTTAACGAAGTCTTCCAAGAGTTGCTTAAAGCTTCATCAAACTTGGAACGAAAATGGGAAAGTGCATCCTCTTCGGACTTCGACAGCACCTACAAGAAAAATTAATATTAATATTTTATAACCGCTTTTGCTCTTGAGTGCAAAAACGTAGGGCAGCTCTTTGCCGGCAGCTTGGGTCGTGGGTTAAGCGTTGGAGCACCTAGGCGCCACGCAGTTTAACAAAGGGACTCTAAACGACTAACTGCGAAGTCGAATTTTGAAATAAAATGATATAGAACCATAATAACAAATAATTATTAAACAAGATTAGGTTTGACAGATTGACAAATTTTGACATACAAACTGCTCCACAAAAATATACGTCCACTTGAAAATTTCGTATTTTTTCCAAAAAAGCGTGACATTATACATTTTTTTAATGAAGTAAGTTACTCTGGAGCAAAATATCATATTTCAGACAAAAAGTCGTAAATCCATACAAAATGGCGCCCAAAGACATATGTATACCGCAATTGGCTTGCACAAAAATATACGTCCAGTCAAAGGAAACTGTTAAATTTATTTAATACCGAACAAAATAACAAAAAAATAACTAGTCTGTGGCACCTCCGTTGCGCTGTATGACTTGAAATAGACGGTTGTCCATAGACGCAACTAGGCGCCTTAGTAAATCTTCTTCCAGATTGTCCCAGGTGGACAGTATCGCTTCTTTTAATTCTCGTACACTTTGGTATTGGCGATTATGGGCATAAACCCGACGCGCAAGGATTCCCCAAACGTTTTCAATAATATTTAAATCTGGCGAACGCGCTGGCCATTGCACAAGTGGCACTTGCGCGGCGGCGAACCAGTTTAATGTGCTTCTGGACACATGAATCGGCGCGGTGTCTTGCTGGAAACTTAAGGGCACGTCCAGGTGAGCCTCTAGAAATGGCACTAAACAACCCTCTAGCAGTTCCTGATACTCTTCGGAGTTCATCCGGGCCGATGGAAATGCCACACGCAATTTTCCGTGGGCGCTAAATGCCGCCCAAACCATCACGGTTCCGCTACCAAAATTGCGCCGGGAAAAAATTCGCGGTTCTTTCCGCAAGTCCCTCCAGTAGGAGTTACATCCATCAGGCCCGTCTAAATTCCATTTTTTCTCATCAGACCAAATAAACTAAATTGAAAATGTGTAAAAATAACGAGGTAGACAGTAAAACTTAAGTGACATTACCAGAGTGAAATCTGTCCGAAGATTTTGCCGCGCGAACTCCAACCGCCGCATTTTGTGAATGTCTGTCAGTGCAGAAGCGGTAAGCATTTTCGATCTTTTAATTACACCACTGTTATGAATAGTACGTCTTACCGTTTCGCGTGACACATTGAGTTCTAGCAGACTTCTTATTTCTGCACAAGAAAGCATCGAGTTTGAAGCAGCAGTCACAACACGTCGTTTTTCTCGGCCACTAAGTTTCTGTGGCCGCCCAGGCGACTTCTTTGTCCCATATTCGTCAGGGTTCTTCAAAAACGAATTAATGACATCATGACTTCGATTTAGTTTCCTTGCTATCCAGCGATTTGAGCGTCCGTATCCGTGATGAATGAGTATCTCGGTCTTTTCAACCTCAGAAAGAAACTTTCCTCGTGCCATTTTAATATAAAATGACAGGAGGAAACAAAACATTATTGCCGAGCTTGATCATGGCTAGGCCGATCCTTGCGCTCATGTTTAGGATACGTATCGCTAATATTAATTTGCCTGAATTGAGTTTTTTAGAACTGGACGTATATTTTTGTGCAAGCCAATTGCGGTATAAACATGTCTTTCAGCGCCATTTTGTATGTACTTACGACTTTTTGTCTGAAATACAATATTTTGCTTCAAAGTAACTCACTGAATTAAAAATATGTATAATGTTACACTTTTTTTGGAAAATATACGAAATTTTCAAGTGGACGTATATTTTTGTGGAGCAGTGTATAGGGGAAAGATAAATTTGGAGTCCCGCAGTAGCACTACTACGTTTACAAGTATTATTATTATTTGTGAGTTAAAGAAGTCCACACACTTTCAATTTTGAGTTAAATATAAATTAGGTAAATTGAAAATCTGGCCTTGTCTTAGGCAATCCTTCGGGTTATGCGGCCACTGGCAGCGTACATGCTTCCTTCTGATTATAGATCTTTGTCTTCTTTGGGCCTTTGCAAAAGGTATGGTTCTAGTAATGGTCCGTGGGTCTCAGGATAGGTAGCGGTAGGTAGGTAACGGTACAATACACAACGTAGTAAGAACCAGTGTCAAAAGAACCAGAGTGCAATAAAGAACCCTAAGATATATTAGTATATTAGAAAACAGTTAGTATTCTACAAAAAACACCCGCCTCTGTTAGAGGGTTCTGTTATTGACTAATAGTTAATTTATAATTTTCCGGGACGCCGGAATTTCTTTCTGAAGATAGCACCTAGTGTTGATATGGCCGCAGGCCTTCAGATAGTAAGTCTTCAGAGACTTAAGGTAAGGTAAGTTTTAAGATAACACCCGCTGTTTTTTTTTGTTCTTCATTTCTAAGTTTTTTTATACTTTTTTTCAGTTTGACAACTGTCAGGCAATGTGACTGTTAAAATCTTAGATTTTGATAAGTCAAAGCTACCTGATTGCTACAATTTCGAGTAGTATTAATTAAAATATACAGCAGCAAAGCATCTATGATGTATAAATAACTGTTTATTGTACATATGTCTTTGTCAGCATTCATTTTTCTTTTTTTATATCTATAACATTTTTATGGCAACACTACATTAAATTCTAAGTAAAAGAAAGTCGTAAGTAGAAGAAGGTAGAAAAACTAAGCTGTTTGTAAGACAAACCAAACCAACTCAGACAGATATATTCTTGCTTGTAGTGCAGTATTATTAAAATTACTTTCAAAATGTAACCCACCAGCATAGACCAAACAGAGTTTGTTAGTTTTTTATAATTTTAATACTATTTTGTAGTCTCATCACAATTTAATTTAATAGGTGTGTGTGCACAGAGCAAATCGCACACTTGAAATTTTGTTAATAATGTTGCATTTCTACACATTAGCATAAAACAGGGAAATGTTTTATCTGATTAGTATGATTCATCATGTATATTAAAAACAGTCTGTTGACTGTTTATAAGCATATTATTTTACATGTAAGAGAGCTGATCCCTAAGTATCATCTTTATTTATTGCTTTATTTCATATTATATTAATTATATTAATAGGAAACGTTCTAATTTTAAATATTGAAAACCAGGACCTCTTAGTTTACGCCCGAGTATGCATTCTAACACACTAACAAGACTTTATGATTATGATTCCACACCATCTAATATTATAGCTAAATTACCTGCTAGCCTAAATGAAGAAGAAAGAATCACAAAGCCTCATTCATATATTGGAATACACACTTGGGTGTAAACCAAAGATGTCTAGGTTCAATTACTGGTCAGGGCATATAAATCTTTTCTATTTATAAAAATTCTAGGTATATGTGATTTATAGGTATACTGAGTGGCTGTCTCTTGAAAATTCATCAGGCTATGCTTTGAGAAAACAATCTCATGGATAAAAATATACCAGAGAATCTCATTGGGGGTATATTTAACATGATTTTAGAAATAAAAGCAATTAACTTTAAAATTGGATGACACAGGAAACAGACTTTAAGGAATACCCATTTAATTAACTAAAAGTTTTATTTCAATAATTATTATTTAGCTGGCATGAAAAAGACACTGCAAAGAAAAGTAATTTTGAGAGCCACGACTTGTTTTAAAAGCAACAGAAGCGCCATTTTAAATTTCTTTAAAAAATTAAGTAGATAAAATATAACAGTTTTTTTTTGCTTTATTTTCTAGATTATTGCTTACGAAAAGCATGTGAAAATTTTATTATTTATTCGATAATTGCTCAATCTATTTATTATTATTTATTCACTAGTATAAATAGTTTTTGAAACACAAAACATTATTTTTTAATTCAAGCTGCAAACTGTACATATTAAATACAGTTTTAATGATAAATAAAATATCTTCTTTCTGTGACGATCAAGATAAAAGTTTAAAAACCTCAACAGTGCTTACTTTAGTTTGATATTATAAGATATTAATTTTTCCACTAAAACCTTTAATACTTTTTTGAGTCTCCCACTTGTGTAGTGTGTATACTATTTTGGCAATAATAATTTCAAAACACAAAAGGCTAAAAAATGATTATACCACATGTAATATTTTTTAGAAATCTATGAGAAACAGATGTGTTTTAGATAACTATCTCTATAGATTTTCAGAGCCATTCTGGAATCGTTTATAATAAACCTTAACGTTGTTGATGTTGGAGGTTAATCAAATAGGTGCGCCATGAAAACAAAATAAAAATAAAATGTTAATGTGTTGAAGTTAATGAAATATAATTGTCAGTTGTAGTTTTGTATATAGAAGAAATACAGGAATATTTCCAGTCTATGTCTCATTGTATTATATTAGTAATCTCGTACCTACGATTCCCGACCTCTAACAGGTTACGGTCCCAGAGTACAGCTAAAGTACAACACAGGTACGAGAAGTATATAGTCCGAAGTGCGATTAGAGTATGACAGAACTACATAATAATAGAAGTGGTCGAAGAGGATGTCTACGTTTTCAAGCACGATAAGAGCGCTTACAAAAGACAACTATGATACTTGGGTGATGCAAATAGAAGCTGTAATGACAAAAAATGGGACATGGAAATATGTTAATGGTAAAATTGTGAAGCCTAAGCTTATTGAAGGAGATCCAAAATCAGTTGAAGCAATTGAAAAATGGGAAGAAGAGGATGCTAAAGCTAAATCAGACATTATTATTGCAATCGATTCAAGTCTTTTGTGTTTGGTAAAAGGACTGAATACGGCAAAACAAGTGTAGGACAGGTTGAAGTCAGAATTTGCGTCGACAGGGCCTGTAAGAAAAGCAAGTTTGTTGAAGTGGGTTGCTACCTATAAGATGTCTGAGGGCGAAGATCTTCGAAACCATTTGATGGAGTTTTTTGATGCTGTGGCACAACTGGCGTCAATGGGTATTGAAATACATCCCGAGTTATTATCAATATTGTTATTAAATGGACTACCAACAAGTTTTGAAGTTTTTCGGTGTGCAATAGAATCAAGAGATGTTATACCAGTACCAGAAATCCTAAGAGAAAAGATCCTGGAGGAATATGATGTACGTATTCAACGTCAAAAGGAAGACAATTCTGAAGCTATGTGGGTTAATAGAGGAAAGACATGGTCGAAACCAAATCGGAAACAATTTGGGTATGATGTCAACAGTTCAAATAATAAAAGTGTATCATCAGGTCGCAAACAATTTATATTCAAATGCTTTAATTGCCATCAACCAGCTCATAAGTCTACCGAGTGTCCGAAAAGGAGGACCAAAGAGTTTAGTAGAAATGTAGAAGAGGAATTGTTCAAAGATGAAATGTTAAAGGATGAAAATACTTTTTGTATAAATGAAGATGTTATTGATGAGGCACTACAGATGAGGGTGAAGTCAAGAGAAGATCGATGGTGTCTAGATAGCAGATGTACTTCTCATATGTGCAGTGACAAAGAAATGTTTGTATCTACACCAACATCAGTTATGAACAAGAAACTTCTTCTAGCCAGTGAAACGCATGTTGATGTCAAGGCAAGAGGGACGGCAAAAATGTATGCAAGTGATGGTAATACTTCCAAGACGTTTAAGTTATGTGATACTTTACTGGTTGAGGACCTGCGAACAAATTTATTGTCTGTTGCAAAAATTACTGACAAAAACAACACGGTAATTTTTTATAAAAATGGAGCTATTGTAAAAGGTGAAAATGGAGACACTAAGCTGAAAGCAAAACGTATTGGAAATTTATATTACGTATGTGATGGTAGTGAAGAATCTAATTGGGCAAGTACAGGAGATGGTGCTGTTACAATGTATACTTGGCACTGTAGATTGGAACATTTGAATCAGAAGGATTTGGCACAAATGTTAAAAAACCGTTTTTATTGATGGAATCAAAAATGAGATGGATGTGCAGTTACAACTGTGTGATGTATGTCTTCGTGGAAAGATGACAACACTGCCTTTTCCCAAGAAGTCTAATAGAAAAACTGAAGTATTAGAACTGATTCATTCAGATGCATGGGGACCATCTAGAACCGAGTCAATAGGAAGAGCGAGATATTTTGTTACTTTCATTGACGATTGCAGCAGGTGGTGTGAGGTGTATTTTGTCAGAAATAAGAGTGATGTATTTCGTGTTTTTAAAGAATACAAAGCACGTATGGAAAGACAGACTGGAAAAAATATAAAATGTTTAATGTCGTAGAATGGAGGTGAATACTGCAATTGTGATTTTGACGAATTTTTTAAGCAAAATGGAATATGTCGTCGTTTGACAGTGTCAAATACCCCGCAGCAAAATGGTGTTGCTGAACGGAAAAACAGGAGTCTTGTAGAAATAACACGTTGTTTACTAATCCAATCAGATCTAAGCAAAGGATTTTGGACAGAAGCTGTGTATACAGTGAATTACTTACGAAATAGATGTCCAAGCAAAACTTTAAATGGCTGTACTCCGTTTGAAGTGTTATTTAAAACTTCTCCAAATTTGAATCATCTGAGGGTGTTTGGTTCAAAGGTGTTTGTGTTAAACAAGGATGTACGAAAGGATAAGCTGGAACTACAATCTATGGAAGGTATAATAGTTGGATATTCTGAGCAGTCTAAAGGGTATCGTATATGGTTAAAAGAAGATAAAAAACTTGTTATTGCTCGAGATGTGAAATTCTTTGAAGAGTCTGTTCAAGGTTTAAGAAGTTATGAATTGAATGGCACATTATTAAATAGGCAAGAAGAACAAGCAGAGAATCCTGTGGAAATCATCGACACAAAGGTACTAGCAAACGAAAGGTCGTCAGACAGCAATCTGACAGAATTAKCCGTACAAGAGACAGAACTGCGAAGCGAAATAGTGGAATATCCAGAAGAGGGTACTGCAAAAGGAAAAGTAATACGTGGAGTAGGAAGCCCTCGATTACTTCGTTCAGGAAGTAGAGGTAGACCTAGAAAAATGTATTCACGTAACAAGAGGATCGATCCGGAAGAAGAACAAGATGTTCCTAATGAAGATTTGGAAAAGATTGACAACCAATATGAAATGGCTGGACTAGTTACAAACGATATGATGAGTGATATACCGGGTTCGGCATATTAATCTGACGATTTTGTAGTAATTGTTATGTTGGCACCACTGTCATTGAGAAGGTGGGAATGTTGTACATCGACAGGTCTATTCTTGCCATTTCAGTAGCCAGTATGTCGTGGTCGGGTGAACATCGAGCGTTTGTGATTGAAGCCTATTTTAAAAATATTGACTCAGTTATTTTAACACAGCGTTTATTTCGCAGACATTTCAATTTAAATCGACACGTGCCTGTTCCCAGCAGGAATACGATCTTGTTGTGGGTAAAGAATTTTAGGAACACGTCGTCTGCTTTAAAAACGAAACCAACAGGATGAAAACGGACTGTGAGAACGCCTGAAAACATTAACGCGGTAAGAGTAGCTGTTACACGGTCTCCACGACGTTCAGCAGCGAAACATGCTGTTGCGCTAGCCATTTCTGATCGAAGTGTACGACGAATTTTTCATTCCGACCTGAAATTCCATCCGTATAAGATGATGTTAGTGCAACAACTCAATGCAAATGATTGGGCATCTCGCAAAGACGCTTGCGAGATCATGCTCGAAAATGTCCACCAGGATGCCATTATTCTTTCAAGTGACGAGGCACATTTTCATTTGTTGGGATTTGTGAATAAACAAAATTACTGTTATTGGGCTCCCAATAATCCACGGGAAATTTTTGAAAAACCACTTCACAGTCAATATGTTAGTGTGGTGTGCGGTTTCAAAGTTCGGCATAATTGGCCCGTATTTTTTTGAAGAGTTAAATCGCAGAGTAACAGTAACATCTCATCGATACGTAAACATGTTGAATGAATTTCTGCTACCGAAACTGAATGACTTTCAAGGACATGAAATTTGGTTTCAACAGGATGGTGCCACCGCCCATACGGCGAGAATTGCAATGGATGTTCTGTGTGAAACCTTTCCTGGACGTTTGATTTCCCGAATTGGCGACATCCCTTGCCCAGCATGTTCACCTGATCTAGCAGTTTGTGATTTCTTTCTGTGGGGCTATCTCAAACATAAAGTCTTCAGTAGTCGACCACAGTCAATTGCAGAACTAAAGGAAGCCATTCAACGAGAAATTGAAGCAATTCCACAAGTGATGATTGAGCAAGCAATGGCAAATTTTAGAATTAGGTTAAGTGAGTGTGTGAGGAGTAACGGAAAACATTTGGATGACATAATCTTTAAATAAAAAAACTTTGTGAGTAATCTATGTAATTCACTGTAAATTGCAAAATTTGATCTTTAATTTGATATATTACATGTTTTAATTGTATGAAACACACTTTAATTATTATACCTCAAAAATCGTCAGGTTTTTATGCCGGGCCCTGTACTATTGAGAGAAGCGGTCATTGGTACCGATGCTGAAGAATGGATGAAGGCTATTGCTGAAGAAATTAGAAATTTAATTAGAAACAAAACTTGGGAGCTAGTCGACCGACCAAATAATAGAGATGTGGTGACTTGTCGAACCATTCTACGGAACAAGACTAATTCTGATGGAAGTCTTGAACGCAGGAAGGCTCGAGTTGTAGCGCGAGGATTTTCTCAAAGAAAAGGAATTGATTATAGCAAAACATATGCACCTGTCGTACGCCTTGATTCTGTGAGGTTGTTAATGGCCTTAGCAGCTAAAAAGAATTTAGCAGTTTATCAGATGGATATAGTTGCAGCATATTTGAATGCTGATTTGGATGAAACAATATATATGGAACTACCAGAACTATTTGAAGATTCGTTAAGTAGAATAATTAAAGAGGATGGTAAAGAAAGTGATTTAGGAAGATAAGCTTATGAAATGATGCAGATTCTGAAAGAAGGCGACAAAGTTTGTAAACTGAAGAAGGCATTGTATGGTCTACGTCAAGCTGGTTGTCAGTGGAACAAGAAGTTGGATCAAACACTCCGTGGACTTGGATTGAAATCAATTGCAAATAACACTTGCCTGTACTTCAGTAAAATTAGAAATGAATTCACGTTTCTAGTGGTATATGTCGATGACATTTTATATATGTCAACTAGTTCAAAAAGGCTGTCAGCAATCAAACTTGGATTAAGAAAAGTTTTTGATATAAAGGACCTTGGCATTGCAAATTTTTGCTTGGGTATAGAAATAAAACAAGTAAATGGTGAAATACAGTTAAGTCAAAAAAGATATATTAATAATTTGTTAAAAAAATTTGGAATGGAAGAATCAATTTCGGTTAGTACTCCTAGTGAACTGAAGATAAAGCTAGATGGATATCAAGCAAATCCTAATAAGGACAATCAAAGGGATAAACCATATCGTCAGTTAATTGGCAGCTTGATGTATTTGGCTGTAGGAACAAGACCAGATATTGCATTTATAGTGAATAAGCTGGCACAATTTAACGATACTCATCAGGATATACATTGGACTGCAGCCAAAAGAGTTCTGCTGTACTTACAAAGAAGTCAAGATTATGGTCTTGTTTACAAACAAAGTGATGCAGGTATATGTGGTTTTGCGGATGCCGATTATGCCAATGACACTATTGACAGAAAATCCTACACTGGTTATGTGTTTATATTGCTGGAGCAGCTATTGTATGGAAGTCGTGCAAACAAAAATTAGTAGCTGTTTCAACTACCGAAGCAGAATATGTTGCTTTGTCAGAAGCGACTAGAAAAGCTGTATATCTTAGACAATTAATGTTGGAAATGGAATTACAGGAATTATCTCGTGTTGTACTCGCCACAGATAATCGCGGTGCAAAGTGTATAGCTGAAAATGCAATTTGTCAGTCTCGAACAAAACATATCGACGTTAAATATCATTTTATAAGGCAGGTGATTTAATTGATTTAATACATACACCAACAGGACTAATGTCAGCAGATATACTTACGAAGGCTTTACCGGGACCCACAGACTATCGATGTTTAGAAGAATTGGGAATGAAGAAGTTGTTATCGTGACGCACAATTTGAGGAGGGCGTGTTGGAGGTTAATCAAATAGGTGCGCCATGTTGAAGTTAATGAAATATAATTGTCAGTTGTAGTTTTGTATATAGAAGAAATACAGGAATATTTCCAGTCTACGTCTCATTGTATTATATTAGTAATCTCGTACCTACGATTCACGACCTCTAACAGTTGACAACCCCTTTTAAAAAACAAGTCCTAGTATGATATGACTGAGGTGCTTAAAAGAAAAAGCATTCAGAAATTAAAAAATTGGTTTGCTTTGCAGTTAGAAAAAATCATGAAGCTAAATGTTTAGATAATTAAATACAGATCCTTTTAAAGTTTACGTCTCACCTCTAGGATACTCGCCAAAGGTGACATTATGTCATCTGCACAGAAGACAAATTTCAGACTGACAGTGGCAATAAGGTACACTTTCGTCTGCGACGGGTTAATTCATTGTCGTGCAGTTTCTTGTGACACAGGCACACGAAGCGTCTTCTAGTTATGATTGTTACTGTGCTTAAGTCAGCTACCTATTTCGTTGTATCTGAGTGTGTTTTTGTTTTGAATTATGACTTATGGAAAGGCGTAATGGGATACAAAGAAAACCCCTAAACGGGCTTAGAGTAGATAGAAAATCAATACCTTACATATGTACGTATAATTGTTTTTCACATTTTGTTTCTTTAAAGCTAGTAAGTTATCATCAACAACAGATATGTTTATTACCAATAATGTGTTTCTTTGTTTACGTTTGCATAACCTAAAAACTTACTATTTGAAATATCACCAATTTCACCAGTACTTATGCATATTACTAATTATTACTGTCTATAACACCGTCTGAAAAACTCTTGTAACACACTTAAACCGAGTACACAAATCTATTAGTGCCTTGACTACACCCTTCATGCACGCTACTGGACCACAAGCAGCCATGCACGCACGCACTAATGACATTATGTCACTTTCTAATTTGGCGACTACTCTACATTTGATATTTATCATCATCACATATATCTTTTTGATCTCAAAGCCATAGCTTAATAGATTTTCAAGATGCAGCCTCTCCGTGACCTTCATCCTGTACAAAAGTATTAAACAAACACATATTACTGACTGAATTAACATGTACTTTTTCATGTGTAATTATCTTTGCTTCGTATATGTAGCAACTATTTGCATTCAAATAGCAAATTTACACAGCGGCTAGTATTTAACATTTATGTTAATTACCCCAATAAGGATTTATTAGCTAATGACATAAAAATACATAGGATACTCCATTTAAAAAACAAACTTGTATGTTATTTCTCAGAATATGTTAATTCAAGAAAGAAGCTAATAATACCATTTTGTGTTAGTGAAAATATCCATTAAACATTCAAACATTTTTTTCACTAGCAGTTAATAGAATCCCGTACTTACCAAAGTCTCACGTAAATAATTCAAATCACGCTCTGAGGTGAGTTCGGGTAACCCGGTAGATATCATCATTGCACATAAAGACAAAATTAGATTACCATGTTTTCGAAGTATTAAAAAGGCCTGTAAAAAGAATTCTGATAAAAAGCTTACCCTTTAAAATATCAACAGGCACAACTTACCTTTTCACAGCATTCTTGAAATAGTTTGAATTCTAAAGCATTCTTCTGTCCTTTGTTTATTACATGTACAAAATCATGTGTTAATACAAAAGGCACTCTTTCTCTCTKAAACCCAAACTTCTCCTTAAAATGGCCCAAAATATGCCCAAAGTCGATAWGAAAAAGCTGCAAAAGGCGAATTAATTAGTTACAAAGGCATAAGTATTACTTGCAGATACCATTTGATATGCCAATAACAGATAGTTTCCAAATTTTACTGATAATTTACAATTTTTAAATCAAGGCATTATTAGACATCATGTATTCCTAATAGAGGTGGTAAGCAGATACTGGACCTGTTATATGGTAACAGGTATCAGCAAGCAGTTCTAGGTAACAGGTATGGATTGTCTAAATACTAGGTTCGGCAGATACTTGTATTGCGCGTTGGTTGCCGGATATCATATATGTTATATTACCTATCTACACGAAAGCAGCGGTCAGGATTTGTACTACCCGGCTTATTGTTGAGTGGTGAAGATACCTATTATTTTATATCGTCTATGCAAGAGTAGCGCTTGGCGTTCTGATATCTGATACCTGTCTGTGTTGGTACGTACCCTGTTAGCGTCGTTAGCAGATTATGCAGTTTCTGAACGTTCAGTATAGAACCACACACATTGAATAAATATTTCGCTATTAACGAACAAAGTAATGTTTTTAGTATTAGCTTAGCTGTGAACTGTATAGTCTAATGTTAAATAATGTTGCATATACCAGAATAAACCTTGAAAAAATTTTCAAATTTCTTTCTTATGTTATAATAAACAGTAACTAGGTACATATTGTGTTAAGCAAGTAAAAAACTAAATTTAAAAACTTTCGGTATGGTGTTTTATTTATTTTGAAGAGCGAAAAAACTTGGTCAGAACATCAGACTCATAACAATACCTAATAAAACAACCTAATTTAAAAAATAGCGATGCCAGCTATCAAACAAAACCGTTTGCATTTTTGCAGGCGATTGATATTGCAACTAATATTTGACATTTATAATTTATTGTAAAAATTGCAGAGTGGTTTTGGTAGTATACTAAGATTTGGCAAATCACCACCTTATATCAGCATACTGCATGTATGACCCAGCCTCAGTGTCAATCAATCAAAGTACAATGTACTTAAACCGCTTTTCTGTAGTTCAACATTTGTCGGTTACTCTTATTCCTTAGCAGATAGGGTTATTTGGTTATTAAAGGAGAATCAGATCGAAGACTATACCTATTATTTTATAACAGGTATTTAGAACAGGTATTGAGTTCTAACAGTTCCGAAACTACCTGTTATCGAAAAATACTGATTTTCACCACCTCTAATTCCTAAAACAATTTATCGACCAAAAATTGAATTCGATTCGACAAACGGTTTCCAAAAAAATACGAAGGTCATGCCAAAATTCTTGCACACAAAGACACAGCTTCCAAATAAACGTATATTTTTTAAAATTGCAATAAAGTTGTTCAATATAATCCCCTTGCACATTCGAAACACCTTGCCATCGCTTCGGCAGTAATGTAATGTCAGTAAATACGCCATTTTTGTCAAGACGTTTCAGCAGTTAGAACACATATGCTGTTGCAGGGCTTTTATCCTTCCAATCGAACTTCATGAAATTCTCCTTTCCACTGGAGGAACAGATCGAAATCTGGAGGACTCACGTCAGGGCTGTACTGGGGATATGGGAGAATTTCACAGCAGTTCTTGCCGCAAACTTCTTTGACTGACACTGCTTTATGTGATCAAGCGTTATCGTGCAAGAGGATTAAGCCAGTGTCTTTCATATCCCGTATACACCTTTGGAATCACGCATTTAAATGTTCTACAAAGACAAATACATTTGTCTTTTGGTATTTGTCTATTGCTTGTTGGTCCATGCGGTCATCTTCCATTATTGTAGCCACAATAGCAGCAAAAGTGTTGTCGGTAGCAGTATAGGTCTCCAACTTCAGTAGTCATGTTTAACACTCTGGAATGCTTACTTCATCAAGTTATTGTTGAACTATCCACACACGACTCCTGGCAAGCTTCTTGTAACGCACCGTGAATTTTGGCAACCGCTTTTTCATGCAATATTTTAATTTTGATATACGCACATTAATCTGTTACAGTGACGCATTCCATTAGATCAAACTACCTCGATTTGAGAATTTTTACACATAAACTGAGTGAACTACCCACACTTTATATATAGCTAAGTGGTATCCCAATGATAGACTTTTATAATTTGACAGCACTTATTTTTTCACCATCGCCAGTTCAGCACCAGCATGATATGTGCAAGAATTATGACACGACCCTCGTAATAATTTTAAACAGCATCATAAGCTGCCTATCAAACAGCAACAGCAGGGACATAAACCATAAATTATAGTATTTAAAGGTTGTTTTGAAATTTTAATAATACGAAGGTTGTCCCAAAAGTAATGCACAGTACACTGTAGCATGCATTGTATGCAACGTGGGTAGTTGATTGAAGCATCATGTCATAGCTAGAGTTTTACAAGCACAATGGTATCAAAAACTATTGATTTTCATGTGAATTATATGTGCATATTCAGACTGACACAATTTGCGGTAATAAAATGACAAATATTTATGCATTGTTGAAAGAAGCATGTAGCATGTTTGCTGTGAATCGTAGTAAAGAGAGGTGGTACGGCAGACATTTGTAAAAGCTGAAAAGCTAAAGAAACTATGATATTTGCCTATATTACAGGAATTTCCTTTAAAACGTTTTGTGCCCAAAAATTCGTAAATTACATCTTGTAATTTTGGATAGTGCAGTTTCGATCTTACTTGACAATGCATGCTCGCACATTKGTGCACTGGTCATAGAGCTTCTGGACCAATATTGCTGAAAATGATTCTGCCACCCAACATATAGTCCAGATCTGAGTCGCCTGACTTCAGGCTCATTCCCAAGCTCAAGGAACGCCTTCAAGGGAAGCATTTTCCTAAGCTGGCAATACTCTGAACACAAGTGACCCGACAGATTTAAGTGTCGAATAAATAGGATTAAAGTGCTTTTGCATCATTGGCAGCCCTGCACAGATAAGGGAGGGGATGACACTGAAGGATTGTTATAAACTACACCAAATTAAATAAGTATTTCTTGAGCTAGAGCCAACTGTGCATTACTTTTGAAACAACCCTCTTATACTATGTTTATTTAAGCTTTGGCACTGGTTTTGGGAAAGGCAAACATTTAAAACATACGGTCATGAACCTAATATGTAACAGATGTGTTTCAGTTTGATGTATCTTACCACAGAGCAGATCACAAATTTGCCACTACTTTTAAAATTCCTACAAAGTAGAAAACGAAACATGCTTTGAATTCTAGTATTAATATTACTACTACGTGAAAATTTATTGTTAATTAAAAATTACATTAAAAGTTAAAAATTTCTTGACTGTTATATAATATACAATTTTGCACTGAAATTATTATTATTATATTAATATTGCTTGTTAATGTTACTATTCAGATTTTGCAGATCAAAATTAAAAATTATATTGCATACTAAACTTATTATACAACTTCATGATTGGACAACCATTTTGTATTTTGCAGCTTACCTAACATATTCATTAAAAATTGTAAATTGTCATTTAATTAATGGTATAATTATGGTTAGAAAATACAAACAGTAACGTTACCTGACCAGACTTCTTAATCATTATATTATCTGAATGTCTGTCTGCTATGCCCAAGACATAAGTTGCAACACAATATCCTGCACAAGATAAAGTAAATTCACTTATTGCTTTCTTCAATGCAGCCTCAGTAGTGTTATAATCTTTTAACCAAGCTAAAAATATGCTAGTATTACCACACAAAAATTAGATTAAATTAGGAAAATGATACCTAGTATTGAACCTTTCCTAAAAGCAGATGTCGCACTAAACATTCCTTTGTCTTTTTGTATATTTGCTATTGTTTCTGCATTTAAAACTACTTCTATCATCCCAACACGATATTCCATGGATATGCAGTTGTAAGGATTCATTCTAAAAAAAAAAAGATTATACTTATAATTTTTCTATGCACACCAAAACTAAACCTACCGTAAATCAAGACCTTCTTGTTTCCATAGTCTATCCATTATCCTCAACATTTGTAAAGTCAACATGTCCTGTCGTAGATCATCTCCATTTTTAAATATAATATACACATCATCACCATAACAATCAGAATTTTCAAACACTATCCACAATGGCCGCATTTTGCTGTCCATTACTTTACATTTTTCCATCCTAAAAGTAGATATATGTAAAGCTTTCCATGATATGACTAAACAAAAAAGTCAACACACTAAAGCTGACAATTTATGTATTTTTCTTGTTATAGATAAAAATAATATCATTTATATCCCAAAGAACTTAAAAATCCATGAGAAACATCAATTTGTATAATAATAGTACTCTTAAAGCTTTGATGAGAAAAATTACTAACCTAAGGTGACCAAGACAAATAGCTGGAAATTATTTTTAAGCTTGTAGAATCACCGTGAGAAGGTGCTGTTTCATTTCTTATTGCTAAATATAGTAAAATAATGTAACCAAAACTATAAGAAATAATGATACTGGAACGAATGCGAATAAAAATTTATTCAAGAGGAAAAACAATTAGATATTTTTTATGCTTAATATTGAATGGTATTTAAAATATCAAATGAATAAACTTCCACTTTTATTAAAATGTATATAGACTGGAAACTTGGCAACATCATAACTGATTTTTATGATCCTACAGCGCCTCGGACCATAAAAATCTTATTATGCCCTTTATACATAAATAACTATTATTTATGTAAGTATACAAAATGATGGCAGACAATTTGAACAGTTAAATACATACTAAAATGCAACTGCTATGTACCTTAGTATTAATAATTTTATTTTAACAGCTAAAGTTGTTCCAAGCCKACTTTAAGATTCAATAAAATTATAAGAAGTAAATAGAAATTTTTTCGTGTAGGAAAAGCAACCAGCTAGTGTGCATTCAATCTTCCTTTTAATTATGCAAACAGGTTAACAAAGTTACATTTAAAATTTTTCAAAAATAATTATATATATGTAGAACATTTCAGAAAAAAATACAGTGTTATTTCACTATTTTTTTAATAAGACAATTTACCTAGTCTTTTTCGATTTGCAAAAATTTTATTGTAAAAGTAATACTCTGTTCCATTTAACCTTGAATATTTTCGAACACCAAACACATATCAAAATTATATTTTCACCAGTTTAATCTGCATTTAACATTCCTTTTAATGAAGTGAAAAATTTCATATCACTGAATTTAAAAATTCTGAAATTGAGGGAACATTCAACAAACTCAAAAACTCCAAACGTAACGTCGTAATCGTCGTAACTATGGATAACTCCACTTAAAAGGATAACGATCTTTGCCATCTGTCATGCTACAAAAATGGCCCTCTTAGATAGAGATTTCAAATATCACCGGTAGATGGCGGCAACTTACAAAAGTAAGCTTTTTACACTTTTTTCTCTTTATTTTGGAACACATAATAATGATCATACAATAGGAGGACGTGACCTAGGAATATACAGGGTGATTCGCATAAGCACCGACACAGAGCAGGGGCATGTAGGGGACTTACTAAGGGGAACCTTACATTAATATTTAAAAAATAAAAAATTTACAAAGTCCAGAAAACAAAATATATTACGAGGGCAATAGTATACTAAGAAACTAGTTTCTTAAGGAGCCATTTTGTTACATGCATCCCACATTTCCAAACGAGCCAAATGCTTTTAGGAGGATTCCAAGAAAAAAACCAATAATAAACAGAAAGAATTGCTGAAAAACATTACATACTTCATAGAATGAAATACTTCCAGATATAACAAAAAATTTAGCTCTTCAATGTCTACAACTAGGCAAATGTCGTAATTGCAAATGGAGGACCTACAAAATACTAACTTGTGTTTATCACGATTCAATTGTTTATTAATTCTTTCTGTCAGATAAATATCAAATTCAAATTGACGAACTTTTCATAAAGAACATTTTATAAAAAAATATTTACATTGCTGGATTTTTATAATATTGCATTATATTATACTTATATAACCGAATGGACTCCTTATGAGGCATTTACATCTAGATTTCTTACAAATAATCATATACATGTATATTTTAATGTTTTAGAAACCTTCGAGTTTATTATAATAAATGATGAAAAAGGGCCAAACCAGGGCCGAAACGTTTATATGATAAAGCAGTATATTTAATTAAAAAACCGAACCCCAACAAAAATAATCACAACATTAACATATCATTAGATTACTGATGCCGCTGTCTCTTTGACAATCTATGCGACCTACTATCATAGCTGTCTTTAGATATACGTTTTTCAGGAATATAAAGAGCAGGAATGGCATCTGGTTTTAGAATTCTGAAACTTATTGTTGTATAACTAAGAAGCCGTTGTCACAGTGGTAATTCAAAGCAATTTGTTTCATAATAAACACAAATGGACACTAGAAAATAAAAGCCTCAGTACTTTTAAGTTTTAAACGTATATAATTTACGTATTTACCACATCATCTTGGTTACAAGCAACAAGCCATTGTTTACATATATAGTCATTTTTAGGGAATCTAACATAGCGGATATTGCTTCCTTTGATTTTTCTACAATATTTCCAGTCCCCAACTGCGCAGTTCGCCATTGTTATAGGTACAATGTTGCGATACCCTGTTATTGCTGTTATTTTATTTACACAATAATGTGAAACTCAAACTGGCACAGCATGCCTGTGTACTAAAGCTCTTAATAATGTTCATGATCATGGTATCGTAATCGTAGTTCATGCCACATGGGCGCATACTTAGCCGCGCCGGCCGATCATACCTTTGTCAGTCGAGTGACGTATTGCGCAGCAGCAAGCAAGTTTTATTAGATTTAGAGTTTAGATACGAAGTTGTTATGTTATACCGTCTTGTGTATGCCGTGCGTTAGCACCGCATCTTCCCAATACACTTAATAAAACATAGTTCACAAGCATGAAATGTGCGATGAAACAATGAACGGTCGCAGCCAGCAGATCAGAGAGTAGAGCAGAATTTAGGCCTGGGACCTCAGCAGATGTAATCAAAAAACATTATATAATAACTAAAACAGCGACGATAACAGAGTTAAAAAAAGCGTCAATGCTACCTGGGCACACACATACGTGATACTAGAAGACAGGTGGCAACCCACTGATCTCTATTATTATTATTATTATTATTTAGAGATCAGTGTGGCAACCCTTTTGAATTATGCGATTTAGTGCCGCTAAGCTAAAACGATGTGAACTTGCGATTTATGAACCACCAGTTTTAGTTTTGGTTGTACCGTTCGACCGTACGGTTCCAGGCGCAAAATGCCTAAAATACGCAGGCGCGAAGCGCGATTAACAGATTTGAATGACTGCCAACGTATTTTTATATATTGCAGTTGTGGCTATTGTGACCGCATGACAAATGACGTATGACAGTACGTATTTGACACGAAGTGAACATTTAAAGTTTTAAAGAGCCGTTAACTATAAATAAGACAAATATCTGTAACCTCTAACAAATGTATTACAAGCCTAAAGTATTAAATGATATTGTATGCAAAGGACTTCTTGAAGATGATTTGAAGTGTTTGTGGTCATACACCTACATCATACTATTAGTTTGTATTCTTGCATATTTATTGTTGATTATATACACAAAATGCTCGACAATTTTTAACAGAAACAGTGCACTCCGTATTCTTCAAGCAGCGATTATGGTATGTTTGTTGCAATGTTATTAATTTACAATTTCAAATAAGATGGTTTTTTTTCCAGAACAATGATGTAGTAACATCGATTGAAATAATAGCAAAATATCCGTCAATCATCAACAGCTCAGTGAATGGAACTGGCTACACACCATTTCTGGTAACTAGCTACTCATAATTTCAATATTAATGAAAGTGTAGAGACTCACGTCTTAAATTTTTTCTTAAGCACCTCCAGGCATTTTATGTACAGCATGTACAAAGGTTATGTGCCAGAAGTTTATACATGCTAGAACATAGTGCTTTGACAAACATGTAAATTGAAATCAAGCAAATATTATTTGCCGTACCCTCCGTTACTAATTTGATAAATTAGCAGAATGAATTTTAGGCAAATATTAAAGTAATTTAAAAAATAACGTGATTTTGTAATTTAACTATGTATTTGACATTTGGCCAGCTGTAAGTTAATCGATTAGCATATGTAAGATAGTAAATTATTATGCTCAATGATGGATAAGGCACGAAGTAATAAGGAAGCGGGCACAGATAGTTCCTTTGTAGGGTTGAGACATAAGGCCCAGTTTGTGCGCTAACCAGGTACTGGACACTCTTATGGGATGACCATAAACGTTACGTCGAATTCATATATGACACTATATACACCGCAATGAAATGCGGCCTAAGTATGCTTACAAGTTTACGTTAAAGTCGAAGTATGTTTAAGACGAGATGACATCAAGCTTAGATTTCAGATATGGATTTTGCGTGCAAAATTTCAACATTGCTTCTGATAATTGTATCTCTGTTACTGACAGACTTGATAACTATGACAGTGATGGTTGTTAAGGGCAGTTGAAATTTGTGATACTTCCTACTCTATCTCTCGCTCGCAGCATAAAGGAAAGTAACACTTGTCTTTTGTATTGACGGTTCAAACCGAAGACTAGAGTTGGCGCTACCTTATAATGCAGTGGTCATAGTCACAAAGGCAAAGATAAATAACAAATTTTACATACATTATTTAAATTTGAATACTTGCTGTGTGTCAGTATTAATCTTAAATATATTTTACATAAGTACCTAAACATCAGATGTCAAGATATTGTGGAAACCATCTATAGTTTCATTTACTAATGGATTTTATGTAATACCTGCATATTATACCTTGTATTATGAAATTAAAATGTACTTTGCAACTTCCATATACAGGGTGATTCACATAAGCACTGACACAGAGCAGGGGCTTGTAGGGGAGTCCAAAATATTGTGATTTAACGCAACTTACTGTTACAATCCGAAATCTCATGCTACAATTACACAAAAACTTATCAATCTCTGACCTTAGTGGATAGTTCCATTCTTGACTGACCGGTTGAAGAGTTCGGACGCAAAATAATTACTTTTATGAGAAAGTTGTTAGCTTCCATACGGCACTGCTGGATAAATAACCATCAGTATCATTTTAAGCAATATCGTACGTAATTTTAAAGGTGATATAAGCTTCGTTATCCCAGGGATTATTAACAAATGTGACAAATAAAGTGAATCCAACCCGTATCAGTTGTCTAATTTGGAAGAACGTAACATTACCTATATACTAAGTTGCACCTCCGAGTAGTTATAAGTCTTCAAAGTGGGGTTTCAAATTTCGAAAAAAAAATCAATATCTCGCTGCACCTTTGAAATGTGTCAAAATTTTTTAATATGTTGGCGGACTTAAAAAATTATAATTTTATTTAATGGGGATTTTGATTCTAAAACTTTTACTTGTTATTTTTCAAAAAATCTTATCATTTTTGAGAAAAACCTGAATAACTAAAAACAAGTATTGCAAGCTGTTATTTAAAATTGTACAAAATTCAAACGATGGCTATGAAATTAAAAGTCAGACTTGACAATCAGATAAAAAGTTTAAATAAGAATATTTTAATAGGAAAATAAACGTCAAAAGTTGAAGTTATTCTATCAAGTAACTGCTGATCGTTTCTAATGAGTGCATTTATTTGTATTGCAATTCCACAATTCGGCTCGTTCCTCAAAGAAAGAAGTCACATTTGTTGAGGTTTGGTGATCGTGGAGGCAAAACTTGTGGGCAATTATTTCCTCTTCCAATCCACTTATTTGGATACCGCTGGTTTAAAAAATCTCTAACAATAATACTAAAATGAGGTGCTATATCATGCATAAACAAATGTTCCAGTCTAAGTTGTAGTGGCACCTCGTCAACTAGATCCGGTAGTGTTTTGGAGAAATTCTAAATAAATTTCGTCATTCACTCTACCCGACAAAATAACTGAACCAATTAAATACCGATCCAAACATCTAGTTTAAACTCAGGTTGGAAATGTCGAGGAGTTACTGAATGAGGGATTACATCGGAATATTCATGATCGTTATGTAAATTTGTAATACCTCTGCAGGTGAAGTAAGCTTCATCAGTAAAGAGAATTTTCTTTTGAAAATTAATGTCTTGGCGTAAAATAAACAGACAAAAATTCAATCTTTTAACCAAATATTTCAGTAACAATTCTTGCACTATTATGACATGATATGGGTGTAGTAGACTACGTCTCACAACTCGATTCACTGAAGTTTGCGAAATACCAGTTTGTCGATATAGAAATCTAGTACTAATATGGTGGTCATCTTCAATTGTATTCAAAATAAGTTCTTCGTCTTGTGTCCTGATTATAATAGCACGTTCTCGAGTGTTACTGAAAAACTTCCATGTTTCTCGAGCCCGTCTTTCAACATTGGCAAATGTTTCTTTATGAGGGATTATGTGACTAGGAAATCTTTTCTGATATTCTTCAACACTTCTTCTGCAGTTTACTTCACAGAAACATAATGCTAATAGCATGTCAACATGTTTGCTAAATGAAAACTTCTAGGCCATTTTCACAACACTAAATTAATTTAGTGTTCAATTTTCCTGATTATCAAGTCTGACGTTTAATTTCATAGCCATCATTTGAATTTTTTGATAATTTTAAATAACAGCTACACAACATGTTATTGGTTATTCAGGTTTTTCTTGAAAATGATAAAATTTTTTCAAAAATAACAAGAGTAAAAATTTAGAATTAAATTCCCTATAAAATAAAATAATAATTTTTTAGGTCCGCCAACCTATTAAAAAATTCTGACACATTTTAAGGGTGCATCATCCCTTATCAACCCTTCAAAGCCCTCCAACTGAACTTTAATTACTTTTGAATACTGCCCTTGGTACACTCACAATGTGTACCAAATTTGGTTTTTATAAGTTTAAGTGAGATATTGATTTTTTTCGAAATTTGTAACCCCACTTTGAAGGCCTGTAACTTTCAGGGGTGCAACTTAGTATATAAGTAAGTTGCGTTCAATCACAATATTTTGGACTCCCCTACAAGCCCCTGCTCTGTGTCTGCGAATCACCCTGTATAAAAAAGTGTTTCCCAATAGCATTTAAAAGCAGTTTGCATACTAGAAGTTTAAATTGTTTTATCAATCTAAACAGCAATGTAATATACTGTCACCCTAAATTCATTATCATGGACTCAACACTATAGAATGCCATTGCGTGTTGTTTCTAAAAAAATATTCTAACTGAGATGATTGATACAAGTATAAAAATGTGGAGGTATAATATGTTGTATACTTAAACATTATGTTGCTTATATACAGGGTGATCAGCTAAGGCTCAATAGCGGCTGTATTTCAGAAACTAATTGTGTTAGAATCKTAAGGTAAAATTTCTTTAAGAAATATGGCCATACAGATTTCGTTAAAAATATTTTTGAAGCATACCACTTTGCCACTAGGTGGCGCATTTGAAATTACCAGAAAATTATTTTTTCCTCCATAAAGTTGCCATATAATGTTTGTCTAAAATAAGCAAATTGTAATCTTTGGTTATCTGTTAAGCGATTTTAGTTAGAAAAGAAGAATTCAACGAATTTTTTTTGTGTTATTAAAGCAATTATTGTCTATAAATATGTTAGAGTTCTACTAAAAGTATAAAATATAGAACTCAAGTTAAGGATACTTGTTGCTTAACTGATCCTTCAAGATTTTATTATATACTGTTTCAGATAGCATGTTCACAAGGTAATACGCAGCTTGTGAAATTTATGTTAAGCATGGGTATGAACAACGTAATGTTTCTCTTTCACAACTTTAACTGCTCATAAGTATTGCAGGTGCAGACATATTCAAGGTGACTGTCAAGAATGAATCAGCAGCATATTTAGCAGTCTATAGCCATATACGCAACCCAGAAGATCGCAATGCATCTTGTCTGCATGCACTGTTTTATGCAGGAGCTGACATAAATGCACCCACTGCTTATGGATACACACCACTACAACTTGCTGCTACATTTGGACATACTTCCCTTGTTTCTTGGTTACTATCAAAGGGTGCTAACACAGCAGTTTACCCACATCCTTATCTACTAGCTATGGCCAATGGTAAGTTAACATTGCATTATAGAGTGGATCATACAAACCGTATTAAAATAAAAAATGTACATTGAAACGAAAATAGATAAACAGAAAAATCATTTCCTGAAATTATATTGTCTGTCTGTCATATGCCGTTAACATTCCTTAAGTCTGGCACTAAAATCATCAAAAAGTTTTTGACGCAAGGTGAAGTATGTTGACTATTTCTTGACAAATATTCCCTCAAGTTAAATCTCCTTCGCTGAATTCGTTCAACGACTCGATAGTGATGAAATTGAGTGTTTCATTTCTTTATAACATTAGAATTACATAATGTGCATTAATTGTATGTACAGGGTGGATCATTTTCGTTAGAACTGCAGGGTATAGACTATAAAGTAATGTAAAGTAACCTGATTTTTTCTTTAAGCGTAGTTCAATAGCTGATATTGACTAAAGAGATTCGTTTTTGATATAGAGTACTAATATAATAGCTACTGAAAAACTGTTTTAATACTTTTGAACTGATTTTTTTTTCAATTGCATAAACTGGTGAAATTCAGAATTTTTTTTCTTAAATTAATGATGTGCGATATAAAACATACAAATTAGGCGGAACACTCATATATTTTTAAATCATTAAATTTCTCTTAGGTTTGTAGAAAATTGGATGGCAATGCAATCTGTCAGCATTACACTGACGTGATGACGAAGCCACCTAGTTGCGTTAATGTAAACTACTTCCTAAAAGAAGTGACCTGTATTCTACTAAGTTGGCATGCACCTGCATGCGTCAACTTATCAAAAATATAAGATACTCTATATATTAAATTAAGTTTTGTTGTATTTCAATAAATAAAATGTACAAGTATTCCTTTCAGTTTGTTAAATATAGGCATATAATTATGGTCATCTTTCGACATAATATGCATATTACTTCAAATTTTCTGTTCACCTTTTTTTTAACATTATTCTGGGAGAAAACACAAAAGTTTCATTTTCAAAACATAAAACATATATTTTTGTTTCTTTATTTATAATAACGTTACAAAATGACAAAGGGAAGTAAAATGCATAGAAAAACTTATTTTCTTATAATATGACTATTTTAACACATCTCGAAAGAATATGTAAAATTTAATGCAATATGTATACAAAAGAAGTCTTTCTAACATATGGACGATGTTAACTTTTTGGAAAAGAAAAGGCAAGAGAAATTGAATGACATAAAAATATAAAGAGTGATGCATAGAAAAATGTATATACCATATCTTAGGCCCAGTATTTCAGTGAGAGGTTAAACTTGGGCTTAAAGTTTTATTTTTAAACCAAAAGTTAAACCCATGAGCGTATTTCAGTTCACAAATTTGGTTTAGTGAAAATCGGTTTAAAAGTCGACAGTTTTTTACGTAGGTTGGTGCTACTGTTGTGGTTGCGCCTGCGTCGTAATGCTCATAAGTATGTTTACGTATCAGTTCGTTGACCTATACTCGTTGTCATTTCTAATAAAATACTGTTACGGTTCTAAAATGATATTGACAGTATGGAACTTGCAGTTGGCCGTTAACCGGCGTATTCATCCAGTTCGAAATTCTCGTATTAGGAACAAGTTTTACATTCGCTTGCTTACCTACATCAATAAAGAAAAGTGCCAAGACAACAACTACAATTTACAAAGGGATCATTTTCAGCTGGTTGTTCTGGGAAAAATACCGGATTGGGCTTTAAATTCTTTCGCCAGAACCACCAGTGCCAAATTTTTTGGTTAATGGCGAACAACCCCTAACTCCTTGCTCTGTAATACCTACATAAATCTTAGTTTGAAGTGGTTTAACCAAATCGATTCCTTTGTTTCGAAATTTTTAGTGCGAAAACTCGTCGTTCTTCATTATTACCAAAGGTTTTTTTACGAGTGATATATAAAGTAACCCACACAACAGAAATTTATGTAAAAGACAAAACTGCACGCAGCCACCACAAACCGAAACGAAATGCAGTTAGTTCTATAAACGTGAAGTCTTCGTTTCGCGGAGTGCGCAGGCTTAATCTGAAAAACTGGTCTAACCCTCCTCGATAAGTCAGTTTAACTTGCCGCGGAATCCAGTACTGAAATACGCTGCGCGACTGGTAAACTAGTTTATCTTGACAATTTTGGTTTAAACCTTGACGGAAATACCGGCCCCTACCTATCGGTGCACACAAAACCATAAAATTTGGTGTAACTTTAAAATAAATCAAATATAAAGTTCGTTCTAAAGAGACAGAGGCTAGTTTGGTTTTCTACATCAGGCACTAGCCTCATCGCAGGGTATCGTTAACAGTTAAAAAATTCTGAACAGCCCTACTAACAGAATATGATGGCGACGAGTTTTCCTTGTTTTTCATTAAGAAGGAGTAAAAATTATGCATACGTTGTAATGATAAAAATTGAAGAAGACAAAAGTCGGCATCCAACTAGGAAGAAATATTTATTATATGGGGTAAGATAAGAAAATATTTACAAAAATTAACTTTATCTGCCTAATATAATTGGCAAAATATTTTTTTTGGATACTCACTATGTTATTTTTAAAGCGTTTAAAAAGACCTACAATTTGACATATAACTTGTACCTAAAAAAATAATGAAAATACGAGCCTGGGGAGTTTTAGGTGGAGGACCCTGTATATCTTAATAATTATTTGTTTATAATTTTTTAGTGTTTAATGATTGTTTCAATATAATTAGTCTTGCAAACAATTTGAATTTTATTAACTAAGATCTGCTGCTGCCATCACCATCAGCGTGCATGATATAAATTATCAGACATGTTACCTTATGGGTAAATGTGTTGTCGGAATCTGTGCAGAATTGCGCCCAATGTGGGCTAAACCAGACACATGTCTTTTATTCATATGTTGTACTGGTAACATTATACAAAAGTGCAAATAAGCTGATGTTAAATAAGTGACTCATTGTTGAGTTGCCTCTTAAACATACCAGGAGCCAGCAGTTGTCAAGGGCTATTTCTTTAATGGGTGACTGACTTGTAATGTTCAAACAATGGTATTTAGCATTGGGCAACAATCTTCAGTTAAGGAATGGCCAATTGGGTATTTCAGTGAAGTAAAAATTGCGGAATTCAACATAGTTTCGTTACTAATTGTAACATATGCAAATAATTCCATATTTTGGTTAGTATAGAAAATGTATTTAAGTACGTGAATATTCAAGTCAAAGTTGAAGTATTTTAAAACGTCCTCCAAAGGATGTGACGACTTAACTGAAAACGGAAATACGCAACTTGGCAACAGTGGTGTTACTTTGCATTCCTTTGTGTCTGTCAAAACACGGTAGGATGTCAGGCATCAGACAAGTTGATTGTAAACATACATGGTTTTCTAAACGTTATCATCTTTGCCGGTGTTGGATTTGTTGTGTTTGTGTTTGATGATGCTTAATTAACGCAAGAACAACGAACAATAAACAAAAAAAAAACAAACAACACATAAAAAACATGTTTACAGATGATTCAGCTCAGCTGTCACTGTACTGTCAGTGGTCAGTTGTACACGATGTTGCTACTTACTCCGATTGTTGTTTATCCCTCTCTTTTCAACACGGTACAACCTSATTGTTCACTTATGTCGTCGTAGCKGAATTGCTTAATTTATATTAATTAATATCTCAAGTTCTAGGGAACATTGATAGAAATTTAAAAAACATGCACTCTTATTGCAATTGGATCATTCGGAATGTATAATAAAAAAAAAAACTCTGAAATACCCAATTGCCACAGCTGTGTACTACTGTACATTAATTCTGCTCTCCCAAAAAGAAAGTCCCTATTGCATATCACAAATTTTTTTGAAATATTATGTTTAAAATGTGTGGAATACCCACACTATTGGACAAAAATAAAACAACCCTTGCAAAATAACCAAATAAGTCATTTTCTAAAATCTCCTTGGTAACCAGCGAAATTAAAAACCTTTCAGATTAATAGGTCATAGTAAGCTACTGTTTCAGGAGAAATGAAATTGTTTGCAAGTGTTAAATAAAATTAGTGGTTAACAATTTATGAGAAGTTACACCAACAATTAAGCACAGACAAGGTGGTGTGTTATTATGGGGTTGTTTTTCATGGAATGGAGTAGGTCCACTGCATTTTATAAAGAAGAATATGGATCGGTTAGTATATAAGGACATAATGCAAAATGTTATGTTGCCCTACGCTGAGTGAGAAATGCCTTTGCGTTTCGGGTTTCAACAAGACAGTGATCCGAAACATACATCTCGTCTTGTTCAGAAGTGGTTCCATAACAATAATGTTCAGGTTATGCAATGCCCTGCACAGTCACCGGAGCTCAACCCCATAGAAAATTTGTGGGAAGAGGTTGAATGTCAGATTTGCACTACAACATTCCCAAACAAGCAATCTGTAATTAACATAATTAACAAGGTTTGGGCGAATTTGCCCATCAGCACTGTCCAAAATTTAAATTGTATCAATGCCATGTCATTGTAAAAAAGTTATAGTTAACAATGGGTATCCCATTAGTTAATATTTTTTAAATCCATTTTTGTGCCTTCTAATGATAACTTTGTTTTTCTGTTTTCCAATCATAAAATGTTGTTTTCTGTTGTTGTAAAATAAATAATCTTTGTTTTTCTAAAAATTGCTTTACTTTTATTGCTGTCAAAAAAACGTGCTTTTGTATAAATCATTTATTACTCATTTTATATCACATTTGAAAACAGTTTCGCTTTACCTGAAACAATAGCCTACTATGAATTTTGATGTAAAAACATTTTAGTTACCCTGGTTACCAAATGGGTTTTAGATAATGMGTTGTTTCATGTAGTTGTAAGGGTTGCTTTACTTTTGTCCGATAGTGTATATGCTAGTAATATTCTATTTTACAAATAACTTGCCTGGCTATAAATCCACCAAGCATGCATACATGTTATATGTCAGGCACCTAAGCACACCAATTTTTCACTTATACATAACTAATTACTTTTAGGACACCTGCGTACAGCCAAATTTTTGGAGGCTAAACAACAGCTATCTCTTACGGCATGATAAAGAAGCCAAATAAAATTTAACACCACTGTACATGTACCATGTTCTGTTAAAGAAAGTGTTATTTACTACTAAACTTTTAAGAAATAAATAAAACATTACAAATGCTTACCTTATTTTCTTGCACCTGTAACTAGGATCTAGAGGGCTTCTTATATTTCCAATGCCTTCTACAGATCCCTGCAAATGTTGCTTAGCTTTATCTTTGTCTTTCTTCTGCCTGACTAGTTCGCTGCATTTTTTTAGCCTTTCTAGACATTCTAACTGTTTTGCTAAAATGAGCATGTGTTCCTGACTCCCTCGACAATATGCTTCTAATATCAGTCCAAAACGTACAGAAACGGCAGGAACTTGCATTTCTGACCTATACATAAGAAAAATCTTAATAAAAGTAATACATTCCTATTTATTTGTTACCTTAAGTGCCAGAAGAGATAATGTCCTATTTTTTGATTATTCAGCGCCCTTTGTAATAAAAACTTAACTAAATCACAGTCGAGGTACAGTTCATGTTTAATTGCTTGCACTAATTGGAGCAGATAGAGGAGTAAATTTTCATCGCTATAACAATTCCCATAATTAAATCATACCACAGATATTAAACCATCTTATTACCTGACACTCTGAAGACATTGCACTGCAAAACTTCTAACTTCTTGATCTGCATATGCATAATCTAATAATTCGAGCGCCTTTTCAACTGCAAGTTTTGGCCATTCTCGCAGTAATGCAACAGCTTCGCTAATGTCATCCTTGTTATCCCAGTCAATGCAACACAATAATTTTGGTAAAATATCTGGGTCATATTTCATCCAGTGCCTCTTGAGACTCCACATGTTTTTACGGTCCTGAAACAATAACCAATATACTACAAAAAAAAATTAAACAAAAATATTACAATGCTTGAGTGTCATTTCCATTCAAAAAAGATGGCGACACAAGCTTTTACCATACAACAATTTAAATAGGTAGTATAGAGCGTTCACACTGTAGTTCGAATCAGTTTTTCTGTTTGGATTGGAGTAGTTGTCATTTGCCAAAATTAACAGCACACAAAAGCACTGAACAACAAATGTAACATGGTTTCAATTCAATTTAAGTCTCAGTTTATTAGTATGCAAAATACTACTTTTTACTTTACGTATCATCATATTTGCCATGAACTGTACATTCAGTAAACATTATAATTTAACTAAAGTGTGATCACTTCTAAATTGTTGCCATTGTAAATCATTATAATACTTAAAAACCTCAATTAAGTAACGAAAATAAAAATTTACTGAAGAAACTTAAGGTTAATTAATAACTAAAATAACATATGAATTTTGTTTTAATTTTCAATGACTAAAAATTCTGACTTTCCTTTTTACACCACATTGACTTTGCACGGTCTCACTCATTGTTTAGCTTGGTACACTGTATCCATTTATTCTCAAAGTCAGCAACTGAAGTGGCTTCTTTGAATGTTTTCTGAAGCTTTCGTTTGACAGTAGCCTAATATTTTTCGATTGGCTTTAATTCTGGATAATTTGGTAGGTTCATGTTTTTTTGGCACCACTCCCCCAAAACTGGTTTGGTACCATTCCACTGCCTTTCTCGAATGGTGAGATGTCGCCAAGTAAGGCCAAAACAATACTGAATTCCTGTGCTTTTTTATAAATTTTTCTATTTCTATCATTGTCTCAGAATCATTTAAAGATGCCCCTCCAATGCGAGAATAGTAACCATTACCATCACTAGACATGAGTTGTTTTTCTCGATAAGGAGGGAGTACAAAAGCTTTGCCCTTCGAACCGCTCGATTATATTGGTCTAACGTTTGTTTTGGGAACTTCTCCTTTTTGAAAATTTCAATATTATATTTCTTTTTAATATTTATTACATACGACTGATTCCTTTTTTCTTGGCTACATCTCGGGTTGAAATTAAGGGATATTCTGAATATAGCCGACAAATTTAATTCTCAAGTTTTCTGTTAAGTATGCGAGCCGGTTTACCCGTTTGCCTCTTCCTAGCGATAGTTCCTGCTTTCCTGATTCGTTTTAAGCACCTTTAAACAATTTGTTGTGTCGTTTGACACATTTGCGCAATTTGTTTTGTCGAAAGACTTGTATTTTCACTCCATTTTCGCAAAATTAACAAACGAACGTCAAACTCTTTTGCTGTCATTTTGAAAACTATGTTTCAACACAAGTGGATGTTTTATTCTGTAAATTGTCTAAGGCTACTATATTTATTAATAATAATGGTTTCCCGAATAACAAATTTGACGGAAAAATAAACCAGCGACAGTTTAATAGTGATCACGCTTTTAGTTATGTACAAGAACTAACGTCCTCAGTGCTATATTTATTTTACTTAACTATTTTACAGAAAAATTGTCCCAATAACTTCTGATGCTTCTACTATTAGATCATGTCACTAAGACGTTCAGGTGATGGCACGTTATTATCATATTGTAATTTTAGCATAATGCAAGGTTTGGAGGGCTTTTCTTCTAATAAAATGACAACTCAATTAAAACCTACAATACAAACAAAAGAACTTAAGTGGCCATTATCTGAGATGTAAAAATTCAATTAGGTCACTTATGAAAGCGTTAGTTTAGCCTCCTGTATTTTGAAAACATGGCTCAAAATAAAGTGTATTTTGTGAAATACCTTGTATGTAAGTTATTTAAAGAATCTCATTTCCTTTTTACAAAGCTTATTTGAAAAAGTGAATATAGAAATTTACGCAAACATATATATAAACAAAATAAGTTAAACAGCATAGAATTTTTTTCACTGAAATTTATGTAATCTCAACAGTCTGAGTCATTTAAAAAGAATGTAAATTGTTTTATGAGTAAGTACAGCCAAGCTTATGCAATAATTGTGAGGCACAAAACCACTTTTAATCGGAATCAAATATGCCAATTTTCTCTCCAGCCATAAAAAATTACATTTAGAAAAACCAAAAACTTTGATAAATTAGATAATGCTGACTTGTACCAATGTTTAATTTTGTTTACAAATATCAGTCAATAAATTTTCCTTATGAACAAGAAAAGGGCTCTCAATTGCCATTTCTAGATTTAATAATAATAAGAAAGGATAATAAAATCACGTTCAATAATTATATTAAAAACCATTCTTGCATGCCTTTTAAGTACAAAATGTCCGTCTTTAACAGTTTGATACACGGGTTACTGAATGTTGTATTATCCACAGAAAATTACATAAATGAACTATCATACATTCATAATTTAGCCAACTTAAATGGATATAAAGAAGAAATAACCACTGAGTTAATAAACAAACATAAATATAAAATAAATTTGTAATCTCACACACATCTTTGTCCTGAAAGAAACACCATATTCCACAGATAATTTACGTATCACCCTTCAATAGAACACAAATTTCTAAAATTTATTTCCTATTTAATATAAATATTGCTTTTTGATAATAAATAATAATAATAATTACAATGTTTCAGCAAAATATTCACAATACGTACGCATTTTAGACATTTCTAAAAATATGACTTACCTGATCATGAACTTCATACAAAGACTCCAATTGCAAAAGTAAGCTTTTGTAGTGCTCTATTTCGTTTTTGGTACCATTAATATCAACAGGAAGTTCATATTTATTCTTCTCCTGTACATATTTTACCATGGTTTCAACTGAGGGGTATACAATAGTTTGATCTTGAGCATAACTATAAAAAAAGAATTAAATTAACACCAGATTAACCTGCAAAAAAACTCACTTTTTAAACATTAACGTTATGGCAGTTGAGCTTCTTTTGTTTGGATTACTAACAACCGTACCCAAAGGATGTAATACATCCTCATTCATCATGTCTTCTGCATAAGTCCACATGTACAAAGTCATAGCACCATTTTTTAATTGATTTTTAAAATCGTATACTGTTGTATTGGCCCAGGCAAGAGGGTTATAAAACAATTCCTAAAACATTTTAATATCATATAACAACCATCCATAATACTTACATTACATTAAGTTGAATTACAGAATTACACCTATACTGTGTGCCCTACTTGGTTAGAAAGTAATTTATGCCAATATGTTAGTATCAAAAAATCAAGCATGCCTTGGAAATTTATGATTTACTGATAAAGGTGCGATAAAACTACAGAACATTTCTTATTGTTATGAGGATTTATAAAGGTTAAGAAATGCAAGTGCACAAATTTCAGCAAAACCGGGATACTTGCATCCGCCTGTTGGAAACAGTAATCACACAAAAATAATAATATAAAAGCAATAATGAGAAATATGACATATCACAGTAGGCAAAGATCTCTGATATTTATATATGTGATATTTATTTATTATTCATGTATTATATTTATGTGATATTTCACACCTTTTTTAATTTTTATTATTGTTAGTATTGTAGTTTAGTATTGTTTTTTATTATTTATTATTTATTATTGTGGGAGTTTTGGCAAAGCTGACAGAAGGCTTCTGGAATGTGAGTACCGTAGACGGGTAAAGTGATACAATGAAACATCATAATGACACTGGCCGTTGGAGTATTGTATGTTGTATGAGTTCAGGAATCTAAAGTTCAGTCAAGTTAATTGTTGCGCATCTAGTTCGCGAATGAAAGTATACTGGTTTTATGAAATTTATACACATCGTTTCATCAACTTTTATACTTAATATCGATAAATCCAAGATATATGGAATACAATTAATTTAGGCATAGACCATTCAACTATTACACATCCACAGTTTTTTTCTTGATAATATTTTGTCACACTTTGATGAAAAATGCGCTTTACTTGAATAAAAATTCAATAAGTTACACTTACCAGGCAAACTTGATTTTTCAACACTAGTACAAATGATTTTCTAACCAAGAGGTGCTTCTCCAAAAGATGAAATTTAAACTCAAAATTTTTGTCATTTATATCTGTCGTTGCATCAATCCAGGAATACAACTGGATATTATATTATTTATTTATTTCACAAAATATTACAAATAAAGTTTTGTTGATATAAATGATAAACGTAATAATTATACAAGAAAAAAGTTACAAGAAAGGAAACATATACAATTCCGATTTTCATTCCGGCAAATTATAATGGTTTTTCCATCTCAGTGATGAATTTTCACATTTTTTAAAATATTTTCACTAATAACAACTAAAGTGGGGACTAGAGAGGAACATTTGTTTAATGTATATTTGACATTTGTCAAAATAAAGATATGTTTCGGTTTAGTTAGTTTTCTTTCAGATCAACAAACATTTTTTTTTATTTTAAGTTTTTGGTTCGATTGCAAACTTTGAAGCCTTGCATTTGCTAAAATATTTACCGTTCCTTCTAATCCATACTGTTATGCATAAAATAAACATTAATAAGTGCAAAAATTGCATAGAAGAATATTTTAATCTTTTCTATCAAGTGATAACTTGAATTATTTGCTTTATCTATCAAATTTAAATTTTGGCAAATCGCATTCGTATAATAGTGACAATTTTAAATAACCAATCAGACACTGATATCGGTGGCTATTACAAATTTAATATCAGAATCGACTATTTTAATAGGTACCTTAAAACAAGTAGTATGTCCTTTTTATTATGTCAAATAGGTAAAAATTTTAGAGACAAAAAATCCAGTCGATTCGGTAACATCTGTGATGAAAAAATTAACAATCTATTCTAAAATTTGATTCAGACAATAATCCTAACAAATAGAACTCGATCTTGATAAACAGTCGACTATAATTAGTCAACTATTTACAATGTCATCAATTTTGAGAAAATAGAAAATAAATGATCTGTTTTTCACAATACTAGTTCTTGTCTTGCCACTCAAACTATTATACTAGCAGCGGCATAATTGAGAGTGGGAAGTGTTTGGTTTTTATGCTAAAATTAAAGGATAAATAATTAAAATTATGGGTTTCTGTTTTTTCAAAAACTTAAGAAATGTGTATTCATATACAAAAGAAAAGAAAGAAAGGGAGAAGGAAGTAGTGTTGGGCAGACACCATTTATTAGTTAGATATTTAATTTGCATCTCTTTATCAATATTAGAATAATGTGCATTATATTAGCCACACTAATTGATTATGTACTCATATATAATTTTTTATTGACTTGATGATGTGATATCACATACATCAGGTTGCACTAAGTTTGATTAACCACGATGGTTAATTCCCCTAGTTAACCAGAGGTTGTCATGAACAATACTAATAAACACAACCACTGATGGTTAATCATGGATGGACCATGCTTTGTGCAAAAGGCCTATAGCCAAATATGGGAAATAAGGAAACGTGAGACATCTTGAAAAATAAGAATGTCTGGCAACTCTACAAGCATATAAAAATAACACTTTTTATTTTTAATTATTTCGGATTCTGAGATACAGTTAATATGACAAGAAATGAAAAGAATGAAGAATAAAAAAAATAAGTTTTCATTTTATTATGTGTGCCCATCATCTCCCTATTATGCCATTAGATTTAGTGACGCTTTATACAGATATTTATACCTTATTGGTAGATTCCTTCATTTTCCGTGTCTTCACACCTCTAGAGCTTTTTGCAATTTCATATACCACAAAACAGATTTTGGCACAGCGTGGAATATTGCATATCTGAATGTTAAAGTCCAAAGTCTCATCGAAATCAAATTTACATTCACACTTTTCTGTAACCTGTTTCTCTGAGGTTTTCTGTGGTTCACAAAGGGACTTCCCTCCATGAAACAATCCAGCCTGAATGCCAATCTGCAAAATCTGCTGGAATTAAGAATGAACATTGTGATGTAAACATTTCGACTTACTTCCGTATTCTTCTTCACATCACAATTCAGTCCACTAATACTGCAAAGGGTTACGGAAAATTTTTCGCTAAAATGCCATGATGATTTGTGTTTTCCTTTTTTCCTTAATGTTAATGTTGAGTAACCAGGTTTAGGTTTTCTGTTATCAAAATTATCTAAAGATTCATAGATGTTGTCTTTAACAACTGGAAGAATTAAAATAAGCTTAATTATATCTAAATTCAAATGTGGAAATATTGTATATAAAGTATTGTACATCATTTGAACCATCCTAAATAATGTAAATCTAGTGTTTGTAGTTACCTCTTAAATATTTCCAGAGAATTTGAAAAGCTAAGGGTGATCTACCCTGTCCTTTTAACTACTCTTCTAAAGTAGCAATGATAATTTTTAATTTTTCCAAAACAATTTTATATTCATTACTATAACTATCATAATTTAATAACCAGCACCATTTGTCAAAGATTGTATTTAGTAGATTAGGGCATAGGATTTAAATCCTGCTCAATGTGCCACATTTTTATCTGATATAAATCCACTATAATAGGAAGTAKTTACTTTGTGTTTCTTAAGACCTGGCTCCGGATTGGAATGTAATGCAGTTCAGAATGTTAACGGAGCACAGCAGCTACCTTGCACCTGAAGCTGTGGACAGACTAGTAACGCATCGCCAAATGATGATCTGAACTAATTTGCCCGGATAAATACTGCACATGGTCTTGGAAAGATGCGACGTGATACTAACTTGGGATGGGCCACTGCAATCTCGCATTACATTCGCGCATTGTAGCAGCTGTTGCAGCGTCACCAGTGCCATGTGCGTAGTTCGGTTATTTTGGGGGTATTTTGTGTGTTAGTTGCTAATAAGAAACGGGAACATTGCTCTGGAACATGTTAAAAATAAAAATTATATGAAACAATATTTTTTTTGTGTAATTTGGATGATTTATTCGTGAAAATAATACCGGAGATTTAGGAATTAAAAATTTAATTTCTCTGACGCGTCGAGCATTTCATCAAATTTCTCTTCACAATTGGGAGGCATTTGTACACCATGTTATCAAAGTTGAAGACGAATATTGAAAAACTGATGGTTTAATCGAGGAGCAAGTTGGCAAGATTACAATCACTATGGGTGGTAATAGTAACAACTCAGATAGTTCAGACAGTGATTCGTCCTCTTCTGAAAAGGATGCTTGAGAATCAAATGGATGGTGTCTGTAGTTTGCAAAATGATGACGGAGTGATCTCGCACTGGAAAAGAAGTAAATACAGTTTTTTATTGGGCCTTGTTTTTGTCTTAAAACATGTCTTGTTTCTGATTTTTATTACTACACAGTTTGAGAATGTACCCACTCGATTGTGTTTTGTTATTTTTTCCTTTGTAAATATTTGGCTTTAATTCTATTCATCTCAAAAAAATATATCAACATTCTAGTTTGTCTAGTCGTTTTATTGATTTTCTTTCGACAAGGTTTAAATATGGCTCTTCCTGCTTATAGGGCTACATCTTATGCTGTTTGCCTATAAGGCCTGACTATTACTTGTTCCAAACCAACAAAGTTAAGTAAACACAAAAGTTTTTTGAAAATGTAAACTGGATATGCTGTTTCCTAAAAAAGGTATAACACAAGGCTAAGGCTTCAGCCTTAAACTTATCTGGGAAAATGCCCAAGAGATAATATATATTTGCAAACATTTTATTTCCCATGTTATTCAGGATGGTTCAGCTGGTAAGGCATACACAGTACAATGCAAATAAATCCTATTAATACACGACATACAGTATGTGCCACCTTACACAGTATTAACCACTGAGTGACCATCTTATGTTGCTGGGTAGTACAGTTCACTATACATAAAGAGCGAATTAAATTCGATGTTCACCAATGGGATCTCAGAAACAGTCGGAGATACAAAGAATGGTGATCATCTTTTGTTTCGAAGAGGTTTTGTTTTTGTTTTTTCATAGCCAACTTTATTTTCCTTACAGGCAGCACATCTGAATACACCAATCAATTGCATTTATGTTTTTGAGTAATTTGATGTACAACATGTCAATTACTTTTCCTTTAAGCTTAGTTATTCAGTACTGAAAGCAATATCTAGATGGCTATGAAAAACAAAACTATTGACAAAAGCATTGAAAAGTGTTCTGCTCATTTTCTTTGTATTTATTCTTACCTTTTCACTGATGCTGAAAAACATTAAATTCTGCAAATTTACTACGTAAATAAGAGAAATTTAAGAAAAGCAAGTGAAATTTATTATGAACAGAACCCAAAAAGATGTCAGCTGCAGAGGACAATATTTAACAGATTGGATAGATACACTGCAGTTTATGGATCGTCCTGGACGAAATAATAGAGACTGATTCCATAATAATAAGGAATGAGAAGTGTTACTAATGGTAAGCAATACTGTAAAAACTATTAGATAATATATATAATTTTCAGCTGGAATATGAAACTTGCCACAGGAACAATGTGTCTGAGAACAGACTCAATCTATAAAAGATATATGTGGAAATTTAAGTTTAATGTGAATATCTGACCATGTATCTGGTACAAGTTCACGAGATTGCAAGTTCATGGCTAAATCAAGCTATATAAAAAAAGGACTTACAAATAAATCAACAAAATGTTGCAAATAATAAGAAATACTAAATATAAATGCATACTTACTTGGTACACTAGTGACTGAAATAGTAACCAAGGTAGGAACAATATCACGTGCTATTGACTCTTGGATGTATTGAAATTGCAAGATCTCATAATCACCAACTAGGTAATCGTCCTGACCACACACTTTTAAAACATAATCTGATGCTTTTTCTCCTTTAATATTCAAGAATGTTGCTTTCTTATTCAAAATAATCTCTAATAGTTTTAATGGTTTTATCTTAAACGGAACGCTAAATGTGAAAGAACTCTGAAAAAGACTGTGTAATTACTCTTCTACATTGTAAAATTTAGGTGCAAGTAAATGCAGTTTCTTCAATAACTTAAATCAGAAGAACACTGTTTTCAAAAGATCTTCCACAAATGTGAATTGTGAATAAGACAATACAGAATGTATTACCTTTCCACACAACTGTAATTGTGAGACTGACAGACAGCAAAGCTAGAAGATAGGGAAGTTCCTCACCGAGGTTAAACCCAAGATCTATTACGTGATATTTGGACTAATAACCACTGACATGTGGACTTCCCATTCGTATCAAGCTCTGCTATTGTCAATAATCTCATAATAAAAGGTGGTCTCTGAAATCATGTTAAACACATTAAACTTAACAAGTTGAAAATTAAAACTAAATATGTGACAGGCATGAGAACAGCAATCAAAACGTAGCAGCCTATTTGGCGATAATATCCAAGCAGCCCAAAGAAATATCTAAAATGAAGCATGGTTTAACTGCTGGCTGCCGATTAAAGAACAGTATCACGCCTTGTATTTGAAAGAAAAGTTTAATAATAATGCAGCTATACTGACCTTAACAGCTAGCAACTACTGTTAAATATTTCAGCAGCACACCTACTACATGTTACTGGGTCATTCCTCTATACAATTTCTCACTTTAATAGACTATTACTAACATATCCAAAGCATGTCTACTACACTTGGATTCCTAGGGTTAAATTTCAACCCCAAAGTTAAAGTAATCGTCTCTTGGGAACTAGACATGACAGACTGAATTAAATGATTTTTCAAAAAGTAGGCATAGGAACACTGTCTCACTTACAGATCAAAGTGCACCTCCTATACTTGGGACCGTGGTATAAAATTTTTATCTTGCTAAAGTAATTGCTTCTTGGAAAGTAGGCCCCAAGGACTAGAAACCAGAAATAAAAACACTTTCTCACCTTAATAGACTTAAAAACTCCCATTTACATAACACACCAAAGCTCATCTACTACAATGAGGAAGTTGCATGAATTTTAAATCCCAGTATATAGTTGTTAGCCTGAAAGAGAATCAAATTTGAGGATATAATGGTGAAAAACAAAATTAAATCAGTCCTCAAGTAAGCTCAAAATATGAATTAGAAATCTGAAGTAAAGCCACTATTCTAAAACGGACTCTGACGTCACATGCCGGACATGTCTACGCACGGTGCGTATCTTAGGAATGGTTTGCAGTGCATATAATCCCGTTGCTAGCAAAAACAACGCCGTCCATTCAACTAATAACTAAAATGGAGAAACGCAAAACTCGTTGCCTAGCTGCGAGACTATCCGCACCTAAGATCTGCACCGTAAGGCAAGTGATGTCAGAGTCCGTTTTAGAGGCGTGGCTTCAGTTACAAATTAATTATTCATATTTTGAGCTTGCTTAAGGACAGATTTAATTCTTTCTTCCGACATATATCCCCAAATTTGATTCTCTTACGGACTAGTACGTTTCTGAAAATTGTGCAAGTTCTCCATTGGGATCCTGGGGTCGAGTTTCAGCCCCAAAATTTAAATAAATTTTTCTGAAGAGCTAGACCAAAAAGACAAATAAATCCTTTTTCTAGCCTTCAAAAAGGATTTATTCAGTAAGCTTTGGGATTGAAATTCAACCCCAAGATCCATAGTATAGTAGATGTGCTTTAGATATGTTATATAAAGGGTAGTTTTTATTGGTCTGTAAAATTGAGAGTGTTCTTATGTCTAGTTTTTGAGAAATGATTTTTTTCAGTCTTTGGTGTCTGGTTTAATCTTTGGGGTTGAAATTCAACCCCAGGATCCCATGTATAGTACATGTATTTGGATATGTTATGCAAACAGTAGTTTTTAATGGTTTATTAAAGTAAAAAAGTGTTGCTATGTCTAGCTCTTGAGAAACGATTTTATATTTTATTGTTTTAATTTAAGCACAATGACATAGTAATGTCTAGTATGTGTGATGCTAAAATATAGGACAAGTTAGTTGTTAAAATCAGTATAGTTGTATTATTATTAAACTTTTCTTTCAAACACAATGCACGTGGCTGTACTTTAAACCGCAGCTAACAGCCAAACCAGGCTCTATTTTAGTTTCTACATTGGGCAGCTCAGGTTTTATCGTCAAATCGGCTGCTACATTTTGGCTGCTGTTTTCACAGCGGTTAATATTTCACACATTATACCATAATGATCTACATTTACTATAACCATCAGCTTTTTATGTTTTCTATAATGGTGAAACAAATTATTATTTTCACTCAAGTGGAACCACTTATAATAAATTTGTATCTGGAAGATCTTAAGTGCAAGTTAAAAAAGTAAAAAAAAATAATCGGAACACTTACATCATTGTTTTCGAATTTTGAAGCTATCACTATATTCCCATTTGGAAAGTACTGACTAACAGCATCCTGCAGTGATGTGCTAACAGCTGATAGTCGAGGAGGGAACTGATAAAACAGTCTTTGTTGCCATGTTAACTTAGTCCTACTTTGTGCTATGTCATCACCTAGCTTTCTCATTTTAAACCTAAAGTCATTAACTTCTGCACTATCTAATTCACTGAACTCTTGTAAACCTGAAAAACAAAACAAAAATGCTGTATAAGCTATATAACTGCGACAGCAGAGATAAAACAACTAACAAAAAAGTTCAACAAACAGGTTGATGATAAACTGCCAAGCAGGCAACTATAAATAAAATATAAAGAAAGGCTCAAGAATAAAAATAATATAAGGAAGTGGAATGAATGAACTAAAAAATATGTAGACTACCACATGACCAGAATTCCAACAAATATTATAAAAGTACTATTTTTTTAAAATATATTAGTAGATAACTTAACAGAAAATTTTAAAACATTTTATAACAATGTGTTATATGATATGTACAGGGTGAGCAAATAAGAGAGGTGGCCGGTCATATCTTATAAACCAGTAGCCCTAGAGCTTTGAGGTAAAAAATTTCTTAAGTAAAGTGACCAAGGGAAATTGCTGGAAAATATTTTCGAGTTTGTAAAGTGACTGCTAGAGGGCCCTGTGGTACCTCCGAATTACAAAATTAATGTTTGTGTCATTTTTTGCCTAATAAATGTCTGCAGTATTAAACATTTTAAGATTGTTTGGACTAAAATCTACCATTTTTGTTTAGAACATTTTTTTGTTAAATGTCAAATAAAGGAGTGGGGGCGGGTGAATATTAGTATAGAAAATCGCTAATATTTCAGGTTTGGCTTGACCGATTTCAACCAACGAGGTGTCATTTTCAAGAGCTTATGCGCCCTTATAAAAAGCAATTTTAAGTGTCAGAACATTGTGTGTTGACCGCAAGAGGGCGTTTTCTGAAGTTACTACCTAAATATCAATTTTTCTCGAAATTTTTAAATGCAAAGGTATAAGGCTATTTACTTCAATAAAAGAACAATAAGCAATGATCGGCAACAGTTTGAAATAACAATACGCTCCATGACACTCGTATATGTTGTCAGGGCACTAAGAATTTCCTAGTTCTAGTTTCATAAGGATCATGTGTGGAGACACTGAAGAAAAACAAAAACGAAACACCAATACTAAACTGAAATCTACCTTATAATAACCAAAATTACAAAACAAAAACTATGTTGACGAATGAACCAACACGTGATGGAAAGGCCTTAAGGAAACCGAATTAGAATTAAATATTTAAACCCTGGAACCTGCTAAAATATTTAAAAATAAAAATGTTGACCTTTCGGTGATGTTCCTTAGATTAGTGTTGCCATCTGATAGCAGTTTGTCGAACTAAAATTTTGCTACAGATAATGACGCAAAAATAGCAGTGAGTTGAAATAAAAAGTTTTAGCAAAGAGAAGGGATCCTTTCTCTTTGGTTTTAGATAGGGTGACTTTGCCAGTAAGCTGGCCTCCTTCAGTAGTCGGGCAATTCGAACTTTATTTGTTAATAACTGTAAAAGTTTGTAACTTTGGAACTATTGCGTTTACAGCTATATTCTTTCATGTCATATCATTTGGTTGGCAGCATTTGGTCATTGTATAGCTAAGTTCATTGTGGTTATCAGCTCACGACATCGCCGTGTTCATAAGCGAGCTCTGTAAAAATCTACAGTAAGTGTTAAATATCAGAAGCTGAAATTCAAGAGGTAAGTTAATGTTCATTCTTTGTTAGTTGTTTTTATCATATTGCAGTGGTAGATTATATATCGGACTGTAAAATAAATGATTAAAACAACATATACTCAAGTTTTTTGATTATAGTTTAATATGGCCGATCACTGTTAAAAAAATTTATTGAAGTTGCTAGTGGCCACTGTGGCCGACTACTGGAATTGTTAGCTGGTTTCTTCTTTATCTCACATATTTTCTTAGATATCATTCTGTTTCTTTTAGTAAACTGTACAGTGAAATATGTTTTGTCTTTGTGCCAGTAGTCGGCCGGGGCTACAAGAAATAACTAAATTGTTACAAGTCGATGTTGATGGCCGACCACTAGCAACTCAACAAATTTTACATATTGCTATAAGTCGGTCCTGAAATTTTGTAACCAATTTTGCCAACATCTTTTATGAAGAAAATGGAATTTTGTACTTACAGGCTATGGAGAAAAAAGAAAACGTGGGGCAAAAATAAGGGAAACTTTTAGAACATACAATGTACCTCGTTCATCACTACAGGACCGAATTTCTGGGCGTGTTTCTGAAAACCGTCGTCACATGGGCCCAGATCCATTTTTAAACAGAGAAAATGAGAAAAAAGTTGTCAACTGGATAATGAATTTAGCTAAGTGTGGCTTTCCTCTTAAGAAGCAAGAATTACTTGCCACCGTGCAAAGGATAGTGCTGGATTCAACAATAAAGACCCTCTTTAAAGACGGAAAACCAGGGCACAAATTGCATTCTTCATTTCTTAAGAGGCACCCTGAAATTTCTGTACGCACTGCAAAATCAACTGATAAATCGCGTGCCAAACTGACAAAAGAGTTTATCAAATTGTGGTTTCGAAAACTAGAAGATTTTTTTAAAAGACTTTGGAGCAAGTGATGTCTTAAGCGACCCTTCAAAGATTTTCAATGTGGATGAAAGTGGTTTTAGGTTATGTCCAAAAGCAGTGCTCGTGTGCTCGGTCCAAAAAGAGATAAAAATTTGTTTGAAGTGAAAAAGGGTAATGAAAAGGCTAATATTACTGTACTTGTAGCGTTTTCTGCAGATCGACGTTTATGGCCCCCCATGTATCGTGTATCCTTATATCAAGCTACCTAGAGCAACTGCGGATAGTATGCCACAAGATAGGATTTTGGGAAAATCTGATACAGGATGGACGCAGTCGGATGTGTTTTTTGAATATGTTGCTAATGCTTTACAAGAGTGGATAACTTCTCAACAAATAAAAAAACCCATAACCTTTTTTGTTGATGAACATCGATCACACATGTCACTTGAAATCAGCCAATTTTGCGACGATAATGATATTATCTTGTACGCTTTGGCTCCAAATGCTACGCATTTGATGCAACCTACTGATTTAAGCCATTAAAAAACTATTGGCAACAAGCTGTAAGAGAATGGCAAGCTGAAAATACCGAATCTGTCCTCACAAAATTACATTTTGCAGGGGTATTTCAACAGCTATAGAAAATGAAAAAATTCCAAGCCACATTTGAAAGGGTTTCAAACATTGTGGGTTTTATCTGTGTAATTCTAACGCAATAGATTATACAAAATGTGTTCAAAACAGCATAGAAAATTTTACAACTAAAGACGTCGAGGAAATGATAGCGAAATTCTATCTTCTATTTATTTTGAATGCACTCGGAAAGGTTTCAAACAACTTCAAAGGAACACTCCTAAACAATAAAGCAGATGCTGTGAAGTGGTTGATAAACTAATTTCATTAATATAAAGCAAAAATTCTAGGTAGAACGGATGGGAATATGAGGTCGACGAGAATGGGTTGCTATCGTTAATAAGAAGCAATCAATCTCCAGAGATAGAAGAACTATTTCAAGACAACGAATTGTTAAAAGAATTATCTTCTATATATACTACAACAAATCTGGCTTTTTATTTTCAGTTTTTATATACTTATTCTGTTTTAGATAGACACCGAGGAAGTCATAACGTCCAATCAAACTAACAACCTCTTGAGACTAAGCCGATAAACTCGTGTGATGTTGCTAGATGTAATATAAAAAACAATTTGCCACATGATAATGATTTTCATTTGCAACCACATATGAATACTATCAACGAGGCACATTTATTGCATACAGAGGTAGGTGAATAGCAAACGTCTATAAGAATAATTCTTTTTGCTAACTACCGCCTTTTTTTTTGTTGAAAAGTTCTGTGACACCTACTTCAACACCATCATCCTGCGACGTAAACAGCAAGATCTGAACCGCTAATACAATGCTGTAGGATGCAACATTTTCAGAGCACTAACATTTCTGGAAGCTTGTTTGAAAAGCACCTAAAATACCCAAAACCACTTGAAAAGTCAAGAAGGGCCAAAACTGGACGTAGTATAAGCGCAATATCGTCAGAAGCTTGGCGATCGTACTATATTCAAAAAGAAAAAGAAGAGAAACAGAATATTAAAAAAAGAAAGCTGGAATCAATAAAAAAAATATAAAATAAATACAAAGTTAAAGATGAAAAAGCAGACATACAGTGTATGCGAGGAAAAACTATACAGTGATGCAGAAGGTCACAAAAATGTAGGATGTGACTTGTGCCCTAGATCATTTCACCTAAACTGTACGGAATTTACATGTCAGGCATATGATGATGTGGCTAACAGAGAATTTTTGTGTGACTTTTGCAATTAGTATTTTTTTGAAGTTTCAGAATAAATGTTTATTTTATGTTCATGGATTTATTTTATGTCGTTTTCTAAATCAAGGTGTTCATGTTTGCACCTACTGTACTAATTTATAAAGTATCTATGTAAAGTGTGAAGCAAGTATAAATACCTACCACATACATCTTATCTTTGACCTAGACAACCAAATATTATTGCATCCGGGAGAAAATTTTATGACGACCAGTAAGTCTCCATGTTGCTTGTTTGTAAGGCAGCGACTATGCGCAGTAATTCACAAGTGCGACCGACTGAATAGAGATTGGCGAGATGTGGGGCAGGTCCTGTTGTTTGTTGTGACGTTGCCATGACATTCTCATACAATCTTTACTGTGCACGCGTCTGGCCCTACATGCGCAAGGATCATCTATCACAATATCCAATTACTGTTTGAACTTCTAGGTAACTATGCATTTCTGTGATAGGTACCAACCTATCCACCTAATTTGAAAATATTTTGCCATGGCCAACTACTGGTATGGGTACGGCAGGCCACTAAACCACACATGGCCGATTACTAGCAAAATGCTCAATTTCAGCTATACACAAAAAAATAAACAAAATGCACTTTCTTATGAAGTTTCTAGTTTGCTCTGGTGGAAACTGCATCATTTTATTTTATATATGTACTGGACTTCAATACTTAACTTACAAAACACATATTAGTTTTATAGCAAGTTTGCAAGGTATCCCGACGAATCCCGGAATGTCGAACCAAGGAATTACGAACCAGCGAAAACAGCACCGACGAACGCAGGAAACTTCGAATCAAGAAAATAAGTGAAATCAGTCAATCAATCAATTTTTAGTTTAGGCAACCGCACTTACAAATACTGTGTCTGTAGTCTCTGTACTGGTCAATACTACATATTGTTGTGTTTATATATTCTTTAGTATTCTACATAACTAAATGTTACTGATAACTATGCTACACCTAATTATTATATTATGTCAAATCATATTTAGTATTATTTATCCTGTAAGATTATTGTAATATTTACATAAACAATTTGTGCAATAAATGTAAAGATTACGTGGTGCTTGTAAGATGTTGCACCGAACTGATAACTACTTATTAATACTAATGACCTTTTAGACATGATTAGTTATTTTATAGACCCTACATTTTTTCGGGAAGTATATTAACTTCACTAATATCTACTAATGTCAGCTCTTCATATTTTATTACATCTTCTAATCATGTGTATATGACAGTTACTATGCTTTACTGCATATTTGGTTGCATATGATGATATACTAGAATAGATTTAAGTACCACTGGTTTAATCTTTCCCTCGTTCGACTTTCCTGTGTTCGTCAGTCGCGTACAAACGGAATGTTCGGTGGTTCGAAGATTTCCTTGGTTCGACATTCCGGGATTCATTATAGACTCGTTTGCAACACCCAAAAAAGGCCGACTACTGGCGAAGTCACCCTATCTTGTTGACCATGTGTAAAGCATAGTGGCAAACTTGATAAGTACGAGCACAAATCTATCTTCCACTCACGTTTTCCAATAAGATGACTTATTTGAACGTTTAGTGAATCATCTCTATCATGGAAGCACTCTGTTATGATCAAAACAGCACCTGAAGGCCTCACATCACATAATCGTCTAGTCTCATCATTGAGCTCCTCCAATTCTGCCATACTATTGATGCATTTAAATACATGCACCGACATATCTTGAAGCTTTCCATAGAGAGGAAATGTGGCAGCTTCTTCCCACAAATCCTAAAAGAAAAAGTATAAGTATATAACCACCAGGCTACTTAGGTAAAGGTTGCCACCTAGCTAGTACTTAACCATCGGAATCACCAAATTAAGTTGGTTGCCGATAAGCTATGAAAGAATATAGGTGGATAATGTTTCTACTATTTACGAATGGCTATACATAACCTATGTGAGAATAGTTGCATGAGCATTATACAGAATTTACACAAAATAGACAATTCTATTTGGTACCACAGACAATCCGTTATAAATTGTAATAGCTAGGTTGATTCTAACGGAGGCAGCAAGTGGAACGTTTTCTTGCTGTTATTTTAATTCAACAAAAGTGACAACCCTAAACCATGTTTAATACTGACCTCTTTAATATCCGCAAGTGTGGCATTGTAGGAGACTTTAAGAATAATGCTGATTCCATTGGGCAGCAAACACGTCAAGTTGACACTCTTCGAGGGGTCTGGACCTTCCAGAAAGAACTTGTACGAAAATTCTTCTGGTATTGGCACCATGTTTGCAGGTTTGAAAGCATTCACAAGCAATACCTTACATTATTTCCACAAATTCTGACAAAATAATACCAAACAGTCCTCTTCAATTAGTTATGTGCAACAAAAACATGAAATTATAAATTTCTTTATGTTAACATTGAGCATCTGTAACTTCGCCAATAAACTGTAGAAAATTACTAAAAAGGAGGTCTCCAGTAGATACAAAATGACTCAAAGTTATGTATGCACGTTGTTATTTTTCTATAGCTTACGGATGATGCACCATTCACTTCGCTTACACCCATGAAAACAACAGTGCAGCAATATAACAATACATAATAGAACTGTCATACTGCAATAGAAAAGGTAAACACGGAGAATAAAGCACCGTTCACAGAACGCCGAAGTGTCGCTGGCGACATACCCCCACTTAACACATGGGCGACAGCGCGACAGTCGCTACTACCGCAAAAAGCCCGCGCCCGACACAATTCTTTGAAATCAAGGTACCGTTAAATTACTAAATATCAAAGATGATATATACTTATATAACTCACGAAGTATATTATTAAATTGCTAGCAAGAGTAAAGCTTAAGGCAAATAACAACTTTCGGTTGTACTATGGTGGTGTATTGTGTAAAAAAACGAAATATGCAAAAAGTCGTAAAAATAAAAGCAGGTATATTAGGTATTTGAGTAGGTACACACCAATGTAGAAATTTTGGTTTTTTATGCAGAATTTGGGTACGACCAATCTTACAACAAAACATACTTGATATACCTATTTGGTACTGGTAACAGTTTTGTTTGTCAAATGCGACTTGATGATGAATTAAAATACAAATTAACTTTTTTCGAATGGGACCAAAGGCTTTTGAGAAAGTGCTTGGTTTAGTCGGTCTTCTCATTGAAAAGGTGGATCTGTCAAGAGAACCAATACCTCCTACAAAAAGGACTAGCCCGAACTAGCTACATCATTGAAATTTTGCGCACCTCTAGAAAATAACCTCCTGAATACCAATTTGAAATTAGCTTGTTGCGGTCGCGTTTAGTTTTTAAAAAATGAGTGTACGTGTAACTTCCTCCTTATAATGTGCAGTGTTGCATGCTCCGATCCAAGAGTCCTACGATATGGCCTTTTTCGCCGCTTTTAGATATGTTGAAATAGTTATTACCAAACAAATTACCTTTTTGAGCAATTCTAATTTCATTACAAGTTGAATTCATGTTAAATTTAACTCCCGTGTTGTGCACTAAAGTGCAACTCTGCGTTTGCGACATACCTAATTTGAATTCAAATGAAACCGTCCTAGTCCTAACCTCAAAAAAACTAGCGACACTTTACTGTAGTTCGCAAATTCAAACTTCACGGGCGACAGCAGATAGTCGCCAGCGACAGAGGGGAATACGCACGAAGACGAAACGCTATTGGTCGGCGAAGTGTCGCCAGCGACACGTCGACGTTCTGTGAACGCGGCTTAATTTTATACAATTAAATCTATTATATTGGCTACACTGCTTGGTTGTCAGTTTCTGTCAAAGCATTCGAGTTCATAGAGAAATGGAGAGCATTTATTCGTTGACTGGGGTGCGTTCAGAATTGCATACACTATGGTAGGGGCCAACTAGGATAACTTTTACTAACGTTCATATTATATCCAGTGATTTTGAATTCAACTAGATACCAAAATGTACCAACAAACCCTGTTTACAACATATATCAATCCATCTCTTTTAAACATAAGTAGGACTGCCATCCGTCTGGATTTCCCCGGATTTGTCCTAGTTTGGAAGACGTCCGGGGAGCGTCCGGGCGGGGTTTAAATTGTATTATTGTATTGTTAATTGTAAAGAAAAATAAAAAGTTAAACAAGTTTTCATTTAATTTTATTAACTGAGTAACTAATATTGGGTTTGTTCATTTTTATTTAATACCTGAAAAGGTTAAAAAGTAAAGCAAAATTACTAACTTGTCATCACAAGAACGATTAAACATACTACTTCATGGAAGAAAAGAGGCTTAAAATTAAAGTTTTCTTCTATCAAGTACGGAGTAAAATATATTTTAATCAAGATGTAAGCGAATGAAAAAGTATTGAAATGTCCGGGGTGAAAGCTCCAGAATCCGGGAAACTTACGCTTCCGGTCCTGGGGAGCAGGTTTTAGAAATGACAGCCCTAAACATAAGCAAACACCGCTCACTCCATCACTCCTTTGACCCCGATTTGCTGAGCATGCGCCTAATATTCTGAAAATGTAAATATAAACAGCTGACAGGCTGACACACAACTAAAGCAATGTAGTTTTTCGGTTATGTTAGGAGTTTATGAATATCGTTTATTTTGTTTTGTACAAACCAAAATATTGATATTTCCATCGGCAGAAGTTGAACAAATATATAGAAATGTCAAAATCATGTTGTACTGAAATCCTTTATTCCATAGTGCAAGTAATGATGTTTTCCATTGTTGACGAAGCGTTTGACCGACCAACCACTCCTTCAAGTCTTGAAAAAGATTAAAATCACTCGATGCCAGGTCTATAGAGTCTAGTCTGTATGGTGGATTGTGGAAAACTTCCCAGTTCAACTATTTCAAAAGGTTTTTCTTCACTATGGCACGATGCGGTTGTGAATCAATACAATGCCGAAAACGCATAATTCTTTGTTTATTCTCAATCACTCGGCGCAGGTAACATACATTATGTTTCACAATGAACTTCCATTGGTATGGTCGCTAGCACCACGGTTGTACTGTTAAAGCCTCGCCATCAACAAACAGCTTCACACATTGTCAAAGCATATCTAATAGTTGGTGGCAAAGTTTTATGAAGAGAGAGATATGACAAATGCCTCATTAGGTATAGAAATACTAAACTTTAAAAATTAAACTATGCTTACGTTAAATAACACAGGGTTATTTATAGGGGTGAGATCCCTGTTTAGCAGGTGATTTAAAATTTAAATTGCCTTTCATGAATAAGGTGTATAGCGATTGAAATGCTAGCATTTGGCTTTACCAAAAAAAGTTTGGAAGTAGAATCACAGACAAGTGTTTAACTTATTAGTCCGGAACATTTGTGTTGCTTATTTATCATATATGTTTATTTTCATTGCTTAATTATTCTCTATTTTTCTAGGGTTGGTTTCATTTGTTAAATTATGGTATTAGTTTAACCAAATACGTTATAGACGGTCGCCGGAGCATACCAGTCAAAGCTGGGTCCAGCAAGCCTATATATTATAGTATGCCGTATTAAGTGGAGTGAATAAGCACTTATGTTATTAATTTAACACAATACATTAGACGATAAAAGCCGTAATGACGAAGCTGGGTCCAGCAAGCATTTATAGTATGCCGTATTATTAAGTGGAAGGAATAAACACATATGGTATTAGTTTAACATAATACGTTATTAGACGGTCGCCTTATATACGATAAGCCGTAATAACGAAGCTGGGTCCAGCAAGCGTATATAGTATGCCGTATTAAGTGGAAAGATTAAACTTATGGAATTAGATACCATTTGATGAAGCCGTAAATATAATTCAACAAAAATACCATCCCCCACAACATATCATGGAATTAATAAAACATTGTCTCAACAATACTTATTCCATTTTCGACGGAGACCGCTATAAACAAGTACAAGGCGCTCCTATGGGTTCACCATTATCACCTGTCATCGCAAACTTATACATGGAACACTTTGAGACAGAAGCACTGCGAACAGCACCAAAGAAACCAGCTTTGTGGCTAAGATATGTTGACGACACGTTTGTAATTTGGCGGTATGGACAAGATGAGCTTCAAAAATTTCTACAATACATTAATAGTATACACAACAAAATCCAATTCACAATGGAAACGGAACAAGGCGGTCAAATACCATTTTTGGATGTTCTTTTAAAGAGAAGCCATAATAACATCGGACATACGGTATATAGAAAAGCAACACACACAAACCGGTACCTAAATGCAAATTCTCACCACCATCCTCGTCAGCTATTCTCTGTTGTTCAAACTTTGGTAACACGTTCACTACGACTGGCAGATAAGAAAAATATTAATACAGAAAAACAAAAAATTACTGCAGCTTTACAAGGAAATGGTTATCGAAATAAAACAATTCAAAAAGCATTTAGACAGCAAGCTAAAAGAACACAGACAACAGAAGAACAACAAAAAACGGTAGTTTTTCCTTATGTAAAAGGAGTTTCAACGAAAATAGAAACTGTTTTGAAGAGACATAACATTAGAACGGCATATAAGGCAGGCAACAAAATTGGCTTCTTTCTGAAAATCCCAAAAGACAAAATTGCGCTTGAAAACCAAGGAGTCTATCAAATCCCTTGTTTGGACTGCCAGAAACAATATGTAGGCCAGACAAGTAGAAAAATATCAGCAAGAATACAAGAACACAAAAACCTATCAAACAGAAGCAGACCACCTCAGCACTGTTCCAGCATACACTGACGACGGGTCACAAGATAAACTTTGAAGAAGCAAGACAGATAGCTAGTGTGGACAATTTCCTATTCAGAATAACAAGGTAGGCAATAGAAATTGAGAAAAGACAAGAAAACCTAAATAGGAGAGATGACAGCCTGCGCTTGCCAACGGCTTGGAAACCAGTATTAGAAGAGTACAAGTTGACTGGGATCGAGTGTATCTTCAAACAATGCTGTAGCCCCTTCTCCAGGATCTTCACGTCATACACACATCACATCAGGTCAGGAACAAAATGCATCGGCATACACTGCGCCAGTCACCCGCAGTGGAAAGAATAAACTCTTTTGGTGATATTTTACCCAAATACAATAGATGGCCGTCAACATAGCTTTGGTGATATTTTAGCCAAATACGTTATTAGACGGTCGACGCATATACGATAATTTATAATGAGGAAGCTGGTTCCAGCAAGCGTATATAGTATGCCGTATCACGTGGAAACTCTTATGGTATTAGTTTAACACTATACGTTATTAGACGGTCGCCGTACATACGATAAGCTGTAATAAAGACGCTAGGCCCAGTAAGCGTATATAGTACGCCGTATTAAGAGGAAAGAATAAGCTCTTATGGAATTAGTTTAACCAAATACGTTATTAGAAGGTCGCCTAATAAACGACAAGCTTTGATGACGAAGCTGGGTCAAGCAAGCGTGTATAGAATACCGTATTAAGTGGAAAGAATAAACTCTTGTGAAATTGGTTTAACCAAATACATTATTAGAGGGTCGCCATATACACGATAAGCTGTAATGACGAAGCTGGGTCCAGCAAGCGTATATGGTATGCCATATTAAGTAGAAAGAATAAACTCTTATGAAATTGGTTTAACCAAATACATTATTAGACGATAGCCATATACACGATAAGCTGTAATGACGAAGCTGGGTCCAGCAAGCTTGTATAATATGGCGGCTTAGGTGGAAAGAATAAACTCTTTTGGTGATATTTTAGCCAAATACGTTATTAGACGATCGCCGAATAAAAGACAAGCTTTGATGACGAACCTGGGTCCAGCAAGCGTATATAGTATCACGTATTTACGATAAGCTGTAATGACGAGGCTTGGTCTAGCAAGCGTATATATAGTATACCGTACCAAGTGGAAAGAATAAACTCTTATGGTATTAGATTAACACAATACGATATTAGACGGTCGCCATACATACGATCAGCTGTAATGACGAAGCTGGGTCCAGCAAGCGTATATAGTATGCCGTATTAAGTGGAAATAATAAATTCTTTTGGTAAGTACGTTATTAGACGGTCGCCTTGTATACCATAAGCTGTAATGATGAAGCTGGGTCCAACAAACGTATGCCGTATTAAGTGGAAAGGATAAACTTGTAGAATTAGTTTAACCAAATACGTTATTAGATGGTCGCCTTACATACGATATGCTGTAATAGCGAAGCTGGGTTCAGCAAGCGTATGTAGTATAACGTATCAATTTGAAAGAATAAACTCTTATGGTATTAGTTTAACACAATACGTTATTAGACGGTAGCCATGTATACGATCACCTGTAATAATGAAGCTGGGTCCAACAAGCGTATATAATATGCCGTATTAAGTGGAAAGAATGAACTCTTATGGTATTAGTTTAATACAATACATTATTCGACTGTCGACTTATATACGATAAGCCGTAATGACGAATCTGGGTCCAGCAAGTGTATATAGTATGCCGTATTAAGTGGAAAGATTGAACTTAAGGAATTAGTTTAACAAAATACGTTATTAGACGGTCGCCAACTATACGATGAGCTGTAATGATGATGCTGGGTCCAGCAAATGTATATAGTATGCAGTATTAAGTGGGAAGAATAAACCTTTTGATATTAGTTTAACCAAATACGTTATTAGACGGTCGCCATATACACGATAAGCTGTAATGACGAAGCTGGGTCCAGCAAGCGTTTATAGTAAGCAGGATTAAGTGAAAAGAATAAATAAACTCTTTTGGTGATATTTTAACCAAATACGTTATTAGACGGTCGCCTTATATACGATAAGCAGTCATGACGAAGCTGGGTCCAGCAAAGCGTATATAGTATGTCGTATCAAGTGGAAAGAATAAACCCTTTTGTAGATATTTTAACCACATACGTTATTAGACGGTCGCCTTATATGCGATAAGCTGTAATAACGAGGATGGGCCCTGCAAGCGTAAATAGTGTGCCGTATTAAGTGAAAATAATAAACCCTTTTGCTATTAGTTTAACCAAATACGTTACTGGACAGTCGCCATATAACGATAATTTGTAATGACGTAGCTGGGTCCGGCAAGCGTATATACTATGCAGTATTAAGTGGAAATAATAAACTCTTATGGTATTAGTTTAACACAATACGTTATTAGACGGTAGCCTTATATACGAGAAGCCGTAATGACGATTCTGGGTCCAGCAAGTGTATAGTGCCGCATTAAGAGGAAAGAATAAACTTATGAAATTAGTTTAACCAAATACGTTATTAGACGGTCACCAATTGCACGATAAGCTGTAATGTAGAAGCTGGATCCAGCAAGCGTATATAGTATACCGTATTAAGTGGAAAGATTAAACTTATGGAATTAGTTTAACATAATACGTTATTAGACGGTCGCCTTCGATAAGCCGTAATGACGAATCTGGGTCCAGCAAGTGTATATAGTATGCCGTATCAAGTGGAAAGAATAAACTCTCTTGATATTAATTTAACCAAATACGTTATTAGACGGTCGCATTACATACGATACGCTGTAATGGCGGTGCTGAGTCCAGCAAGCGCATCTATTATGCCGTATAAAGTGGAAAGAATAAACTCTTTTGGTGATATTTTAACCAAATACGTTTAGACGGTCCCCTTATATACGATAACCATTGACGAAGCTGGGTCCAGCAAGCGTATATAGTTGTGCAGTATGAAGTGGACAGAATAAACTCTTTTGATGATATAGTAACCAAATACTTTATTAGACAGTCGCCTTGTATACGATAAGCTTTGATGAAAAAGTTGGGTCTAGCAAGTGTATATAGTATGTCGTATTAAGTGGAAAGAATAAACTTATGGAATTAGTTTAACCAAGTACGTTATTAAACGGTCGCCTTGTATACCATAAGCTGTAATGACGAAGCTGGATCCAGCAGGCGTATATAGTATGCCGTATTAAGTGGAAAGAATATACTGGTATGGAATTAGTCTAATCCAATACGTTATTAGACTGTCGCCTTACATACGTACGCTGTAATGGCGAAGCTGGGTTCAGCAAGCGTATATAGTATACCGTATCGAGTGGAAAGAATAAACTCTTATGGTATTAGTTTAACATAATACGATATTAGACGGTCGCCATACATACGATCAGCTGTAATGACTAAGCTGCGTCCAGCAAGCGTATATAGTATGCCGTATTAAGTGGAAAGAACAAACTTTTGTTATTAGTTTAACACAATACGTTATTAGACGGTCTTCTTGTATACAATAAGCTTTGATGACCAAGCTGTGTCCAGCAAGCGTATATAGTATACCGTATCAAGTTGAAATAATAAACTCTTATGGTTTAACACATTATGATATTAGACGGTCACCATATATACGATCAGCTGTAATAACGAAGCTGGGCCCAGAAAGCATATATAGTATGCCGTATTAAGTGGAAAGAATAAACTCTTATGCTATTAGTATAACCAAATACGTTATTAGGCAGTCGCCATATGTACGACAGTTTGTAATGACGTAGCTGGGTCCAGCAAGCGTATGTATAGTATACCGTACCAAGTGGAAAGAATAAACTCTTATGGTATTAGATTAACACAATACGATATTAGACGGTCGCCATAAATACGATCAGCTGTAATGACGAAGCTGGGTCCAGCAAGCGTATATAGTATGCCGTATTAAGTGGAAATAATAAATTCTTTTGGTGATGTATTAACCAAGTACGTTATTAGACGGTCGCCTTGTATACCATAAGCTGTAATGATGAAGCTGGGTCCAGCAAACGTATGCCGTATTAAGTGGAAAGGATAAACTTATAGAATTAGTTCAACCAAATACGTTATTAGATGGTCGCCTTACATACGATATGCTGTAATAGCGAAGCTGGGTTCAGCAAGCGTATGTAGTTATAACGTATCAATTTGAAAGAATAAACTCTTATGGTATTAGTTTAACACAATACGTTATTAGACGGTCGCCTTATATACGACAAGCAGTCATGATGAAGCTGGGTCCAGCAAACGTATATAGTATGGCGTATCAAGTGGAAAGATAAACTCTTATGCTATTAGTTTAACACAATACGTTATTAGACGGTAGCCATATATACGATCAGCTGTAATAATGAAGCTGGGTCCAGCAAGCGTATATAATATGCCGTATTAAGTGGAAAGAATGAACTCTTATGGCATTAGTTTAACACAATGCTTTATTAGATGGTCGCTATATATACGATAAGCTGTAATGAAAAAGCTGGGTCCAGCAAGCGTATATGGTATGCCGTATCAAGTCGAAAGAATAAACCCTTTTGAAGATATTTTAACCTAATACGTTATTAGACGGTCGCCTTATATGCGATAAGCTGTAATAACGAGAATGGGCCCTGCAAGCGTAAATAGTGTGCCGTATTAAGTGAAAATAATAAACCCTTTTGCTATTAGTTTAACCAAATACGTTACTGGACAGTCGCCATATAACGATAATTTGTAATGACGTAGCTGGGTCCGGCAAGCGTATATACTATGCAGTATTAAGTGGAAATAATAAACTCTTATGGTATTAGTTTAACACAATGCGTTATTAGACGGTAGCCTTATATATGAGAAGCCGTAATGACGAATCTGGGTCCAGCAAGTGTATAGTGCCGCATTAAGAGGAAAGAATAAACTTATGAAATTAGTTTAACCAAATACGTTATTAGACGGTCACCAATTGCACGATAAGCTGTAATGTAGAAGCTGGATCCAGCAAGCGTATATAGTATACCGTATTAAGTGGAAAGAATAAACTCATATGGTATTAGTTTAACATAATACGGTATTAGACGGTCGCCTTATATACGATAAGCCGTAATGACGAATCTGGGTCCAGCAAGTGTATATAGTATGCCGTATTAAGTGGAAAGAATAAACTCTCTTGATATTACTTTAACCAAATACGTTATTAGACGGTCGCCATATATACGATAAGCTGTAATGACGAAGCTGGGTCCTGCAAGCGTATACAGTATGCCGTATCAAGTGGAAAGAATAAACTCTCTTGATATTACTTTAACCAAATACGTTATTAGACGGTCGCATTACATACGATACGCTGTAATGGCGGTGCTGAGTCCAGCAGGCGCATCTATTATGCCGTATAAAGTGGAAAGAATAAACTCTTTTGGTGATATTTTAACCAAATACGTTTAGACGGACCCCTTATATACGATAAGCATTGACGAAGCTGGGTCCAGCAAGCGTATATAGTATGCAGTATGAAGTGGACAGAATAAACTCTTTTGATGATATATTAACCAAATACTTTATTAGACGGTCGCCTTGTATAGATAAGCTTTGATGAAAAAGTTGGGTCTAGCAAGTGTATATAGTATGCCGTTTTAAGTGGAAAGAATAAACTTATGGAATTAGTTTAACCAAGTACGTTATTAGACGGTCGCCATATATACGATAAGCTGTAATGACGAAGCTGGGTCCTGCAAGCGTATACAGTATGCCGTATCAAGTGGAAAGAATATTCTCTTATGGAATTAGTTTAACCAAATACGTTATTAGACGGTCGCATTACATACGATACGCTGTAATGGCGGTGCTGAGTCCAGCAAGCGCATCTATTATGCCGTATAAAGTGGAAAGAATAAACTTATGGAATTAGTTTAACCAAGTACGTTATTAGACGGTCGCCTTGTATACCATAAGCTGTAATGACGAAGCTGGATCCAGCAAGCGTATATAGTATGCCGTATTAAGTGGAAAGAACAAACTTTTGTTATTAATTTAACACAATACGTTATTAGACGGTCTTCTTGTATACAATAAGCTTTGATGACCAAGCTGTGTCCAGCAAGCGTATATAGTATACCGTATCAAGTTGAACTCTTATGGTTTAACACAATATGATACTAGACGGTCGCCATATATACGATCAGCTGTAATAACGAAGCTGGGCCCAGAAAACATATATAGTATGCCGTATTAAGTGGAAAGAATAAACTCTTATGCTATTAGTATAACCAAATACGTTATTAGGCAGTCGCCATATGTACGACAGTTTGTAATGACGTAGCTGGGTTCAGCAAGCGTATGTAGTATAACGTATCAATTTGAAAGAATAAACTCTTATGGTATTAGTTTAACACAATACGTTATTAGACAGTCGCCTTATATACGACAAGCAGTCATGATGAAGCTGGGTCCAGCAAACGTATATAGTATGGCGTATCAAGTGGAAAGATAAACTCTTATGCTATTAGTTTAACACAATACGTTATTAGACGGTAGCCATATATACGATCAGCTGTAATAATGAAGCTGGGTCCAGCAAGCGTATATAATATGCCGTATTAAGTGGAAAGAATGAACTCTTATGGTATTAGTTTAATACAATACATTATTCGACTGTCGACTTATATACGATAAGCCGTAATGACGAATCTGGGTCCAGCAAGTGTATATAGTATGCCGTATTAAGTGGAAAGATTGAACTTAACGAATTAGTTTAACAAAATATGTTATTAGACGGTCGCCAACTATACGATGAGCTGTAATGATGAAGCTGGGTCCAGCAAATGTATATAGTATGCAGTATTAAGTGGGAAGAATAAACCTTTTGATATTAGTTTAACCAAATACGTTATTAGACGGTCGCCATATACACGATAAGCTGTAATGACGAAGCTGGGTCCAGCAAGCGTTTATAGTAAGCAGGATTAAGTGAAAAGAATAAATAAACTCTTTTGGTGATATTTTAACCAAATACGTTATTAGACGGTCGCATTACATACGATACGCTGTAATGGCGGTGCTGAGTCCAGCAAGCGCATCTATTATGCCGTATAAAGTGGAAAGAATAAACTCTTTTGGTGATATTTTAACCAAATATGTTTAGACGGTCCCCTTATATACGATAAGCATTGACGAAGCTGGGTCCAGCAAGCGTATATAGTATGCAGTATGAAGTGGACAGAATAAATTCTTTTGATGATATATTAACCAAATACTTTATTAGACGGTCGCCTTGTATACGATAAGCTTTGATGAAAAAGTTGGGTATAGCAAGTGTATATAGTATGCCGTATTAAGTCGAAAGAATAAACTTATGGAATTAGTTTAACCAAGTACGTTATTAGACGGTCGCCTTGTATACCATAAGCTGTAATGACGAAGCTGGATCCAGCAAGCGTATATAGTATGCCGTATTAAGTGGAAAGAACAAACTTTTGTTATTAATTTAACACAATACGTTATTAGACGGTCTTCTTGTATACAATAAGCTTTGATGACCAAGCTGTGTCCAGCAAGCGTATATTGTATACCGTATCAAGTTGAACTCTTATGGTTTAACACAATATGATACTAGACGGTCGCCATATATACGATCAGCTGTAATAACGAAGCTGGGCCCAGAAAACATATATAGTATGCCGTATTAAGTGGAAAGAATAAACTCTTATGCTATTAGTATAACCAAATACGTTATTAGGCAGTCGCCATATGTACGACAGTTTGTAATGACGTAGCTGGGTTCAGCAAGCGTATGTAGTATAACGTATCAATTTGAAAGAATAAACTCTTATGGTATTAGTTTAACACAATACGTTATTAGACAGTCGCCTTATATACGACAAGCAGTCATGATGAAGCTGGGTCCAGCAAACGTATATAGTATGGCGTATCAAGTGGAAAGATAAACTCTTATGCTATTAGTTTAACACAATACGTTATTAGACGGTAGCCATATATACGATCAGCTGTAATAATGAAGCTGGGTCCAGCAAGCGTATATAATATGCCGTATTAAGTGGAAAGAATGAACTCTTATGGTATTAGTTTAATACAATACATTATTCGACTGTCGACTTATTTACGATAAGCCGTAATGACGAATCTGGGTCCAGCAAGTGTATATAGTATGCCGTATTAAGTGGAAAGAATAAACTCTCTTGATATTACTTTAACCAAATACGTTATTAGACGGTCGCCATATATACGATAAGCTGTAATGACGAAGCTGGGTCCTGCAAGCGTATACAGTATGCCGTATCAAGTGGAATGAATAAACTCTCTTGATATTACTTTAACCAAATACGTTATTAGACGGTCGCATTACATACGATACGCTGTAATGGTGGTGCTGAGTCCAGCAAGCGCATCTATTATGCCGTATAAAGTGGAAAGAATAAACTCTTTTGGTGATATTTTAACCAAATACGTTTAGACGGTCCCCTTATATACGATAAGCATTGACGAAGCTGGGTCCAGCAAGCGTATATAGTATGCAGTATGAAGTGGACAGAATATACTCTTTTGATGATATATTAACCAAATACTTTATTAGACGGTCGCCTTGTATAGATAAGCTTTGATGAAAGAGTTGGGTCTAGCAAGTGTATATAGTAAGCCGTATTAAGTGGAAAGAATAAACTTATGGAATTAGTTTAACCAAGTACGTTATTAGACGGTCGCCTTGTATACCATAAACTGTAATGACGAAGCTGGATCCAGCAAGCGTATATAGTATGCCGTATCAAGTGGAAAGAATATACTGGTATGGAATTAGTCTAATCCAATACGTTATTAGACTGTCGCCTTACGTACGCTGTAATGGCGAAGCTGGGTTCAGCAAGCGTATATAGTATGGCGTATTAAGTGGAAAGAATAAACTCATATGGTATTCGTTTAACATAATACGTTATTAGACGGTCGCCTTATATACGATAAGCCGTAATGACGAATCTGGGTCCAGCAAGTGTATATAGTATGGCGTATTAAGTGGAAAGAAAAAACTCTCTTGATATTACTTTAACCAAATACGTTATTAGACGGTCGCCATATATACGATAAGCTGTAATGACGAAGCTGGGTCCTGCAAGCGTATACAATATGCCGTATCAAGTGGAAAGAATATTCTCTTATGGAATTAGTTTAACCAAATACGTTATTAGACGGTCGCATTACATACGATACGCTGTAATGGCGGTGCTGAGTCCAGCAAGCGCATCTATTATGCCGTATAAAGCGGAAAGAATAAACTCTTTTGGTGATATTTTAACCAAATATGTTTAGACGGTTCCCTTATATACGATAAGCATTGACGAAGCTGGGTCCAGAAAGCGTATATAGTATGCAGTATGAAGTGGACAGAATAAACTCTTTTGATGATATATTAACCAAATACTTTATTAGACGGTCGCCTTGTATACGATAAGCTTTGATGAAAAAGTTGGGTATAGCAAGTGTATATAGTATGCCGTATTAAGTCGAAAGAATAAACTTATGGAATTAGTTTAATTAAGTACGTTATTAGACGGTCGCCTTGTATGCCATAAGCTGTAATGACGAAGCTGGATCCAGCAAGCGTATATAGTATGCCGTATTAAGTGGAAAGAACAAACTTTTGTTATTAATTTAACACAATACTTTATTAGACGGTCTTCTTGTATACAATAAGCTTTGATGACCAAGCTGTGTCCAGCAAGCGTATATAGTATACCGTATCAAGGTGAACTCTTATGGTTTAACACAATATGATATTAGACGGTCGCCATATATACGATCAGCTGTAATAACGAAGCTGGGCCCAGAAAACATATATAGTATGCCGTATTAAGTGGAAAGAATAAACTCTTATGCTATTAGTATAACCAAATACGTTATTAGGCAGTCGCCATATGTACGACAGTTTGTAATGACGTAGCTGGGTTCAGCAAGCGTATGTAGTATAACGTATCAATTTGAAAGAATAAACTCTTATGGTATTAGTTTAACACAATACGTTATTAGACAGTCGCCTTATATACGACAAGCAGTCATGATGAAGCTGGGTCCAGCAAACGTATATAGTATGGCGTATCAAGTGGAAAGATAAACTCTTATGCTATTAGTTTAACACAATACGTTATTAGACGGTAGCCATATATACGATCAGCTGTAATAATGAAGCTGGGTCCAGCAAGCGTATATAATATGCCGTATTAAGTGGAAAGAATGAACTCTTATGGTATTAGTTTAATACAATACATTATTCGACTGTCGACTTATATACGATAAGCCGTAATGACGAATCTGGGTCCAGCAAGTGTATATAGTATGCCGTATTAAGTGGAAAGATTGAACTTAACGAATTAGTTTAACAAAATATGTTATTAGACGGTCGCCAACTATACGATGAGCTGTAATGATGAAGCTGGGTCCAGCAAATGTATATAGTATGCAGTATTAAGTGGGAAGAATAAACCTTTTGATATTAGTTTAACCAAATACGTTATTAGACGGTCGCCATATACACGATAAGCTGTAATGACGAAGCTGGGTCCAGCAAGCGTTTATAGTAAGCAGGATTAAGTGAAAAGAATAAATAAACTCTTTTGGTGATATTTTAACCAAATACGTTATTAGACGGTCGCCTTATATACGATAAGCAGTCATGACGAAGCTGGGTCCAGCAAAGCGTATATAGTATGTCGTATCAAGTGGAAAAAATAAACTCTTATGGTATTAGTTTAACACAATGCTTTATTAGATGGTCGCTATATATACGATAAGCTGTAATGAAAAAGCTGGGTCCAGCAAGCGTATATAGTATGCCGTATCAAGTGGAAAGAATAAACCCTTTTGAAGATATTTTAACCAAATACGTTATTAGACGGTCGCCTTATATGCGATAAGCTGTAATAACGAGGATGGGCCCTGCAAGCGTAAATAGTGTGCCGTATTAAGTGAAAATAATAAACCCTTTTGCTATTAGTTTAACCAAATACGTTACTGGACAGTCGCCATATAACGATAATTTGTAATGACGTAGCTGGGTCCGGCAAGCGTATATACTATGCAGTATTAAGTGGAAATAATAAACTCTTATGGTATTAGTTTAACACAATACGTTATTAGACGGTAGCCTTATATACGAGAAGCCGTATTGACGAATCTGTGTCCAGCAAGTGTATAGTGCCGCATTAAGAGGAAAGAATAAACTTATGAAATTAGTTTAACCAAATACGTTATTAGACGGTCACCAATTGCACGATAAGCTGTAATGTAGAAGCTGGATCCAGCAAGCGTATATAGTATACCGTATTAAGWGGAAAGAATAAACTCATATGGTATTAGTTTAACATAATACGTTATTAGACGGTCGCCTTATATACGATAAGCCGTAATGACGAATCTGGGTCCAGCAAGTGTATATAGTATGCCGTATTAAGTGGAAAGAATAAACTCTCTTGATATTACTTTAACCAAATACGTTATTATACGGTCGCCATATATACGATAAGCTGTAATGACGAAGCTGGGTCCTGCAAGCGTATACAGTATACCGTATCAAGTGGAAAGAATAAACTCTCTTGATATTACTTTAACCAAATACGTTATTAGACGGTCGCATTACATACTATACGCTGTAATGGCGGTGCTGAGTCCAGCAAGCGCATCTATTATGCCGTATAAAGTGGAAAGAATAAACTCTTTTGGTGATATTTTAACCTAATACGTTTAGACGGTCCCCTTATATACGATAAGCATTGACGAAGCTGGGTCCAGCAAGCGTATATAGTATGCAGTATGAAGTGGACAGAATAAACTCTTTTGATGATATATTAACCAAATACTTTATTAGACGGTCGCCTTGTATAGATAAGCTTTGATGAAAAAGTTGGGTCTAGCAAGTGTATATATTATGCCGTATTAAGTGGAAAGAATAAACTTATGGAATTAGTCTAATCCAATACGTTATTAGACTGTCGCCTTACATACGTACGCTGTAATGGCGAAGCTGGGTTCAGCAAGCGTATATAGTATACCGTATCAAGTGGAAAGAATAAACTCTTATGGTATTAGTTTAACATAATACGATATTAGACGGTCGCCATACATACGATCAGATGTAATGACTAAGCTGTGTCCAGCAAGCGTATATACTATGCAGTATTCAGTGGAAATAATAAATTCTTGTGGTATTAGTTTTACACAATACGTTATTACACGGTCGCCTTATATACGAGAAGCCGTAATGACGAATCTGGGTCCAGCAAGTGTATGTAGTATACCGCATTAAGTGGAAAGAATAAACTTATGGAATTAGTTTAACCAAATACGTTATTAGACGGTCGCCAACTACACGATAAGCTGTAATGTAGAAGCTGGGTCCAGCAAGCCTATATAGTATACCGTATTAAGTGGAAGGAATAAACTCATATGGTATTAGTTTAACATAATACGTTACTAGACGGTCGGCTTATATACGATAAGCCGTAATGACGAAGTTGGGTTCAGCAAGTGTATATAGTATGCCGTATCAAGTGGAAAGATAAACTCTTATGCTATTAGTTTAACACAATACTTTATTAGATGGTCGCTATATATACGATAAGCTGTGATGAAAAAGCTGGGTCCAGCAAGCGTGTATAGTATGGCGTGTTAAGTGGAAAGAATAAACCCTTTAGAAGATATTTTAACCAAATACGTTATTAGACGGTCGCCTTGTATACGATAAGCTGTAATAACGAGGCTGGGCCCTACAAGCATTAATAGCATGCCGTGATAAGTGGAAAACATTAACTCTTTTGCCATTAGTTTAACCAAATACGTTATTAGACATTCGCCATATATGCGATAATTTGTAATGGCGTAGCTGGGTCCAGCAAGCGTATATAGTATGCCGTATCAAGAATATACTCTTATGGAATTAATTGAACCAAATAAGTTATTAGACGGTCGCATTACATACGATACGCTGGAATGGCGAAGCTGAGTCCAACAATCGCATTTACTATGCCGTATAAAGTGGAAAGGATAAACTCTTTTGATGATATTTTAACCAAATACGTTATTAGACAGTCGCCTTATATACGATAAGCCGAAATGAAGAAGCTGCGTCTAGCAAGCGCATATAGTATGTCGTATTAAGCGGAAAGAATAAACTCTTTTGATATTAGTTTAATCAAATACGTTATTAGACGGTCGCCTTATATACGATAAGCCGTAATGACGAATCTGGGTCCAGCAAGTGTATATAGTATGCCGTACTAAGTGGAAAGATTAAACTTATGGAATTAGTTTAACCAAATACGTTATTAGACGGTCGCTAACTATACGATAAGCTGTAATGATGAAGTTGGGTCCAGCAAGTGTATATAGTATGCCGTATTAAGTGGAAAGAATAAACTCTCTTGATATTACTTTAACCAAATACGTTATTAGACGGTCGCCATATATACGATAAGCTGTAATGACGAAGCTGGGTCCTGCAAGCGTATACAGTATGCCGTATCAAGTGGAAAGAATATTCTCTTATGGAATTAGTTTAACCAAATACGTTATTAGACGGTCGCATTACATACGATACGCTGTAATGGCGCTGCTGAGTCCAGCAAGCGCATCTATTATGCCGTATAAAGCGGAAAGAATAAACTCTTTTGGTGATATTTTAACCAAATACGTTTAGACGGTCCCCGTATATACGATAAGCATTGACGAAGCTGGGTCCAGCAAGCGTATATAGTATGCAGTATGAAGTGGACAGAATAAACTCTTTTGATGATATATTAACCAAATACTTTATTAGACGGTCGCCTTGTATACGATAAGCTTTGATGAAGAAGTTGGGTCTAGCAAGTGTATATATTATGCCGTATTAAGTGGAAAGAATAAACTTATGGAATTAGTTTAACCAAGTACGTTATTAGACGGTCGCCTTGTACACCATAAGCTGTAATGACGAAGCTGGATCCAGCAAGCGTATATAGTATGCCGTATTAAGTGGAAAGAACAAACTTTTGTTATTAGTTTAATACAATACGTTATTAGACGGTCTTCTTGTATACAATAAGCTTTGATGACCAAGCTGTGTCCAGCAAGCGTATATAGTATACCGTATCAAGTTGAACTCTTATGGTTTAACACAATATGATATTAGACGGTCGCCATATATACGATCAGTTGTAATAACGAAGCTGGGCCCAGAAAGAATATATAGTATGCCGTATTAAGTGGAAAGAATAAACTCTTGTGCTATTAGTATAACCAAATACGTTATTAGGCAGTCGCCATATGTACGACAGTTTGTAATGACGTAGCTGGGTTCAGCAAGCGTATGTAGTATAACGTATCAATTTGAAAGAATAAACTCTTATGGTATTAGTTTAACACAATACGTTATTAGACAGTCGCCTTATATACGACAAGCAGTCATGATGAAGCTGGGTCCAGCAAACGTATATAGTATGGCGTATCAAGTGGAAAGATAAACTCTTATGCTATTAGTTTAACACAATACGTTATTAGACGGTAGCCATATATACGATCAGCTGTAATAATGAAGCTGGGTCCAGCAAGCGTATATAATATGCCGTATTAAGTTGAAAGAATGAACTCTTATGGTATTAGTTTAATATAATACATTATTCGACTGTCGACTTATATACGATAAGCCGTAATGACGAATCTGGGTCCAGCAAGTGTATATAGTATGCCGTATTAAGTGGAAAGATTGAACTTAAGGAATTAATTTAACCAAATACGTTATTAGACGGTCGCCAACTATACGATGAGCTGTAATGATGAAGCTGGGTCCAGCAAATGTATATAGTATGCCGTATCAAGTGGGAAGAATAAACCTTTTGATATTAGTTTAACCAAATACGTTATTAGACGGTCGCCATATACACGATAAGCTGTAATGACGAAGCTGGGTAGKATRCAGTATTAAGTGGAAATAATAAGCTCTCATGGTATTAGTTTAACACAATACGTTATTAGACGGTCGCCATATWTACGATAATTTGTAACGATGTAGCTGAGTCCAGCAAGCGTATAAAGTATACGGTATTAMGTGGAAATAATAAACTTTTGGTGGTATTTTAAACAAATACGTTATTAGACGGTCGCCTTATATACATTAAGCTGTAATAATGAGGTTGGGCCTTGCAAGCGTAAATAGTGTGCCGTATTAAGTGGAAAAAATAAACTCTTTTGCTATTACAATACAAACACGTTACTGKACAGTCGCCATATATACGGCAATTTGTAATGACGTGGCTGGGTCCAGCAAGCGTATATACTATGCAGTATTAAGTGGAAATAATAAATTCTTGTGGTATTAGTTTTACACAATACGTTATTACACGGTCGCCTTATATACGAGAAGCCGTAATGACGAATCTGGGTCCAGCAAGTGCATATAGTATACCGCATTAAGTGGAAAGAATAAACTTATGGAATTAGTTTAACCAAATACGTTATTAGACGGTCGCCAACTACACGATAAGCTGTAATGTAGAAGCTGGGTCCAGCAAGCCTATATAGTATACCGTATTAAGTGGAAAGAATAAACTCATATGGTATTAGTTTAACATAATACGTTACTAGACGGTCGGCTTATATACGATAAGCCGTAATGACGAAGTTGGGTCCAGCAAGTGTATATAGTATGCCGTATCAAGTGGAAAGATAAACTCTTATGCTATTAGTTTAACACAATACTTTATTAGATGGTCGCTATATATACGATAAGCTGTGATGAAAAAGCTGGGTCCAGCAAGCGTGTATAGTATGGCGTGTTACATGAAAAGAATAAACCCTTTTGATGATATTTTAACCAAATACGTTATTAGACGGTCGCCTTATATACGATAAGCCGAAATGACGAAGCTGCGTCCAGCAAGCGCATATAGTATGTCGTATTAAGCGGAAAGAMTAAACTCTTTTGATATTAGTTTAAYTAAATACGTTATTAGACGGTAGCCATATATACGATAAGCTGCAATGACGAAGCTGGGTCCAGCAAGCGTATATAGTATGCCGTATTAAGTGGAAATAATAATTTCTTTTGATGTTTTAACCAAGTTTTAACCAAGCATATATAATATGGAGGATTAAGTGAAAAGAATACTCTTTTGGCGATATTTTAACCAAACACGTTATTAGACGGTCGCCTTATATACGATAAGCAGTCATAACAAAGCTGGGTCCCACAAAGCATATACAATAGGGCGTATCAAGTGGAAAGAATAAACTCTTATGGTATTAGTTTAACACAATACTTTATTAGATGGTCGCTATATATACGATAAGCTGCAATGAAAAAGCTCGGTCCAGCAAGCGTATATATTATGCTGTATCAAGTGAAAAAACTAAACTCATAGTAATAGTTTAATACAATACGYTATTAKACGGTCGCTATATMTACGATAAGCTGTAATGAAAAAACTGGGTCCAGCAGGCGTATATAATATGCCGGATTAGGWGGAAAGAATAAACTCTTATGCTGTTAGTTTAACACAATACGATATTAGACAGTCGCGTCATATMCGATATKCCGTAATGACGAAGCTGGGTCCAGCAAGCATATATAGTATGCAGTATCAATATCATACTATATACGATAAGCTTTGATGACCCAGCTGCGTCATTACGGCATATCGTATATGACGCGACTGTCTAATATCGTATTGTGTTAAACTAACAGCATAAGAGTTTATCTTTTCACATAAAACGGCATAATGTATACGCTTGCTGGGATCAGCTTCGTCATTATTAGTTTAACACAATACTATATTAGACGGTCGCCATACATACGATCAGCTGTAATGACGAAGCTGGGTCCAGCAAGCGTTTATAGAGTATGCCGTATTAAGTGGAAAGAGTAAACTCTTATGGTATTAGTTTAACACAATACGTTATTAGACGGTAGCCATATATACGATCAGTTGTAACAATGAAGCTGGGTCCAGCAAGAGTAAGTATGCCGAATTAAGTGGAAAGAATAAACTTATGGAATTAGTTCAACCAAATACGTTATTAGACGGTCGCCTTATATACATAAGCCGTAATGATGAAGCTGGGTCCAGTAAGCGTATATGGTATGCCGTATTAAGTGGAAAGAATAAACTTATGGAATTAGTTTAACCAAATACGTTATTAGACGGTCACCAATTACACGATAAGCTGTAATGACGAAGCTGGGTCCAGCAAGCGTATGTGTATGCCGTATCAAGTGGAAAGAATAAACTCTTTGGGTGATATTTTAACCAAATACGTTTAGACGGTCGCCTTATATACGACAAGCTTTGATGACAAAGCTGAGTCTAGCAAGTGTATATAGTATGCCGTATTAAGTGGAAAGAATAAACTTATGGAATTAGTTTACTACAATACGTTATTCGACGGTCCCCTTATATACGATAAGCCCTAATGACGAATCTGGGTCCAGCAAGCGTATACAGTATGCCGCATTAAATGGTGATATTTTAACTAAATACGTTATTTGACGGTCGCTTTATATACGATAAGCTTTGATGACGCAGCTGGGTCCAGCAAGCGTATAATAAACTATTGTMTTAGTTTAACCTAATACATTAGATGGTCGCCATATATACTATAAGCTGTAATGACGAAGCTGGGTCCAGCAAGCGTATATAGTATGCCGTATTAAGGGGAAAGTATAAACTCTCTTGGTGTTTGTTTAACTAAATACGTTATTAGACGGTCGCCCTAGCATACCATAAGCTGTAATGACGAAGCTTGGCACAGCAAGCGTATATAGTATGCTGTATTAAGTGGGAAGAATAAACTCTTTTGGTGTTAGTTTAACCAAATACGTTATTAGACGGCCGCCTTATAAGCGATAAGCCGTAATGACGAAGCTGGGTCCAGCAAGTGTCTATTGTATGCCGTATTAAGGGGAAAGTTAAACTTTTATGGTATTGGTTTAACCAAATACGTTATTAGACTGTCGCCCTAGCATACTTTAAGCTATAATGATGAAGCTGGATCCAGCAAGCGTATATAGTATGCTGTATTATATATTATTGAAAAGTTATTAACAAAAAAAACCTGATCATGTAACACAACTTAAAAGAGGGATAACTTTTTAATGGTGCACTTTTGTATACAGATGAAAGTGAGTGAAAATTCGTCAAACGTTACTTAGTAAAGATGGGCGTTTACCTAGAGCGAATCGGGTCATTTTAAGCACCTACCGTTTTACATTTTACCGAGTTATTCGAAACTTTTTCGAAGTGAAATTTCGACATGGCAATGACAAAAGATGTAGCTACAACGTAGAGTTCGAGTTTTTTCTGAATTTGGTACAGTAATGTAAATATTTGTTGTTATATTTTGCTTAAAAATGCGTAATTTTGGCGAGCTATTTCTCGAAAACTAAGGCACATAAACGAAAAATTTGAACTCCACGTTGTAGCTACATATTTCTTTGTACACTACCAAAAACATGAGCACGATAAATTAGTAAAAACATTCAAAAAATCTAAAACCGCAAACCCTTTCGCAGAATGCGAATGCCCATCCCCACCAGGTCCGTCGCGTGGTATCCACTGATCTGTGAGGCTAGGATACAATCCTGTCGGGAATGATCGAGCGGTATACGATCTATTCCGATATGACTGGATTTCTAAGATTGTATGTCTAATTAGTAATTACACGGGACAAGTTTAATGTTCAAAGCTCTTTCACATTAATTTACTGTATGCCGAAGCAATAGGGAGGCGAAAGGAAAATTGTTATAAAAGTTCCTACAGAAATCATGCAGTTAGAATGAAATGTTATATAGTTCATATTTACAGAAATAAATGGGTTATTTCATATTTTGAATAACCTGGTATAATATCATAGTAAGTTACTAATATCATGCTTACTTTTTTATGCACACCCTACAGTCAACAATTTTCCGAATATTAGTTTAGCCCGTCTGTTGCTCGTACGATCTTTGCGCGATTTCAACCAACAACAAACAACAAAAGATTGGTAGAGCTTTTCAAAACACACTGCATGTATTATGAAAAGCTTCTCTTTTGTTACCTACATGTTTAAAGCATATTATTTGTGGAATATTTAGTTTGTTTCTTGTTACTACAGGGATGTATGTATCTTGTATTTTTATCATAACCAATAAATTGTTTCACTAAAAATAATGTAGGTACATAGAATTTTCTTTGCTACATATGTCGTTGTGAAACCATTAACGCAATGCTAGTTAAAGTTTCAGTAAGCTGGATGATTTATTAACACTAAAATTACAATAAAGCACATCTCAATATAATAAGTAAGTAAAATTAAAACTTTACAGTTAAGTAACATAATGTGCTTCCTGTTTAAGTTATCACGAATATGCTTCGTGCATAACTTTGCTGCTAACATTTTTTCTGATAAAAAATATGAATAGTACCGCGATACGTAAAAACAACCAATATCCAGTATCAAGCGAATTCTAAGTAAATGTTGCAACTGGCTTGTATTTTTAAAGCAGGTAGCAGCTTCTACGGCATTTAAGGAATATTTTGGAAATAAATTACTTTTAAATCCCTGCTAACCTGCTACCCAGTAACCCAGTATACTACACACCGAGTACAATCCCGTAGTTAATATTCTTGTCCTGGGGTGCGCATTTCATTTCTGAACGCACCCCTGTGTTTGACTTTATGGTTTGACCATAGAAAAAGTTAGATAGAAGTGAATCTATCGTTGTCTTCATCCATTCAAAGTTGGTGGCGCCATCTCGCGGTCGCCATATGAACTAACTGCGAACCCGCGCGATTTGAATGCTCCCTCCAAATCCTTGATTTTTATTATATTATTTTCCGTATTCTTTGTAAATATTCACAACAATAGTTCCTAACATGATTAATGTTAGAAACTACTGTTTGTGAATATTTACAAAGAACATATTTATGTACAGGGTATGAGAATGAAAGACAAATTGTACTATAACAAATAATTTATCAAATAAAATAACAACATAATAACAACCATAAACATGTTTTAGAACCAATATTCACTACAATCTAAGAAAAACTACTCATATGCAATAAAAACTGTTACACCTGTTGCTACATTAGCAACACTGTCTATTTACATACAGAATAATATCAAAATACTTTGGTTATATATCATACAAATTACACCAACAATAATAATTAATAAGATTACTTTTGAATGACTTTAAAATCATATAACGGGTATCGTGAATTTTTAAGACAGAATGCACAATCTCACTACATACAAATGTGTAGGTCACATTTCCACAAAGTAATTTACAATTACACAACAATAATTTTGCAGCGGTGGGTAAGATTTTTAACACTTACATAGCAACATATTAATTATTGATAATAACTAAGGCTCAATTTCTCAGTTTGAGTTTAAGTCAAACACAAATCTAAAATGGATTTGAACTTTGCTATGTACTTATGAATGTATACAATTAAATAATAATAATAAATAAAATAATAAATAATAAAGTAATAAACAAATATTTTTTCAGAAGACGTTATTTATACAAAGACTGATAAAAAAAATATTAATCTGCCATTCTGACTACTCCTGCGTACTTTGTCAAAGAAACTCTAAAAAGTGTCTGTTATGAGTTTAAACAAATGTTCAAAGTAAATAAGCAAATAACCAACGAAGAGACATGATGTAAACAATGTGACAACCTGATAAGATCTAAGCAAATCAAAATCATCTACACTCAAACGGCACACATTTCAAATCATTTGGTTTCTGTTTGTGCACCAAAGAAGCTAGATGTCATTGCAGCAAATTAATTTAATTATTAAAATGCATTAATGTCATAAAGGTTTCTCTTCAAATATATAGAAGGCTGTCTTAGAAATATAACCACACAGGCACAAGGTTGTTGCTTCAGATTTTCTAAATTTAGTTGGAAGTAAATGAAATGTTTCACTTGTTAAAGTACCTATTTAATTATAGTGGCAAAGCATAAAAGTAGTGTTAATTTGCATGTTATGTATGTAAACTACAACAACTACAAATAAAGAAAATAAGTTGTTATGGCACGTCCGTGGCAGCTAATATAGCGTTTATTTAATACATGAATTTCCGTCGCAATGGATCTTGATTATCGACTTCACTCCCAAGTACAATTATGAGATACGCATAAGTGTGATATCTTATGAAAGCTGGGTTTTTATTTATTGCTTCAGAAAGTTTCGAAATAAAACTGCACTGACTTCGTCTGGTGGCTAACACCCTCTACTTTCTTTTAGTCCAACCTTTCCAAGCAATGTGGGATATATAGATCCTGTAACAAAAAAAAAACATAAATAAAAAGTACTTCTGTTGTTACAGAACATCTCACGTTTTGTTGGAAAGTCCCCTTTTGAACAAGTCACCCTCTTCCAAAAGATCGACGCTAATGCCTCCTCTCTGTATTTGTCTTCTTGGGCTGCTTGACTTCACATCAATAGACGTTTTTTCTCCGWTCTTATTAATAAGCTTGTATAGAAACAATATTATCTTTCTTACAATTCATCTTACCAGAAAATAAAGAAGAGCTACTTGAACTTATTCAATTATTCACAATGGTTCGCCAATGAAGACATCCGTCTAACTGTTTTTTGGATTGAGAAAACGAAGTATGGGCTTTTGTTTCGACATCCTAGCACTGAACAAACATCGCAATGCGTACTCATTTTCTCATAATCTACTGAAATCAATCACATTTAGGTTACGATTAATTAATCCCAGATTTGCTTACCTCTAATAGAGATCGGCATTTTACAATCCAAATATCACCTTTAATTAACTTGTTGCTGCCAATAACTATAATTAAACACTTAAGATTGAAACTTAACACTAAAACTTGTCCAAAAACCCTTGATACTGAAGTAAACAAGCACAAATTCAAATCATGTAACCGTTAATATGCAGTCAATCGTCAGTTTATTGCTGTCACTGCGTTGTCAAAACAGTCATTTCTATCGATAATATCGGTAACTGCATAATGAAAACCTGTTGTACTAGCGACACCTACCGACCGCCATATGAACAAAATCAGCAAAATTTAAACCTGGCGCCATAAAGTTTGGACCGAAAACGCCGACCCAGTTTCCTAGCCCTGGGTTTGACTAATGACTGGTTTGCACATTGGCTCGTTCACACTACACCACAGTGACTGCATGCAATTTTAAAGTGTTTAAAGCATGTTTGAACATTCCGTTAAAGTACCTCGTTTCTACAAAATTGCAGCTAAATACACAAAAGAAGCGCATGAAAATGGTGCTAGTGTTAAACAACTTGTGTATGAGAAAAAACATCCGGTATGCAACTTAAATTTTTGGTTGTGTCGTAGGTTTGTTGTTGTTTAATTAAATTTTCTAGAATCTCAAAGGAATATTAGGCTTGGTAGCCAAAACTCTGGTACATATTGATGTGATAAATGAAGTTTTAAGAAGATCCCAGCTATTAAAGAAAGAAACCCGGTTAGATCCATGGTTAGCAAAAGTTCTTATTGCCGAACTGTTGTGGGGAAAGCAGAATTTGCCTGGTGAAAGTAAACCTGTAAAGACAATACAAGCATATAAACAAATACTTAAAGCACATTTATCTGAGGTTGCTGATAATGACGATCAGAATCAAAGTACAAATATCAGTAAGTATCCTAAATAATTTCTTTTTAAAATATTTAATTATTGAGTTTAAAATTAAATCTCTTTCCAGAATTGTGTGCCTTATGTAATTTGGCAGTATTAGTTTCAATCTTAGGAATACGTTCTTAGCAAGCAGCAGAAGCTTTGTCTGAATCTTTGTCAAATAGTCAATCTTTGCATTCATTAGGTAGTAGTGTGTAACGTTGAGTGAAGAAAGAATTACTGTTTTTAGCGTTAAAAAAAGTAGTACCTGTGCATAACTTCTAGGAATTTTTAATATTTAATAGCCATAGTCTGCACTGTATTTGAATAAAGGTAGAACATTTGTTATTTGTTAGCTTTTTGTAAGGTCAATACTGACCACACAACTAGTAACACAATATTGGTCAGGCAGCACTACATATGAGTCCTTATGAATGATAGCATTGGTTTTCTTATTTCTTCACTCAGCAAAAGTAGTGTTCTTGATTGTAAAGCTTTTCACATATTAAATGTTTTATAAAAAGTTGTCTTTAATTCATAATTTAATTTATCTGTTATTATGTATCAAATACATAAAAATAGCCCAACTGAAATGCATAATTATGATATGCATTTGTATGTATGTATATCATTGTATTACAAAGGATGAAAGGACTACATTTTGCAGATTTCGACTTGTTAACTGTGTCAAAAGAAACTTGTAAAGTAAGTTTGATCAATTACAGGCAAACTGTATAAATTATTAGTCATGCTATGACTTTTGGGATAAAGAAAAGTTACAAATATGGTCAATTAATAAACAAAAAAAATAACGAAAAAGAACGAAAACAAACATTTTGGCACTTTTTAGTGAGCTATTACAGCTTTCAATTTTTAGTAGTATTAAAGGTCGCATTTGATAGTAAGATAATGTAAGTTGTAACAGATAAGTTAATAAGGTACTTATAGAGGCCAAACTTGCCAGCATTTAAAAAATAGGTACAGTGTGATTACATAAGTATTTAAAATAAGATAGGTATGCTCTTTCTGCCTATGTCTTAGGTAACTTCCAAAACGAAATTGTTTTTGCAAATATAAGCATAATAGCAAAAGAAAATAATTTGAGCAAATTGTTAATTTTGGAAATGATAAACATTAATAGGTGTATTAACAGTGTAAACAAAAAAGATGAATATATAAAATTTTAGTGTAATTTATACTCACTAAATTACAATAAATAATTATAAACATAATTTTAATTATTTATAATATTGGTATTTTAATATCTCTTTTTTTAATTATATAAAATTGTATTATATTATGATACAAGTTTATTAAAAAAGCCGATATTTGCTAAAGTAGGTAGTTTCGTTTTTTGTTTTTAATGTATATTGTATTCTTATTTGAAGAAAAACAAATTGAAGTTGAAGTCAAATATCACATATTGTAAGTTAGTCTATAAAAAATGCATAAATTATACTTGAACCATATTGTAGTAACCTGAGAAAGGTGTAAATAAATCAAGTGAAAGCTCACTTTCGAATATAAAGGTATTCAGTTACGAAACAACACCAAACATCTCTGCTACAACATTATCTTATTGCAGCTGAAATTATTTTAGGGAGGCTATCATCATTTTTTGTGTTACTAATAGAATTATCGAATTATTCATTGTGTGGAGTTTATGATTAAAGCATGAGTAAAAGAATGTCATATTATTAGCCATGGTGAACATCGTGGGAGCAAAATATTTAGTTATAGCCAAGCTTACGGTTGAATACCGTGTCAATCTTCAAAACTTCTACAATTGTGTTATTATAGTGGTTATTAAACAGTACATAGCAACTATTTTTAAGTACAATTAGTACTATTTATAAGGTTGTATAAGACAGCAGGATCAAACCTAAGGTATATATGGTTTGGGGTAGAGAAGCAGTCAAGTTAAAAAATTATAAAATGCTTTTTTCACAGAATTAATAAAAACCTACAGAAATGTTTCAAACCTTTCATTTGTTTTTCAGAGTAACAGACAAGAAAGGACTAAAAAGTTTGAAATAGTTCTGTAAGTTGTTATTACATTCTGTGAAACAACCAAGCGTTCTTACCATGTTTTATATAAATATAAATTGTTGTATTACACAAAAACACTAAAGTATTTATAACTTTTGACTGACTGATACAGTCCAGGTATCTGTAAGTGCATGGAGTAGGTAAGTAGAATGGAAGAACATGATCAGGGAATAACAAAAAAGATGAATAAAGGAAGCATTTGCTAACCATCAAGTACCATTAGCCAAATGAAGTTTTCTAATTGTTAGTAACATTCAAATTCCACCAGTAAGTGTATATTAAGAATTTGAGTATCTGTTTTTTCTTAATACTATTATTGTATTTGTTCAGATGGTAATTCTGTGTTTAAACATAGGTATATTGTAATTTCTCTTTTTAAACAAATTTAACATTAGACTCTGTGGTGTATAAAACTATGGGCACATCATTGCTATTGGATAACGGCAGTAGTATATATACACGTGCCAAACTGCATTCTAGTGTATACCGTAGAGTTAAGTATTTTGTAGTTCAACGGAAGAAACATTACTAAAATGGTTTTATCCAAAACGTTCTTAATATCAGTTCCATCAGGATAAGGCAGATAATAATAAGATCAAATTGATTTGTCTCTTCTTGAACACACGGTCTTTTTTACGTATTGTAAATAGGACCAATGTCTAAAGTTGCGGCATCAGTAGTTTTTTCCTCCTACGATGACGTTTTTTATTTATTTATTTTCCACCTTTGAAAATTGATGTAACAGATTCTAAATTAAGCACAGCAACTGCGTGTCATAACAGTTTAAAATTTCATTTTAATATTATTATTATTATATAATATATGAATATATTGTGCACTTTGTTTCAAAATTTTCTGTCAAAGAGGGACAACTTCTTTGCATGGGCTATTTATGTGTTTTGGCATTTTATAGGGGCGACCTGAATGACACTAACTATTACGACAGACGTCCATAAATGTATGACAACAGTAGTGTGTCGGCGTCACAACATGTTGGCCAAAACCAGAACAATATATTGCGCAAATCGGAATAAAATAGACAAAGATGAAACTATATTTAAGGTTGGCTATAGTCTGACGTCAAGTATGACATCCATGGTTTTAAATTGAACATAGCGGAGACTGGGATTGTCATAGTTCAAGCGAATATCACTTTTATAACCACCTATGTGTTTTTGTTTGTATAGCTGACATGTTTAGCCTATGTGAACATTATTATGTTTTAATAATTTAGTTTGTACACTAAGTTTGCATTCATTGAAAATATAGGTATATTTTGATAATGACAAAGTTATTGAAAAAGAAATTGCAATAAATATATCTTATAGAAATAACTTTAAGAAGAAAGCACATATACAAAATTGTATTATTATATTCATGTACCCCTTGAATTTTAAGATTAATAACAATTATAAAACCTCAAAAGATTAGTGACCGTGGCTGATTGACAAATGCATTCTTTTTTCACCTTTCCTTTAGTTCTTTTATCATTAACATTAATCTAACTTGCCATGTACTACTTAATAACCATTGTGACAATACTTGGCTTAGCTTTATTTAAAGAATGGTATTTTATTTCACTCCCTGGTCGGGTTTTCCTAAATATAAATTTTGTAATATATGAACATTCTTTACATTACTGCATATCAGCTCTATGCTGAATTATGCGAATAAATCAATCTGATTGGTTAAAATGCAGTTACACTATGTGGAGTTTTAGGGTCCCACAAAGTTATAGTTAGTATTGCAAGAGCTTAGTAATACAACCCAGGATTTGCCGCCAGTAGTTTGTGAAGGACTCCCGCAGTAAATAAAGCATTAGTAGTGTACAGTTTGTTAAACTTAGTTCCAGATATATTAGAAATTCTGTAAAATTATCTTACAGTATGAAAAATTTAACAAATTTGGAATCATGTTAACTAATTGCAGTATCATTTTATTTTTCTGTTATATATTGACAATAAGTTAAACATAAATTATATGTTCTAGGACTAAAACCCAGGTATGTGCGAATAAACACCTTAAAATTGTCAGTGGAAGATGCAATAAATGGCTTTCAAGATGAAGGATGGAAATTTGTAGAATACACAGATACTGACTACACTATGTTTTTGGAAAAAGTTTTATCTTTAGATGAAGAAGAATTTATGCAGGATATTCATATAAAGGAGCTGTTGATATTTCCACCAAAAACTGAATTTTATAGGCACCCTGCTTACAAAGATGGTCAAATTCTATTACAGGACAAGGTACATTTATACATTTAGTACTAACTATATTGATGTTGTGATATGGAAGTTAATTTAACAGTTAATACACCGGCAGGCATGGACTAGTACTTTATGCAGCGTCTTAGTGTTCTGCAATAAATGTTATAGCTACCTACATGTCACGGTCACTGAAGTCACGTTTTGTATCGTCATTATTATTGGTTTTTTTTAAATTATAATCAGAAAGTCCTACCACAATCTGGTGTAAGGATCATACAACATAGTGACATCTTAGCACCAAAAATAAAGCTATAATCTTACTATAGTGTTTTGTGGCATCTGCTAAATGGTAAAGGAACAAGCAAAACCCATATTTACCGGGTATACAATTGAATGTAATTATTGTTATGTATGCTGCAAGTGCAAAAGCAACATATACAATAACATGGATGTATGTGTAGGGTTATCATCCATCCAGATTTGTCCAGACATGTCTGAACATTCAGCCTTCCATCAAGAAGGCTTTGTAGAGCTTTTTAATTTACCTGTAATTTCGACCTACATAAACATAAATATAAAATTAATCTTCAATCTTTACTGAATTTGTTATTTCATTTTGTGACTAAAATGTCCAGAATTTTTTAAATGCCCAGATTTTTGTCAGGACTTTTCACCTTACCTGACCTACCACATAGTAAAGTTTTGACTTCAGAGGGGCAAATAAAATTTTAGGAAGCACAAGCTTTAATAAAAAATAAAGCTCAAGAAAAACTAATCGCAATACCAGAATAATTCATTAAGTCAAAAAAAATCAAAACTAGCAAAATACAAGAAATTTGAGTATTTCAATGTTTGACATGTGTCCGGGGTGCAAGGCCTAGGGATGGTATTCATTCCTTATAATGTACTATAAATAATCTGATGCGGCTGAAACATTCTTTCATTTAATGGAAACAACTTAATTGTAAAATAAAGTGAATTAAGTAGCTGAATATTTGTCATGGTAACGTTTTGCCACTAATGAATTAAAAAACATTGTCCTCCACTCCATAGCCCCCCCCCAACAGCTGAATGACAGTAACTTTGGTATTTGTCATAAAATGGACTTTTTCGTCTTTTTTGTTATAATGAAATAAATTTGCTTTAAACTTAAAAAAATGATCATTTGCTTGATCGAGCTTGAATTTTGTTTTTTATGTCGTGTGGCTTTCATAAACAATTTAGTAAGCAAATACATAAAAGTATTCCTTATTTGACATGCTAGTTCAATATGTATATATTTTTGGACATGCCCAATTACGATTTAATTTAATATAAAAATAATTCATCAATAAAATAGATTAACTCATCTCAAAAGACAAAAAAATACAAATGATCATAAGCGATTCACTTAAATTTATTCTAATTTGATACCTTAATACTTTTGCACCTTACAGAAACCATCAAGTTGCCGTATAAAGATATTCCACATGCTGATGCTGAAATTGTGTAAATAGTTCTGTGGCACTATTTCAAATTTGACAAGGAAATTTTAAAATTTAAGTTTAACTTGTTTGTGTTTTTTTGCACTTCCACTGATCATTTAAAACTTCAAACATTAATAAAGCATCGTTAAAAAAAACATAAAAAACCAGATGATTATAAGATATTCACACAAATTTGATATCAAACTTGATATTGATATTTTCAGAAATAAGGTATATAACAAATAACTGTACAAAGATGATACTTGAACTGTATGCTTCTACAGGGTTTTTATAAATGATTCATGCATCCAGGGCGCTTATGGAAATTATCAATTAAATCAATTTGCCGCCTCTCAGGAAAGTGATGTATACTTGTCATCTGTCGATTTTTGAATTAATTGATATATTTAAATATGAGAAAACACCTGAGAGTGTGTAATATCAACATATTCTGTAGTGTTTTGTGGGATAATTAACTTTAAGGTTGCAGAAAGCTCACATTTCGGAGCTGTGGTGTGACATTGATCTGCAACCTTCAATACTATTGGCAATATGTAGTTACAAAAAAGAGGCACAAAGAAATCAACGCCGCGCCGTCCATGTTGCATGAATCATTAATAGAAACCTTGTATAATGCTGTTTCACAAGTTTTTTTCAATGAAAAAAAATTAATGTTGAAGTTTTTTTAGTTTTAATTAATAATTTAATAATATAAAAATCTTATAGCTTGACATAATTAGCTTGTGATTGATAAAATAACATTTTCCAGATTACCATTAAGCAATCATTAATAAAAATTCTTTATTCAAAATTATATCTTTAAGAAGTACAGATATGCCACATCAAAACTGATGCAATCAAAATTTTACATTTTTAACTAAACCTGCATTCACTTAGCAGGCATTATAGTAATTTAAAACAAAAATTCTTATACAGTTAATGTTAAGCATGAACTTATGTTGTCTATCATTTAAAATTTGCAGATTCCTCTTAATTCAAGATAGTAAAAAAAACAGCTACAATGGAGTTTCATACATTAATTTTAAGTTGGCTGGTGATTGGATTGTTGCTTGGTGTTGTAAAGGGTACATATTTTTTAATTATTTTTTAAAATATTTTAATGTGTATTAGTTTCAGTACATGATAAAACACAAATATCTGACCCAATCAGTAGGCATAAAGTTCTTTATTATGCAACTACTTGAAATATAATTGCTTAATTTCGTTATTTGTTACTAAACATTAACAATTCTTTGTTTCAGGCTAGCTGTCTGCCTGCACAGCTTTTAGCACCTCCACGTGGTAGTACTGTACTAGACATGTGTGCTGCACCTGGAATGAAAACTACGCAGTTGGCTGCTCTATTAAATAATGAAGGAAAGGTTTTTGCAGTGGAAATGGATCAAAGGCGCTTTGAAACATTGAACAAGATGATTGCTTTGTCTGGTGCAAGTTGTGTCACAACGCTCAACAAAGATGTAATGGCAGTTACAAATGATGAAATAGAATATATATTAGTTGATCCAAGCTGTACTGGATCAGGTAAGTTGTTTCTTTATATGATTTTTAGAAAACTAACGTGGTAGATCTCTGTTACACTTCATGCATTCGAATATTGTAACCAGTTTACCAGGTGCATCTACCGGGTAGATAATTCGTGGTTCGGTTACACTGCAATTGGCAGCATTGCTTGTGTCCAATTGACTCGGAAAGTTTTCCGTTTTAGCTTAATTACTGAAATGTGGGGGTTACAAAATGTCCTATTTTGCTGTAAAGTAAATAACAGTAATACGAAAAATGGGCAAAAATTTATATTTATATAATATACCAGTACAAGACATGGTAAAACATCATCCAACACTAAAAAAATATGAAATAGGCTACATAAATCTAAAAGCAATTTAGTGTTTAAAATAAAATAATGAACATGAAATAAGAGTGCTATAATCGTAATCAAATAACACAAATTAGCTTTAGAAAAATCTTCTTTCTCATATGTGTACTTCTGCAAGACTACTATTTATTTGTAACAATATTATGTTGCACACTACTTTTAACATTAGAGCCGTTTGCCACTATACTTATTTAAGTATTGAAATAAGTTCTTAAAATTATTATACGGAAACTGGATGTGCGCGCCATTTCAATACAAGAAATTAGCCCACGTTCTATTTTCTTGTACTGAATTTCCATACTTCGTGTTAAAACTGCGCAGATCGATGCGCACTAACCTGTTTTATCGTTTATAAACAAAACGTTCATAGAACCTACTTTTCAAACCTACACAATAAGCAGGGTTGTGAGATTAGGCAGCTTTTGTACTGATATTGGCGAAATGAACTTTTGAATAGGGGCTATCTGTTATTTTGGACTGACTTCCTACTACCAGCTAATTAATACATCAACAGGAAATGCAGTTTTAGGCCTCTTAAAATATTTATATTGGTGTGAGTAAATTTTTGACAACCCCGGGAACGTGATGTGTTGTCATGCTTTTGTAAATGAAACGGAAGGAATGCTTTCACGGAATTGTGTACCTTGTTTCCCTATTTTGTTATGGACAAGTTCAAACAATTTTTCAAATGAAGCATTGCTCATTTGTAGAAAATTTTTATATGCTACTGGATCTTCTATTAACATTCATTCGCCTTGCAATACCATTGTTAGTATCAACGCTGATGCATTTAATAATTTTTTTCAGTCTACAGGCATTTGTTTACTTTTAAATACAAATTGTGGTAATTCAGGGTGACCACAAACACAAACAACAGTAATAAAAGTAATTATTTATGAGTGGATTACATCTAAGATCTACTTTTCTCTAGCAGTAAAATAGACCTTACGTTGCATTTCCTATTGTATAAAGACGGAATTTAATAGATTACGGTTAGATTAACTTTAGGTTGAGAAAATCATGATTAAAACTACAAAAGGGCGCACACGTACGTATTGAAATACTTACTGAAAAGAATTTGTAATTACAAATTGAGAACAAAACCCTACGCTTATTTCTTGTATTGAAACGGTGCACGCATCTAATTTACAGTATAATAATTTTAAGAACTTAGTTCAGTATTTAAATAAGTATAGTGGCAAACGGCTCTTAGAATTAAAATAAGCTCTTGTGTTCTATAAGTTTTCTTAAATGACTTCAAAAATTATTTATTTCTTTGTTGCAAAGAAATGTATCACAAATACTAATTTTAAGTCTTTAGTTATCATCACGCTCCTACCAATAACATTGCACATCTAGTTTATATAAAAGTGATTATAGTTCACATGCAAATGAGAATTAATGGTAAACAATTTTTTCTTTATATTAATTATCATTGTTTCACAATCTAATATTAGGTTTTCTTTATCTTGTAACTCTTGATGGCATTTTCTTTCTGGCAACTTGTTTTCTTTCTTCAAGATATGTTCACTTGCACTTGAGATGGGTACTAACATTGTCTGAATAATTATGGTACTAAGGTAGACTGACAAGTTAGGCCCAGTTGCACAGAGCGTGGTTAACCAGATCCCCTGGTTAACATGTGGTTAACCTGCAGTTGCCACGGGCAGCACCAATGAAGAACGCTTAAAAAGAAACGTTTCCATGACAACTACCTTTTAACCGCCGGTTAACCTGGGGGGGCTGGTTAACCACGCTTTGTGCAATGGGGCCTTAGACTGACAAGTTAATAAGTAGAGTTGGTATGGCTACCTTTCATAAAACAGGCTTTTCACATTTTGGCCATATGAACTTCGGTGTACTGTAGATCATTTATATACAAATAATTCGAGAGGCAACTTGGAGCAGCACATCTATCAAACCTCTAGAAATAAAATAAATCAAGTTTCTATTCAGGCGGATAGGTATTAAATTTCTAGACCTATAACGACAAAATAGTTCTTAGTTTTATTTAGTGTATTGCTTTTACCTTCATATATAAAGCTTTTACGACATGCATATACATTACTTTTGCCTTTTAACTGACTTATTAACCCTGACAAGACGTATAAGCCATGTTGCCAGTTCTGCTATGACCCAGCCTTCTACTAAAGATGGCTGTAGTAACACTCTTTAGTAACGGAGGTAAATGTCAAAACGTATAATAATTGACATTTGCAATTTGCATTTGTGCACAGTTGTTGTTGCTAGGTGATAGATGTCTACACCGGTCACCAAAAATCGTTCGAAATTTATTTAATCTGATCTATGTATTTTATAGTTTTCAAAATAAAGGCATTTTTTAAAGGCAATTCGTCATGTATTATTATGAGACAGATGTTGAGCTTCACTTCATAAATTTAAAGTGTGTATGGTTCAAATCAAGTGAAGGTCACTGTCAGATTTATCAGTGGCGTTCTGTTTACCGGACTATAAATATGATCTGTATTACTGGTAGCACATGTGTAAGGAACAAGATCTAGATTTTATACCCCCAATTTTGATTTTTAAACGTTTCCAGATCTTATGCTGTTCATTTGCCCACATTTTCAATACCTCCGAAATCAAGAGTCCCTGTCATCTTTCTCAACTTTAACGACTAACGGTGCTACTTCATCAATTTGCACCTGTTGGTACCAAGAGTTAATCAGTTCCTTGATATGCCAGACAACTGAACATCAGCCTTATAAATAACACTTACTAAAGGTTCAATACAATGTTTAAATGTTTGCAAAACCACTAGGGAATCACTACAAATAAAGCAACACAACTGTCAATGATGACATTAGTTGATGACTTGCGTTCGCGCAGCATATATATCACGAATGTTACTATTAAGAGAGGCACAAATGGACACATATATCTAATCTGCAGGAGACATACTTGCTAAATATCACTGCATATAAGCAACAAAAGCGCGAACGGCACAATAAAATTTGTTGTCGGTGCTTGATTCGCCAAATTGTGACGTGAGGCTCAACTTTAATCTCATAGATAATACATTGATATCTTCAAAATGGTTCCTATAGAAGCAATCAGCTAAATAATTGTTTATTTAAAGTGGTGATCTTTTTGGGATGAAGAACAATCAAATTTGGTACTGTGTTAAATAGTTTAATTAAAATCTTTGAATATAATGTATAGGGTTATTGGGAAAGCAGGCTAAATTGAAATAAAAAAGTAACTAACAGTGGTTGGGACTTAAATCCGAATCTTCAGTACAGAGMATTCGAGTTAAAGCCCAGACCMAGCGAGAACCCTGGGAGTAMATTAAAATAAAAAAGAAATTAAGTAAAAGGAACACAGAACAATGTTTAAAAAAATTAAAAATTATAGTCTAGTGAAACTGAAATGTTGTGACATTGAATTAATTATTATTTGCACATGTTTTGCAAATAAATGGACATACATGCAAAAAGTTGGGGTGGCCTTTTTTTTGCATATGCACCATGTTTTGCTTCTAAAACTTTATCTCACAGTAATCTTTTTAAAAATGAATAATAATAATAATAAAATATGCAACACTATGTATACATACATATTGGAAAAACGCTTTTTCTAAATTCTTTAACTTAATGTATCACACATTTATGTACTCTAAATATTAGATATCTTTTGAACCACTTACACAGTAATGACCTTTCCTATAGATTATAGACTAATAAGAGGAACACTTGCTGTAAATTTATTTATCGCTCAGAAGCACTAATCCATATCATTTTGTAATAATAAATTAGACTTTACAAGAGAAAAATACTCGATATAAAGTTAAAAATGAGTATATTGGTTGTATAAAACAAAGTTGACTTGCATAAATGTATTATGCATGACTTTTTCCTCAACAGTGTTTATGTAGTTTATAAACTTTCACACATTAAACATATTTATTATATTTACATGCTGTAATAATAAGCGATAATTATTGTAACATTTTCCATTATTTTATTTTTTAAGTTCATATTACATCAATACTAGCAGCAAATGGGCTAAAACAATTAGCATTGCTTTAAAATATAAAAGTGATCTCTTTTTTTTACAGGCATAACAGATCGTATAGACGTTAAGAGTGAAACTGACAATAATCGGCTGCAAAAGTTATCTGGATTCCAGATAAAAATTTTGAAGCATGCCTTGCAGAATTTTCCTAATGCAAGAAGAATTGTGTACTCCACATGTTCAGTGTATGAAGAAGAGAATGAGCACGTAGTCCAGGAGACTTTAGCATCATGCACTTGTTACAAATTAGTGTGTGCACAGAATTACTTGAAAGCTCCGTGGCTAAGCTTTGGTTCCAATAATTTTGGTGAAATAGGAAAAAACTGCTTATACTCCCGCCCAGCACATGATTTAACTAATGGTTTTTTCATTGCTGTGTTTGAGAGAATGGAGCAGAATGAAGAGCAACAACCTTCATTTGCTTGCACTGAAGATAATGTGCAAGATAATGAACAAATCCATGATACACACAAAAATGAACGTGTACAGTTTTCAGCAGAAGAAATCAAAAAAACAAAAAAGAAGAGAAAGAAAGCAACACTGTGTACAGATTTAGAAACAGTTGAAGAGGAATCTGTAGATGCCTCAGTAAATACTGAAATACCAATGAAGAAGAAAAAGAAGAAGAAAGATATTATGTGAAGTAAATAGTATAATTTCTTTAGACATATGTAATTGTTTTATAGTATTCTGTAAGTTATGTTTTTTACAGAAATAAATGTTTAGCCAGCAGCAGTTTTTTACCACCATCCCAGTAACTATGAGACATAAAAAATGTTTTTCAGATCGTTTCCATAAAAAAAGAGGTTTCTGTAAAGTTCTCTTGCAGTTAATTTCATTTGTTTAATTTTCACTTATTATTAGTAAATGTTTTACACGATGTAGCATTTTTATTTTTTTGCAATCATATAAAGTAATATAAAAAGTGATATATTTATTATTGATTCATCGTACACAAATAATACAGCACATTATACTGCCGTAAAGCACTCTCCTGAAAGTAAAATGGGTAATAATTCTATTAATAATAATTATAGCATTGCAACTTACCTTTCTAAGCAACTTGGGTTGTCTGCATATTTGTAAAGGTCCTTCATGTCATTTCTTCTTAATCATCATATCTCCGTGGCCCCTGTACCTGGGTAAAAACAGGCATTCTGTGGCTGACACCAGAAGGCAAAGCACGAGCACCTCGCCTCTGAAACAACCATCAAAATTATTTTGCAATATAAGACTTACCTGCTTCAATTCTTCAACAAGCATCACCACTCATTGATATATTTGTATTTGTACAATCCAGTTTATTTGAGAAAGACCTTCGACGATCGAGGTAATTATTATTTGAGCTCTTAATGTATACTTACTTAAACAATTAAATAGGGTCTTACGTATGGGGCACATCCCTGAAGTGCTGATCACTTTCTTATAATCCATAAGAACTGGGATTCGATCTATCTAATTGAGAGCCCCCCTCCAGGCAGAACACTGATGAAAGTGCGGCCATTCCACGATAGCGAAGGAGATCAGATAAGTTGTAATAATTAAAGCATCGAGCGGTTACTATTTATTGTTTTACACATTTCTTATTTGTGCATAAGTTGTAAGTTCACGCAAGCTTTGCATGGGAGAACTGCGTTTGTCCATTTTTATATACATACATAATTGCATAACTTATCTGATTTGTACCAAGTTCTCTTCAATATATGCCGACTTAGACTGATTGCTTTATTCACGTTCCATAAACTGTATTTCCAATTTTGAATATCTTTATAAAATTGGTGGCGCCCAGTTAGACCTAATCGAATTTCGAACCACGGATCCCTCTCTATCCGGCGTAAACGCTGCCGTTAGCTTGTGTAACATTTAATTTTAGGTCACAACAATCATGAATGATGTTGTGCTTATTACAATTATGTTAGTATTTTTGGTTTGATGTATATATATTACGTTCTCAGACAAGTTCAAAAGAATGCAATTGAATACAATATGGCTAATCAAAATGCTGCTCTTTTCATTGAACATGCAGTTAATTTAAAATTTTTGCCAATCTTGAAAAAGGTTAGAGCTATAATGAATTGAAAATTTAGACATGTAAATTTTTCATTGCAGAATACCCAAATGTGATTTTTGTTTTGCATTATTACAAAGAGCTCTAGCTAAGGCTCTTCCAAATTGATTATGATTTATTTTTTTTATTCCTAAATAATGCTGTTTTCATGACAATATATAAACTATAGCGAATACTAAGCAAAAAGTTGTTCTTGCTAAAAATAGAAAAACTGCTGTTTTTGTAAGACATTTAATTGATCGTAAAGTAACTAATAAGAACGATCCTTATTCTTTTTAGACTGTAATTTGAATTACTTCATTGGTTCTACTTGAAAAAAAAAAACAAATACAATAAAAAAATATTTTGATAGTTATAGTATTTACATCAGGCTCAGAGCTGTGCAAAATACTTTTTAAAATATATATACATATAATTTAAATAGAAAGGGTTTATTATTAAAATACATTTCACCAACTACTAAACAGAAGTAGATATTAAATTAACAAAATATAAAATTGCTAAAAGAAAATGAGTTGATAAGGGCCATTTTTCACCCATCACACGCAATAAAATAAAGGTTTGGTATTCTACTATTTTTCAATGCATTTGTATTTTGCCATCATACTATTTGTTAAGTTTGAAGTTTGCAGATTTTAAGTGGTATTTCTACTCTTACTAGTGTTATTTTTTCTTGTTTTTGTTGTGGTTCTTGAATCTTTGCTTTACTGCTATTATTACTTGTTTAAGAATATTGAAAGCTGACATAACTCTGTCCAACCATTACTGTTATTTTCCTTAGTGTCATTGTTGGAAAAAGACTCAGAAAAGAGCTTAGTTTTCATAACTTCCCTAAACAAAATTCGAAAAGCTTTATTTTGCATACAGTATAGCAAGAGCTACTTAAACCGAAGGAAAATCTGATAATTTAGCTTTGTATTGGCAAATCAGTGACCTATGATCGGTTGTGTCTGAAATTTTTTTTATTATTTTCAATAATCATATTTCATATAATAATAATACCATTTCTTAGAACCCAACAGACCGTAATCTAAGTGGGTACAGAAAAGGAAATACATGTAAGTATAGCATAAATAACAAAAGAACAGAAAGTAACACAATAGACGCTCATACAAAAATACTGAAATAATAGTAGTAATAATCTCATTTCATCTTAATCTTGTATTTAGTGTTCTAATTCTAATTGATTCTTTTGTACTAAAACAAATGGCAAAAGTGTTTATATTAATAAATGTTCTTAATACCAAATGTAACTATTTATTTTATTCATCCCATCAATTACAAAATTTTCTTGTTAGAGGCAACATGCTGAAGTTTTATTTTTCTTTCCTCCATCTAAAGTTAAAATCAGATAAGATGCAATACCACTTATTTTTGTCTTTCATTTAGGTACTTGCAAATGTTGCTGTCGCTTTTAGAAATGCCTTAAACTACTAACCATACATACAAAATTTATTAAAATGTCTACACCAAACCGGAAGGCTCAGAAGTTATACTTGACGGTATGTTCGATTGGTTAGGGTATATGCACTTTAGAATGGTTGTGGCGATCCCAATCCAATCTGTAGATGCGTAACATATATAATATTCTTAAGATTTCAGCGAGCATAGTATGTTATTTTTGCTTTACCTTTCAAGGTTGTCTTGCACATATTGTGTACAGCTCCATTAAGAGTCCTGTCCACAATATTCCAATGAGATAGTACTCATCATCTTCTGGTGGTAAAATTGTTTTTAAAATTTTCTTACAAAGTCAAAATATATTCCATATTTATTTTGTTTGTAGCTGTCCTTGCTCGACTAAGGGTGACCGACCAGTGTATGTTTGAGATCCGTGTTTCGATAATAAATAACTGTACTGTGGCTTCTTACAACAATCGTTTTTATTTAAAAATACCCAAGAAGATTTACACATCCTATGTCAATTTTGTTTTTTACACTAGTTACATTTCTATTGCAACCAACTTAATTACTATCAACCTAGTACACTGTCAGGTGAATAATCCCTAACGTAAGAGGAACAGAAGCATTTAGTTCAATTTAGTTCTTGAACAGTAAGTTGTGGTGCCTGTTTGACCTGATGATACTGAAGAAGTCCTTATTCTGCAAGTCACATCATTGTTTGCAGCTACACTTGATTTTAAAGTCAGGTTACTATAATAATTTATTTATTTATCTTAAATTACATGCTTTACTTGTACATTGTTATATAAAAGAAGCTTCGTAGAAGCCCATATGGCTTGTATGCAAGTAATAGATTACTAACTAAATTGTACACAGTGCATGCATGCAGAAGCAAAAGTAAAAAGGAAAAAAACGAATCTATCTTCTAATTACTAAATATGTCAAATATAAGTGAAAAAAATTAAAAATCTTCAAKTGTGGCTCAAGATAGCATCCAAGGTAGGCCGTCAGCAAAACGGTAAAACCAGCTAGACTAGATGCGTACCAGAGAAACCATACTTTCCCCATCATTTTCACACTACAATCTACTACTGCAAGCTTTTAATTCAGGATTAGAAGGTTGTATAAAAGAGGTGCAATAAATCTGTATTTCTTTGATACTGCGTCTTTGTTGCAAATGGTATACAAGCTATGTTACTAGAATTTCGACTTGTTTCATATTCTTGAGTAAAATGTGACGGTAAGCAAGATTCATTTTAATTCTTGTTAAATAAGCTTCGGCAAGTTGTAATCCACAATATACTGATTATCAGGAAAAGCGCTTCCGGTTAATAAGCCCCCTCAGTACCAAATTACAAACAAGAGGAAAAATTATGTCAAAACTATAAAATGAATCTAAAAATCTGAACAAGCAATCTGGACTAAATGTGGAAAGCAACTTTCACACCAGCAATATAAAAATTAGCGATGGAATAAAAAATTTAGAATGGGACAAATGAAATAGCAAAAATCATTTAGAATTGTCCAATTTTGGTCATTCACAATTTTGTATGTCTAAAATTTCTAAATAATTTAATTTTGATGATTTGTTAAAAAAATGTAAACTTTAAATTGTCCAAAGTGGAAATATGTTTAAATGATAATAAATGAGTCACTAACGAATAATTTGTAGTTACAATGTCTGTATTTTTATACTTATTAAATTATTTTAGATATTCATTTCTTCTAATAAGAAAGGATCTTCCCGCTTGTCCAATATAAACAGAGTTACAGTCGTTACGTTTAAAGGTATATACACCTGAACGACTTAAAACTGAAATTTTATGTTTATTATGGACAAAACGGGAACAGACACTGCCTACAGTAGAAAAGGCAATATTTATGACATTAGATGAAAATAATTTACAAAGGTAAATTGAGACTTGACCAATAAGCCTTCGAAAAAGAACTTTGTGTAATTCTCTAAATTGCTTATAATAACGGTTTTCCAAATTACTTAATAGAAAAATTGTACTATAAATATTTGACAAAATTTAAGTTTTCTTTTAAAACCATCACAAGTGATAAAAAGTTAAAATTTGGTACTCCCTTAGGTTTATTGGTCAAGTCTCAATTTACCTTTGTAAATGATTTTCATCTAATGACATATATATTGTCTTTTCTACTGCAGGCAGTGTCTGTTCTCGTTTTGTCCATAATAAAGTTAAAATTTCAGTTTTAAATCACTGAGTTGTATATAGCTTTACATGTAATGACTGTAACTCAGTTTATATTGGACAAACGAAAACATCCTTTCTTATTAGAGGTAATGAACATCTAAAACAATTTAAGAAGTATAAAAATACAGCCATTGTAACTACAAATTCATTGTTAGTGAATTATTTATTATCATTTAAACATACTTCCACTTTGGACAATTTAAAAAGTTTAATTTTTGTAAGAAATCATTAAAATTAAACTGTTTAGAAATCTTAGAGATATACATAATTTTAAATGACGAAAATTGGACAAGATTGCTTGTTTAGATTCATTTTATAATTTTGACGTCATAATTTTTCCTCTTGTTTGTAATGTGTGGTATTGACGAGACTTATTAGCCGAAAGCGCTTTACCTGATAATAAATACATTGTGGATTAAAACTTGGCGAAGCTTATTTAACAAAAATTAATTCAAGAAATCCGTGTAGAGTAAAATGGATTAATTTTCAACATTTAAGAATTATCTTTAAATACATTTGTAAACTGTAAACGCATACAATTATTTCAAATCCATCAGGTTTTAGTATATAATTTAGTATGTTTAAAAGATCAGATGGATATCTGTCACATTTGTTCAAGATAGTTTATATAATGGATTTTTGTAGTACTTCAACACACTTTATCATAGTTTTGCTAGCTGGTCCCCACAATATTATTCCATATACCAAGATACTCTCTACTAACACATAATAAATTGATTTTGTGTTTAATATACTTATTAATTCTTTACCATAAAAATAGACCTGCCTAACTTTATTACATAATTGCTCACAATGTAAGTTCCAACGCATATGTGAATTGATGTTCTCGCCCAAGTATTTAATACTAAGTACTTGCTGAATTTTGACTCTGCAATTACAGTCTACTAAATTGCAGTTGATGTTATGAAATACAGTTGATGTATATGTGGGTAACATATTACTTTTTGCGGTAAATTCCAAGTAATTTAGTGTTAGCTATATTTAAGAATAATTTATTTTGTGCCAACCACCTTCTAATATCAAGCAGCATCAAATCGGAACTTTCTCCCAACCTCCTCGTAAGTGTCATGATCCACAACCAGACAGAGTCGTCTGCATAACAAAAGATCTCACAGTCCTTAATGACCTCAATTAGAACATTAACACACATTAAAAAAAAGAAGTGGACCCAGTACTGTACCCTGAGGCACACCACTTAGCGAGGTAGGTACTCAGTGTACCACCTATCCTTACGTACATTGTTCTCTTTCTGTTGGGTAACACTTATGCCTTTCTAAGGTCTACAAATAATGCTAAAGTTAGGCTCAGTTGCATAAACACACACAAATTTGATCCGAGATTAACCCACGGTCGTTCCTATAGCAACACTAATCAAAAGACCAGACACATGACATTGCTAGGCAACAACCGCGGGTTAAGTTCAGATTAAATTTGACCCACGTCTGTGCAATCGGCCCTTAGTTTATTGGAATTTAGGTTTGAATATATTTGCTTAATAATCTCATACAAAGCATCACTTGCACTAAGATCCGGTCCGAATCCAAATTGATTTTTACTTAAAATATTAATTGACAAAAAGTTAAGTAATCTAGAATGCAAATACTTTCAGTTATCTTTAAGCTGGATGTCATTGAAATTGACTGGTAATTATTCAGGTAGTTTTTGTTTTCCAACTTATGTATAAGAATTATCGCTGCTGTTTTGAACACTTTTGGAAAACAGCCTGCAGCTATTATCATATTTATTAAAATACTATATAGTCTTCTAATGTACCTCTGCCTTATTCCAGCAAACATTGACGACAGGTCACAAGATAAACTTTAAAGAAACGAAGCAAATAGCCAGTGTCGATAAAAGACCGGAGAACCTGAATAAGAGGGATTGCAGTCTAAGCTTTACCAGCAACCTGGAAATTAGTTTTAGAAGACTATAAACTGACTTTAAAGATCAACTGTCTTTGCAAACAATGCTGCGACCTCTACAATAAGGACTTCTTCAGGAACTAAAATGCTTCAATGCCAGATCCTGCTCCATACACTGCACTGGTCACCCGCAGTCGAGCAAAGATGGCTACAAACAAAATCAACATGCAACACATTTTGACTTTGTCAAGAAATCTATGTAAATAATTTTTAAAATGATCTGTGCTACTTTATTGAAACATCATAGACAGGACTTCAAGGAGCTGTACAAAATACTTGCCAGACAACCTTGAAATATGTAACAAAACATATATCATATATCTATTCAAACTTTTCATTTGATCTACTGAGTACATCTTATTGTGGCTTGTTCCTCTACGTTTTCAGTTGTCAAGGTGAAGTTAAAAAGAAAAAAGCCAGCTGATGGATGGTGGTCACCCTCAACAGTCAGTCGCCTTTGTGAGCGCAAGCTTTGCACACCCTGCCACTTGAACAAGGCATGCTGTAGAATATTTTTACTGAAGTTCAATTTATATCACAACAGTTATTTATAAATCCATTCCTATGATACTTTTATTATTGTATAAACAATAAGCATATTCAGAGATCCGCCCAGTGCATAAACTAGTTTGTCCATTTTGACTAACGTTCAGGAGAAAAAATGTTTGAAGGGGATACAATAATTGCTTATGCTTATTTCAATCGATTATACACCACTGATATGTGTTTGGTTATAGAGGTAGATAGCACACTTCAATATAAAAATTGTGCAAAAACATGGAATTAACTCACTTTCACAAAGAATGAAGCTGACTGAGTTATGTATTGAGCATTGGACCTTTCAGTTGCAACATAGTCACAAGTAGGTACTCTGTCTTTTGGATGGCTCAGACACAGACAAATAACTACCATATAGGGATAGATACAATTTATCTAGCTAGATAATTAATTATTGGAAGCACCCGTAATCAGATATATTAAAACACTGTGCATCAAAATAGTCCAGGTATGAAAATAAAGCTCTTTGTTTAGATATATATTAAACATTAGGTATATTATAATTCTAAAATACCTACATATTAAAATATTACAAGTATCTTCAGTGGGTAGGTCCTTAATAAAAGTTTTATCACATTTTCAATGCAATATACTGATAAATGGAGCTCTTAATCCTGTTTGTCAGCCTTTTGCTCACTGCCATCTTGCACTGATTCCTTTAAGTCCTTTTCATGATAAGCGTGGTACACATAACCAACTATAATTAGATTAACTGTGACCACTGAGAGTAAAACAGACCAGGCCGTATTCGTGAAGCCATTCACATTAAAGACATCCTGCAAGATGTACTTGGTGGCAAAGAATGTTCCAAAAGGAAATGTGAACATCATGAAGCTGTACAAAAGCAAAAGGGCTAAAGCTTTCGATGCTTGCTTGGTTTCTTCTGGTATAAGGGGTTGATCGTCATTATTATATTGCTCTTCTGCTTGGGTATCCATTTTCAATCTTACGTTGCAGTTCTGAAATAACAAAGCATGAAAGAGTTGTATACAAATCTTTGTTACAATTACCTGTTGTTTCTAAAGTAAAAGTTCTTTATATTACAATTTATAAAAGTTTAGGCAACATTCCATTCATGTTGCCCCCAGAACTTTATTAATTAGCTAAACGAAATGCCTTACACAGCACAGGGTTATTATGATGTGATTAGAAAATCAATTATATTGAATGTTAAAAAATAGATGTTAGAAGTTAGAACTTACAATTAGTGGAATGAAAAATAGTCAAGAACTCAGCTTTGGTTTTTGTTTACTTTTGCGCACATGATGCATCACCAGTGTTGCCAACTTGTAAGTAGTGAAGTAGTCTATCAGAGAGATAGAGTAGGGAGAACACGCATAGGTCCAAGGTCTTAGGTATTTTGATTTCATTGTTGCTTTGTCGCTAAGCCTTGTGAACTGTCTACTTAATCTAAGTTTTCTATCAATACTGAGTTTATAGTAATATAATATATCGGGATATCGATAATATAGAATGTTTTAATCAAAGATACCATAAAATACCTACTGTAACATAGACTTTCCGTTTTAAACTTATTTTAACTATTTGTAAGTAATAAAAACGGATATAAAGCATAGTCCAAAATAAATTTACATACGGTACATTTATAATTATAATAAAATACATTCAGGCGATACGATCTTTGATCTTATATGGTATGCAACTTTTATTTAACTTTTAAGTTACATAAAAACCCAACTGTTAATAATTATCATTGAGAATCACACATGTAGTGTCTATAGTAGGTAGGCATAATATGTACGAAAATAAAAAAAAATATTCTAAATAACGAATTGGTTATAATAATATTGAATAAAATAGGAAACGAAAATGTTTTATAAAATAAATTACAAAAATGTAGTAGGATGGTGAAAGGTGTCATAGCGTACGGGGCGAATTTGAAATGTAAAATACATCTACTACAATAATTGTAACAAGGAGCGCTGGCAATTCTGCTTTATATTATATGAATATACGGCCGTATCTGACGTTTATACGTCCGTCCTGGTTGGTTTTATATAATTATCACTCATTCTGCTCCCAAGGAAACTTGTAAATCGAATCCACAAACATAATTATTCGAAATATCGTGGATTATGTTTCGTAGGTACTTCTGCATGCGTTAGCGTGTGATACACGCGTCCTTAAGAACTGTGAATCTAAGCGAGAGGGAGTGAGGCGTCCCGTGACGTAACTGCTTCCTATTGGCTGGAGCTCGAATGCTGCAACCTCTAGTAGTTGAATTGACCTTGGTTCCTAAATACGATAATGGTCGCCATATTGTCCACTGAAACCATCAAATATTCGGCAGTGTTGTCCAATGTCAGTAATTTTATTGAATTCTGATTGCAACTAAACGCGATTGGCGAGAAATGTGGCAAGTCGTGTCGTTTGTTGTGACGTTGCTAAGTTGCTATGACGTTCTCATATAATATACACGCGCGAGGATCATTTACCTTATCTATGCTTTAAACTTCAAGATAACTATGAATATTTGTGTACCCATTTATCCACTAGCATTGCCAACAGGCTATACTTTACACTCAGGTCTCAGGCTCAGGCATCATTTCTGTGAAGTATTGAAAATACGAAACAAAAGTAAACGTAATAAAATGGTAAACAGACTAAATAACAAAAATAGGCTGTACCGCTCTAGTACTAATTATAAAAAATCTAGTACCTTTTTGTTCCGTTTAAGCTTAGTTTTATTACATTCGTAAAAGTAATAACCGGCAACACTGCGACGCGCGGACTCGTCGGACAAAGACAAACGCAAATTAGCAAATAGCAAATCGCAAATGGCAGTGGCTTTTACCGGTTATTACTCGGTTAGCGTCGTGACTCGTAATAGTTGTCATTATTACTTAACATAAATTTGTCTTACGGTGCTGGTAATCAATAATTTAATTTGTAATCCATAAGATGCGATGCAATAGTTAATCACTACCTATCGTTTCTGTCTTTATTCGTTTGAGAATAATAGCACTAGACGAAACGCTCTTGTGAGCAACAAAAAAGCAGTCGAAAAGGGTAAGTGCTACATTTTTGAATAGGTAGAGGTACCGTTATTATGATCTACTAATTGCTGTTGCAGCTATAACCTTGAAGTTGTCGTCTGGGCTTTATCTTCTCACCACAACCCAGATTGATCTGACATGAAACATGCTGTGAAATAGTTGCATCAAAAGAAGGCCTATGAGTTACAAGTATAGAATATGATCACAGCAGAGATATCAAAGGTTAGTATACATTTATTTTTATTTTATTTATTACCTGTGAATAATTGCTATATATATGAAATTATGTATTAATTATTGATGTCCTAAACTGTTATTTATAAAGCGCTTGTTATAACTGCTGTAACCGTTGATGAATAATTTTTATTCTTAACAGTTATTGGCTACTGGTTATCAGGTTACAAGTTTTAATTTTGTATTTTTACTGATGCCTGAATAGATGGTTACTGGTTTATGGGTTATTTTCTGGGTCTATGTTATAGGCGGTGAGCGAATTCCGCTTTGCAGCGCCTCGCAGCGGGTAACTCACACATTTTTGGTGGGTAATCCTAACCTACAGCCTTCTGTCAAAAAGCGGTTTAATCACGGAAAATAGATACAGTGACATATTTTGGGTTACAAAGCATAAAATTTGATCATTGCACTGACGGGATATATAAAAATAGTAACCGGCAATATTGGTAATTATACAAAATACCGTACTTTCGCCAAATAAAGTGAAATTTTGCACACTCCTAGAATACAGTCTTTGGTAACATGAATATCCGTTTCTTGGGGTCACATCTTATTTTCGAAGTGTGTTTCTTCCTGTAGGTACTGCATAGTGTCACATGCTTCTTTAATGGTTCCTTTACGTTCGGTCGTGCCATGCGAGTGTTTTCATACTACTCAAAAAAACACGGCCTAAGCACCAAAATGAAACCACACTCTCGAGTCGCGAAACCATACCGCATAGGAACAACATGGTGCGTTGTAGCACAGGTTCACGATAAAAACTCATTTTTCAAAAACCAGACGCAACCGTGGAAAATTCATTTCAGATTCATCTTCAGAGGGCAATGTTTTAATTGTGTGCAAAACTCGGCGATTGTCTGGTATTCTGCACAATTTTCTCTGAGGATGCTACTAATCCACAATTTGCGACGTTCTTCTTCATGAGGTTTGGATGGAAAGCAGTAAAATTTAACCGATTTGTCTGTGTTTGCATAACTGTTACAGTCCACAACACAGCAATTTTGTTTACTTGCACGCAAAGAGCGTACATATTTTTCAGCACTCTTGTTGATTACTGTCAAAGAATATATCTACTGGTGTACTTCTTTGATCACTAGAAATACATAAATAAGAGAATTAGTTAAGTTAGGCTACAGTAATTGCAGCATACACCATACAGCTGACAGCAAATGTGTTTACCCTACAGTAAACTGTAGTTTACCCACCAAAAATGCCAAGTTTCACCGATGGTGGCGCCATTCGCTCATCGCCTATATGTCGCACAATAACCAATGACATCCGTCATGTGCTTGAAGTGTGAGAAAAATATGAACGATAGTATAATTTTAATCAAATAATATTGACCACATCCTATTCTCAAAAACTACTCAAAAAGGTAATTATTAAATATTTTTTCTCATAAATATAACCATGGATTTTAGAATAAGCATTTAAGAAACTAAGCATTTATGCATTTTTGGGAGTTAGTTTACTGCACCTTCGGGATATACTACATAAACCTACTTGAGAAGATAAGAAGTGCTTCTTGATATTATAATTAAAGTTGAAATGTTTAGCTTTATGTACTTATATAGGTGGTAGTGTAAAATGTTTACTTCATGGACATTGCAAAGGGAAAATAACCCATTTTATATACAGATACAGAAAATTTGGAAAGCTTGTTTTGTTAGCTAATGACCATTTGGTTAAGGCTTTCGCTGTCAGGTGATGAACTGTTGTCCTGATTCGGGTCCGGTGTAGTCTACATCAAGCACCGCCGGTGCTGCACTGGAGATGGAAAGACCTCTGAAGAAGCTTGCCACTCGTGCTAGCGAAACGTTAAGAGCAATTCCAACCGACGGCGGCTTTTAGACCCAAATCAGGACAACAGTTGTTAGGTACAGATTTAACTTGTGTAAGCATGACCATGCCCACCTGTAGTGATTATGTGGTTCACATGATCATATAAACATTAAGCAATGAAGTCATCTATGGTGGCCACCAGGGGTAGTGCACTCCCCCACGTATGCTGCTGATAATGTTTAGCAACATCTAGCAAAATATCACCCCTACCATTTTCTAATGATTTTATACAAATCTTAGAGGTGTTGTCAACAGCTTGACAGGAACTTCAAATATAAATTCAAACTTCAAAGTTACTTATTTGTCTGTCTGCACATAAGTTTGATCATATTCAAATTATTTTGTTCAAATTATAAGTGTTTTTCAATGATTCTTTAAAAATTGGTATAAACAGACCTGTTTCTTTATATAAAAATATAAATAAAACATTGCGTAATAAATAAGAATTTAGAATGGCAATGCCATCTGTCAGCATTGCACTGACATGATGACAAAGCCACCTAACTACCTTAACGGGTACTACTTTCGAAAGGAAGTGACCTGTAGCCTGACAAATTGGCATGCAACTGCATACTTCAATTTGACAGCAGGCCCCCACGGCACTTTTTGCTAGCGGGCAAGAACCAACATACATAAAAATGCATGTCTATGCTGTGCTGTCTACACCTCAACCAACTGCAGATAGAACTATTTCGCTGTCATTATTACATAATAAAGATATAAGGTGAAATTGTCAAGATCCATTCAATTTTGAAGCCAAGCAAAAATCAACAAAGGAAAAATAAAATAATTTTAGGGTCTTGTTATAGTTTCTTGAATATTCTGTAACTTTATTTCAATGTAAGTAAATAAATTACTGATGTATTTGAGTTTCTTTGGTGTAGTTGTATTTTTTATGCTCTAAAACTTTTTTTTTGTTTACCATAATTTGTAATTTCATTACACAAATGACAAACTTTGAAAGAAATTGCAATAAATCGATTATATTAAATTAAATGAAATTATATCCAGTGATTTTTTTCATAAGTTCTGGCTCCTTATTGTATTAAATTAAACAAACTTGTATTCATTTAACTTTTTGACTTTAATTTAGGTTTTTGTCAATTATAAAATAAAAAAATATTTAAAAAAGACCTAAATTATATACAATCAGAACCAGAACCTACGAATAGAAACACTGGAAATAATTAATCAAAAGTACTTGACAAAATAAACATCAATATCTGTATTAAATAACATATTACACAATCTCTAGCATTCCAAAAGATGGCGCTAAATACAGTGTATAAAAAAATATAATAGTGTTCTACGTTATTTTGTAAATACATAGTATAGGGATATTTTGATAGATGATGCTCAAAACACTGTCAATTTCACTCTATAGGGAGTGGGTTATCTCGGTAGGGTTATGTATATCTGGCGGCCACTAAGGTTTAGCAGGGTGAGTTCTGTCCACCCAAAATTAAATCGGAAAATCAACCATCATATTAATTCACAGTTCTATTTCATTTCCCAAACTGGTATCATTAATGCATTTGATTACCAACCACTATATTAATAAAACATTTTCTTTATTTACTAATACAAAGCATAAAATACCGTATACAGATCACAGCTTAGGCAGGCCCAATTAGATATGCTTGTTATGTACCTGTATGTACATTCGGTTGCAAAATTCATGTAACATCTGCATTTGAACATGGGGCTGAAACATTATTACTATAGACTTAATAAATGCTTATTTATGTGAGTATAATAATGCCGTTCTTCTCGAAATTAATCATTTTCGAGGCTATTAATGCCACCTCATCATTGGACCATCGGCTACAAAAGAAGCATAAATCTATATATATTTAAATTTTACAATTACTTTAGCTTACAACATACCATTATCATTTTGACGCTATTAATTTGACATTAATATTATTGTAACCTGAATGCTAAAGTTTCTCTAAAAAAACTATTAATCAGAGATGTAGTTTTAAAATTTACTTCAGAATTTAGTGTTATTTCATCAGGACATTTATTGGACCTTATTATTTCTAAAATTTCTAATGAATTTAGATATTGGCGCTTTTGCTGAATATGTAAAATATTAACACTGTTATTAATTTCGAAAGCGTGATCAGTATCTTAAAGATGGTTTACAAACAGGGAATAATTTTATGCCAATCGCCAAGATCTTAAATGTTCTTTTATTGTTTTAAAATTTCTAAAGTTCTGCCTATATATACAGTTACAGTAATTGCATCGTAATTTGTACACCCCACATTTATCCATCATTGGTACTATATTTTTATTATTAAATAGAGCTTTTGCCAAAGTTCAAGTAGGTTTAACAGTAATTAATATATTTTCTTTATTTAAAATATTTTTAATTTTGTTGCTAATGTTGCCGACATAAGAAATTGAAAAATATTTTTTATTAGATTGTGAAACAATCATTTTTGGAAAAATTTTAATTTTATATATATTTTTATTTTTATTTATTATATAGTTTCATATTTAATAATTTATCTAATGTTTTGGTTTTAAGCCATTAATTTCTGCTATTTGTTTTATTATGTTTAGCTTGTTATTTAAATTACTATGTAAAACAGCTATTGTATGTTGCCATGGGTGCAAAAACTTACTGTGTATAATATTCCTGTAGTAGTATTAAATTCAATTTTAGAATTAATATAATATATAATATATCTAAAAAATTTAATTTTTTCTCTTTCCATTTCTAAATCAAACTAAATATTAGATTTGTTAGSATTCAGGTGGTTRACAAAAATTTTTAGTTCTAAATATTTGTCCAAATACCTATAATATCGCCTACATGTCTTTTGTAAAATAAAATTTTATTTCTGTAAATATTTGAATCGTTCATGATATAATTGCATTTGTAACTGTACTGCTTAATTTTTGCTTGATTTTTTTGGCAACTCTGCCGATGAAACTAGTCGTAGGATCCGAATTATTAATTGACCACAGCAGATGGTAATTTATTCACATTGTCCGACGCATTTGCTAGGATCCTGCTCTAGCCTGTCCACCATAGTCGTGGCCCGCCTACAAAATTTTAATGTGACAGCATAATAAATATTGCAACTGACAAGTAAAAAGCGGCCTTGTTGCTAAGGCGTCTCGTTCAATAGTTCTCGCGCTTTAAAAGTAATATCTTTAAATATTTTTATTTTAAGGATTTTATACTGTCTTCTTTATTTTCACTTTGCTACTTGGACATTGCTTTCATGCTGATTGATCTGTTTTTTCTTAGAAGTAATAAAATATTGACCATAGATATTGCACTCTATTTCACTTTTGTCGATATGTTTGCTGGTGCTTATGTAACAGTTTTACTGAATGTTGTTTTCTTTTGTTACAGGTCGTTTGAAGCTTCTGCTGGCTGTGGGATATGATGGCTGTTTATGCCACTCATTTATTGGGATATTGTCTATATTCTTCATAATTTGTATTCTGACTGCAATGTTTTGTCCATCTATCGGTCTATCTTTACTGTGATTATATTGTTGCTGGATGATATTTTGTCAGATTTCACGAGTCTTCCAAAACTTTTTGAACTTCCCGCAATCACTCCTTGATTATTATAAAATTGAGTATTCTCTCAGTTTGTGTTGAAAATTAAAACTGGGCACACTTTTGTGTTGGCATCTATTGAATCTGTTATAATTTCGGTTTATATATTTTAATGTTCGACAATTTGTGAAGTATCCAAGGTTTGTTAATTTGTACACAGGTTTTTTATATCTTGATCAAGACGTTTAGTTAGGGGGTTGTTTCATTTTATTAATKCATTATGTGGTTTGCCTTCCAATTCTGCCTAGAAGTTCTAATGTGCTGCTACCGCGCTGCTGGCACTCCTGTAACCAAAAACGGAAATTGGCCATCGCGTGTCTACACATCTCTCTAGAAATGACGGCCATTCCGGTACAGATGTTATGCTTTAATTGCTGTAGAGTTCATGGGTTGTTTGCGTAAACTCTCTCTTTAAGGTATCCCCACAAGAAATAATGGTGCCTCGACAAGAGATCACTTTTTGTGGGAAAAATTGATTGACAACCGCAAGCGATTGGTTTGAGGTGTGGCAAGTGGCCCCATCTAGTTGAAACCATGTTTGTGCATTAAAACCTTCAAACTCCTGCAGTTGTGGCGCTAAAAAGTTCTTTAACATGTTTCAATAACGCTCTCGCTGGTTCTCAAAATAGTAAGGGCCAATGATGCCTTCAGAGGACATGGCAGCCCACACAATAACTTTTGGGCTATGTAATGGTTGTTCATGTTTCTTTCTTGGATTTTCACTGGCCCAGTAGCGGCAGTTTTGTTTGTTTACATGCCCGTTTAAGTGAAAGTTTGATTCGTCGCTAACAGAATGTTCTCAAATGTTGGGAAGCGTTAATGCATTTCATTTTCAAAATCCAGTCGACGAGGATAGTCGGTAAACTGCAATTCTTGAAGAGCTAAATTTTTTAGGCTGTAAGGCCTAAATCTTGGTTCAAAATTTTGTGCAATGACGATTTGTTAATGCCAAGTCCTTGACTGCGTTTGCGAACTGACTGAGATGGATTTTAACGCACTGAAACTCTTACTTCCTCGATCCTTTCTCGAGTTCGAACAGAGCGCGGACGACCTGTATTGTGAATTTTTACCCTTGAGCTGGGATTCTCAAACATTCGAATCCATTTTCTGATAGTATCGTCCTTTGATGCATTCCATACATTGAATTCTGCACGCTACAAATGTAGAGCAGCCACGATGGAATCATCATTGTGATACTAGGCGTGTATGCAAAAAGCACTATGGTTTCGCAGGTACGCTTCCATGCTTACTAATCTCCAAAGAATAGCGTAGCAGCCTGTTCTTGCGTGTTTCGTTCCGACTGCGCCGTTACACGGAGAGCATTGAAACAACCCTTTGTGGACACGTGATATAACAAACATAACTTATTATTTATTTCGGATTGAAAATTAAGATAATATCAAAAACATTTTAATTAATATTGAAAATTTAGTTGTGCAAAAACAAAAAAACTTTGTCCTATCAGGAATCAGTCTGCTACGTTTTGTTTCACAAATATTACCAGCTTCGGAAAATACTTGTTCGCTAGGGACATTTTCACAGCTGGCACAGACAGGAATAAGGCAGCTTGTTTAAAACGATTTGGAAGTCGTAATCTATTGTTGTTTCCCCACTGAACAGGATATTGATTTCTAGAAATCATTGGTTGTCATTGATATATTTTAATTTCATTCTCCACTAATTCAAGCTTCTCTTCGAACTTACTGATGTGCTGTCACCAGCAAAGTGTTCCTGTTATCATGTCTCGATTACACCGGTACCTCCCTCTTGAGCAATAATTTTTCATTTAAATATTTCATAAGTTTGCCCATTTTGATCGTCTTCATTATCAAAAAAGGTGGATCCGACAGCGTGGCCAGCGTATAACTGTCATCAGTAAAAATATGGCTGAATCACCCCTCAAAGTGTCTAGATCAGAAAATATGACACTTTAAATGGTTGCTTAGATATGAGTCTAATGATTAACTAGAGCAATTGCCTTTGATATGCAAGACTCCATATTACTTGAGAGTTTACTTATTTCTTCAAAGGGTTGAAAACGTTAATGAGATTTTGAACCAGGTCCTATTGGTGGAATGTTAGGTCTGCCAAATCTGGGTTATCTAAGATATCAGTACTGATAACCCTTTTTTGTTCTARTAATCGTTCCAGCATGTAGTATAGTTCCATCTAGTTTGTATATCTTGGATAAGATTTTTTGTTCGAACATCCAGTTGTTCTTGTAGCCTTTTATGTTTGTCATAAGCAGTTTTAGAGTGATTAAAGTGTGCCACAATCTGCCTTGTTTTGACTAAGGAACTGGAAAGGGGAATATACTCATCCGCCATTTTGGCTCCAAACACTGGAGGGACGCGCTTTTTTAAATTTTATTGACATTGCCCAAAATTTGCTTCTATAAACACCTTCCAATAAAAGTGCTGCAATAGCTTAAAAAATTATTTGCCCTTGCTCTATAATATATTTTTCACGTACGTAAAAGAGACATCCGTGCTGTGTTAATTATTTCAACGGGTTTATAAACATAAAATCACATTGTACACAAAATAACTGCATAGATAATTCTGAGCCATTAATTACAGAAGCTCACTCCTTATTTTCCGGAAGAATATCTTTGACAATATGGACTTGCAGCGGTGAAATTTTAGTTTTAGAACTCTCTTCATTAATGAAGTCTGGAGCTATTGCGTAGTTATGTTGCACAGTTATTATAGAATTGTTTCTTGATTTTATTAGTCTGGAACCACAGCACTTTATTAAAAAAAGTTATGAACTAGTTTAGATAACATTAACAGCTATTATATTCGCATCATACTAGGGTCATCTTAAATGGTACTTTGTTGAAAATTCTACAATAAGAATGGAAGGCATTTTCTATGACAATGAGGTGTTTTAAGTTGCCGCATCAAAAATAATATATTCACTCAAATAAATCCAAAATTACCATGGCGGTGTTTATTTTTTTAATGTTTCATAGCACCAAAATGTACAGTGTGCTACCGTGAAACCAACTAACTAACCCAAAAAGAACCCTGTCCTGGATATTGTGACCAACTTTGTTCAATACACAACTCATAATATAATTAACCCTCAACTGCATAGGTTCGGAAATGTACTTATTCTGCATAGGTTGGGTCCGATGGACCCATATTTTAAAATATTAATGTTTTTATTGATAAGGGCATTTTAATGAATGATTGCTATTTTATTATTCAAATCTGATTGAAATAAAACATATTGAGATATATTTTAAAACAATTTATTAGAAACTTTTTAAAAATAAACATGAAAATTGTTATTCGCTTTTACACCGTACACAGATAATCGTTTTTTCGCTATGTTCGCCACAAACGTTATTGCCACATTGACCACAGACTGTTTTCGATTTTCTATGAATTTTAGAAGGGCAAATGTAGCACCTGCCCTTGTGACCCTCTTCAGCATTTCTTCTATTTTGGTCAGATCTTGAGGCAACTGGAACGCCACATGATTCAATCGTATTCTTTATTTCGTTGCTTAGATGTATATTTTCAGATCTTCTTTCCATATTTGTTTGTGTTAGTTGGTAAGACAATTCTCGTAGAAAAATTCTACGTCGTGCTTTGTTATTTTTCTGCCAATCCGGATGCAGAGCCAACCATATAACCAGTGCATTATAAGCTCCAATGTCTAACGTATTAAAAAATACCACCATCGGCCATCTTTTAGTTTTTCTTTTTGATGAATATGTTCTTACTAACTTATCTAAGTTATCAACACCTCCTTTAGTGGCGTTATAATCTAAAATAATCTCTGGTTTTTTATGTTCTTCCTGAGATATAACGCCATCTTGGTGCATCGTTGACAACAAAATAACTGCCCTGTTTTTTTTGGGCACATACGAGCAAAGTGTATTGTCATTATCAAATCCAAAAATTGTAGATAATACTTCTCTTTGTCTTGATGGTAACATTTCTTGAGGCACGAATGTTTTATTATGTCTCACAGTGCCAATAATAGTAGTATTTTGTTGTAACAGATTTTTCGCTAATTCGTAATCGGTAAATAAATTGTCGAATGTTATATTTCTGCCACAATTGTATAAATGTTTACACAGGTCATTGACGACTCTTGGTCCTTGTTTTTTCTCGGTGATGTCATTTTGTTTTCCGCAATAAAGCTGCAAGTTTATACAATAACTGTTGACTGCATCCGCTGCTACCCAGAACTTTAAACCATATTTTCCAGGTTTAGATGGTATGTATGTCTTGACATTTTTTCCCCGACCTCGCCATAAATACAACTGCTCGTCTACTGTAATTTGCAGATTCGGTATATAGCTTTTCTTGCAATTTTCTGTGAATAAATTCAAGTAATCTGAAATTAGAGCGAGCTTATCGACTGATTTTCTTCTCGTGTCGTTTCGTCATCAAATCTCATGCATCTAAGGATTTCTTCAAATCTGTTCACTGACATTGTTGCTCTAAAACGAGGAAGACCGACGTCTTTGTCCCATAATTCTCTCGTGTCTTGTCCTCTTGAATGAAAAACTCCTGCTAGAAGGCACAAACCGATTACAGCGTCCAATTCTATTTCATCAAATTGTTTCCATTTTTCTTTGTACAGATTTAGTCCTTTTTCGTTGGTATGTAATATTATCATTTGTTTCATAGCTGGCGATATAAATAATTCGAAAGCTTCTTTCAGTGTTGCAGGATTGATTCCAGCAGTTGGCCTTCCAGGATTATTGAGCCTACTAATATTGTGGCTAAGAGTTTTTCTTTTGGGTCTAGATAGAAACTTTTTCCACTGAATTTTTCCATCTTTTGAGTACATAATCTTCTGTAAATTGGCAAGTGGTATGTTATCTTCTGGATCTTCATCAGATTCAATATCCATTTCTATGTTGTTAGTCCTACATGTATCTTCCTCATCCTTCTCTGTAATTGCTTCCACCAGCATATTTTCAACATCTAAAAATTTCAATAAAAGAATCTGGTTACAAATTTTTTGATGATAATAATTACTTTCTCCTTCGCTATCATCTTCTATGTCACTGTCACTGTTTCCTGATGCATCATAATTATTGTCAGTTTCATTGGTACATTCTTCAAGTAACTGYAGAAATTCACCGCGTGAAAATCCAGGTGCTAATTTGATAAAATCCATTTTGACACACGACACAACATACGACTACGACAGTAGTGACAGTAGTGAACTACTGATTTCAATCGGTTACCGGTTCCGCAATATAATTCCAGGAAAATTAAAGCAAGCTCTGAACAGTCTAGAATCTTAGCGAAGAAGTACAGTCAATACAAAAAAAAATAAATGAAGCGAATTTTATACTTAATCTGCATGGGTTGGGTCCAGCGGACCAAATTGAAGATTTTCGAGTCAATAAATAATTAAAGATGCGTTCTAAAGATTTTCGCACTATATATGATACATCGGCAAACATTTAGGAATACATATAAATTTATTTGGATTTTTTAAGTCATAAATAAAAATTGTATTGCAAGTTATAGGTGACGTTGGGTCCGTTAGACCCACACCTATGCAGATGAGGGTTAAGGCAATAATGTAACATATAAGTATGCATCAAATGATATAATTTTCATACCTTTTTCATTGCAGATGTTTTAATCAGTTTATGGATTCTTTTTGGCTATTTGCGGTAGATGCATCTTGATTTCCTTTAGCATGTTATGCATGCATGTTGAGAACGCGATTTATCTCGAGGAAACCGAAAATAAATGAAGACCTTATTCATGTCTATTTGTGCAATTGTCAGCAGAACAACCAGTCATTTCACTCATCCGCAAATTATATTTTCAATTTTTACTTGCTTAAAATCGAAAACCAAAACAGCTTCTAGTACCTAACCATGCTGCAAAGCAACACATGATTGGAGCCAATATGGCGGACGAGTTTTCCTCCCTCTCCAGTGCTCTACTTTGCCAATAACATCTATTACTCCTCTTTGGCAATCAATTGAATCTGTTATTGTTGTTGTTTTATTGTGTGAACAAAACAACTCTGATATTTTATGGGGCCATATTTCAATCTGTTGCCGAAATACGGTCCACTGAATACAAAAAAATAATTACAGTCGAACTTCTATAACTCGAACCTTGACCCGCCTATAAAAAAAGTTCGAGTTATAGAGAATTCGAGTTACGGAAAAAATATATGTAACATGTACATATCTACTTCTGTATGTAAATTAAGAGCTTTATTCATACATATTTACATTAGTTTTTGAAAAATAATTGGTTATGACAGTCTGTCGTTTTTCTTTGCACCTGGTTTCGAAAAATGCTTCAATGTTATTCAGACTTCCATAAAGTTCATCAGGAGTGTCGTCCTCTGTGCGAAGGAAATTTCGCAAGGTCTCAATAGCAGCAGAAACTTGCCGAATGGGTGGTTTTTCTATTTGACCATGAGCGCTTTCTTCGTCTTCATCGCTGCTTTCAATAGTCTCATTTTCTGATGGATTAACATATTTTTCCAAAATAAGTTCATCCGTAGGGAAGTATGATGTTATGTCACTGTCAACTCGAACAAAGTCATCAAAAGTTGGGACGTCTTCTGTAACATTATTTAACTGCAACCATTTCTCATATTGGTCTTCGAGCCCTGTGGTATCATAGTCTCTCCTGTTTCGAGCACTGACTTCATTTTCTCGAATGGTGACCAGGGGAATGTCATCTTCTTCTTCCCAAAGAGAATGTTGGCCAAATCCAGCTTTCTTGAAGCAATTGGAAATTGTTTCTGGTTTGACATCAATCTCCCAAGCTTTTGTTATCTGCTCAACGCAATCTAGTAAAGTTAATTTTGGGTGTGTTTGATGTTCTTCTATCTGATTGATTGTTTTAGACAAAATTCTACGCCGATAATTGCATTTAATATTTTCTATTACGCCTTGATCCAGCGGTTGTAATTTTGATGTCATGTTTGGGGGAAAGAATTTAAGTTCGATTGATTTCAGTTTACTGCCCACACCAGGGGGATGTGCAGGACAGTTGTCAATTAACATTAAAACTTTTCTTCCTGAAGCTGTAAACATTTTATCCAACGTAATAAGCCAATTTTCAAAAATTATTGAAGTCATCCATGCTTTAGAATTGGACAGGTACTGAACAGGTAGCCATTTAATTCCACGAAAGCAACGCGGTTTCTCACTTTTACCTATTAATACAATTTTCAGCTTTTCCGAACCATCCATGTTTGCGGCGAATAAACAAGTTACCCTTTCCTTACTGTGTTTTCCCCCATGGCATTTCTCTTTCTTAAACGTCAATGTTTTGTCAGGAAGGCACCGGAAAAATAGACCAGTTTCATCAGCTTTAAATACATTGTGTTTTTCATATTTTTCTAGTAGCTTTGGCAAAACGTTGATTTTCCAATCATTACAATCCTCTTCATTCACGTCCGCACTCTCTCCACATGCTTTCTTCTGACAAATGCCATATCTAAATTTGCAAAAGAAACAAACGTACTTTACATCTTTGTTTATTAAAGGATCGTTTAGTGTTCTTACCTTCGTTTCCACTTATCAAGCCACCCAGTGCTAGCTTTGAAGTTGTTTTCACCCAGGACCGTTGCAAATTCAGTTGCCTTTTGTTTTATAATTCTACCAGATACTGGAAGGTTTTGTGCTCTGGCCGTTCTAAACCACTCAATAATAGAGCTGTCCACATTTTCATAGATTGGTTTTTTTAGACGTTTACTGCTCATACATTCCCTCGATTCCGTTGCTTGAATAATCGTCCGTTTGTTTTTCAAGATCGTAGATAACGTGTTCTGTGGAATTCCGTATTTTATAGCCACATCTTTCTTTTTCACACCACTTTCAACTTCTTGAATAGCTTTGAATTTTTCACTGATTGGTAAAGTTTTTAGTACCCGCTTTGGAGGCATTCTAATCTAACGATTCTGACGCGTATTGAATCGAAGAAATGCTAAAGAAAGACTGAACCGAATGAAACGGAGCATACCTCCACTACAACCCCCTCCCGCCCGCCCGCAAAAGCACAGCGAGAGCAAGCTTTATAAAAGGGTTGCAACTTGCATTTCTCGGCATTTCGCAACTTTTGCGCACGCATCTTATCGACTTAGAGAGACACAACGCAGTTAATGCCAACAATAGCATTCGAGATAGAGGGAACTTCGAGTTACAGAAGTTCGAGTAAGGGAAACAAATTGATATAGGATTAGGTCTTTGAAAGGCTAGTGACACAAAATTTTGTTCGACTTACAGAAATTTCGAGTTATAGAAGTTCGAGTTAGAGAAGTTCGACTGTAGTTAAGAAATTAATTTATGGCGTACATTCTGGACACACAAAGACCTCTGAATCTTCAGGCGCGAGTCCTACGTACATTTCATGAAACCAAGTGCTGCAAACCGAACAAACTCYCATTTTTAGACTTTTCAGTTGATGACACTGCAGAAATTATTTTTGTGGACAATTTTTTTTACCACCTGAGCTTTGCAATTTATGGCTTTTCTGGGAGTTTGTTGTTTTGTTGTCATGTCCAATGTTTTTAAAAGTCCTGAAAATTCCACCAATTCTTGCCTACCGGGTTTTACAGTGACAACGTCGGTGGGTCCAGTATGTTTCTGGCATTTGGGGAATTTCTTTGTTTTTGGACAGGCAATCTGACTAATGTCTGGTTTCGATATGAAGGTAAATCATCAGCCCACTTGGAACAGCTTGGTTTAGGAGAAGTTGGCTTAGAAAGTTTCTTCAGTTCGGCTAAAGGAACGTTACTCTCGGTTTTCGAAGCTTTTTGAGTTTGAAGTGGGCTTTGTAGTTAGGAAAGTTCAGAAGGTGCGAATGCAGTTTCCGGAATTACACTGGGATTCAAAGGGTATATACCCGTGGCTTTGAATCCGCTCTGTATGTTGGAAATGGACTTACATTGTTGCCACTATTTATTGAAGACTATTCCAAATCGTCCTTTTTTCAATGTTCTGGAGGGTGAAGGATGTCTTTCCCAATACTTCGTCAATTCGAGATCCCAGTAGTGCTCGAAGGATCGGATCACAGCTTTATCAAGGGGTTGTATTTCGTGTGTTGTATTCGACGGTAGGCAGTACAGCGTGATATCATATTTTTCAGGTTCTTCGGCCATGGATATATCCAAATGACATTTTGCACCATCGAAAATTAACAACACTTTTCCAGAAGGCTTGAATTTAGAGAAATGTTCGATCCATTTAACAAAAATTTCCCATGTCATGCTACCTTTGGCAGCCACCTTGACTATCGATCCTGCAGGAAGATTATCACTACAGGTATCTTTCTTCCTCACGCCTTTGAAAATTATCATTGGCGGTACTTGTCCCAGAGTGCTGACGCATGCTACAACAGTTACATTTTCAGCGTGTTCGTTGCATATTAAATGTACACGACGCTGGCCTTTCATTGTAAGAATGGGTTGAGCTTTATGCAATGTTAATCTACAACCCTTTTCATCCAGGTTATAGATGAATTGTGGAGATTCTCGAATACCTAAATCATCAATAACTTGCTCAAGTTTCCGAAAATGATCTTGAACTACGGCTGGATTCATTTTTTGAGCCCTGCTGCTGAGGCTTCCTTTTCGTAACATTTTGGTGACGCTTCATAAATCCTTTGTACCAGGAATACCCGGCCATTTCTTCTGCAGAATTAAATAAGTGCTTAACATTATTTTCCACGCAAAAACGGTATATACTTCTTCGAATCGTTTTAGGTGTTAAACGAATGCCCAGCTGCGCCATTATTAAATTTTTTTTTCCAAGTTGTTTTTCTTGATGTTTCGACAATTTCGGTTTTCTGCCTAATTTCCTTTCACTGCTTCCACTTTTTAAATGGTTCCTCAGTATCATTCTGGGAATTCCGCAATGTTTCTCTACATATCGTTGACTTGCCTTCTTTTAAAAGGCGCAACGCTTCCATCATCATTTCATCGTTCCAGTTTGCACGTATTCCTCGACAGGCTTTCCTCATTTCTGTAAACATGTTATATTTACTTACCTACTAATGCATCAACTAATTGCTTGCCATTCACAAGATGGTCTGAAATATGGCCCTACTTGGGTTAAAATATGGCCCTATCGCAGGCCATATTTCAGACCATACTTCTGTTTATATTGAGGTTATGTTTTTCCGTTAACAGTCATTGAACTAAATTAAATATACCACGTAGTAACTTATGCATGCATGTAATACGAATGTACATTAACCTACCTCCAAAATTATTAGAAATATTTTTCCACACAAATTTACAATAGCCACACTGCGAAAAACTAATATCATCCACAGATCACGTGTTATTGAAAATCTGCAGCAGATCTCTATAGTCACAGTTGTGTTTATAGCAGATCTACCAAATTTCATACTTTGAATACCAGATGGCGGCTTTTTGTATTTGATAATTTAGATGGGCCATATTTCAACCCGGGCCATATTCCACCACTTACTTAAATCTGTTATCTGACGATATTCTAAAGGGTGGTGTTTTGACCGATGGTATTTCATATTGGACGTGTTAACCGTTTTTCCTTTGCTTCCAAATGAAACAGATTTCTGGCAGATTTTGCACATGACACTCAATTTTCCCATTGTTATTCGATTTTTTTTTCAAATACTTCCTCAAAGGGCTTGTTTTCGGCATCAGACGGCACTACACAAATACAATTTTCGAGTTCATACTTGCAGGAACAAGTAGTAGCGATGGCGTATCTCGTGCAATCAACAATATCAAGAGTTTTCAAATGAGACAGTACGAACTACGATAGAGAGAAAAGAACGGTCTATAGACCGATATATCAGTGTTGAAATATCGGTATCGGCCAAAATTTCTATATCCGTCGATCCCTAGATACAATACAGCATCCATAACACGCAGAATCTGTCTCATCCATTTTTCTTTCTCTGTATGAATTACTCGCTCACTATTTTGATCAACACCATGATTTCATTTGTTGTACCCGAGTTTTCTACTTAATCATACACTCTTGGCGCATTTGAGATGCCTCCGGTTCAGTTAATCTCTCTGAAGCGTTTGTACAATTAATAAACCCTGTAGAACACAACGCTAATGTGGCGGCTTACGGTTTCTAGTAAATCTTGTAGCATGCACTAAAAATTGCTTACAAGATACGTCCCATAAGTTTTGGCACAAAATTCGGACTGAAAATTTTTCATCTCCTGATAATGTTAACCAAACTTTTATTTTACGCTATTATTCACACTACTTTCATCTATCTTATAAGCTAATTAGACTAAGGCAAAAGGCCCGTGGTCCTCAACCACGCGCACACGTCGCTGAGTGTCATCCATAAGGTTCTGGACAACTCCAATGTCCATGGTGCGCAGCTTCTGTAGGAGTCTATGTCTAAGCTGATCCTCGTTTTCGGCTTCCCATCCTCCATCATACACTTTTCGTGAAAGAATTGCCCAGAAATCCTTAATATGTCGTGGAAGGTTTGGTGGATTATCATTTTTGGGACAAACAATGTTTTGCTCATGGAGCCATTGCTGTATTGGTCGGGCTTAATGACAGGATGCTAAGTCTGGCCAGAAAATTACATCATCATGAGCATGATGTTCCCTCAGTTTCGATAAGTAATAGCGAATATATCCTTGAACATCCAGCGAACCCGACCAATGTGAGCGCCAGAAATTCCTGCGGTAGAAATGGCACACCAGACCAGAATTTTGTCAGCAAACTTTGACTTCGCTTTGTATATTACATCATTTGGAACCTCTGCTAGGTTGTCGGTATAGAAACCACCCTTGACTTCTGAATTGCTCAGAGTGAAATATTTCTCGTCTATCACAATGACTGTTGTCCCCAAAATGGTATCGTCGCAAATTATGACATCTTGGTATTCTAGCCAGTTGGTTTGCCATATATTTTGGACATTTCTGTATTTTATGGTATTTACGGCCATTTCTAGCCAAAACCCTGCTGACAGTGCTCTTGGATACATGATATCATCTTCGCCTCCATTTTCTAACACATGTTCTGACGGCGTTCTTCGCTCTTGYTACCAGTTGCTGCTCTCGGCGTGGAGTAAKAACTTTTGGCCGACCGCTTATTGGCAACGCGATACCTTGCTCACATTCAGCGATTGTACGATAAATCGTTCTACGGGATATACCTTGATGTTGGTACAGGTGAACAATTTCCACTTTGGGAATTTGTCCAACTAAGTTATAGATACTTTTGCGGAGCTCTAATTTGTATGACATATCGACGCTTTCAATATGCAAACTGACACTGTCAGTTTGTTGACAAATCACTAAGGAACTTTTGTTTCCAAAGCACTTTCGATTACGTKTCGTGTGTCAGCATCAAAAATTTGTGCTAAACATACTCAATTCACTTCGTCATGAGTGATTAAAACAACCTCCTCATCTTGCTCTTCTTCTTCATACCGCGAGTCTTCTTCGCTAGAATTGTACATTTCGCGTTCAATCTTCTTCGCCGCCTTCCCTGTCTGGGAATCAGTATATGATGCATTTTCTGATGGGAGTGCGGAGTCCACTGATTCTATTCGTTCAGCAGCTTTCCCCTACTCCCCTTCTTCCTAAGCTCCTTTCTTTTTCCGTTTTGCTCTCTTCCGACTTGGTCCTAGTTCCTTCTTTGCCATTACGCTCACTCCTGGTTGCCGAACTCTTCTTCGTTTTGAACTGTTCGTACAATCTCAAAACTTTACGTTCATTTAACACTCCTTCTTCGTCTTCGGCATGTGACTCTTTCTCAATTCTAGAGAATGGCATGACATTGCCGTTAACGCGGTACCTTTTCAGATTAAACAGTTTTCCGTTGATCGTTCGAACTACATTATCGTAATCAAAAGCGTGGATAGTATTAAACCTAGCCACCCCACGCTTAAGCGAATTCACTTCCAGCCGGTCCCTGCAGTCCAATATAATGCAATGCTATCGAGTTTGGCGTCTTCAGAACGAGCGCACGCTCAAGTTCTCTGACACACCCTTGTCGCAAACTTTGTATCCGTTCGATTTTACTGTCATAGATAGTGAAAATCCAGTTGCCTTGGAAGGTCCTTTCGAATTCGTTTACTATCACCAAACTATAAACACGTTTCTCCATTTCCTTTGGTGTTTTTTTTTTATGTGGGACATACGTTATATGCCAATATACTCATATTTTAAGCCTTTCGTAATTAGCCAATGTTCTGTACCACATAGAAGATGCTAATCCGAGTGAGCCGATTCGGATTCTTCGTATTCTGGCTTTATTCTTTCAAGTTGCTCTTCGCAGATCAATGAATATGATGAAGTTTGTTCGCTCAAATTAGTACTCGTAGTCTATTTGGCGAGTGTAGGTGAAAAACCTTGATCAACTTGGTCGGGCGAAGTGCAAGAGATATCCTCTTAACTGAATATTATCTTCGGAAGTTGCGGCAGATACTGACGGAACACCTCCTCCGCTAAGGCATGTTTTCATCTTGTCTTATATATACAGTAAAGCTTAACAAATCCTGATCAATTTTAACCTAGGCGATCCGAATTAGTGAAAAATCCGGATTGGGACAGTTTTTTTTAAATGGACAAAAATACACAGAACTCATATTATAGCATTTATATTACTAGTGCAAGCCAAAATACATAAACGACATGTAACAGGAAATTATATCAAACTTATTTTAAAAAGATCAGTAAGTTCTGTTTGTTTAATGCTGCTATGCTTGGCCTCCATTGCACACTGTCGCAGTGTCGACAGAGCATTTAATTTAGTTCCGTTTTCTTCAGCCCACCGTAAGCACGTATTTAAACAGCGAATTGCCTCATGTTCAACTTTTGGTTCAATCCTGACTACTTCTCCTGCGTCACTCTCGTCACTATGCTGCGGCAAATGTTCTTCGCCAACCAGTATCCATTCCCTGATTTCTGAATCTGTCACTTGGTTACTTTCAGTGTTAAGTTTCTGCAGCACGTTGCTAACTTCGGAAATTTCTCTCTGGTAGCGGAACATTAATTTATCTTTCTTCTGAGCTGGCACAATGGAATGAGATAATCGGCATCTTAATCGTCTGAATCTGAGTGCGCGCTGGTTGTCCCTATCCGCGGTAGCACCTGGCGTAGCGCTGCTGGTGCCGGTGCATTTGTGCCTCGCTGCACTTGAGGCCGTATTGTTCGAGTCGTTCAAACACTAGCCGGAGGTGGTAGAGGTGTTCCTGGGCGTTCGCGCTGTATACTATGATGTCGTCCAGGTAGACAAGCACGAAGTGTCGCAAGTACTCCGACAGCACCTCCTGGGCCATCAGGCGCTGGAATGTCCCAGGTGCGTTTTTGCACCCGAAGGGCATGACTCGAAACCTATATGCTGATCTGTCGGGGGTCGTGAAGGCGGTTGTTGGCCTGGATTCGGGGACTATGGGCATCTGCCAGTAGCCGGACTTCGAGTCGATGGTGGAGAAGACGGTGGCGCTCCCTAGGTCTCGCAGCATCTCACTAATGGTGTGCCAGGGCGTACGCCAATTCGTCATCGAATAACCCCCTAGAAATTTTATTGGGTTTTACGACAGGCCAACTGGTCACTGGCCATAACCGAACGATCGGTGAATTCGTCGCCATAGACGAGCCATGTCTCAGTATCGTTAATCCTTTACCTGTCCAGGTCATAACGATCGGCGAACCACATCAAAATTATTAAATACACAGAAAAAATAGAATCCTTACGAGTTTAGTATATTTTGTGTTTATTTCTATGTAGGACATCAAAAATAATTGGTACATTATTTCCTAGGGAATTTTCATTATTATTTTAGCCCTTGTAAAAGGCAGTTGTCAAGGAAACCACTAACTTTTGCTACAACTTAAGCGCTGCATATGAATATAGATACCATTATTTAATAAAAGAAATGTGTGGATGTAATTAACAGTGTTTCTTTACCACCTGAAAACAACAAATTTGAAAAATATTTTCGTTTGATTAAAATAAAATAATAGTTTAATTGAATAATATAGTGTTATTTCCTCCTTATGCATCACTATAACAGTATCCGTCGTTTGAACACAAAATATATATATTTTTCAATGGCTTGAAAAATTATCGATTATGCAGCTTGATAACGAACTTACTGTACACTAAAATATAGGTACTATTTAGTTATTTAGTGCATCCAGAAAGTTTATTACCGATTGCATAATTGTTAATTTGTCAAAAAAGTACGACCTTTTAGAAAACGCCGAGAATTGCTCTCTTTCGTCCATTTTAATACCGGTAGCATAATGAAGTCTCTGTTTCGCAGTTTCATCGTGTTGTCCCTTTACAAAACGCAGTTTTTTTTTACCAGATACCTATTGCGGTTTACCAACATCTAGGGCTGTGGTTACCCTAACCACTTCTTGTTTCAGAGTTTCTGAAAATCCGTTTTCCTGCGGAGTTGTGAACGGCTTAGCCCGTCGCAGTGTCTCAAGGTCTCTTTCTTGCAAATGAAAGAACCTGCATTGCAAGAACGGGGACAGCTTTCTTGCGTGCACATTTTAAGGTCGTGCTCGTACAAGCAGTTCTGCCGTACGCAAACGGAAAGCTGTCAATCAGTGCATATTCCCTTTCTGCGTTGGTTTAGGGCGGACGCTATCATATGTTCGCACTGTTAATTAGTTGGTGGAAAAGAATGTACAGCAAGAAACAAGAAAAAATGCAATTTGCTAGAACAAAATATGTTATTTGAAACAACAGTACCCTTCAGTCAAACATTACTCATTAACGGAGCAAGTTTTTTTGCTTGTTTCAAGTAAGGATAAATCAAGAGCAAATATATCCTAATACATTTAAATGTCTTGTTGTTTACATGACCTAACGTTTATTATACCAACTAACAAAAACGAAATACCTATAAGTAATACAAAAAAGCCTTACACAATGCTGACAACAAAATTGCATACTATGGAAATATAGGAGCAACTAATTCACTTATCGGTGTTTCAGATTGACATACCGAACATATTAATTTGTTTTCTTTTAGAGGCATGTTCGTCCGGCAAATACCACATATGACGTGGCAACAACCCATCATCAACAGCCACGATCTCTCCAAATACCATTTTGGAGGTACGACTTATACCTCCAAACACCCATACACCTTTCCACATGGTACGCCGGCCTACATTGTATTTGCTTTTGAAAAGATGCGTTTCATCAACTTCCACAACGTCGTCGTCCCAGCCCACTCCAGGAATTTCATGCAGTGCAACCTTTTCAGCTACATCCCTGAAATAAGAATACCAAGCCACCGCCGTTTCAGCACCTACTTTTGTCAATTCCATAGCATTTGCACTGGTGCGTCCCCTAAACCATAGAATTGCTAGCTTCAAAAAAACATGTGCCCCTATCTCCCCGTGCAACCTCACGCGTTCCAAAAATGTACCGCTCGTAGGACTAAATGCATGTCTGTTACGACAACGAAATCTGAAGCCCAGTTTCCTGCTTCCATCTGTCTCCGCACGCAACGGCAGCCCGCAACTTGGACAATCCATGACAGCCTGTCTGCTAGGAATTACACCTACATATTCAAAGAGCCGTAATGCCTTTTGGTCAGCCAAATCCCTACCTGCAGCATTCCTGCAAGTACCTAAATAAGGTCCTACGTCAAATTCGTGGACGTCGCCCGCCAAAAACTCCTCTGGGTCTTCTGTCATCATTTTACTCACTCAACAGTTAACACAAAACAGTCTTCGCAAGAAGGGAAAGACGGATTCCAATGCTTTTGCTTATATACAAAATTATCCATCAGTGTTGCCTCTTTGTTATGGATATGTTAGATGTAATTAAGGAAAATGATGTGGGGAATACAGATACACAGAAAACTGACTGGACAACTAAATAATTTGTATTTAAATATATACTGAAATAATACCTATATGGCAAGCATATTATAATTTGAAGGGAAGTCGTATATTAAACAAATGCCTGCATTATGTGTAAAGTAATTTAACAATAATAAAATGCCATGACAACATCGCCAAGAACTCACGGTACCATCGCCATCTAGTGGCAAACTTGCGTTCTGACATCCGCGGAATGTTATTGACGCGCGAAACATTTGAAAAACTGAAAGTCGTGGAGCTTGTTCTTAAGAATGTTCAAGAACCTGGAAATTCCTCACATAACTAAGGACGCTTGCAAATTGGATGTCCCGTATCCTGATTCCAGTGTGTTTTATATATACCTACCAAAACCAAACAAAAAGCTAGTAATTAAGAATTTTTTTTAGTGGAGGGGCGCCACCTATCGGCGACCATCAACAAACTGAACTCGTTCGCTCAAACAGGGTGCTTTCCAGTTGGATGTTAAGTATAATATCCTCTGATTTTTTAAATATACTACTATATATTATATTATATATTACTGATTTTTGATTAAAATTAATTAATGCAAAAGTTCGCTTGCATTTCCACCTTGGACGTGATCTAGAAAAACTACATTTAACAAATGCAATTCTTTATAGAGATTTTATCTCTCTACGTTGGCAAACCTGCGTTCTGACATGTGCGTAATGGGGTTTGTCGCGCGGAACATTTGAAACAATTGGAAACTAACGATTATTATTGAACTATTCGATTTGTGTATTTAAATATATTTAAATATGCTTGATGATGGCTTTTGTAAACGGTAGTTAGGCAGTTCCACCGGTCAAAACAATATGGCGTCGGCCAGCTGTCCTTGAGGTAAAAAACCTATTGTTCACATTTGATCACATGGAATTCTTTGGTACATAATGTACATGGTTTAATTCAGATAATCGGCGGCGCCCTTGAAAAATTTAAGGGTTTTCTACAGCTCGCTAACCTAAGTTTAAAATACAAACAGACTTATGCCCGTATTTATAGTCCGAAAGCCCGCCTCAGCTTGAGGCGATCTTAGGTAAGGCGGCCTCAGATCTCAAGCAAGCGTCTGTTTTATAGTCCGGTCTTCGGGTAATCTCGTAAAAGGACGCGTTTTGCCCCAATTGAACAAGGAATTTCTAGGGGATGCAGTTGTTGTTTAGATTTTGTGCTTGACGCAGCGAATATTTTGACAATAATCGTTCACAACTGTTAATATTCGGTGTCAGTGACCGCCCGTACATAAGTTATTCGTTGTTGTTTATATTTTTTATAATTCGTAATATCTTTTTGACTTTTTGACAGGTTCATCATCGTCATCTGGCTGGGGTGGTAAGTCTTGAAGATTGCCATTGCGGGCTCGACTGATGTTGTGTAATACGGCCGTAGCACAAATAATAGCTTGAGTGGTGCCTAATTTTGTACGTAGTATCTTACTTAAGCAAGGAAATCTGCGTTTCCAAAGTCCAAATACTCTTTCTACTAGGTTACGGGTAGCTCTATGGCGATTATTATAATTTTCTTCCCTTTGATTGGTAGGATTAATTATAGGAGTTAATAAATAGGGCCGGTAAGCATAACCATTATCTCTCAATAATAAACCAATTATTTGTCGTTCTTCGAAGCGCACTCTAACACTACTGCGGTCAAAGATCATGGCTTGATCCAACATGTCGCACTACTATATCTAAAATTTCCATTCGAGGCCCTACTACTACCTATTTAATGAAATAGTGTGTATGTTTCAATAGTTAATAGCAACAGATGCACAAATATAATATACCTGAATGTTTAGCGAGAAATATCCTTTACGATTTCTAAATACTTCTGCATTTTCTCCACCGACATTTAATATTGGGACATGTGTACAATCAATATCTCATTTAGCTGGCGTATTACAGCATTTGCCCCAATAACAGAAATCTACCCAATACGGTAATTTAAGACATCGAGTTTAATATCTTCTGTTGAAGTTAAAATTCCCAAATTCAGGGGAAATGTTCTAGTACATGTGTAGAGTTGATGTGAATTTTTTTACAACTTTTTGTGGACTTTAATTTCCACCCCTTCAGGGAGGGTGACTTTTTTAAGGGTCTTTTTTTTGTTCGTTTCACCTTAATTGAATCCCTGTCGATGGGAAAGTAAACCGTGTGACGTTTAAAGGAGATATCTCGTTTAGCTGGCGTATTATAGCATTTGCCCCAATAACCGAAATCTACCCAATACGGTAATTTAAGACATCGAGTTCAATATCTTCTGTTGAAGTTAAAATTCCCAAACTCGAGGGAAATGTTCTAGTGCATGTGTAGAGTTGATGTGAATTTTTTGACAACTTTTCGTGGACTTTAATTTCCGCCCCTTCAGGGAGGTTGACTTTTTTAAGGGTCTTTTTTTGTTCGTTTCACCTTAATTGAATCCCTGTCGATGGAAAAGTAAACCGTGTGACGTTTAAAGGAGGTATCTCGTTTAGCTGGCGTATTACAGCACTTGCCCCAATAACCGAAATCTACCCAATACGAAGACATCGAGTTTAATATCTTCTGTTGAAGTTAAAATTCCTAAACTCGGGGGAAATGTTCTAGTGCATGTGTAGAGTTGATGTGAATTTTTTGACAACTTTTCATGGACTTTAATTTCCGCCCCTTCAGGGAGGTTGACTTTTTTAAGGGCCTTTTTTTGTTCGTTTCACCTTAATTGAATCCCTGTTGATGGAAAAGTAAACCGTGTGACGTTTAAAGGAGATATCTCGTTTAGCTGGCGTATTACAGCACTTGCCCCAATAACCGAAATCTACCCAATACGAAGACATCGAGTTTAATATCTTCTGTTGAAGTTAAAATTCCTAAACTCGGGGGAAATGTTCTAGTGCATGTGTAGAGTTGATGTGAATTTTTTGAYCTCTTTTCGTGGACTTTAATTTCCGCCCCTTCAGGGAGGTTGACTTTTTTAAGGGTCTTTTTTTGTTCGTTTCACCTTAATTGAATCCCTGTCGATGGAAAAGTAAACCGTGTGACGTTTAAAGGAGATATCTCGTTTAGCTGGCGTATTACAGCACTTGCCCCAATAACCGAAATCTACCCAATACGAAGACATCGAGTTTAATATCTTCTGTTGAAGTTAAAATTCCTAAACTCGGGGGAAATGTTTAGTGCATGTGTAGAGTTGATGTGAATTTTTTGACAACTTTTCGTGGACTTTAATTTCCGCCCCTTCAGGGAGGGTGACTTTTTTGAGGGTCTTTTTTTGTTCGTTTTACCTTAATTGAATCCCTGTCGATGGGAAAGTAAACCGTGTGAAGTTTAAAGGAGATATCTCGCTTAGCTGGCTTATTACAGCACTTGCCCCGATAGACGAAATCTACCCAATACGAGGTTTTCAGACATCGAGTTTAATATCTTCTGTTGAAGTTAAAATTCCCAAACTCGGGGGAAATGTTCTAGTGCATGTGTAGAGTTGATGTGAATTTTTTTACAACTTTTTGTGGACTTTAATTTCCACCCCTTCAGGGAGGGTGACTTTTTTAAGGGTCTCTTTTTGTTCGTTTTACCTTAATTGAATCCCTGTCGATGGGAAAGTAAACCGTTTGAAGTTTAAAGGAGATATCTCGTTTAGCTGGCGTATTACAGCATTTGCCCCAATAACAGAAATCTACCCAATACGGTAATTTAAGACATCGAGTTTAATATCTTCTGTTGAAGTTAAAATTCCCAAATTCGGGGGAAATGTTCTAGTACATGTGTAGAGTTGATGTGAATTTTTTTACAACTTTTTGTGGACTTTAATTTCCACCCCTTCAGGGAGGGTGACTTTTTTAAGGGTCTTTTTTTGTTCGTTTCACCTTAATTGAATCCCTGTCGATGGGAAAGTAAACCGTGTGACGTTTAAAGGAGATATCTCGTTTAGCTGGCGTATTATAGCATTTGCCCCAATAACCGAAATCTACCCAATACGAGGTTTTAAGACATCGAGTTTAACATCTTCTGTTGAAGTTAAAATTCCCAAACTCGGGGGAAATGTTCTAGTGCATGTGTAGGGTTGATGTGAATTTTTTGACAACTTTTCGTGGACTTTAATTTCCGCCTCTTCAGGGAGGGTGACTTTTTTAAGGGTCTTTTTTTGTTCGTTTTACCTTAATTGAATCCCTGTCGATGGGAAAGTAAACTGTGTGAAGTTTAAAGGAGATATCTTGTTGAGCTGGCGTATTACAGCCCTTGCCCTAATAACAGAAATCTAACTTTGTAAACGTCTTTGTTTTGTTCCTTCTACCTTAATTAAATCCATGTCAATGGGAAAGTAAACAGGTGCTGTTCGTTTTACCTTAATTATATCCCTCTCGTTCAGAAAGTATGCCGTGTGCAATTTAAAAGATGTGTTTTGGTTTAGTTGGCGTATTATTATAGTAGTTGTCCCAGAAGCTGAAAACGACTACCCAAAGAATATCGGACAGTAATTATACAGTGACGCTAAATATGCATAGGGACAATAATTGGTGAAACTTTCACCAAGTACGAATAATGAGTTGTGCACTTTGCTTTCATCCTTTCTAAACTTACAAAACTCGGCTAATGGACGTACAGTGGTACAGTGATTGACTTGCGGTAACAAATTGTGCAACTATAGTGTGTTAGGCATAAGAGTAACACCTTGGTGGAATTGCACAACACGTACCGCATATTCAACGCTTGCCCCAAAAGCCGAAATCCTACCGAAAAGTCTTTCCCGGAAGACACGATAATCTTAATGTGTAAATTCAGAAACGGAACATTGTGATGTAACTATGCCAACTTTTAAAGAAACTGTTTACCTGCTTTAGTCAGCGTTTCGTTGCAACGGGTGTACTTGCACACCCCAGGCCCCAGCAGTGTTGCTGCGCATAACGGGCTTCTCCGCTGTTGCGGTTTACCAACATCTAGGGCTGTGATTACCCTAACCACTTCTTGTTTCAGAGTTTCTGGAAATCCGTTTTCCTGTGGAGTTGTGTACGGTTTAGTGCGTCGCAGTGTCTCAGGGTCTCTTTCTTGCAAATGAAAGAACCTGCATTGCAAGGAACGTGGACAGCTTTCTTGCGTGCACATTTTAAGGTCGTGCCCGTACAAGCAGTTCTGCCGTACGCAAACGGAAAGCAGTCAATCAGTGCATATTCCCTTTCTGCGTTGGTTTACGGCGGACGCTATCATATGTTCGCACTGTTAATTAGTTGGTGGAAGAGAATATACAGCAAGAAACAAGAAAAAATGCAATTTGCTGGAACAAAATATGTTATTTGAAACAACAGTACCCTTCAGTCAAAAATTACTCATTAATGGAGCAAGTTTTTTTGTTTGTTTCAAGTAATGATAAATCAAGAGARAATATATCCTAATACATTCAAATGTCTTGTTTACATGACCTAACGTCTATTATACCAACTAACAAAACCCAAATACCTATAAGTAATACAAAAAAGCCTTACACAATGCTCACAACAAAATTGCATACTACGGAAATATAGGAGCAACTAATTCACTTATCGGTGTTTCAGATTGACATACCGAACATATTAATTTGTTTCCTTTCAGAGGCATGTTCGTCCGGCAAATATCACATATGACGTGGCAACAACCCATAAGAAAGGTTTTCCCCGGAAGACACGATAATCTTAATCTGTATATTCAGAAACGGAACATTGTGATGTAACTATGCCAACTTTTAAAGAAACTGTTTACCTGCTTTAGTCAGCGTTTTGTTGCAACGGGTGTACTTGTACACCGCAGGCCCCAGCAGTGTTGCTACGCATAACGGGCTTCTCCGCTGTTGCGGTTTACCAACATCTAGGGCTGCGGTTACCCTAACCACTTCTTGTTTCAGAGTTTCTGGAAATCCGTTTTCCTGTGGAGTTGTGTACGGTTTAGTCCGTCGCAGTGTCTCAGGGTCTCTTTCTTGCAAATGAAAGAACCTGCATTGCAAGGAACGTGGACAGCTTTCTTGCGTGCACATTTTAAGGTCGTGCTCGTACAAGCAGTTCTGCCGTACGCAAACGGAAAGCAGTCAATCAGTTCATATTCCCTTTCTGCGTTGGTTTACGGCGGACGCTATCATATGTTCGCACTGTTAATTAGTTGGTGGAAGAGAATGTACAGCAAGAAACAAGAAAAAATGCAATTTACTGGAACAAAATATGTTATTTGAAACAACAGTACCCTTCATTCAAAAATTGCTTATTAATGGAGCAAGTTTTTTTGCTTATTCAAGTAAGGATAAATCAAGAGAAAATATATCCTAATACATTTAAATTTCTTGTTGTTTACATGACCTAACGTTTATATACATTTATTATACCAACTAACAAAAACGAAATACCTATAAGTAATAAAAAAAAGCCTTACACAATGCTGACAACAAAATTGCATACTACGGAAATATAGGAGCAACTAATTCACTTATCGGTGTTTCAGATTGACATACCGAATATATTAATTTGTTTCCTTTCATAGGCATGTTCGTCCGGCAAATACCACATATGGCGTGGCAACAACCCATCAGAAAAGTCTTTTCCGGAAGACACGATAATCTTAATCGGTAGGGGAAAGTTAGGTATTGGCGCTCACTTAAGAAGACTACTAATTTTCTGACATAAATAATAATTTACGAAAAACCTGGGTTTGTGGCAATAATCTTTATTGGTAGTTTTAACTTAAAAAAATATAAATTCTTAGAAAACTTAATGTAAAGGAACGTAAACTCTCTTTGTATAAAAATATGCAGTGGGCGCCATTTCACCCCTGGTAGGGGTATTAGCGCTCAACAATAACATTTATTTTCAATGAGTATTTTGAAACCGACACTCGTCACAAATGTATCCTGAGGACCCAGACTGACCATCGGTGCATTCTGCATGAGCCCACTCTTCACACATATGGCACTGAATCCACAACTCCTTGTCTTTTCCAAATTCACCGCATACTAGGCAATGTTCGGTACTTGGATCACCAACTGTTACAGGAGTTGACACTCTGTTTTTTGTTTTTTCTTGTTTTTATTCATCTCAACAGTTTTTTCCGGAAACTCTTTCTGTTCAGCCTTAGTCTTCTTCTTCAATCTCTTCTCTTCGTTTTCTTCCAATTTTTTCTTTAACGGCGTGGAGGTCAGAATTTCTGCGTGCTTCTTTTCGCGATTTTTTTTTTACCGATTTTTTGGCAACAGTGTTAGTTGGCAAAGGCAGTAAGTCCTTAAAAGACAAATTTAGGATGGGTCTTGTGCTAGCATCTGCAGACTTATTTACCGACTGTGCCAAAGGAATGTCATCATCAGACGACCAATTTTCTGTTGGAGGTGTTGTGTGGACGGGGAGTTTGTCTAAGTGTACCCTCTCTTCGGGAGATGGTGTTCGATGTACCGGAATTCTCTCTCTAGGAGTGGTATTGTTAGTTGGATTTGCAGTAGGTGCAAGTAAATCTGCAGGCAAGAAATCATCATCATCAAAAACCGATGGATTCAATGGTGATATTCCTGCAGCTTCAAAGCCTTTTATTGCCTTTTCAATAGTTGCAACTCGAACATATGCATTCCGTAGCAATTCAGCAACCTCATAGTGGCTAATCTTTTCGTAATTGTGCGTTTTCATAAAGATGTCGCATTCCCGATCATATGCCTTCTTTAACGGGCCAAAAAAGCTGGTATCAAGGGGTTGCAAGCGGTGCGACGTATGGGGAGGAATTGACAATAGATGCACGCCATTTTTGCGACAATATTCGTAGCTTTGCAAACTGGAGTGGCTTTCGTGATTGTCTAATATAAGAAGAGTTGGATTTTCAGCGTTTGTTCCTGTATGTTTGACAAAGTGTTTTAACCAAACGAGAAAAATATCTTCATTGATCCATCCACTTTGTGAGCACTCCATTATGGAGCCTGGTATTCCTTTTATTCCTAAAGCTGGGGCCATGCGTTTACGAGGATAAATCAACATGGGTGGAATGTATCCACCTGCAGCATTCATGGAACAACAAACAAACCGTCACTGTTTTTCCACGTTCCCAACTGGTTGCTGCACCTACTTGTTTTTGCCCTTTTTGTGCATAAATTCGCAAGGGTTTGTGCACAGTCGTAATTCCGGTTTCGTCTATATTGTATACCTTTTCCGGGGGAAAATGAAATTTTACCATCAGCTGCTCCAGGAGTCCAAAAAAACGTTCAACCTCTGTTTTATTGAAAGCTGTTATCCGATAGATGCTGGTTGGTTCAGGCTTGCGCAAAGATATTTCAGGATGTCTTCTTAAAAAACCATAGAGCCAGTCCTTGCCAGCCAATTTCTTTTCTTTATTGAAATAATTTGGAATTCCACTTTCCGTCACAAATTGGAAGGCAACTCGCCGGAGACCAAATGTTGTTATTCCAAAGAATAATTTAGATAGTTTATTAATGCGCTCAGCTAATTCATTTTCATCTTTTGGTGGGATGATCGTCTTCCTTCCAAACCGTGGTAACTTGCATACACCTGTTTTCAGTCTGTCTCGTAATGAGCTGTAGGGGACATTGTAATAACGACTAGCCTCCCTAACCCCAAGTCTTTTTTTCTCTACAGCCGCCATGGCTTTTTGCATTGAATCTAAACTCCAAGATCCTTTTTGCGCTGTACGTGGTTTTACACGAGGCATTCTGATAACAAGAGAAAAATGTATTTAAAAAAAGCTGTTGGGGTAAAGGCGTCCAGTTTGGGGTATTCGCGCTCACTGTGAGCGTTAATACCCCGTCAGGCAAAGTCGCAAGTTTGATGTTCACAACGGTAGAAGAGGTTACATAGGTTAGAATGTTTATACACAAAAATGACCGCAAAAAAATGTAGTTTTGCGCACAAAATAGAAATAACATCATCTACGTTGTTACAATGTCGTTACTGCGACATACATACGGCAAAAACTTACTTGAAAAATGCGAATCAAACTAAATCTGCCGTAATTCAAGAGCTGAGTGGACCATGCCGCCCTAAACCGCTCAGGTAGTTTAGTAGGCTCACCGCTAGATGTCAGTAACATGATTTTCAAAAATATTTTCCTCGATGCCTCCCAGGAGACCTGAGCGGCATTACACCGTGAGCGCCAATACCCAACTTTCCCCTATATTCAAAAACGGAACATTGTGATGTAACTATGCCAACATTTAAAGAAACTGTTTACCTGCTTTAGTCAGCGTTTTGTTGCAACGGGTGTACTTGTACACCGCAGGCCCCAGCAGAGTTTCAGAGTTTCAGAGTTTCTGAAAATCCGTTTTCCTGTGTAGGTGTGTATGGTTTAGTCCATCGCAGTGTCTCAAGGTCTCTTTCTTGCAAATGAAAGAACCTGCATTGCAAGGAACGGGGACAGCTTTCTTGCGTGCACATTTTAAGGTCGTGCTCGAACAAGCAGTTCTGCCGTACGCTAACTGAAATCAGTCAATCAGTGCATATTCCCTTTCTGTGTTGGTTTACGGTGGACGCTATCATATGTTCGCACTGTTAATTAGTTGCTGGAAGAGAATATACAGCAAGAAACAAGAAAAAATTCAATTCATTTATTATACCAAATAACAAAAACGAAATACCTATAAGTAATACAAAAAAACTTTACACAATGCTGACAACAAAATTGCATACTACGGAAATATAGGAGCAACTAATTTACTTATCGGTGTTTCAGATTGACATACCGAACATATTAATTTGTTTCCTTTCAGAGGCATGTTCGTCCGGCAAATATCACATATGACGTGGCAACAACCCATGAGAAAGGTCTTTCCCAGAAGACACGATAATCTTAATCTGTAAATGCAGAAACGGAACATTGTGATGTAACTATGCCAACTTTTAAAGAAACTGTTTACCTGCTTTAGTCAGCGTTTCGTTTTAACGGGTGTATATGCACTCCGCAGGACCCAGCAGTGTTGCCACGCATAACGGGCTTCTCCGTTGTTGCGGTTTACCAATATCTAGGGCTGTGGTTATCCTAACCTTGTTTCAGAGTTTCTGAAAATCCGTTTTCCTGTGGAGTTTTGTAAGCTTTAGCCCGTCGCAGTGTCTCAAGGTCTCTTTCTTGCAAATTAAAGAACCTGCATTGCAAGAACGGGGACCGCTTTCTTGCATGCACATTTTAAGGTCGTGCTCGTACAAGCAGTTCTGCCGTACGCAAACGGAAAACAGTCAATCAGTGCATATTCCCTTTCTGCGTTGGTTTACGGCGGACGCCATCATATGTTCGCACTGCTAACTAAATGAAATTGGTACGTTAGTTATCATCCAAACAAACAGTCGTTTTCCAATAATCTAACAAAAGTTAAGCGGGTACAAATTATAAGATGCCGTGAATCAAAGTTTCCATATTTCATTTACTTTATTCTACTTATGCCTGGGAATCCGTGCTACCCTCAAATTAGGAACGTTTTATTTTTTTTATAGAACTGTACATTTTTACGATGAATAGTAGACTAATAACACATAATAAAAGATAATTCGACCACGTTAATTTAGCTAACTCTCTATTCTTCACATCCTGAATAAAAATTAACAGTAATTTTCTAACAACCGGTTATTTAAATGTTCCAAAAATTAGAAAATAAACTAGAAAGCAAATCAAACCAATCATTTTAGGGGAAGACAATTTTTTCAACCCGAACTGCAGAACATTTATTTAAGCACAACTAATTTTGTGATAACACGAGCAATCACAAGTTACTAAAAAGTACTAAAAGTTACTAAAAAGTATGTTAAACTAAGTAGGTAGGTAGTACACAATTTGAGCGCAATAGGTGATGATTGATAAACCGCTGTACTAAATATTACCCTGACACTTTATAATAATTGCTGAATTCACTACCAACAGCAACAACATTGGTACTCCCGTAACTAAATCTTGTGGGCATAATGGTTTTATTACCTACATCACTAATAATAAAAACAAAACGTTAAGTTACTGAATACTTACAGTTGGAACTAGAAGGGTGAACCTCGATTTTTGTRAACACTGTTATTTGAAACAAACACAATGGAGCTGATGAAAAACTAAAGGCGCACGAACAAAATTGAATTAACCAAAAGCTTGAGTATGTATGCAATAAGAAACAACCGTAGTAGTTTTTAAAGCGGTAGTCATTTTAAACAGTTCTTTTAATTAGGAAGCTTTACACGGACCTAACAAGTAAAAATATTTAGTGTAACAGGTAATAATTATGATAATAATAATAATAATAATAATAATAATAATAATAATAATAATAATAATAATAATAATAATGATAATATAATAATATTATTATTATTTTTATGATTATTATTATTAATAGTGTACAGCCTATTATTATTATTTAYAATATGTACTGCATGGTTATTCGGGTGCACAATTGAACTTATCGTTTTTGTTGCCGCCATTAGGCCATTACTGGTGTCGAATTTCATTTAGTACCGATTTGCCAACTCCCGTTTTGCCAACTTTTCCATGTTGCAAACCGACTTCTGCAGTTAGCCTGGACTCTTAAAGAATTTTCAACTACAAACACTGGACAATTACCTCAAACATTTACCAAGAATTAATGTATTTTGTAAATGGGCGGAGTAGTGTTACGTAAACTCGTGCAAGTACCTATTGCAAAAATAAAACTACCGCCTTAATATATTTTCTTGGAGATATTAATAACATTGCTTGTGCCTAACTTTAAAAAAAATCGCAGTGTCTCGTTTTAGGCACACTTCCATCCTGATGGCACCGATAATCCGGTAGCTTTTATATCAATATTTGCCTCTAATTCGTTCCTAGGAAGGAACGAATTAGAGGCAAATATATATACCTCAGGTTATTTGCAATTAAGCGATTAGTATGTGGTCAATTTAGTTTAACCCCCTACGACACAAGCTTCCCCAAACATTCATGGTTTTGTCAATAATCGTAGGAACAGTAAACTGGAGCACATAAATGTGGTTAGTTTATAGCGGGCTTATTGGTTGCGAATTAATATTTCTTAATTTGTATAGGATATGTACAAAAGTTGCAATAGATTTATAATTACTGCCAACTTTGTGGCTGTAAATATTAGTAATACATTTAAATAAAATTAATAATCAAACATGTACTATTATTATACTAATACTAATTATATGGTATCGTCTGTTTTTGCAATAGTCATTGGAAAATATTGACATTAAACACTACAAATATGATGTTGGTAAACGTAAACTGAACTGCAAATTATAAACTAGTTATTTTTTATACACCTTTCTCAATATTTAGAATGTAGATCCTTTTGCCTTCGGCCTGTTCAATCAAATAATCTTTACCTATTGCGTACGTTTTTGCTGCTAGAATTATATTTTGGGAAGTTAGATTTAAAGAGCATATAAGCTCGTTTCGGGTTTTGGAGGTTTGATAAATTATGTGTCGCCCAAATTATTAAAAAACAGTTCACCCCATGACTTAATAAACCTAAACTAGTAAATCGATTTCTAACTACACGGAACTCAAGACAAAAACGTTATCTATTCCTTACAGGCTTGAATAAAAGGGGCGTACGCCAATTCGTCACCGAATAATAATCCCCTAGAAATTTATGGTTTATGACAGGCAAACCAGTCACCGGCCATAACCGAACGACCGGTGAATTTGTTGCCATAAAGACTAGCCATATGTCAGTATCGTTAATCCTTTACCTGTCCAGGTCATAACGATCGACGAACCAGAAGCCTTACGAGTTTAGTATATTTTGTGTATATTTGTCACATTTCTATATAGGACATCAAACACATAATTGGAACATTATTTCCTATGGAATTTTCATTATTAACTTAGTCCTTGTAAAAGGCAGTTGTCAAGGAAACCACTAACTGCTACAACTTAAGCGCTGCATATGAATATAGATACCATTATTTAATAAAAGAAATGTGTGCATGTAATTGACAATGACACCTGAAAATATCAAATTTGAAAAATGTTTTTGTTTGATTAAAATAAAATAATTGTTTATTTGAATAATATAGTGTTATTTACTCCTTATGCATCATTATAACAGTACCCGTCGTTTGAACAAATAATATATGTATTTTTCAATGGCTGAAAAATTATCGATTACAGTAGTGTCTTGATAATCCGGATCAATTAAAACCAGACCAATCTGGATTATAAGGAAATCCGGACTACTGAGATTGGAATAAATACAACTTTTTAATGAACAAAACTTAAAGTTTTTTATTAATACGCAAACTGATATTACAAACGCAAAAGCAAAACACGTTAAGGAGCGAGAAAACTAGTAATAAGTGTCTGTTTAACAGTTTGCTGGCATTTTTCAAGTGCACGTTCCTTTAAATTATTCAGCATAATGACAGTTGACAGCTCTATGTCATTCTCCTCTGCCCACTGTATAGTTGTAGCCAAATACCAAATAGCTTCTTGATGTTTAATTTTCGGAACATTTATTTCCATTTCCTCCCCAGAATTTTCATCACCATCTTCATTTTCAGCGGATAAAAGATTTGCGTCACCATTAATCCACTTAGTAACTTCATTGTTGGTTAGTGGTACATTTCCAATCTTTTCTAACATGACACTCATTGCATGTATTTCATCATTCATCCTTTACTTGATCACGCTCAATGGTATTAAATCTTCCTCTTCGTACTCTGATTCAGAACCTTCTGTTAGCTTTTGAGGCAAAATCTTTTTCCAACATTTTTGCACTGTCTCAGAAGATACCTGTTGCCAAGCACTGTGTAAAATACACACGGCATCATTTAAGTTGATTTTCTTTAATCGAGACGTTAGGTCGTCACGCTCCTCAGTTAATAGTTTTACCAACAGGCTCTTTCGATAAAACAGTTTCGTTAACCGTATGGCATTCTGATCCATAGGTTGAATGAGTGCTGTGCAGTTGGGGGGAAGAAACATGATAAAAAATTTATGATCTTCACTGATCAGTTCTGCGCTAGATGAGTGACTTGATACGTTATCAACTAAAGGTACACCTGTCTCTTGTAGATTTTTGTCCCGCAAAAATGATTTAACTTGCTTTACAAATGAAATAAGGAACCACAGAAGTCATCCAGAGATTTGCTGTGTTCTTATATTCAACTGGTAACTCTGAATTCTTGAACGCACTAGGATTTTTAGATTTTCCTATGACAAGGAGCTTCAATTTGTGAGAGCCGTCCGCATTTGTACACTCAAGAAATGTAATGCTTTCCTTACTTGTTTTCCTTCCAGGTGCAGTTTTCTCCTTGGAATGGACGAGAGTTCTTTCAGGAAGCATTTTCCAAAATAAAGCAGACTCGTCCGCATTATAAATTTGAGATGGTGACAAATTCAACTCCTTGATTTTATCATGCAGCCCCTTTAAAACACCTGTCGGCCCTTTTGTGTAACGAACCAAGAATATAACTCAGATTCCATCTTAGGGTATTCTGCTTTTCGAAGAGTTTTCCGTTTTCCAGGGCCAGTCAAGCATTTGCCAACAAAACTAAAAGTAATAACAGTTGATTTTTATGTACATACAAGGACAATAGGTGTGTACCAACCTTTCGATTCTGTCTGCGTTTTTCTTTATATCACCAATAGTTGATGTTCCAACGCCATACTTTTGGGCCAGGATTTTGCCAGATGCCACGATTTAATTCGTCAATAATTTCTTCTTTGTAGTGGATACTTAAAGTAGTGTGCTTACGTTTTGAGGGCATTTAGATGTGAACAAAATACACCAACTGAACACTGTTAAATGTTAACAGAGTTGCTTGGTTAAAAATGCGTAGGCATACAGGAAGTGCTGCACGCGTTCTGACCTGCAGAAACTTGACAATTCGGAGTACAAAGTACACATACAGAATTTATCTAATCCGGATTATAGAAGAATCCGGACCCATGAAGATTCGGATTAACGAGACACTACTGTATGCAGCTTGATAACGAACTTACTGTACACTAAAATATAGGTACTATTAAGTTATTTAGTGTATACAGAAAGTTTATTACTGACTTGCATAAATGTTAATTTGTCAACCCTTGAAAAAAAGCACTACCTTTTACAAAACGCCGAGAATTGTTACAATAATGGTATATAAGGAATAAATAACACTACATCATCAAGATACCTATTATTTTATTTTAATTTACTAACATTTATCTGGTTTTGAATATAAGCAAACTGTGTTAGAAAATTGTTTATTACAAATATCAATCCTCACAGAGGTACATTAGCGCAACATAAAAATACATTTTATGTGTACTAATAAATAATAACAATTACTTGATTCAGACCCTCAACGAGGGTCGGTAAAAACATATTAATTATTATTGAGCGAAGTAACAAAATAAAACAATTCGAGAACTAACCTTATATCTGTGGGAAGCCAATTTAACAAAATCGTAGTCATTAATAATGCCCTCTCTTTGCTGGCGCAGCTTTTCTTGTAAAAACTCTTCAGCTAGAGAAGAAAGAATCTTTTACTTTAGGGATTTCATTTGCATCCACGATAACCATGCTTATATAATGCATTTCCATCAAATTAACACGCTTTGTAAGGAATAAATTCCCAGGKGGCGTATTCAATTGCTAATGACAGTCTCATCTAAAATGTTAAATGACGTATGAGACGAAAAAACTCATATGTATTCTCTCTTTAACCAGAGCATTGCGTACCTCCACCTTCTCGTTCATAGCCTATTCAGGTAACAGCCTTCCAAAGGGGATGACTCCCAAGGGCAACTTTTAGATCCACAGGCAGTAATCCTAAGATCACTCCGCAAACAATCGTCGAAAAAGCCCAAGCCGATGAGCGACATAAACGATCGCTGTTATGCCAGAAATCAGCGATGCAAGCTTTATCATCAGAATTATATTTTCGGGGATCTGTTGGCAGGTACAAGACCTGGATCTTGATATGCCAGCTTCTTCCTCTATACTAAATAACCAACTCGAGTAAATTTCCCCTGACTGAAGTTGACTTCACTTTTTAGAGATTTTAACCACTTCAGAGTAGTTTATAACTCCACCATCATAAATTCCTTCCTTACTAATTTTGGTTGTTCCATACTAAAAGGAGATCAAAGTCTGGATCACCTGAAATAGCAATATCTTCCAAACAGTCGTGTTTTAGCTGTAATGTGATCACACGCAAGGGTGTATGTTGGTACACTTGACACTCTCCGAGGATAAACACCAMCTGGTATAACTATCATTACTCCCAAGATTTCTTTTCAATCAAAATCAGTTTGTACTCKCGAACTGGTCGATCTGTGTTCGTAAACCAAGGAAAAACACGCGCGTACCCCAGTCCATCGTACATCGTACACCATATTGTCTTATCTGGCCAAATAAATTTTCCAAGGGGGGCTAGTTAAAAGCTCTTGGGGGAAAGCTTGTGTAACCAAGTTTCTAAGCCTTTTTTTGATCCGAATACCATCCACTTAAGACTGAAACTCGCCCAAAACCTCCATTCACGCTGTCAAAAGTACGATCCACAAAGTGGAGTAGATTTGCAGTGCGATGCGCTTCTTGTGGCAAAAATTTCCCTCCTTGCATATCTACAGATGCACCCGCGACCCACTTCATAAAAGTAGCTACTGAATAGTTAAACACTTTTTTATTTAGTTTGGAAGTACCTGTAGAGCAGTGATTTTGGGAAAGTTTCGTCAGCTATTATTCTGATTTAAACGGTAAGCTGCCAGCATGTGGGACCATTTTGCCAACATCAATCCACCATATTAATATCTTACAAGTAGGATTTGTACATCGTACACCATATTGTCGTATCCGGCCAAATAAATTTTCTGGGGGGTCCTGGTTAAAAGCTCTTGGGGGGAAAGCTTGTATAACCAAGTTTCTAAGCCTTTTTGATCCGGATACCATCCATTTAAGACTGAAACTCGCCCAAAACCACCATTCACGCTGTCAAAAATACGATCCACAAAGTGGAGTAGATTTGCAGTGCGGTGCGCTTCTTGTGGCAAAAATTTCCCTCCTTGCATATCTACAGATGCACTCGCGACCCATTTCATAAAAGTAGCTACTGAATATGTGCGAAAGTTTCGTCAGCTATTATTCTGATTTAAACGGTAAGTTGCCAGTATGTGGGACCATTTTGCCAACATCAATGCACCATATTGGATAAAATGCAGATCCTTGGTCAACAAATTATTTCGTAGGCTTCTCGAAAGATGAGGAGGATCAAATAAAGGAATGATTTCATTCTCGCGAATGTTATTACATTATCTTTCAAATGAGGTGGAATAGCAATTTCATAAAAAAATGAGGGTACATAATCGATGTTTGCTAAAACCTTTTAAGATGTCAAATGAGGACTTCAGAAACAAAAGGAACTTTTTAATAAGAAAACAGATTTCTAAATTAGGAAAGAAATAAACACACTTCACCCATATGAATCTTCTATATAATAAGCGTTTTTCGGTGATGTTTTTGTTAAATGTTATTAATACCTATATTTTGATAATTTGTAGGTTGGTACCTATATGTTGTTAATGATAGGGCGCATTGGTAGGTTTTGTTTCTGTAGTTTGAGTTGTCTGTATATTTAGGGTGGTAGTGCATTGTGCGTTATTAGTTGTCGTGGAGTTTCGTTTGTGATGTATAGATCGTTTTTCCATTGTTTTACTGTTTCGTTGTTTTTACGTTGTGTTGCTTGTGTTGTCTTTGGTTATTTTCTTTTGATTCAAGCAATGTCTGAAGATTTGTAGGGCAAGAAAATATAACTATGCTTTTGAATTCGTCTGCTATTATCAGGAAATTTTCCCTTCTGACTGTTGTTACTTGAAGAGCATTTAGTAAAGAAATAGTTTCTGCTGCACTTTTTGTGTTTTACCTGTAATGTCATCACACGCAAGAGGTATATGTTAGTACACTTGACACTCTCCGAAAATAAACACCAACTGGTATGACTATCATTACTCCCAAGATTTCTTTTCAATCAAAATCAGTTTGTGCTCGCGAGCTTGTCGATCTGTGATCGCAAACCAGGGAAAAATACGCGTGTACCCCAGTCCAACGTTTCCTCCGCCAATATAATTTTGCACAACAGGAACTTTATTCATACTTGACTAATCACAACACCAAAAACGCAATGCAACGCAAAAGTAAGTTGCAACTTACGGGTTACGGTATTATTTGCCTTTTTTACATCATTTTATTAATTTGCTACTATACATTAGCACACTAGGACTTTGCTTCATATATGTTATTTTTTATAATGCCTTCTACGTGCATATAGATGATGCAACTGTATTTCCAAGTAATTCGGATTTTCAGGAGGGTCCTCGTTTCCCGGAACAATCCTCAATTTTCATATACGCAAAAATATACATTTTTACGAATACGGATAATATATCACTTTTAATTTGAGAAGCATGACGTTCCTGAACCTCAAAATCAATAGTTGTTCGCATTCTCGTATGAGAATATTAAAGTGATACGTGATCTGTAATAGAACTTTTATTACATCAATATTCATGTACCTCAAACGCCTTTTTCCATCATCATATTTCCTCATCGCCACCAGCTTATGATGAAGAGAATCTGGGTCTTCAAAATGCTGTAGGTTATGCAGGCAGATTTCACAGTTATACTTTTCCGGTGAAATATGTTTAACTAGATATCCACCGACGTAACTTAACGCGCTTGCATTACACAGAACTGTATCTTCAGCATCGGCAACTTACTGGTGGTGGAAACCACCGATCAGCGCCAGGTTTCTGGACTTGTTTCTGAGAAAGGAAATCTCTAAGTGTGATTAACGTCGATTCATTATCACGCTCACAATTAGAGCCTTGCGAATGATAAGAAGAAAAATTCGTTATTAGCAATGATTCATAGAAAGGCACGAATATCTTACAAGCAGGATTTGTACATCGTATACCATATTGTCGTATCCGGCCAAATAAATTTTCTAGGGGGTCCTGGTTAAAAGCTCTTGGGGGAAAAGCTTTTTGTGTAACCAAGTTTCTAATCTTTTTTTGATCCGGATACCATCCATTTAAGACTGAAACTGGCCCAAAACCTCCATTCACGCTGTTAAAAATACGATCCACAAAGTGGAGTAGATTTGCAGTGCGGTGCGCTTCTTGTGGCAAAAATTTCCCTCCTTGCATATCTACAGATGCACTTGCGACCCATTTCATAAAAGTAGCTACTGAATAGCTAAACAATTTTATTTGGGAAAGTTTCGTCAGCTATTATTCTGATTTAAACGGTAAGCTGCCAGTATGTGGGACCATTTTGCCAACATCAATCCACCATATTGGGTAAAATGCAGATCCTTGGTCAACAAATTATTTCGTAGGCTTCTCGAAAGATGAGGATCAAATAAAGGAATAATTTCATTCTCGCGAATGTTTATTACATTATCTTTTAAATGAGGTTGAATAGCAATTTCATAAAAAATGAGGGTACATAATCGATGTTTGCTAAAACCTTTTAAGATGTCAAATGAGGACTTCAGAAGCAAAAGGAACTTTTTAATAAGAAAACAGTTAGATTTCTAAATTAGGAAAGAAATAAACACACTTCACACATATGAATCTTGTATATAATAAGCGTTTTTCGGTGATGTTTTTGTTAAATGTTATTAATACCTATATTTTGATAATTTGTAGGTTGGTACCTATATGTTGTTAATGATAGGGCGCATTGGTAGGTTTTGTTTCTGTTGAGTTGTCTGTATATTTAGGGTGGTAGTGCATTGTGCGTTATTAGTTGGATTTGTAGGGCAAGAAACTATAACTATGCTTTTGAATTCTTCTGCTGTTATCAGGAAATTTTCCCCTCTGACTGTTGTCACTTGAAGAGCATTTAGTAAAGAAATAGTTTCTGCTGCACTTTTTGTGTTTTACCTGTAATGTCATCACACGCAAGAGGTGTATGTTAGTACACTTGACACTTCGAAAATAAACACCAACTGGTATGACTATCATTACTCCCAAGATTTCTTTTCAATCAAAATCAGTTTGTACTCGCGAGCTTGTCGATCTGTGATCGAAAACCAGGGAAAAATACGCGCGTACCCCAGTCCAACCTTTCCTCCCCCAMTATAATTTTGCACAACAGGAACTTTATTCACATTTGACTAATTACAACACCTAGAACGCAATKCAACGCAAAAGTAAGTTGCAACTTACGGGTTGCGGTATTATTTGCCTTTTTTACATCATTTTATTAATTTGCTACTATACATTAGCACACTAGGACTTTGCTTCATATATGTTATTTTTTATAATGCCTTCTACGTGCATATAGATGATGCAACTGTATTTCCAATTAATTCGGATTTTCAGGAGGGTTCTCTTTTCCCGGAACAATCCTCAATTTTCATATACGCAAAAATATACATTTTTACGAATACGGATAATATATCACAATAGTTCGCATTCTCGTATGAGAATATTAAAGTGATGCGTGATCTGTAATAGAACTTTTATTACATCAATATTCACGTACCGCAAACGCCTTTTTCCATCATCATATTTCCTCATCGCCACCAGCTTATGATGAAGAGAATCTGGGTCTTCAAAATGCTGTAGGTTATGCAGGCAGATTTCACAGTTATACTTTTCCGGTGAAATATGTTTAACTAGATATCCACCGACGTAACTTAACACACTTGCATTACACAGAACTGTATCTTCAGCATCAGCAACTTACTGGTGGTGGAAACCACCGATCAGCGCCAGGTTTCTGGACTTGTTACTGAGAAAGGAAATCTCTAAGTGTGATTAACGTCGATTCATTATCACGCTCACAATTAGAGCCTTGCGAATGGTAAGAAGAAAAGTTCCTTATTAGCAATGTTTCATAGAAAGGCAATAACTTACAAGCAGGATTTGTACGTCGAACACCATATTGTAGTATCTGGCCAAATAAATGTTCTAGGAGGTCCTGGTTAAAAGCTCTTGGGGGAAAACTTGTGTAACCAAGTTTCTAAGCCTTTGTTTGATCCGGATACCATCCATTTAAGACTAAAACTCGCCTAAAACCTCCATTCACGCTGTCAAAAATACGATCCACAAAGTGGAGTAGATTTGCAGTGCGTTGCGCTTCTTGTGACAAAAATTTCCCTCCTTGCATATCTACAGATGCACTCGCGACCCATTTCATAAAAGTAGCTACTGAATATGTGGGAGAGTTTCGTCAGCTATTATTCTGATTTAAACGGTAAGTTGCCAGTATGTGGGACCATTTTGCCAACATCAATACACCATATTGGGTAAAATGCAGATCCTTGGTCAACAAATTATTTCGTAGGCTTCTCGAAAGATGATGAGGATCAAATAAAGGAATGATTTCATTCTCGCGAATGTTTATTACATTATCTTTCAAATGAGGTGGAATAGCAATTTCATAAAAAATGAGGGTACATAATCGATGTTTGCTATTCTTCTTTTGATCTACTTGTCTCTTAAGGACTCCAAAATTAATTTTGAGATATCTGGGTGGATAGGTACACCTTTTAGGATTGCCCTTAGCGTGCCAATTGACGGCATCGGCATTGCAAACATTTGAGGCAAAAGTTTGTATGTTTTTGGTCATTGTTCCAAATGGCAATAGCATCTGTTTTCTTATCTAAAGTGAAAATACTGCTTCTCGGTTTACGTTTTACGTTCCTGATTTGGCTTAGAAAAAACCGCTGTTAAATGGGAGATATTTCCTGCAAAAGATCCCTAATTTTTTGGCTGTTTCAAAATGTGCTTGATAGAGTTGTCTTTCAGTTTCCGGAAGATAACTGTGAGACATCAAGTTAAATTTTTTTGAGAGGTGGAAATTGCCTCCTTGGGCCGTTTCACTAATAGGGAACAAGGCTGTGTGACATTAAAAAGCAGTGTACAACTAATGGGCGTTTGAGCTGCTGGAGGTGTAAGGAGACACTTCCATTCGGGATTCTAATTGTCTTGCAAGATTCCAGCAACAACAGAATAATGATACTTGATGCTCGTTTTCTGTCTATAAACAGCTTGTCTTTTAGCACTTTTCTGTTGCAACATCATTCCTACAAGGAAATTAAATTTTGACCCCTTTCATAAAATTTTCACTGCACCTATTCAATAAATGAACACCTTGTAATTTAAAAATCAGAATACAGAAACTTGTTATTTTTATAAACTTCTCAGTTCTCAGTACGTAAAAGCGGCGATCTAAAAAAATAAGTGTGTAACCGAACAGCACGAATTGCACGCCACCTTGTTTTTTTTTCACCGGCAACAGCCCAGTATTCAAATTCTGAAATTGCCCATATGAGTCACATGCAATTAAAAGGAAAGTTTCTATGTTCGGTTACACAATAATTTTTCAAATGGAAACTGCTGGTAGGAACATAACATAATCACAGGCATTCTTTGAAAATAAACAATAATGCTTAGTCTTAATCTTACTCTTATTAATAATGTTGCATAATATCTTAGCTATACTAGGAGTAACGTTATTTCGCAAACTAAAATATCGCTGGTAACAAAATCGGCAGTCTTACAGTTGTAGTCACCAACATTTAAAACACTCTTTCGTCAACGAAAATAAAATCTCAAAATAGTAAATGAATAGTCAACGAAAATAAACCATACTTCATTCGAAAAAAAAACTGCGACCGTAATGATCATTGAAAAACAAAATAAAGAATTTAGTAAAAACCACTTTAATGGATGCCAATTTGAGTAAAATCGTAATTAAAGATATAAAATCCTTGCTGTCAGAAGAAGTCTGCTTTATGAGAAGTTTGAAGAGGAACTGTTGCTAGATCTGGAATATTCGGCATTTTTTCTGTAAATTTACCAAAGGGTCGAAAATGTCGGTCTATTATGTTTTCATTGTAGTCTTCTTTCTCTTCAAATGACTTTCCTTCTGAACAAATACTCATATTTTCATTTTCTTCATCACTCGTTACTTTGTAAAACCTTTCTTTTCGCATTTATCAGTTTTATTAGGAGTATCCTTCGCTATCATTGACTTACCCTTGTACCTTGACGCCCTACCACCAGTTTTACGTGGTCCAGCTTTAGCCGATCCTCGAAAATCAAATGGACTGCAAAAGCTTTTGATGCCAGCGTTCGATGTAGAGGCTTTGGGTACAGACGGTTCATTCATCCTAGTTGGCTCTCTTGTATTATCAGGCGGTGTTGAAGACACTTCCATTACGATTATGAAAAATATTTAAACAAATCGACTGTCCTGTGGTCTAAAACGTCAAGCAAATATTTTTCATTACTCTCTTCTGTGGTATTTCGATTCTCGGTAAATATTGCCGACGAACTCGAAATATTAAATAACCTGCATTCTACTTTATCTAAATCTTAGTATTCACCTAAGTTTTATGTACAACATAATATACGATATATTAGTAAAATCTTTCCAAGGTCATATATACTTCATGTATTTGAATTAAAAACCTCTTTAGTAAGACGAACTTTTTTTATAGTACAAACTAATGTTTATATCTAGATAATTATAAAACAAAAACTTCTTCGGAATGGACATATCAGCCATCTTTCAGATTTAAGTTCGTGAGCGCGAAGGACCAGTGCAAATCTATTAAGTTAAACTCACCTTTAAACTCCGTTCCAATGACGATACAAATCGATGTTTTAATGGATGGAGGATTAAAGGAGCGGATGCGGAATTACGGATATCAACTTGCAATAGCACTATCACTTTAAACAGAGCGGAGTTTTGCGATCACTATTTTGCGTCCGTATATTTAGCTACGAACTCATATTCTGCCGTGTTCAGTGTCATTGCTATCTACTCTCTTTTTGAAATCGCGCCAGGTTTAGTGGCGCGAAGAAAGTTGAAATATTATCGGATATGAGTAATTGAAGGGCTCGGACGTAAAACATGGTATGTGTCAAAAATAAGAATTTGAGAAAACACAAGATGAAACTTTGAAAAAAATACTGTAGCACTACGTTACACTATATTTTACTGTTGTTAGATTATACTAGCGCGCTTCTATTATATTAACGATTGGTACAATCGCTTTTGCTAAAATAATTTTTCTTTATTTGAAAAACATTTTTTTTAAATGACATACGCTTACCATGTTTTACACTAGACTATTTGCACTTACAACTCCAACAGTGTTTGCATATACCATTGAATACAAAACAAAGATTTTATCGCTATTCAAAATTAAAACAAAATATCTATATTGAATAAATTTATTAAAGACTGATACAAATAAAAAACTAAGTTCTGTAAATTTMAATAACAAAGAACTAAACAAAAAATCACAAAGTATTCGTGTAAAAAATAAAAGTCATTTCTATAAACACAGCTACAAAAATATTTTCATAGTTTACAAAAGAATATTAAAACTTCTCGTACAAGTAACAAAATCTTTGGTTAGTAAGAGGTACAAAATAAAAATCAATTTCTGGAACGAAACAGAGCAGAATAAGAAATTATCAACTCAGTCTTCCTTTGGTTTCAAATTTGTGTAGAAGGAATGGTATGTGGGAGGAATCCACTGTAGACAAGATAATACATGATCAAGTTTTGATTTTTCAATTTGAAGAGGCGCTTTGTATTTCAGCGATAAATCCTCCCTAAATGGGGCTTCGAAAGAAGTGGGTCGGCCTCGCTTCTTTAACAAAAAAAATAAAATTCTTATAAACATTTAAGTTAAAACAAACAGAAATCTATATTGCCAAAAAGAAACTTAAAATATTTTACAATGAACAAAAAATAAACACAAACATAAAACAAACAATAATAGTAAGTAATTAAAAAGTATAAATGTTCTTTCAAAACTTAAACTATCTGGTCACACCTACAAAGTGAACTACAATTATAGTAATTTATTTACTATAATTGTAGTTCACTGTAGTGTGACCTTTAAATATCATAGTTCCACTGCCACCGCCACCAGGACGTCGCCCTCCTCTATGCGCTCCTCTCCCCCTCCCGCGACCGCCACGAGCCCTTTTCCCTTTGGTGAGATTTAAGAGATCTTCCAACCAACTGAAAAACACCAATGTTGAATACTAACAACAAAGCTCATCTACTCTACTTACGCCACCGTGTTCAGATTCAAATGAAATCTGTCGACGAGCTCGCCGAAATTCGTTATATCACCCTGTACAAAATGACACATTACAATTCGCATTTTACAGTCATGACAAACATTACTTACACCCTCTCTGCTCGCCACAAAATTTAGTAGGTGGAGTATGCGTCTACAATAATTTATTTCAACATATGTTCATTGTATTCACCTAGCTTTTTATACTTACATTAGGCCGTGCAAGCCCATTTTACACGCCCTCAAAGCTTTTATCGTCTTCTCCTGTGATACAATACATTTGTAACAAAATTACAAACAATTTTCATTACAAATACTTACACGCTCCGCCGTGGTGATCTCCCTTTGAGGGGGTGGTCTTGAAGCACCCGCTGTGCTTTGCTGCGTACCACTTGACTATAATTTAACAGCTCATATAAATTAAAACTTATGTAACAAAATACAAACATTCTCCATTGCAAATACTTACATGCTCCATGGGGATCTCCCTTTGAGGAGATGCTGTTGAGGGAGATTCCCCTGTGGTCTGCCGCGTAACACTCGACTATAATTTAACAGCTCATATAAATTATTATTTCCTAATATCAAATTAACAAATTACCWCCTCATTTCCCCCCCCCCCCCGGAGCACCTGACGTGGACGGTCTGGGTGGGGTCCTTTGTCCGCACGGCTGCGAACATCACAACATAGTTAATTATTTAGTATTATTAATGAATATTATCACATAATTACATCTAATACTAATTATACTTCATCCACTTAAACATTCAACATTAATAATAATCATTGCATAATACTTACAATTTCTTCGTCGGAAGTTAATTCCATGTCCATTGTTATGTTGCACTCTACGTTGTTGCGTATTCCATCCACTTTAATTGGCCGACATCTACCGTGACGACTTCTAACTTCGCCTGTACATACAGTTACCTACTATTTTTATTGCTTCGCCGTACATTATAGATACCTACGTTAACTTACACTTATGTTTAATGCATTACGACACGTCACAGCAGTTGCAAGAACTACACTCAATTCTCACACATTCCAATGGAATTGATCCTAACACATTACTGTTGCAAGAACTGCAATTCAATTAGGAACACCTTACTTTACTTTATTGAACATGTACACTTCCCAAAAATAATTTTTATTTACCTGTCATCTGTACAATATGCAAATATTCCTTATAACATTCACCAAGTCATCATTCAGCAAACATTTCCACTAGCCCAAATAATATCGACAACCACAACCTGGCGAGAAGACAAATTATTTTATACTTTTATTACATTCCTTTTTATTCATACGTACTTTTCACATTCTCCTAAATTGTGTTCTTCCTTTTACACCGTTCCTCTTTATTATTTAATATTCACATTATGTGTAATATACTTATTATACGAAAATTTACATTCAAGTATTTAAAATAATTCTGATGTTATTCTATTCAGATATAACTGTCTATTAGTCAACTATTTTAGTAACTACTACGTACACATACTATTAGATACGTGTGTTACTATCAGTTCATAGCGATTTACGCATGGAAGCATATTCTCCGCTATACCTAATCACTTCTAGGCACTTACCTTTACTTCATCTAATATCATACAATCTTCAAAATTCATCGAACACAAACCATACAATCCCTACTTATCACTAATGACATTTCACAAATCTACCACAACTGAACACGATTAATATTCCCTGTAAACATCACCCTGACATATGCCACATTGACTCATTTTACACTTATMTCCAACAAACACGCAATTCATAAATTATATTTATTAACAAAAAAAAAATCTTACAAACACTTAAGTTAAAACAAACAGAAATCTATATTGCTAAAAAGAAACTTAAAATATTTTACAATGAACAAAAAATAAACACAAACATAAAACAAACAATAATAGTAATTAATTAAAAAGTATAAATGTTCTTTCAAAACTTAAACTATCTGGTCACACCTACAAAGTGAACTACAATTATAGTAATTTATTTACTATAATTGTAGTTCACTGTAGTGTGACCTTTAAATATCATAGTTCCACTGCCACCGCCACCAGGACGTCGCCCTCCTCTATGCGCTCCTCTCCCCCTCCCGCGACCGCCACGAGCCCTTTTCCCTTTGGTGAGATTTAAGAGATCTTCCAACCAACTGAAAAACACCAATTTTGAATACTAACAACAAAGCTCATCTACTCTACTTACGCCACCGTGTTCAGATTCAAATGAAATCTGTCGACGAGCTCGCCGAAGTTCGTTATATCACCCTGTACAAAATGACACATTACAATTCGCATTTTACAATCATGTCAAACATTACTTACACCCTCTCTGCTCTCCACAAAATTTAGTAGGTGGAGTATGCGTCTGCAATAATTTATTTCAACATATGTTCATTGTATTCACCTAGCTTTTTATACTTACATTAGGCCGTGCAAGCCCATTTTACACGCCCTCAAAGCTTTTATCGTCTTCTCCTGTGATACAATACATTTGTAACAAAATTACAAACAATTTTCATTACAAATACTTACACGCTCCGCCGTGGTGATCTCCCTTTGAGGGGGTGGTCTTGAAGCACCCGCTGTGCTTTGCTGCGTACCACTTGACTATAATTTAACAGCTCATATAAATTAAAACTTATGTAACAAAATACAAACATTCTCCATTGCAAATACTTACATGCTCCATGGGGATCTCCCTTTGAGGAGATGCTGTTGAGGGAGATTCCCCTGTGGTCTGCCGCGTAACACTCGACTATAATTTAACAGCTCATATAAATTATTATTTCCTACTATCAAATTAACAAATTACCTCCTCATGTCCCCCTGAAGAACCTGACGTGGACGGTCTGGGTGGGGTCCTTTGTCCGCACGGCTGCAAAAATCACAACTTAGTTAATTATTTAGTATTATTAATGAATATTATCACATAATTACATCTAATACTAATTATACTTCATCCACTTAAACATTCAACATTAATAATAATCATTCCATAATACTTACAATTTCTTCGTCGGAAATTAATTCCATGTCCATTATTATGTTGCACTCTCTGCGTTGTTGCGTATTCCATCCACTTTAATTGGCCGACATCTACCGTGACGACTTCTAACTTCGCCTGTACATACAGTTACCTACTATTTTTATTGCTTCGCCGTACATTATAGATACCTACGTTAACTTACACTTATGTTTAATGCATTACGACACGTCACAGCGGTTGTAAGAACTACACTCAACACCTAACCGGTCATATTTTAATGTAGTACCAAAGAATGGTAATAAATAGTCAGTTGGCAACCGCGCCCGGGATTTTGACAAACGCAGCCGTCTCAATGTCAAATCAGAAACGGGGTTTTCTGTTTTCTAGGTTTGGTTGTCTGTCATATTGGGAATAGGGATGGCAAATTCTCGGAATTTCCCTTTGCACGAAACCTGCGAGCGACGTGATCATGTTTGATATGGTGACCGCGTAATCGTTGTTCATTCCAACTGCTGAACGTCTTCAGATCCTTTAGGTAAAACAAAAGGGGAAGAGTTAATTGCACGACAGGTCGAGATTAGTTTTTTGGAAATTTCGCGCGTAACTTTTATGTTTATGGACCGTCCGCTTCCAAAAAACCGAAAAGGCGGCGTTCGAAGTTTCCCCGACGCTTTCGAGATGCGCCGTTGCCGGATTGTGCCGCGGCCTTTCGTCTTTCGGTGGATCCCACTTCTACGTTTTCCGGTTTCGTTTTTTCTTCTGAAAAAAGGACGCGCGTAGCGCGTTCCTGCGAGAAACGTGCCGCCGAAGGCGGCTTAGTTTCTTGTTAACAATACTAATTGCCGATTTGCCCTCTCCGTCGGAAAACGAGGGTTCCGGCCCGTCGCCTAACACCGGGAAGCGGAGACGTTCCCGGCGGCGGGACCGCGACCGGCGGCCGGGCGGAGGTCCCGGGCGTCGCACCGTCGCCCCCTCATCCCCGACGGGAGCCCCGTTTTCCCGGAAAAACCTCGGCAAAACCGGCTATTTTCGCAGTCGGATCGCGCGAGAGAGACGGAGAGAGACGCCCCGTRATTCGCGGGGCGGCCGTCCGGCGGCGCCCTGAGCGCGTTTCCGAGCTTCCTCGGTCTTCCGCGAAGCCCGGAGGGCGAAGGATACGAAGGGTGCGTTTTCTCTCGCCCGGGCCGCCTCCCCCGGTTACGACCCCGTTCTTCGCCGCCCCGTCACCCACGCATCTTCCGATTGTATCGGTCCGCTTCGTTAAAACGCGAGCGCCATTTTACCGTTTCTCCGGACGCCGAGGGGAGAGACGTCTGGCAACGTCGGCCCGACGGGATATTTCGTCATCCAGTTTCTCGATAGGGATGGACGACCGCCGAAACGGAAGAGCGGATGTTCGTTCCGCTTCTTCTGACGAATCCGTTCTCGGAATCGACGCCGACCCTCGCGGCGACGGTGGATTCAATGCAAACGGCCGTCGAGACGAACGCCGACGGGTTTCGTTTCACGATGTAATTGGTTCGGCGGCGTGTCCGTACGAATTTTAATATGTTTTTAAAATGGCGTTTCGTCAATTTCGATTCCGATCCGAGAAACGAATCCGGAATCGATCGTTGCCCAACCCTATTTGACTTCTGACGAGTTCACCCCTCTGCCGCATGACGTGGCTATCGCTATCATTTTCGTGTGCGCATTTCGCAAGACAAGATACGGTTGCCGTCGAGAGTGATCACAGTTTCTTGACGTTCCTTTGGCTACCGTTTTGTGTTTGTGAGCTTCTGTTGTGTGTCCGCTGCTGCAACACCGTCCCTTCAAAAGGCGTAGCTACCTGTCGCAGCTTCGTACCGTACACAGATGAGTATTATTAATAGTGTCGTACCCTGAAATTCTGCAAGGACGCCATCTTCTTGCTGCTCCCTTTGTTTTTCGATCACGCGTAAATCTATCATGGCCGCTCATTTATCTAATTACTTGGCCGTCTCATTGTTTAACGGAGGACACACGTAGGATGTCGCGTCACATTTTTCTGCGTTTCTCATATTTATTTATTTCCTTTTTTCTGTGTACAGCTCCCCAGGTGTTGTTGTTTCACATCTCGCAGGTGCAGTGCAGCTCCCCAGGTATTGTTGTTTCACGTCTCGCAGGTGCATTGTCCTCCACCTTCGCTGCTGACCGTATTAGGTTAAAGATGCCACGGAGGAAGAAACGATCCCTCACCTACCGGAAGGGATTTGACGAGACAGGTCGTAAGCGTACCCGCAGGGCAACGGACGAGGATACCGCATCCTCCCTGCACTCGGAGTCTCCGGCACGTGGTTCCCCATCACCTTCTGCCGACGTTCCACCGTCAGCAACGGAGGGGGTCACGCACAACGAAAGATCGTCTCAGGAGCCGGAGACCAGCGGTCGTGGAACCGGTCTGGTGACGGACTCCATTGCATCGGCGCAAGTCCCTAAAGTGCCTCGCCCATCCCGTCCTCGAGGCGTCGAAGCTTCGTCTCAAGAACCGGGGCCCAGTCGCCTTGGTAGAGGAGGAGCTACGGCCATTGATCCAGGKCCAGGAACACGAGACCTGCAACTTGAAGGTAGGCCTAACAACTGTCGGTACCTTGCTTCACCCGCTGCCATCAAAACGGCTTAATAGATATTTTGTGATCGTTATGTGCACGGTGGTCCAAGTATCGTGCTGGCCCAATTGATAGGTTCTTTTCAGATCTTAAAGAAAGATGTTTCTAATAATAATTATTATACAGGGAAGTCATAAAATAAAATTAGAACTACCAGTGGCGTCCCTAAGGGGAGAAAGCGATTATTTTAGTTTTTAAATGTTTATACTGTGATAGAGAATATATATTCATTTCAAAAAATTTAAAAGGGTACCTGATAGTAAGAAAAATTAAAAACTGAAGAATTGAACTGCAAGCTGTACCATATACATTAAGTAATCATGAAACAAATAATTGTGAATTGTTTGTTAATAATGAAGTTTATTGTTCACAAACCGCTGTACACCTCTTTTATTTATCAACAACACACAGTTACGGAGAGGTACTTGCTGTTATTATAAAATTTCCTGATCTTTCTGTACAGGGTGGTCCAGTTATCGTGTTCACCCAAACTATACCATTATTTCAAATCTTACACAGAAATGCTTCTAATAATAACTGTTATACGGGGAAGTTGTGACAAAAATTAGAACTGCGAGTGACTTCTCCGAGTTGAAGAAATAAAATGTTTTAGTCTACAAACGGTTTTTTCGTAGTGCATTTTTAGTATCTGCCACCGTAGTTTTTCTTTCAATACAGTCTAATGGATACATGAAGGTAAGAAGATATCTTATTTTACTGTTAAATGGTTATACTGTCATTATACAGTATAATATTAGTATTATTAATATTCATTTCAATAAATTGGAAAGGGTACCTGATACTAAGAAAAATAAAAACTGAAGCACCGAAGTGCGAGTTGTGGCATATATGTTAAGTAGTCATGAAGAAACAATGGCGAATCATTCATTTAGGTGATGGCAAGAAAAAAAATTAATAGTTGTCATTAAAGTGCAAGTTGTGGCATATACATAAAGTAGTTTTTTTACTTATATACCTACTACCCACAGTTATATAAAAAGTAGCTACTGTAATTAGGTATTTTGCAATCTTTAACAGAAACATAGAAGTTACAATGACTTCTGTAAGGGAAAAAATATTTTAATGTGGTAGCAGGCACATATTTATAGTGTCAGGGTTTTCCACTACTGAAACAACATTGCATTTTTTTTTAAATACAACCATCTGTGGTTATGAAATTTTTCCAATAAATTACAAACGGTACCACATATTAAGAAAAAACGTTTTATTAATACATTTACCTGCAATGTACCCAGTTAAATGTCCTATGATCATTTTCATTTACTCGATAACAATAATTATACTTTGGCCGCATATTAACAACATGTTAAATACATTCAGTGTTTTAATTAATGGTTTGCCGGATATTTTCATTTATACAGGATGTTTTACGGAGACACTATCTTTCATTCAAAATTCTCTAACAATATTTGCTATTCTTCAGTCTAACGAACAATTTTCATTTATACAGTGTGTTCCACAGAGAGAAAATATTGCCACCTCTGATCAGGATTTGAACAAGTTACCATTTCATCACAAGCTGGCAATGTTTTTCCATTAGTTGCTATATACTTCAACCATGATGAACAACATATTTCACTAAATATTTCAACAATAAGTTTCCCTAACATTTTCATGTATACAGTGTGTTCCACAGAGGGAAAGTATTGCCACCCCTGATCAGGATTTCAATATGGTACCTTCTTATCACAAGCTGGCAATATGATCTTATGATCATTTTCATTTACACAGAGCGTTCCATGAAGGCAGTACCTTTCAATCACACATGAAATTCGACAACAATAATTGTTATACTTCGGCCGCATGTTAAAAACATATTGCAGTTAGTGTTTCAATAAAGCTTTGCTTCATATTTTTGTTTATACAGAGTGTTTAATGGAGATAGTACCATTCATTCTAAATTCCCTAATAATATGTGTGGGGATATTATTTTATTTTCACAAGAATTACCTTTTCGTGCATATTTTGTAGGCAGCATTTCTCACATGGAATACTACTATACATGTTTGCCCAAACTTTTAAGTTTTCGAAAATTCCTTGCAACATTCCTGTACCATTCCACTTATCAACATCAACCTTACACTGTTTGTTTTCCTCAACATTTTCTGGGGAAGAACATGACCCTCTATTCCGACAAATATTAACACCTGTGCCGCAGCCCCAGGAAGACTTGGACTATTCTCAGGGATCTCCTGAAGGTGAACATGACGGCTTTGATTTGGTCGAACCACGCTTGGTGCACGTCCGCAACGACAGAATACTTCAAGATCGTGCCGCAGACATTGCAGAGCGCGAGAACATACGCCGCTACATCCGTGACATACGTGAAGCTCGCGGTTTGCCCTCTTATCTTGCCGCAGTTGATGCAGTCGATGTTCAAGAATTTTCTGTAGGACAAATGGACAGAGAATGTATTTACTGCCGGGCCAAGTTCTTTAGAGGAGAGATGACCACCAGAGGCCAATACTCAACATGCTGTAAGAATGGTAAAGTTGTCTTGCCTCYTCMGTCTCCTTATCCTCTGTATATCAGGCGTCTCATAGATGGCACTGATGTRCGATCACGTCACTTCATGAACAATATCATTGTTTACAATAATCTGTTCCAGTTTTCAAGTTTTTCAGTTAAACGCAGGGACATACCCGGACGAGGTCCGTACGTTTTTGCTATACAAGGAAAGGTGTATGTCCGATATTCAGATGTCAATGTTCAACGCCAGCAGCAGATCTACGGATAACTGTATTTTGTAGATCCCGACCATGSCGTCCGTGATCGTATCCATAATGCAGGGCGTTTCCAGGTTGATCCTGACATCATTCATCAAATTACACACTGCTTACAACAATTTAACGCGTTCRCTCACGTATACCGCCATGCCAAGGACATATACGAAGAACAGCGACGGGCACATTTAGCACGCAACGAGCCCATGCCAAATTACACCATTCAGTTTATCGGTAGGCATCATGACAGATTAAATCGAGAATATGACTTTCCCCAAGCGAATGAGATTGCTACCATTGTGGATTACAACCCGGGCAATCCGCCACGCAATCAGATGTGGGTACATCTCATAAATCGAGACATGGGTCTGAGGCAAATAGTCCATAGCAGTGAGCTAACAGACCCCCTGACCTTCCCTCTTCTCTTGCCTCATGGTTCTACTGGGTGGTGCAAGGACCTAGCGTATCGACAGGTAGGAAATGATGCAGCAAGATCACGTGTTTCCCCCTGCGCATTCTATTCATATAGGTTTGCTTATCGCGAACACGCCAACGGATTCAGTATCCTTAACAAAGGTGGAAAGTTGCTGCAGCAATACATTACTTATGCATATGTTAAAGTCGAGGAGGAACGCCTCAACTATCTCAGGTTTAATCAGAACACTCTCAGGGCAGAAGAATAAACAGGACTGAGGGATTATCTCGCCACAAGGGCAGATGGTGATAATTTAACTGTCGGTCGCAGAGTTATTTTGCCCAGCAGTCACGTAATGTCACCCAGGTATCAGCTGGAGAGGTTCCAGGATGCTATTGCCATTGCAAGAGAAACGGGACCACCAAATCTCTTCATCACGTTTACCTGCTCGCCGCACTGGGATGAGATACAAAACAATCTAATGGCCGGCGAACAGCCCAGCGACCATCCTTTCTTGGTCAACAGAGTATTCAAGCTTAAGTTACAACAGCTAATGGATGACCTCACTAAATTCCATGTGATGGGAAGAGCCATCTCGCATATACATGTAATAGAATTTCAGAAACGTGGCCTCCCGCATGCTCACATATTATTGACTCTGTGCAACGAAGATCGCATTAACGATCCCTCTGTTGTTGATCAGCTAATTTCTGCTGAAATACCAGACGAAACCGATGAAGAATTATACGAATTAGTGGCCAAGTACATGGTCCACGGTCCTTGCGGACCTATGAATCGAAGTGCTGTATGCATGCTGGATGACGGACATTGCAATAAACAGTTTCCTAAATACTGGTACAATGAAACTAGATTAGACGGGGACGGAGTACACTATCGTCGCCGCAACAACGGCCGTCTTATCGAGATACGACGAAACAATGTGGTCTATCGGGTCAACAACCAATTCATAGTGCCCTATAATCCATATCTGTTGAAGAAATACAGAACCCACATAAACGTAGAGGCATGTTCATCATTACAGACCGTAAAGTATTTATTCAAATACTTTTTCAAAAACCCCAACATGGCAACCGCACAAATCGTCCAAGTGAACCAGCAACGGACGCTTAATTATGATGAGATCGAGGCTTTCGTGTCTGGAAGATACTTGATTCCGTTCGAGAGCGCCTGGCATATTCTCCGCTTCTACATGAATCACCTGTTTCACACGGTAGAAAGACTGCCTGTTCACCTGCCTGACAGACAACGGGTCCTTTTCAGGGAGAGAGACGTCATAGATGATCCTCAAAGGTTTCAGGAACCACGGCACACCAAGCTTACCAAATGGTTCGAGCTGAATGTGGCCGTTCCCGAGCCCAGAACTCTTCTATCCTCCTGAGTCCTGAGAATACATTTATAGTAATATGATGTTAATATTTGGAAGTTTTGTTKCTTTTGGTACAAAAACATCACTGAATTTTTTTGAAAATTTTTATTTACCCAAAAGTACAAAAAAAAATATGTCCAATAAATTGGACATTAGGACGAAATCATTCCTAATTATTACGCAAATGAAAACTTCTAAAACAATTATTACTGCCCGTTAGACACAAAAATAGGTCACATTTTTCGCAATAAAATTTTGTTTTTAATTTGCAACCTGGATTTTTACATCTCACAGCATTTTTGAGATTACTTGCCACAATTGGCAGATGTAGAATCTTCTCTTTTCTTCCAGACGGGGGCCGGGTTGGGGTTCTTGAACCAAACGGGGAGAGATTGCTTCTAGTTACCATTAAGGGTAATCTATTTTCACCAGCAGTTTCAGTGTTAGCTTCTTCAAGTAAAGAATTGACGTAAGAAATTTTAAAATCTAGGAATTTCAAAATGTCTGCAGATTTGTCCCCTAATTTTGTTCGATCGCCTCTGTACAAAATCCACGAGTTAGCCACTCCTAAGTCAATTAAATGGAGAATAGATTTAACGGTCCATTTTTTAGTTCTTGTTGTACTGATGCGATAGTAACTAATCATTCTGTCAATTAAATCAATTCCTCCCATGCAGGAGTTGTATTTGTTCACAATATTTGGTCTTGGAATTACTATGTACTTTGACTCTTTTTTAGACCAGCGCTTACACTGGTCTTGAGGTTCTACCTGTAAGCCTGTAGAAGCAAGCAGGACATTTTTCATATCATACCACTGCACCACCGAAATTTTACCATCTGCTCTAACTGACATTTCAGAGGAACCTCGTCCAAGTCTTGCCATTGTCTTTTCAGATGTTAACTGCACACTCCTAGGAATTCTTGACTTCATTATCGTACCAGTGACCGTGATCTTTTTCTCAAACATGTGTTCCAGTAGTGGTATTGTAGTGAAATACCTGTCAATGAAAATATGTGTACCTTCCTTTAAGGTTTCAGATAATCTGATGACGGCTGAAGGGCCAATCCCTAGGTTTTTGATTTTTCATTTAAAAATGTATCTTTTCCTTGATAAATTTCAAAGTCGAGTACTAGCCCGTCAGGAGTAGCACAAACAAAATTTTTTAGGCCCTCGGGGTTTGGCTTACCTCTGACAAATTGTTTCAATCTGCAAACGCCAGTGAAGGGAATCATTTGTTCGTCGATAGCGACCTCTGAAAACCTTGGTAACATCAAACATCCCTTTCGGATCCGATTAATCAGAGGGCGAATTTTGTACAAACGATCAGATGATTTTTCTTGCAATGTTACGTTATTATCGATAACAACTTTTAAATTAGTCCGGATTAGAAAAAATCTATCCCTAGTCATTGCAGTAGCGATGACATTAACTTTTGTAGTTTTTGCCCAGTACATTCTGACTTGGGGGTATTTCAAACAAGACATGAGTATGGAAATGGCAAAAAACTTTTTAATTTCAGGTAATGTTAAATTCATTGGTTTTCCTTTTTCTTCTAAAAATTTTACATTAGTACAGTCGCAAATATTTTGGAAAATTTCTTCATCCAAATACATTTTTATGTAAGCTAGAACATTCCACTCTCGTCGTTCTTCGATATCTTTAAAATCTTCTCGAAATTCGAAATTTGGAGGAATAAAGTTTTCCGATTTTTTCCACTTTAATCGGTCAGTAGCAAGTATCCGTTCGGCAAGTAATCTTCCTCGAACTACACTGAGAGGCTCGTCATCGGAATCTTCTTCATCTAAAAATTCACCAGGGGCATCTTCTGTTTCTTCAAGGTCTTGTTGAAGTTCAGGAATGTCAAAACCACCCTCATCGCCAGATGAATCATCAATTTCAAGATCGGAGCAATCGGCATCAAAAAGTTGATAAATTTTATCATCGTCTTCTCCAGGGTGAAGATATTTTTTTGATCCAAAAATTGCTAAAAAGAAAAATCACATCTCGGTAAAAATGTTGGAGTACGTCCTACTGTCCAACTAAATGGACAGCGTACCATAACCTTTTTATTAAGTTTAATAACTTAGGTTATGAACTAAAAACATTCTAGACCTATTCTTAAACTATTTCCTAGTAGTTTAAAACAAAAATAAAAGAAATATATGCATAAAATTGGTACTTACTGTCAATTGTTGCACGACGAAACGATGACATTGTTAACACGTTTATTATGAAGCACTCAATACCGCAATACAACATGACGCTCGTATGTCCAATACGTTGGACCGAGGGTTTCGCTGCCGGAAATCCAGTACATATTTAGAAAAACCGTAAAACTGAGATGTCCAACATATTGGACATCGGGACTCAGGAGGCTATACACCGAAGTTCCCAAAACTTACCGTGGGAAACCCAATGAAGGTTGGCTACGTCGTCAAAGGGGCCAAAAGAAAGTGGTGTGTAGGATGTACAATGTGTCCATTTCACACAGAGAACTGTATTATTTACGTCTCTTGCTGTTGCATGTCCGCGGAGCTTAGTCATTCGAAATGATGCGGACGGTGGATGATCACCTGTGCGACACCTTCGAAGAGGCATGCCGCCGACGTAACTTGCTCGCCGACGATGAAGAATGGTTCAGGGCATTACGTGAGGCAAGCGCACGTGACATGTCTTCTCAACTGAGACAAATGTTTGCTTATATCTTACTCTGGTGAAGTCAGCGACCCGCTACATTTGTGGGAAACCTTTCGCGATCACTTCATTGAAGACTTCACTCGCCGTCGTGGTATGGCCGATGGTGCAGCGACAGGAATGGCTCTTATACATATTGATCGTATTCTCGCTGTGAACGGCAAACATCTCGCCGACTATCACTTGCCTGAGCCGCCACCTGCCGATGTAGATCTTCCCGTGGATGACGAAAACATCGACATCGCAGAAGAGGCCCGCCTTGCACAAGAGATGCAGGCACGTCTCAATAATGACCAATGTCGAGTATTCGATATCGTTATGAGTGCGGTCGAAAACGACGATGAAGCAGACAGATATTTTTATGTGACCGGCCAGGCCGATAGCGGAAAGACTTTCCTATACAACACACTCATCACCACCATCCATGGAAAGGGGCAACGAGCCGTGGCGTGGCTTGGACCGGTCTCGCAGCAGCCTTGCTTAAAACCGGAAGAACTATCCACAGTAGATTCCTTTTGCCGGTGCCTGTTTGGCCAGATTCTACCTCTTCCATGCGTCCTGGATTGAAGCAAGCCCGCTTCTTAAGGGAAGCAAAGCTTATTATATGCGATGAAGTCAGTATGATAACTGGCATCGTGTTTAACCTCATAGATCACACCTTACGTGACATTTGCAGAAACGACAAACCCTTCGAGGGCAAATGCGTCGTTATCGGAGGTGATTTCAAGCAATGTTTGCCGGTTGTACTCATTGCGGATCGTGCCACCATAGTGGCCGAATGTGTCAAATCTAGCAGACAGTGGCACCTATTTCGACACGAACTGCTAAGAACCAATATGCGTGTGAATCAAGAAGAAATCGAATTCGTTCAGTGGCTCGAACGACTGGGAAAAGGTGAACTGCCAATCACAGTTGTAGGTAACGCTACAGAGCTGATAGCATTGCCGGATGAATGCATCGTCCAAGAACTTGACGATTTGATCAACATACACAACCTACCACAACTGAACACGATTAATATTCCCTGTAAACATCACCCTGACATATGCCACATTGACTCATTTTACAATTATCTCCAACAAGCACGCAATACATAAATTATATTTATTAACAAAAAAATAAAATTCTTACAAACACTTAAAGTTAACACAAACAGAAATCTATATTGATAAAAAGAAACTTAAAATATTTTACAATGAACAAAAAATAAACACAAACATACAACAAACAATAATAATAAGTAATTAAAAAGTATAAATGTTCTTTCAAAACTCAAACTATCTACCAGTGACCGAATGGTCACACCTACAAAGTGAACTACAATTATAGTAATGTATTTACTATAATTGTAGTTCACTGTAGTGTGACCTTTAAATATCATAGTTCCACCGCTACCGCCACCAGGACGTCGCCCTCCTCTATACGCTCCTCTCCCCCTCCCGCGACTGCCACGAGCCCTTCTACCTTTTGTGAGCTTTAAGAGATCTTCCAACCAACTGAAAAACACCAATATTGAATACTAACAACAAAGCTCATCTACTCTACTTACGCCACCGTGTTCAGATTCAAATTAAATCTGTCGACGAGCTCGGCGAAGTTCGTTATATCACCCTGTACAAAATGACACATTACAATTAGCAATTTACAATCTTGACAAACATTACTTACACCCTCTCTGCTCTCCACAAAATTTAGTTGGTGGAGTATGCGTCTACAATAATTTATTTCAACATAAGTTCATTGCATTCACCTAGCTTTTTATACTTACATTAGGCTGTGCAAGCCCATATTACATGCCCTCAAAGCTTTTATCGTCTTCTCCTGTGATACAAAACATTTGTAACAAAATTACAAACAATTTTCATTACAAATACTTACACGCTCCGCCGTGGTGATCTCCCTTCGAGGGGGTGGTCTTGAAGCACCAGCTGTGCTTTGCTGCGTACACTTGACTATAATTTAACAGCTCATATAAATTAAAACGTATGTAACAAAATTACAAACATTATCAATTGCAAATATGTACTTACATGCTCCATGGAGATCTCCCTTTGAGGAGATGCTGTTGAGGGAGATTCCCTTGAAGACGCAGCTGTGGTCTGCCGCGTAACACTCGACTATAATTTAACAGCTCATATAAATTATTATTTCATAATATTCAAATTAACAAATTACCTCCTCATGTCCCCCCGAAGCACCTGACGTGGACGGTCTGGGTGGGGTCCTTTGTCCACACGGCTGCAAACATCACAACATAGTTAATTATTTAGTATTATTAATGAATATTATCACATAATTACATCTAATACTAAGTATACTTCATCCACTTAAACATTCAACATTACTAATAATCATTCCATCATACTTACAATTTCTTCGTCGGAAGTTAATTCCACGTCCATTGTTATGTTTCACTCTCTACAGCCGAAGGCGGCTTAGTTTCTTGTTAATGAAACTGGTGTTGGTTCACCACTGTACGTTTCAGAAGCATGCAGTGTCGATAAATTGTCTGCAGAGAATTCCAGTCTTACTGAATTCCTTATGCTAAATGTGGCTGCTGTTGGCTGTTGAAAATATTCACGCATTTTTTGCACAAGTTTGAAATCTTGCTGTATCATTCTGTATACTTTAAACGGAGTTTTTTTATGGGCTCTCTTTAACACCTCTTCCCAGTCCTTAGGATCGTAAACAAATTGGCTGGCAGTATGCGCGCACGTACTTTTCCACCATGGCAAAGTCTCTGTCGGACGGTAGCATTGTATGCCCTACGATGGGAAAAATGTGAATTACGCGTTTAAAATATCCTATTGCTATTAATCTTAGCCAGACAGCTTCAAGAGACCAATTTTTGTTTTGGCCTCCACAGTTATCAGATATGGCAATAATGTCACCTTTTATGTTATTTGATTCAAAATGCTTTAGTAGGCAGCTCCCTATTTCGTCTGCTCCCCTACCTGCTGTAGATTCTTCCCACATATAAAAATATCCCTGATTGGGATGCAAGCGATGAATACTGAAGTTGTAACAGAACAACTTTTTCTTGTAAAATGTTGGTCCCGTAGAAAGCTTGGGGGTTGGCAAAGCTTGCTGTAAATCAAAGGTAATTACATATACTCCCTGATTTTCCAAGGCTTCTGACTTCGCTTTATTTATTGTAGCCTGACCAGCTTTGGCTTTTCTATGGTGCAACGCTAGTTCGGTAGTTAACTGTTTCAATCTAACATTATCATTTTTGGTTTTACTTTCCCTTATCAAAATATTGGCGGAATCGCAGACACTACATGAATCCGTTTTAGGGGACTTGAATCTTATGTTGTGCTCTTCAGTAAATATTCGTCGAAATTTGTCACGAGAAACTGGTGCTTCATGCTTTTCAGAGCACTCAGATCCATATACATCGTAGCAGGATTCTATTGTGTATTCCATTGTCATAAACATGCAATTTTGGTTGTCATTCCTGGAATAGTGACTTTCGTACTTTGGCAATTTTTCAATGAATGATCGAACTGTTCTTCTTTATATTTTCTTTTGTGATTTTTATGACAAACCCTTTTGTCCATCAGTGGTGTACTACAACCTCTTGTTATATTCACGACTATATTTGCAATCCTGCCACGGTTGTTCTGAAAGCCATGGATGTTCAGAAACGCTTTTTTTGCAAATTTTTTTTCTTTCTCCTGAAATCACCACTGAATATGTTTTTCGTTTCACTTTTGTGCATTTGATGCAACCAAATGAATATGAATTTTGCAAGTTACGGCTTTCCATCTCCCAAAACGTTTTAAAAATATTTGATCGTTGTTCTGTAGAGGTGATTTCAAAGCATTTTTGTTTACAGTTGCAGTCAGGCCCTTTTTTCAGAAATCTCTCGCCCCTTACCTCTGTAAGATCTATACGCTTGACCGTGGTTTCTAAGTTTTTTATTTTTTAGTTGCGTATTCAATCCTCTCTTTCCTGGATTAAAATATAGAGATCAATGAAAGAACTCCAATAGTGTAAATAATGGTATCTGTATGCAGATACCGCTATTTACCTCTCAGACACATAAAATATATTAAAATAACAGTGTAGTGTAAAAAATGGTATCTACAGCAGTTACCACTGTTTACTCCACATAACCTCAAAATAATATTAATAGCGTTTTCGCTGTCTTCGCTTGGAATATAATCCGTGTCATCGTAAGAAGAATAAGGGTCCTGATTAGAGTTATTTTCGGTATTTTCAGACTCACTAGAACTGAGAAAATGCGGTTCTAACGGTTCACATGTAGCACGAGATGAGGCCATTTTTAACATATACCACGTTTTTCGTTTTAAAAGAATCACATACCCCCTTTTACATCATTCAGAAAGCGCCATCTATCAACGTTTTTGTGAAAATTGAAGTGAAATCTACTTTAGCACAGTATTTACCATAGTTTACATGCTATAACTCAATTTTGACCAAAATGTGGGTTACCATGTTTTACGTCCGAGCTCTTCAATTAATCTTTAATTCAAGTATATCGATTGAGCAATATATTAATGCAAATGTATAGTATAGTTGAAATTTTAGATGTAGACATGTTTTCTTATAAGACTGATTATTATAAAACGATTACGGATGGAACGCAAACTGCACTTGTGAAACAGTTCATGAGTAAATGCATTTAAATATCTGTGAATATTTCTAGTTAACCGAAAATATTTTGACATTTCCTTATAAATGTGGATAAAAGAGAATCAGTAATTTTTTTCATCCTTATACTTACACCAAAAATATATTTTAATACACATTGATAGGTGTTATGTTACATAATTGAATAGTTTAGTAAATTGAGGTTAAAGTTTTAAGTCTGGAACTTTCTTAATGTAACGCAAATAATAATTATTAATAAACTAAATGGTAACTAATAGTTGTAAAATATGTGTGAACAGTATCAAATTAATTAAAAGTATGTTTTGAAAATAATAATTATCGAAACATTTTACATAACACCTTTATCCATACGGATCAGTCAGAAAATAAAAGGCCCAGATTTTCAAAGAAATGCCTTTATTATATATAATATGTACTAAGTGTTAATAAAATACTAATGATTTACAATGTTTTCATAGAAATAACGATATTATTCTTTTATAAACGGCATTTGTTCAATGAGGTTTGCCATTTTCTTATCAGCTATGGTGCCATATTTTTCTGTAAATCTTTTAAGTTGGATTGGGACAGGTGGTTGCGTAATGGATTTTTGTTTAAGTATATTAACTTTTCTAAAGGGCATCATTTCATCATATGATTCTTTGTAGAGATAAGAACCATATTCTTCCACCCTAATCAATTTAATTCCGTCTCTAAATCTTACATTTTCATTAAGTTCGTCTTTTTTCTGTTATACAGTCTAAAGTCTTTAGCAATATTGTCTACTTTTCGGAAATGTTGATCCATGTTCACCACTAGATTTTTCTTATGGCTCTTTGCAATTATTTCCCTGTATTGGTCCGGCACCAATATGGTGTCATGTTTGCGTAGAACCTTCTCCATTCTACCGAAATCCCTGTCGGAATCTAAATATGTGTGCCCTACTTCTGGAAACTTATGATCAATTGTGCGGAAATAACCTTCTAGTATTAAGTATTGATAAAGGCAAATTATTGAAAATTTTTTATTTTGCCCACCACACGAATCAGACCAAACAATTAGGTGGTCCTTTTCTCTGAGTTCATCATCAACTTCAATACATCGAAGTAGACAACTGCAAATTTCAGAACTTCCGCGACCAGCCATATCTTCTGTCCATGTACAAAATGTTGTCCCTTCCACGTTTTTGGCAATTATATGGACACCAAAGTTATAGAACCACATTTGCCTTAAATAAAAGGCTTTCGACGTGGTTAACTTTGGAAGGGGCATCGTCTGCTGCAAGTCTATGGTAATAAATGCCATGGTGGGAGACTCTCTTACTTTAGTTTTATCACTTTTTTGAAGTTCAATTGCTGTACGATAATTTTCCTCATGTTCATCATAGGACTTGTCAGCATCACACAAGCTACAAGTGTCACTTTTAGGGTACCCAAAAGATAAATTGAACTCTGTTGAAAAAACTTTTGAATATGAACTCTTCTTTATCTTGAACTTTTCTGGTAAGTTTTGTTGGTTACATTGGTGTATATAGAGTTCATACATTTTACTCTGGTTCAATAGGGGAGAATGATATTTTTTAAACGGATTTTTGTTCCTAGAATAATGTGATTCTTCTGCTGGAAATGTTTTTATGTGATCAATGATATTTTGTCGAACTTCTTCGTCCATTTTATGAGGCTTGTTGGAGTGGTGTCCCCTGCGATCCACAGGAGGAACTGATACACCACTCTGTATTCGCTTTTAATAATATCAACCTTTTTTCGACCAATTTGATTCAAGGCACAGAAAGCTTCTTTGCATACTTGTTCAGTGATGGAATCTTTTGTAACAGTATACGAATATGACGCACTTTTATGTTTCTTTGCACCTTTCCGCACTCTCACTACAGGTTTTTTAATAATACTCTTAAAGAGCAAAGCTTTTTTTGCATTAACATCAATTTTGTTAAATTGTTCTAGACATGCTGCTCTATCTTTTTCATTAAAACGCGATCCACATTGAAGTCTGCATTTTTCCCGACAGAGAACCCCTTCTTTAGGTTTCTTTGCTGGAACAACTGTATTTTTGTAGGATACATACTCCTCACCTCTATCTCTTGCCAAGACTGCTGCATTTTTTCCCACGTTTCTGGTATGCGTTTTCGTTTTCTTGAGGTCTTTTCTTCAGAACGAAATTGTTTTCGTTTTTTACTACCTGGTTGAAGATTTTGAACAGTTTTCTCTCCAATAGTATTTTCTGTATTTTGAACAATTTGAAAAGTGTGAATAGTTCTCTCTTCAACATCTTCCACATTTGTAATAGTAAACTCATTCACAACTTCAGCTGGTAACAATGTACAAGAAGTTGCAGCATCACCTAATTGGGTTTGAGGATGAATTTCTGAAGAATTACTTAGATCATCCTCATCTTGAACATAATCCGGATCATCCTCATCATTGCTTACAAAGTCCTCTTCTGACGAAGAAGTATTCTTATTACGCCAGCTTGATGGCACACTATTTGACGATGTTTGGTTGTCTGTAACAATGAGAATGATATTGCACGGGACTCTTGTAATGTTATAAAATAATTGTAAATTTAGACATAAGTACATTTATGTAGGTACTCGTAACCGCTTTAAATAGTAAAACGTAATCCAAATATTAAAAATTACACTGCTGTAAATTTTAATACCACATACACACACACACACACCCTCCCACACACAGTTTTTTTTATATCAAATAAAAATACAAAATTTTTAACTTACCTTTATTTGAGATTTCTAAAACCAATGGTTTGAGGTTATGATATAAAGGCACTTCTTCAGAATGGTTAGGTTCTGTATAATTTAATTGATTCGCCACTAAACTTATTATTTTCTTCCCCCTCGAGCCCATTTCGTACCAGCTTACGTGATTAGTTTACAATAAATAAGATAAAAATCATAAGGTTTGTTCTGCCGACCGACCAAACAACTAGCAACTCAGAGCTAACCATGTGACAACTTCATTATTAAATTGACGTTGACGCGGATGAAGGTGTTATGTTCAGTACATAACGCTTTCTTCCGTATTGCTAACATCAAAATATTTTGGATTGTTATTGAAGAAGGTGTTAACGGCACATAACACCTACTTCCATTTTAAAACGAAAAGTTTTGTAACATAACACCTTCATCAACGGCTAAAACCTACTCTATGTTTAATATTACACGTTTTTGACGGTGTTATGTTTCAGTTCGAGACTTGACACCTTCATCCATGGCAAATATGGATTTTCAGAAAAAATGTAACATAACACCTACATCCACTCGTGTCTTCAATTATTATTAAATATGACAAGTAACAAATTTATAAATTATTTTTTGATTGATATTCTGTTTTTGTTTTTCGAAAACTGTGATCCAGAAATGATAGCATTCACAGTAGTGACGCCGACGCGGTCGTTGCCACAGTGCTCCCCCACCAGTGGCTACAACGTCGTGTAGTCACGAAATCTTACAGGCTGCTTCATAATCCTGCCGTGGAGGGTGAGCATGTCATTTGGCTGCCTACTTGCTTGCAGATCTTGTTCTGTGGGTTTGATGGTATTCCGATTGCTGCTTGCCTCTTGCACCATGAAAGCTGGTTTCACACGGTCGATAGAAACCTTTGTCAATTTTTCTTTTATTAGGATGTCCATTGTTTTTGGCGTTCTTGTTATTACTTCGTATGGACCTGTGTACGGTTATTGAATTGGTCGTTTTATAGTGTCGTCCCTTAAAAATACATAAGTGCAAGTGTCAAGCGCTGGGTTTACAAAATATTTAATTTTGGCATGATTAGCAGTTAGCAATAGGTGCTTGTTAAATGCTTTGCATTTAATCACGCAGATTTTCAATAAATGTCGAATGCTCCATGTCTGCATTTTCATCTCTCAGGAATAATTCTCCAGGCACCCTTAATTGTGTACCGTAAACAAGTTCTGCCGGTGAATAACCGATGTCTTCTTTTATAGATATTCTTAACCCGAGAAGAACTGTGTTTGTATCCAATTGTTATTTTCATGGCACATTATTGCGGTCTTAATAGTGCGATGCCATCGTTCAATAAGATCATTTGTTTGAGGGTGATATGCTGTGGTTCTATTCTTCTTGATTCCTAACAAATACGTAAGAGAACGGAATAGCGAGGATTCAAATTGTCTGCCTTGGTCTGTGGTTATGGTCTTCGGGCACCCAAAACGCGATATCAAGTAGGTGTAAAAAGTTTACGCGACAGTTTCTGCGGAAATGTCCAACATTGGAGCTACTTCAGGCCATCGGGTAGGGTAAATCTATCAGCCATTGTCAGACAGTACCGGAAACCTTCTGATAATGGTGGTAATGGACCGACGATGTCCAGGTGTACGTGCTCAAAACGGCCATTATTTAAAGCAAACTGTTACACTCTTTGGATGCCTTGATATTTTCGAACGCTGGCAAGGTGTGCAGCAAGGTGCCCAGTTGGTGACATCTTTGTCTAGTCCTGGCCAAATAAATCGCTTCTTGATAGTACGACTTGTAGCTCGTCCACTGGGATGTGATAATCGATGGAACATGTCGAAAATTTTTCTTCGTAGAGTATGTGGTACGTATGGACGTACATCTTTTGTAGTTGTGTCGCAGATTAATGCTGCAGATGTGATCGTTGATGCAAAAGTCTTTAACTTTAGTGAAGTTTCTCCAGAGCTAGAGTTTCTGGAGTTCTGCATCTTTTTGTTGTTCAGCAGCTAGCTCTTCTGGGGTAACTGCTGCCCGCAATGACATGGTGTCTATTTTAGACATTCTGGATAAGGCGTCTGCTACGTTACTTTCACCTACAATATGTACTATATCTGTGGTGAACTGGCCTATAAAATCCAACTGTCGAAGTTGTCTCGGTGATGCCTTATCGGATTTTTGTTTGAAAGCATATGTAATAGGTTTATGGTCCATTCTGAGCACAAATTGGCGTCCTTCCAACATGTGGCGAAAGTATTTTACGGCTTCGTATATGGCTAATAATTCTCTGTCGTAAACACTAATTTCTCTGGGCGTTGTTAAGTTTTTTTGAGAAAAATGCTATTGGTCGAGGTTCTTCCAGTATTTGCTCTAAAACTGCGGCAATGGATGTGTCTGATGCATCTGTTGTAAGAGTTAACGCGGCGTTTTCGATTGGATGGGCAAGAAGGGCTGCATTGGCTAAAGAGTTTTTGTATTCTTCAAAAGTTTTCTTTGTGTCTGCAGTCCAAGGAACTGGACGTTTGTCGTTGCGCTTGGAATTCGGAGAAATTCGTTAAGTGGTGCTTGTAGATGTGCAGCGTTCTTAATGAATTTCCTATAGAAGTTTATTATTCGAAGAAATCGACGAAGTTCAACGATGGTTTTCGGCTTTGGCATGCTAATAATTGCTTCAACTTTTTCCGGTAGTGGCTGGATACCGTTTTCTGATATGTGATACCCCAAATATTATACGGATATCACGCCTAATAGACCTTTTCAGTTTAAGAATCTCTCTCTCTAACAGTGGCGTCATGCGTCAAAGGTTTTTGCGCATAGTAAGTTAAATGGCGACGATGGCTTATTAACTGCTAAGTGTCAACCGCTGACAGTTGTCAACATAAGAGCTCAAAGGTCATTGTACTTATCGCGCGTGGAAAGTAAACCAACATGGTATTAAAGTGTTGCGTGCCTTTTTGCAAAAATCATGYTTACACGCCGAATGTGTCTTTACATAATTTCACTAAAAATCCAAAGTTAAAGGATATTTGGATCCTCAAAATTCGACGGGATACAATAACAAGTAAGCATAACACAAAACCTTTTAAAGTAAGCAATCATACAAAGGTAAGACTATAATAAAAAGCACGTTATAGGAAGTACCATCATATTTTTAATGTTTTAGATTTGTTCTGTACATTTTGTGAAGCAAGATTTTTTAATCAGATCTGAAAGAAACCGCTTAAAGCCTGATGCCGTACCTTCAGTATTTCCTTGGAGCAATGTTAGCCCCCACAAGATTGTTTCTACTTCTGAATTAAATCCATTACAAAACTTTGACATACAAGAAAATTCGAAGTTTATTCCAAACAAAGGTAATTGCTGCGATAATGTTTCTTCGATTATGTTAATATATATATATATATATATATATATATATATATATATATATATATATATATATATATATATATTTTAATAGATGCTACAAACATAAAAGAAACTGGAGATGAAATGCTACAAAGTTCTACAGGTGTTCCAGAATTAACGTGCAGTGTTAATAAGCTACAAAGTAAGTAATTTAGGTAATATTACGTAATGTTTGAAAGTTACATATATTTGATTATTTCAGGTAAAGATGCAGAATCAAACATTGATTCTGTAGTTGCAATAAGGGAAGAAACTCCGGAAGAAAAAAGGAATGATGATGCAGATGTTATTTCTGAACATACAGACCTAGCTGAAAAAAAAGTAATAATTTAGAATACCAAAATCTTTTAAAATTGTACACAGACCTATTGATTGAATATCAGGAATTAAAAAATAATTGCCAATGTCATAATTTAAAATCCAATGACAACAGAGGAAATGATAACATTAATATGAATGACAAAATAACTGTTGATGGTTCTAGCTTTATTTATAAAAATATCATTTCCAACGATCCTATGTTCACACTGAATAGATTTAAACATAGTGATAAAGACATATTTTATTATACAGGCTTTACAAGTTTTACAATTCTGCAAAAATGTCTCCACATGCTCTTCGAATTTGGTAATGAAAATTTATTAAAAATGCATAACAGTAGTAGTGTAACTGGCAAGAGTAGGATTCGACAGCATCAAATGAATAGAGAAGATGAATTTTTTTTAGTCTTAATAAAATTAAGGCAAAATTTTGGATATGAGCATTTAAGTAAACTGTGTAATGTTTCTGTGGCAACTGTTAGTAATATATTTATTTCTTGGATAAATTTTATTTATGTTCGGTTAGGCAGTATAGATATCTGGGCACATCGTGATATTATACTTTCACATGCATCTAATGAATTTATTGCAAAATATCCTAATGTAATAGGTAGCTTGGACGCTACTGAAATATATGTTCAGACGCCTAGTTCATTATTATTGCAATCACAGACTTATTCGCAATATAAGCATAACAATACTCTAAAAGGACTTGTTGCTGTTGATTGTAATGGGTCAATTATTTTTATTTCAGCTTTATTTACTGGAGCAATATCTGATAACGCTTTACTAGAAAAAAGTGGGTTTAACAAAGTTGTGGAATCTAAAATAAGTGAAGGTTTCTTGTTACATGGTGATACATTTCTGGCGGACAAGGGCTTTACAGCCACGGAATTGTAAAACCAGTCAATATTAGTATACCTGCATTTAAAATCAATAACGTACAATTTTCACCTAATGAGGTGCATCATACACAAAAAATTGCTCGTGAACGAGTACACGTTGAGCGAGCTATTGGAAGTATAAAAAATTATAAAATCTTGGGTTCTGAAGTAGCACTAGCACAGTTAGGAACATTCAATCAAATATGGACTGTGTGTTGTCTACTATCCAATTTTCAAAAGCCTTTACGACCTGTTAAAACAAATTTTCATACTTCGTAACCATGTATTGATTTTCAGAATAAAATATGACCACTGTAAATGAAATTGTAAATATAAATAAGTTTGTATATATGTATCGAGTCTCTATTACTATATATTATGTAAAAAATAAACTGTAATCAAGAACAAATTTATTTTATATTTTCTTTATTTGCATTATTTAAAAACGGCAAAGCAAATTCAAAATACAGAGAATTTAACCTATTGTATAACTGTTTACAAAATTCAATATCTAGATAAATTCTTTGTACATGTAAGTCATTAGTATTTTTAATAAAAATTGTAAAATCACACCACTGTACCCCACACACGAGCATTTGTCCTTGCACTTGACAATAATAATTGTGTGCAGGGTTTAAAATAAACTTTCCACTTTTTTCACACAAAAGTAGATACCCGTTTGGACTGGACAATCCATGCTCCAAATTTTCCCACGTTGATGGGCATTTGATTTCCAAAACACCATTTTCATTATCTTCCTCCGTTGGATCTACCAAATGTCCATCTGGGGATGCTCCAAGAAACGGCGCCCCTGGGTTAACCACCAAACCATGCGTGGATTGTTACATGGGTGTATCTTTTTTTGTATTCATTTTTTGCGATAATTTCTTTATTTATTCCATGTTGAACACTTGGTACATGGTTAAGATTTTTCGCATCAACTATTCTTGACAAAAACTTGTCATTCGGCCTGATCTTCCTGTGAAAGATTTCTCTAAAGTTGGAAGCAGTAAACCTCTTTGCCCGTTGTGTAATCCACATTGGACACTTCCTCTGGGCTCGAGTTTGTTTTTCCAGTTCTACTGCTTCACGGTATGTGATTTGCATTTCATCAGGTGGCAAAACACCAGTACCTTGAAATATTGTCTGCGTCTGCTCACAAATTATGGGGAACTCCCGGTACAGAGAAGACATTGTGGCATTATCATCATCAATTACTCTGGTGCTATCTTCACCAAAATTACTAGCGCCCAGCTGAATATGTAGCACAGAATTCTTCTGTGCCATTAAACCTAGTGGTAATGCAACTAAGTTGGTATTACTCACACCAGCACTAAGTAAATATGCCATAGCAATATTCGGGTTTTCAGTAATTAATTCATTTTGGGCCCGTTGTAAAGTTTCTTTAGACACTATGTTGCTACTATTGCAGGGATTTTGTTTAAGAGAGCATGTAATAGGATCCTTTTTTGGATGTTTCTCTGACGGAGAATACACTGCGACATCCAGCAAACATTCAGACTGAACTTTTTCGACCTCGGTTTTCCTCATTTTTGTGGGAGTTCTGTGGAAGTCAGCTCCTCTGGAATTTCTTCCATGTCCTTCAAAAGGAAGTGTTGCAGAGTGTAACACAACCCTATCAAATGTCCACAACATTCGCTGCTCCTGTCATAAAAAACAAAAAATTACTATAACTCGTGTATATTTTAGGGTTTCATTTCAACTATTTTTTTTTCTGACAAACAAGGTATTTCAATGTGGCGTGTCAAAAAAAAGGGTCATTGTTTATAAGACGTCACATACTTTAATTCTCATTTTCTACTCGCCATTCTGTTCTACGTATCTTAACTAATAACGCGCACCCTTTCCTTTCTTGCGGAAACGTCTACTTTTCGAAAAACGAGTGTTTGCAGTGAATACTATTTTATGACGCGAAGTGTTCTTCTTCTACTGTGTAGTGTCGCATACTCCTTTCCTACGCATAGCGATTCAGTCAACGTTTCGCCGTTCCCCTCAAACTACTTTTCATGCATCGCTGGGGAAATTTCAACTACGCGTAGGAAAGGAGCATGCGACATTACTTAATCATACATAGAACACTACGCATAGTAAAATATATCTAAATGTAAGCGCTTGTTTTTCGAAAACTGCTCCTTTCCGCCGTCTAAAATTACTCACGTGTGATGTGAATGTGATAATTTATAGCAATATACGAAAAATAAGCTTATAATTTTGGAATGACGTGTTGTAAATAATTACCAAAAAAAAAGGACAAAACTTACCCAATAACACAAGTGCAGTGGGCCTGCAGTATTTGATCACCTACAAATATAATCTGTAGTTTGTGTGGAGCTAAATTTTTCCGCTGGCTTCTGTAACATTCAGCTTTCACACAGCTTTGACCTAAAACATTTTCAATGTCAAATCAGTGGTTTTATAAAAGCTACATAAATTAAAATGATGCGAAACAGCGAATTCTATAAAATAATTTAACATAACCAACCTGCTGCTATATCGTAGGTCGTCCAGATGTTACATATATAACAGTCACTGAAATATTTGTAACCGCGCTTGAAATTCACTTCCACAGMCATTTTTCTGTTAAAAAATGCTTTTAAAATTTTTAAAACGTTCTAACGATTTACACCACATGACGACTATCGATCTCAATGCTAGAACTAAGAATGTCACAGTAAAGTAAAATTTTAACTATATAAACAACTCTGACCAGCGTTGCCAACACCACCTCTAAAATTCCTCAAAACAATATCGTTTAATATAAAGGACTTTCATTGGTTAAAACATTAGTATATTAGTACGTTAGGACGTAATAATAATGTATCAGTAATCTTTTTTAACATTTCAACAAAAATTACTGTATCACCATAAGTACCATTTACTTTTTTAGTCTTGTAGAAACAATACGATGTTTGCAAAAATTATTTATTTAGGATTTTTATAATTCGTGAATATTAAATATAGAATTAAATAACTAAACACGGCAATTAATTGTCAAACTAGTAGGTATTACGTGCCCTATTTACATAATACTTAAACTCAGTATTAACCATGTCATCTCGGACCTTACCATTTTTTGTGACCCGATGRGTAAAATTAGCGATACGGTTTAAAATTATGAAATTCACCAAACAAAAATTCTTCAAAATCCTCACAAAAGAACCATCCTCACAAATTCCTCAAGACGAAGTAAAATTACTCGAGTTTAAAGAAATTACTCACAAATTGGCAACGCCGACTCTGATGTTTTTTCTGACAACCCGTTTTGACATTTGTTTGGGCTTACTATGCGCAGATCCCGTGCGCATATTATCCATCTCTTTTAGATTAAAAGGTCAATTTACTTTTAGCAGGGTTGATAGTTAAACCATACTCATTCAGACGATCGAAGACTAGTTGTAAGTGCTTTAGGTGTTCTTCTGGCGAAGTTGATGCTACCAAAATATCATCGATGTAACAATAGCAAAAATCTAAACCGTGAAGAACAATGTTCATAAACCTCTGAAACGTTTGTGCTGCGTTTCAGAGGCCGAACATCATATACGGGAATTCAAATAATCCAAACGGGGTGATTACTGCTGTCTTTTGGATGTCCTCCTTGGCCACGGGTATCTGGTGATAAGCCCGCACAAGGTCTGTGGTGGAGAAGATATTCGTACCATTTAACTTGTAGGAAAAATCTTCTATATTGGATACGGGATAACGATCTGGCGTTGTTACGGCAGTTAAGTGACGATAATCACTTCAAGGTCTCAATTCGCCTTCGTTCTTCTTTGGAACCATATGTAGAGGACTACTCCATGGACTGGAAGGTCTGCAGATACCCTGTTCTGCCATGTATTCGAACTCCTGACGGGCGATCTTAAGCTTCTCTGGTAAGAGTCGTCGAGCTTTTTCTTGAACAGGTGGTCCTGCTGTTATAATTTTATGTACTATGTTGTGCTTGGTCTTTACGGGGATCGGCGATGTTCCACAGATGCCTGGGTACTGAGCAAGTAACTGTGTGTATGGCGAATTTGATTTGAAAACTGTAGGTAATGTAATGTTTGGTTCGCTGGACAAATATGCAGTAGTTGTGAGTTTGGTGCAGCTATCCAGTAAGCGGCGATTATGTGTTTTGCTACATTTCCTACGATAAAACGCCACTTGTAAGGACGACGTAGGCCAAGATTTAAACATAAAAGTTCGGTGCAGTGGGTACGGTTCCTTACAAATCTACTAGGGATGACGGATACGTCGGCACCAGTGTCTATTAGAAAACGCATACCTGAAGATTTGTTCATAACGAACAAGCGGCTCTGTTGGTGGAGGCTGTCGTCGCTGACCGCTCTTATTGACGACGACTGTCGCCGTTTTCCGACGCGTTACCAAAACTGCATGGTTTGGTGCATTTTCTTGCAGCTGAACCAAATCTTCGGTGATAGAAGCATTCTCCTGTGGAGCTGGATGCACGGTTTCTGGATTGAGAACGATCCCCTAGATCTTGTGTTTCTTTGACGGTAACTGTACTGTAATTCTACCATCTTCGTTAAATTAGAAACTTGTTCTTGTAACGCTGTAAGAGTTGATGCTGCGGAAGGGTTGGATGTATGCTTGTTGGTGATCATTATTGCATGGTTTGCAGGGTCTTCATTTGTTATGGTGGCGATGGAACCGTTGCTGCTTACTTCCATTATCTTGTCGGCAATGGTTGCCATTTTGGATGTGTCGACGTCTTGACTTGCGGACAGTATTAGCTGCACAGATGTGGGCATTCTTCGCAGCCACAAAGTTTTTAAAATGTCTTCACTGACAGTTTCACCCGTTAACGTTTTCATTCTGCGTAAAATTTGAGTGGGGCGCTGATCTCCTAATTCCATCTCTGTTAACAACTTTCGCAGCTGTTCCTCTTTAGAATCAGAAAATGCGGCTATTAATTGGGTTTTAAGGGCGTCATATTTCTTTTCAAGGGGTGGGTTTGTTATCAGATCGGATACTTGTTGCAGTACAGAACAATCCGAAGCAGCGATGACAGTATAAAATTTGGTGTTATCTGACCTGGTATTAGTGGTGATGAATTGCGCTTCTATTTGCGTGAACCAGAGTTTTGGGTCGGTGCGCCAAAATGGTGGTATCTTTACTGTTTTTACGCTGTCGATGCTTTCCGTGTCGGCTTCGTTGTTTGTTGCCATTGTAGTCGTAGCACTTTAAGAATCACGTCGGGGTCACCAAATATATAATGTAACGTGTACAGGAATGACAGTACGGATTGTTCAGCACTTTATATTTACGATAAAACAGCAGATAACAATTATTATTAAATATGACAAGTAACAAATTTATAAATTATTTTTTGATTGACATTCTGTTTTTGTTTTATGTAGTTTTGTTAGGTTTTTTCTGCAGAAAAAACTTTGGTCATGTGACCTGTGTAAACTGATGTTGCTGAAAATAAACAAATCTTAAATCTAGGTTAAATAAATATTTGCGTTAAGATCTAACAACTAGTAAAACATATCCATTCGAATGGGCATAAAAAAGAAAGTAAATTCTGTTTCTTCGTTAGCAAAATTGAGTAATAATAATATGTAAACGTATGTCTAATGAACACTTAATAAAGACCAGTCTCTTGATGTCGTTTAGTCTTTGGCCTGTGTAGGTCTGAGTAGAACGAATTTTGAGCTAATTATAGCTCCGAGGGTCTTGGATGTCTCTTCCTTTGCTGACGTTCTATGGTCAGGGAAGTGAATACAGTAAGGGCCTTGCCTGCATAGATCTGGTGCTCCKATAAGGGAGAAGCTTCCAACTCCATGTACTGTAGAGGATACATTGGTTTTGGAACCTTGAGCGATCATTGCTGCGGCGGGGGGAACGTCAACTTCTGTTGTTTTGTGCTGGTAGACTTGGCTAAATACACCTGGGTTGGGGAAGGCTTGTCGCAATGTGTGAATTGGGTTATCAAGCGGGTTAGGTGTCGAGTCATTTATAAGCTGGGATGTGATGAGCGGTGCTATGGTGCCGTCTGGCCTGGTGTTGGCTAGGGTAGTGGATCCTGTGAAGTGTTTCCTGTGTTTTCAAACCATGAATTGTCATTCTGTAAGCCACAGAAAAAGGGATCTGTTCAATCCTAAGGTTGCCTTGAATCACTGTGATCCAGAAATGATAGCATTCACAGTAGTKACGCCGACGCGGTCGTCGCCACAAATGCAAAAAAAGTAAATTATTAGAATTCATCAGAGTCTAAGTTGTCTTCCATTTTAAGGGAATAATACACATGCACAAGTTTTTTTATGTTTCAGGACCAAGCCTGTTTCCTATTATGTTGTGCACGTAAGACCAATTACTATAAACCCTTTCGAATTGGGCAGATGATGACGGGAATGGACAGAAGCATTTTTGCCAAAGATGTTAAATTTGGAGCTTTCCTTAAAGCATATTTCCAGTACAATAGCGGTTTAATCCTATTTTGTTATACAATATTTAAAAAATGTCAGAGTTCTCATTAAAATTATGCAATTCTTCTAGACCAACTGCATTTAAATTTGTCMATAAGAATTAATTAACATGATCGAGTCTAGTATTATCTTTATCGAATAACTTTCAACGATATGAAGGATGAAAATAATTTGCTACTAACAACTCATCCTTTAGTGCATATTGTCTGCGTTTTTCTAGACACCCTTCAGCATCTGTAAAACCATTTCGTAATTGCAAACTCATCCATGCTTCAGCAGCAACACTGGATCTTGCTTTCTGACATATATTGACTAAAGTAAAAAGTACAAACTGGATCAAGCAATTTCACGTGTTCATCAACATTTTTCTCAAATACTTTATCAAAACCTAAATTACTGACGCTGCTTGGAAAATTTGTAATTTAACTTTTTTAATAAATGACAAATTTTTCAAAAAAGAGAAATGAATCTCGATTAGAACACCAACGCTTTTCTGATGCTAATTGAATTCTAGTGCCACCAATTTTTAAAATTCTGTGTTCCATATTTGGTGAATTAAAGTGTTTAAGGACACGAGTTACTTTTGTAGCAAATTCTTTTGATAGTACGTCTTTTGCAGGAAGTTTTGCAATATGTGAGTTACAAGTTAAATCTAGCATATCTGTAAGACGTCTCATTATTATCATGATAGTAGCATTATCGCTAACAACACGGTAAATGTTAGTATCGTATATATCCATAGCCTTTTTCTTTGATAATTGAATTATTTCCAACAATTTCTCAGTAGCTTCTTTCTCTATTGAAAGGTCCCAGTTATCTAAAAATACAGCTTTTCCGGATACAGAATGCAATAAAAGGTCACATTTCTGGTATTAGAATTTTAATTTTTCCAACTATCTATAATCATCGGCGTCAAATTTTTTGTCACTATTTATTTTTTCGTATACTTCGTTTAAAAATTTGTGAAACTGAATGGTATATTGCACTCAAAAAATTTGCTTAAAAGAAAATTTGCTGTTTCTATTTCAGACTTGATTAAAGAATCAACAAAATTTGACAGTGAACTGGAGGACGGAGAAGATGTCGATGGAAGATTAGATCTGGCTAAACTGTCATCTGAACGAGAGTGACATTTATACCATGCCCAAGAGATCCATTTGCACAATCCACAGTATCATCCTCATTTGACTCTGCCACCGCCTCCAATACTGTTCCTTCCTCTGGCTTCTATACCTCTTTAAGAGTTTTTTTTTACTGGCAGCCATATCATTCTTGTCTTCATCGATGTCTGATTCTGATAAGGATGAACGTCTAACTCGGGATCGCTTCTTTTCAGTTTTATCATTATCTTTAAAATTGCAAACATTTATGTGCATTTGCTATCGCGAACTGCTCATACTTTGCAGCCCTTTTTTACATACTAAACATAATGCGTAATGTTTGTCATTAGCGTGGTTTTTTTATGCGGCGAAAACCGGCTTGCCATATAGAATGAGATGATCGTACCCTACAATTTATTACCTGACGAAATGCAATACAAAAGTACAGTATTATTAACTTACATATTTAAACTCCGTACACATTCACTTTATACAACAATGAATTTCAAAACCACAACTCACTGTAATATTAGATGAGAAAAGGAAACTAAGTAGCAAAACAACATAACCTAGTTGAATCTAGTCTGACAACTGACAGCTGAGAGTTATGCCTGACTAATGTCAGCTGCTCGATTTTATACTGCATAATATGTATTATCAGAGGCGGATCCAGGATTTTGTTTAAGGGGGGGGGGCAATTTTTGAATGGTAATTATTACCTATTAAAAAATGGTGATACATGAGATACGATATACAAACAGTTATACGAGAACCAAAAATAATTTAATTTCTAAAAAGTGGATACAAGCTATTAAAATAGTTTTTAAATAATAAATTCTAACCTCTTCCCACGTCCAGATTTTGCAAATCTCGTGATTACTTTCTCCACGTCAATAAGTATATTTCTATGAATATGCAAAAGTGCAAGACCAAGATGGCGGTTTTCAGTCATGGTTGATCTCAATTACGTTTTAAGACGCCGCAACGACGAGAATGACCTTTCAGCAGATGCATTTGATACTGGAGTGTTGCAAGAATATGTACAAATTCATATATTATAGGAAATGCATCCTTATCGCACCTAGCTAATATATCTAGCGCAGTTATTGGAAGCTCGTTTTGGCTTTCCTTTTCTTTAACCCACTTCTCTCGCCACACCAACAATTCATCGTTTAGCAGAAGAGAGGCAGCATTCTTATCGACGTCGAGAAGCACTCCAAAGCGGTCGAGTGGGGATTTTATATGTTTATCATTTTCATCAGGAGAACTTTTTCTGGAATGAAAACTGACAGCTGAAAGACGTCTAGAGTTTCGGTCGAGAATCTTTCTCGTAGGTCGGTGAGGACAAAGTCTAGTAAAGGTGAATAGACTGACACTCTGTAGCATTCTTCTGTTGAGTTTATTTCATAGTTGGGACGATAAATTTGACGTCTACAGGGACGAGGAATCCGTGGAATATTAAGTTTGACGCCCAGTTCATCAGCTAGTTTTTCTACTCTATGCCAAATTTTCTGAAAACTAGCGTCTATATTTTCCCGACGACTGGCAAGAATGGAAATTGTACTATTTATTTGCACAGCACTACCATTAGGGGAAAGTTGGGTATTGGCGCTCACTTAAGAAGACTACTAATTTTCTGACATAAATAATAATTTACGAAAAACCTGGGTTTGTGGCAATAATCTTTATTGGTAGTTTTAACATAAAAAAATATAAATTCTTAGAAAACTTAATGTAAAGGAACGTAAACTCTCTTTGTATAAAAATATGCAGTGGGCGCCATTTCACCCCTGGTAGGGGTATTAGCGCTCAACAATAACATTTATTTTCAATGAGTATTTTGAAACCGACACTCGTCACAAATGTATCCTGAGGACCCAGACTGACCATCGGTGCATTCTGCATGAGCCCACTCTTCACACATATGGCACTGAATCCACAACTCCTTGTCTTTTCCAAATTCACCACATACTAGGCAATGTTCGGTACTGTTACAGGAGTTGACACTCTGTTTTTTGTTTTTTTTTCTTGTTTTTATTCATCTCAACAGTTTTTTTCGGAAGCTCTTTCTGTTCAGCCTTAGTCTTCTTCTTCAATCTCTTCTCTTCGTTTTCTTCCAATTTTTTCTTTAACGGCGTGGAGGTCAGAATTTCTGCGTGCTTCTTTTCGCGATTTTTTTTACCGATTTTTTGGCAACAGTGTTAGTTGGCAAAGGCAGTAAGTCCTMMAAAGACAAATTTAGGATGGGTCTTGTGCTAGCATCTGCAGACTTATTTACCGACTGTGCCAAAGGAATGTCATCATCAGACGACCAATTTTCTGTTGGAGGTGTTGTGTGGACGGGGAGTTTGTCTAAGTGCACCCTCTCTTCGGGAGATGGTGTTCGATGTACCGGAATTCTCTCTCTAGGAGTGGTATTGTTAGTTGGATTTGCAGTAGGTGCAAGTAAATCTGCAGGCAAGAAATCATCATCATCAAAAACCGATGGATTCAGTGGTGATATTCCTGCAGCTTCAAAGCCTTTTATTGCCTTTTCAATAGTTGCAACTCGAACATATGCATTCCGTAGCAATTCAGTAACCTCATAGTGGCTAATCTTTTCGTAATTGTGCGTTTTCATAAAGATGTCGCATTCATCATATGCCTTCTTTAACGGGCCAAAAAAGCTGATATCAAGGGGTTGCAAGCGGTGCAACGTATGGGGAGGAATTGACAATAGATGCACGCCATTTTTGCGACAATATTCGTATCTTTGCAAACTGGAGTGGCTTTCGTGATTGTCTAATATAAGAAGAGTTGGATTTTCAGCGTTTGTTCCTGTATGTTTGACAAAGTGTTTTAACCAAACGAGAAAAATATCTTCATTGATCCATTCACTTTGTGAGCACTCTATTATGGAGCCTGGTATTCCGTTTTTTCCTAAAGCTGGGGCCATGCGTTTACGAGGATAAATCAACATGGGTGGAATGTATCCACCTGCAGCATTCATGGAACAACAAACCGTCACTGTTTTTCCACGTTCCCAACTGGTTGCTGCACCTACTTGTTTTTGCCCTTTTTGTGCATAAATTCGCAAGGGTTTGTGCACAGTCGTAATTCCGGTTTCGTCTATATTGTATATCTTTTCCGGGGGAAAATGAAATTTTACCATCAGCTGCTCCAGGAGTCCAAAAAAACGTTCAACCTCTGTTTTATTGAAAGCTGTTATCCGATAGATGCTGGTTGGTTCAGGCTTGCGCAAAGATATTTCAGGATGTCTTCTTAAAAAACCATAAAGCCAGTCCTTGCCAGCCAATTTCTTTTCTTTATTGAAATAATTTGGAATTCCACTTTCAGTCACAAATTGGAAGGCAACTCGCCGGAGACCAAATGTTGTTATTCCAAAGAATAATTTAGATAGTTTAATAATGCGCTCAGCTAATTCATTTTCATCATTTGGTGGGATGATCGTCTTCCTTCCAAACCGTGGTAACTTGCATACACCTGTTTTCAGTGTCTCGTAATGAACTGTAGAACATTGTAATAACGACTCGCCTCCCTAACCCCAAGTCTTTTTTTCTCTACAGCCGCCATGGCTTTTTGCATTGAATCTGAACTCCAAGATCCTTTTTGCGTTGTACGTGGTTTTACACGAGGCATTCTGATAACAAGAGAAAAATGTATTTAAAAAAAGCTGTTGGGGTAAAGGCGTCCAGTTTGGGGTATTCGCGCTCACTGTGAGCGTTAATACCCCGTCAGGCAAAGTCGCAAGTTTGATGTTCACAACGGTAGAAGAGGTTACATAGGTTAGAATGTTTATACACCAAAATGACCGCAAAAAAATGTAGTTTTGCGCACAAAATAGAAATAACATCATCTACGTTGTTACAATGTCGTTACTGCGAGATACATACGGCAAAAACTTACTTGAAAAATGCGAATAAAACTAAATCTGCCGTAACTCAAGAGCTGAGTGGACCATGCCGCCCTAAACCGCTCAGGTAGTTTAGTAGGCTCACCGCTAGATGTCAGTAACATGACTTTCAAAAAACATTTTCCTCGATGCCTCCCAAGAGACCTGAGCGGCATTACACCGTGAGCGCCAATACCCAACTTTCCCCTAAGATCAAATGTCTTTTGTAATAGTTTGCGTAGAGACTGCGCTAAAGATAATATATCACTCACACACAATGCTGATATCATAAATTGTGGATTGCAGAGGGTAGTTACAAGCGAAGCAGCCTTGCCAGCTGTACTCGGGTCACGCCATTCAGAAATTTTTTCTAGAGTTTCCACAATTTTTTCGAAGTCAACAGAGAAATGGAATACACCTTCATGCCGCTCTACCCACCGGGTCTCACAAAGCGATGTAAGCACACAACCCAAGGTGCTCATCAGGACAGTTTTTTGTTTAGGGTGTGATTTAAAGAAAGCAATCAGTTCTTTCGTAACTGAAACTGCGTCCCGGACAGTAGGCACCTTAGCACTACTTGAAATGGAGTTGTTAAACTTATGGCTGTAGCATGGTGTCTTCAAAGCGTTTTTGGCTTTCTTTGGATCTGTGTGGTAGCACCTCGAACTTCTGAAAGCATGACGGCACATCCGTCTGTCCCTATTCCAACACACTGTTTCAGTGGAAGTTTCAGCTTTTTTTTTCAGCTGGGATAAAACAATTTGACCAATGGCTTTGCCGGTTAAAGACAACTCCTTATGTACGGAGGTTCCGCCTAACTTTTCTTCTGCAGAAAATACTTTTTTTGATTTCTCTCCAATCTTCTTCGTCTGATTCATAGTAATCTTCTTGTTTACCATGACCTAGTTCTTCAAACGCGTTCACAAATTGACAAAATCCTCACGAATATTACCATCATGTACGTATCGTAAGCTAAGACTCAGCTGGGACATGTGAGCCACATCTATTGTCTCGTCAATAATTGAATAGTATCGCAATGCCCGCCCGTTAGTAAAAATTTTCTCAGAAATCTCTTTCCCACAGCATGAGATGAGCATATTTTGTGTTGTCTTACTTATATATGTAGCGCTAGAGCCGGCAGACTGTAAATGGTTTTCCAATTTTTTATCGCCAGCAGACACCCGGAACTTTAAAAGTTCTCTGAAATTTCCTTCGTTCACAGTCACATCGGTTTCGTTGGAAATATCACTATGCTTAAGTATCGGTCCATCATCCCTGTGTCCGCGAAATGCTAAATTTTGCCTCCCCAGGAAGATAATGGTTTCAACTATAGGGCGAAGTCGTTCCCTGTTTTCTTCCACCTTTTACTATTAATATTCTTTTTTTGATTCTTCCTCTTCCTCTTCCCCTTCCCCTTCCTCTAGGCACGTGCAACATTTTTACACAATTATAATTTCATCTTATATTGAACTTTATGCAGACTCAGTCTATCGATATGTTCAAATGATATATTTGATCACTTACGTTAGTGTCGGCACCGCGGCATTCCGTCTATAAACAATAAAATTTGATATCATGTTTAAATGAATTTTTTTATCACTTACGCCACTTATATCATCTACTACAAACCGTTTGGGTCTTATTTGATATTTTTTCAAATTTTTGGCGTTTGCTCTATACTCAAAAAATACAACAACTTAAAATCTAAAATACATAGCGAGATGCGTTTTTCCGTTCGTTAGGCCATGAAAAGCTCTATAACGATCTTTGAAAACGCACAACTTTTACTTACAGATGTCTTGCGCATTAATTTTCAAATTTCGAAAAAATCAATCATCGATAACTTGCTTTTTTAAATAGAACGGTATTATAATTTTTATTTTTTAACTAATGGGAATTTCATATTTTGGTTTTTAAAAGTACATATGTTGGTATCTTTAATCGTTTTCTATGTACGAGGCATTTTCTCTTTAATTTGTGTTATCAGAATAGCCATGGAAGACAAAAACAAAAGAGAAGCAAAGACGTGAAACAATTGACAATAGTGAGAGAAAGAATAAGTATGATGCATTGCAGAAGTGGATGTATTAATTACCTTAAAATATAAAGAGTATGTTTATGATAAAGAAGAAAAATTCATTTAGTGTTAAGTATACTGCGATGTATTATTTAGAGAAACCCTTTTGTGTACTTAACATAACTGCATATTTTCAAATTCAGATACACACTGCTGGTTTAATTGCCTGCTACCTGCAGACTTGCGCATACCTCGTCATCAAATCCCCACTTATAATTAAGTATATATAAATATATATATGACAGTCTCCCCGCAAAAAACATCTTTATATACTACAACTTTTCATAAACTAAACGATCAATTAGTTTGATAGCACGCTTTGGTCTCGACGGCACTAGCTCCGCATCACTTCCATCACTTCCACTACTTAAATTAACAAAATCATTATTTTCTACGTTGTCTGAATCATATTTCAAAGGCAAAGAACTTTCTTTGAACGTTCCTCCTTTAATTATTTGATTCAGATGACGTTTCCAAATTAAATCATCTACTCTTACTAAATAAACATTATTACCAACACGATTTATTACCGTTCCCTTAGACCACTTGGGTTTTTTACACCTTCTCTATAATCTTTGACAAATACAACTTCATTTTTGTTCAAATTGTATATTTCGCTTTCCTTTGTGATAGTGTTTTTGTTTGTTTTGTGCAATCGTAACATTGTTTTTTAATTTACTGTTAATMTGTGTATCCTGAGGCTTTAAACAATCAAACCTTGTCCTTAATTTTCGATTGAACATAAGTACAGCAGGGCTGACCCCTGTGGTACAATGATTTGTGTTTCTGTAATCTAACAAAAATGTACTTAAGAGTCTGTTGATATCTGTTTCGCCATTTTGGCCTAATGCCTTCTTTAAAGCATTTTTTAACAATTTGCACAGAATTTTCAGCAGCTCCATTGGACTGCGGATGAAACGGAGGTGATGTTAAGTGTTGTATGTTGTTTCTTTTTAAAAAATCAGTCATTTCCCTTGAAAGAAAAGTGGCTGCATTATCCGTTACTACGGTACGTGGTAAACCAAATCTCGCGAAGGTAGTCCGGAGAATTTCAATGGTAACCTGGGACGTAATTGAACTAATTGGAAAAACCTCAATCCACTTCGTATGAGCGTCTAACAAAATTAAAAATTGCTTATTTAAAAATGGACCCATAAAGTCTAAATGAATGCGCGACCAAGGTTCTGATGGATACGGCCAACTATTCAAAACAGCTTTATTAGGGCTCTTGCGCACGCACATGCAATTTTCACACGATTTGCAAATTTCTTCAATCTGTTTATTGAGGCCGGGCCACCAAAAGCATGATCTAGCCAGACTTTTCATCTTGACTATTCCTAAATGTGACGAGTGCAGGCTTTGTAGTAGTTTAACTTGCAATATTTCTGGAATTACTAATTTTGAATTCCAAATTAGACACCCATTATCTACAGATAACTCATTTTTTATACGCTGAAAAGGGATTAGTGCGTTATCAACTTTTTTAGGCCAACTGCTTTGTACAAATTTAATCACCTGTTTCAAAATATTATCTTTAGCCGTCACTTCCCTTACTTCTTCAAAATTAACCAATATGCCACTATTACCTTTTGAAAAATAATCAATATAATTTACATCAACATTGTCCCATTCATCTTCTGTGTTTATAGGTAAACGTGATAACGAATCAGCGCAATTCTTTTTAGATTCGACAAATTCGATATTATACTGATAATTGGAAAGTATAACTGCCCAGCGGCGCAGTCTATTGGCTGAATATTGGGGTATACCTTTCGCAGGGTGAAAAATTGAAATTAAAGGCTTGTTATCTACAACAAGTGTGAATTTAATACCAAAAAGGTATTGATTAAATTTACATAATCCGAAAATAATCGCGAGACCCTCTTTTTCGATTTGAGAATATTTTTTCTCAGCATTTGACATCGTTCGCGACGCATACGCAATTGGTTTCTCGCTACCATTTGGCATTATGTGTGAAATAACCGCCCCGATTCCGTACTGTGAAGCATCAGTCGTTAATCGTACCGGCAATTTTGGGTTAAAATGCACTAATACTTCGGCTGACGTAAGAACATTTTTAATTCGATTAAAAGCAAGATCACAATCCGAATCCCAATTCCACAATGTATCTTTTTTTAATAAATTATATAAAGGATGTAATAAAGTAGCTAAATTGTTTACAAATTGCCCGTAATAATTAATTAGCCCAAAAAAAGACTGAAGTTGTTGCACGTTAGCTGGCACATCATCGGATTCTAATACTCAATTAAGTATAGAGTTTTTTATGCCGATTAACTTTATTTTCATATTTTTTTTCGAGAAAAAAATTAAGTATTTTTCTAAAATTTCTGAAAACCAATGAGGTCTGCCAGTTAAATAATCCGCAACTGTTGGCAACGTTTATAAATCATAGTCTGCTTTTAAAAGTGATAATACTGGATATTTTTGCTGCAATTAAATTTAACTGAATTATACCTGTGGTGTGTCGTTGTCCCGCAAGGCATGTCAGCTGTTGGCATGTAACCACGGTGCATAACACCCTGGCTGATAGTAATAGTTAAAAGTATGACACACTGAAGTAAATAACATTTTATGTGCAATTTTATTGAAGTTACAGTAGCTACTAAAAAAATGGCTTTTGAGAACATCAGAAAAAATGGTTTATTTTTCTTCGAAAAGAAAGAAAGTAACAAAAAAATGTAAAGAGGCAAAAACATGTTTTTTAAGTTATTTATTAGAATCTGATATGAAACCTAGAAAAAAAAACAGTAAGTCTGTCATATTTTTTATTACTATCGATTGTTATGACGCTCTGGACGCCGCTGTAATAAATCACTTAAATCCAATTGCACCAAAATATGTTTATTATTACTATGAACAAACGCACAAATTTTGAAGAAAATCAAAGAAAGTTTTTGATATGTTAGAAAAATACTATATTTATTTTAAGTTTCTACACCCTATATCTCGGAAAATAAGTGCTGTCGGAAATATGTTTATTAAACTTTTAGGCCAGGTATCTCAACCGGTTTTTTTTGTAATATGATAAAGCATGTATAGTAAATTAATTTCCAGTTACTTTGTATTTTTATGAAATAGCTAAAAAATATATATTTTATTTAACCACTTTGGTTACAAAATACTTAAAAACAAGTTCAAAAAATTGACGCTGCTAAGCTTTCTAAAACAAATAAATTCCCAAAAATTTAAGCACATTTGTATACCATAATCTGTTGTGAAAAGGGTTCGTCCGTAGGGGATATCGTGAATTCCACAGTGGGCACCGGGTTTACTACATCGGGCACCGTGTTTTTCATAGCGGACATCGTGTTTTCTATGGCAAACACAGTTTATGCCACAGTGGGCACTGTGTATTCCACGGTAGGCATTTCTGTGTCTGTTATATCTAAAGCAGTCAGCACTGTGTATGCGTATGTTTCTATATTCTCATCTGAAATCGACCCACAAATACTTTAATAATGTATGTACGGTATTATATTATATTCCGAGCAATAAAAAACGCCTCCCCCAAGGTATTTAATAAAAATATAGTTATATTTTTTTTTAACAAATTTGTTTGGCAGGCACATTGTTATTCCTTGATAGGGTTTACGTCTACTGCTTTGTTCACCCACCTACACATCGTAATGTGTATTTTTGAAACAGGAATTGATTTTTTTTTCTGAATACGATGTCAAATAAGTGGAGTCTGTCACCGACCGTGTTAAAGCACATAGCGCGCCGTTGAAAAATATATAAAAAAATGTGTCAAATAAGTGTTTATGGGAAATAATGTACCTCGTAACACAAAACTATTTTTTACGTCCTTATCTAGTCTATCCCCAGTATTCTCATCTTTTCCTTAAATTCGGGTTTGAGAATACGTAAGCTTCATACCATGTAAATTCACCAGAATTGCTAAACATTGTTAAATGTCCATGGCAACAAGCTTATTGATTTTAAGATCGACTTTTAGGGCCAGTTGCACAAACGCGGTTTAACTCAACACGGGGTTAACCTCGGATCAAACCATGGAAACGGCATATTTTAATTATTATTGATAGGTGTTGCTAACGGCAACCGCTGGGTTGCACCGGGTAAATGTTAATCCGCGTTTGTGCAACCGTCCCTCAGGGTGTATGTATGTTATTCCTTTCCAAAAAAATTCCAAATAATTACAAAACATGTAATGTAGGTCAAATTTATATTAGGTAAAATGTCCATAATACTAAATGTAATAATATAGAGTGCTCTATTTGCAGAAATAAAGGGCGTTTCTTAAAAGTTATTTTTCTTCAATAACTTAAGACCGGTTTTTACTATTTGCATCCGATATGGCATGATAATTATAAGTAATAATACGCTAGATTTTCACTATTTTCTTATTGTTATCCGCGGTGTTCGTGTAAAAAAAAAGTAGAAACGTATTTATGAAAACGCTCAGGATTTCCTTTCAGAAGTTTGAAATATTATTAATAAGGAACACTGTTCTATTTTAAAACTTTTTTGTCTTTTAGTAAATTTTGATTTAAAAATCCTGAGCCTTTTTATAAATACGTGTCCGCTTTTTTATTTGACGGACGACAGTGATAACTATAAAAAATAGTGAAAAAAGAGCGTATTAATACTTAAAACTATCTTGTCACATTTGATGTAAATCGTAAAAACCTTTAACAAGTAATAACTTTTTAAAAATAATTTTTGAACTAAGATAAATTTCGTTCAAACGCTTTATTTTTATATCAGAAACATGTAGTAAAACGTTGTATAAGTAATTCAAGGATCCCCTATATATTATTTAGTTATATTATTAGGTGTATTATTTCACACAACTTTTATTGAAAACATTTCTTAAATTACTCATAAAGTTAAAACTATAACTTTTTTAAATGCCATAAAACTTTCCGATATTAGAATTTCTAAGAGGTTGGTAACAGCTGACGTCACATCTCGAAAATAATTGAATGTGTAAAATTAATAACTAAATAGTAGGCATAAACGATATAAAGAAATGCTAATTTACTTCTCCGAGAGATTTCGTTAAAACATATAAAATATAATAAATGAATGTTTAGTATTTACCAATTTGAAACACTTATTTCTAATAATAAATCAGCATAAGTAACGAAATAATAGGTAGATAAAATATAAGTTAAACGTAAGCCGATTTTATTAATTAAAAAAAATATTTTTATATGAGTCTAGTGTACTTACAAATCCTTTGTTTTTAGAGAACATAATATGACATACCTTGAATTTCATCTGAATATGAGGTGATGAAGGTGGATGACCCATCTGCATAGGATGATAGGGCTAAAATATATAAAATACTACTTTATCATCGCACTGTATACATATTACATATAAGTGATGGTTGAAGTGCAATTAATTTGTATTTTACTATAAAGAACTATAAAACTTTCTCTCCAAATATCTAATATATACTAATAGTGTTGTACGTGGCTCACCAAACGTACCCAATTTTTTATGCATGGCCAATGTGTCTCCAGTTATATTGTGTTTTGGCAGAAAAATTTGATGGTTTTCAGTACTGCTTTGCACCAAATTTATCATTTTTTTGGCTCCTAGACATTTTTCTTCCTAATAAAATAAATATTAATAAAACCTATATTGCACTCTGTTCTTTTTGTTGGGGATGTACCCGCTTATAACCGCATAATATTTGTAAATAAAGCCCAATTCTTGCGAACAATATATTTAGCAATATACACCTTGAACTTGTACAGACATAAGACATGTGTACACCAAGAACGCCGCTACCATTATCATAATGTCAAAACTGCAAAACTAGATCACAGGCGCTGCTGCCACAGTCCCGCACAGCGCTGCCAACACTCATTTTAAACGAAATGAACCGATCCGAACCGAACAATACTGAACATACCCTGCACCTTGAAAGGGTATCTTTCAACACAAAGAAAAAAATACCAAATAGAAAAACATGTCTATCAATATTAGTCTTCCGTAGGCAGTGAACACAGTTTTGAAACACACCGTTTTATCTCACCATACGGAGTCTTAACTGAGGCCACACGCACTTTCTTGTCTATACCGGGAAACACTGCGGCTATTCGTCCAACTCTCCAGTTCAATGGTGGTAGATTATTGTCTTTCACCAACACCAGCTGTCCAACCTTGAGATTGTCCATATTTATATTCCATTTACCTCTTGTTTGGAGTTCGGAGATGTACTCCTTTGACCATCTGMTCCAGATAGTCCTTGATAGTCTGTTAGTTTTAGTGTCACGAAAAWCTTGGTCTGGTAGTGAAGTCAGTCTTCTACCAATCAGAAAGTGTGATGGTGTCAGGACATCCATGTCATTAGGACTGGTGGAAACAGGGACTAAAAGTCTGGAGTTCAGAACTGCCTCAACCTGTGCCAATAAAGTTATAAAATTTTCAAACGTAAGTGAAGCATTACCCATGACTTTCTTTAAATGGATTTTGCACTTTACTCCGGCCTCCCAGAAGCCACCAAAGTTTGGCGAATTCGCAGGAATAAAGTGCCATGAAACACCTTCATTTTCAAAACATTCTGATAATGAAACCGCTTGATTCTTTAGAAAGTTACCTAACTCTCTTAGTGAAGAATTAGCTCCAGTAAAAGTAGTACCATTATCTGAATAAACTCTAGCAGGTTTACCTCGTCTTGACAACTCTGATACCAATTCCAAATGAATACATTTTGTTAAAAAGCACACAAATAGACAAATGTAGCATTTTGTTAATTTAGCTCCCCGCCCTTGTCTTGATTTAATAAGAAAGGGACCTGCATAGTCCACTCCTGTATTATAAAACGGAGGCATGGGTTTAACACGATTTTCAGGAAGCACTCCCATTATCTGATTAGCGGGTTTAGGATTTACTCTAAAACAGCGAATACAGCCAAATGTAATCTTTCTTGCGAGATTTCTGCCCCCAACAACCCAATAATTTTCTCTTATTGAACTTAGTAGCAACTGGGGTTCCGCATGAAGCAGTCTTTTGTGTTCAGCAACACACAACAGGTAAGTAAGCTTGTGTTTAGAGAACAAAAGAAGAGGATGTTTCTTATCGTAGTTAAACTCTGATAGTACAAGATGTTCCCCACCCTTAACACTCCATTTTCATCAAGAAATGGGGCCAACTTTAGTAAACTCTTATTTTTAATGACATTACCCTTTCTTATATCAGAAATTTCTTCTTCAAATGATTCAAACTGAGCCACTTTAATCAAGCGTGTCAAAGCATTTTGTAATTCAACAGTTTCAAATACCTTGTTTCCTTTAACCTTGTAGAACCGAAACATATAAGCCACAACGCTTTTCATTTTATCAAAACTACTAAATCTATTGTAATATTCCCAAGGTTCTACCCAATACATTAAAATGTACGTCAGACATTTGTCAATTTTGATATACTTCAAAGTCAAATAAAAGTAACCTAAATTAAATCATAATGACAATAGTTGTCAATTTTGATATCTATCAAAATTTAACATATTTCAATTTAACATTAAATTGGCGTGATTTGGCATGATCGTCTAGTTAATTTTACCCAGGCCTACGTTGTGTCAAATTTACCTACCTTGTATTTGGGATGCATTGTTGGGAAAGCTGAAATGGAAAAGTTGAGACAATGAAACACAAGATTACCGCAACCCTAAAAATGAACACAAAGGTTCTTTATTGATTTAATATCCTACCTAGCTTGATAGAGTGCCGTGACTCACCTGGGACTATAGGAGGGAAAAGAGCCACGGCAGAGAAAACCTCCGTCCCAACTAACTCAACCCCATGAACCCGCTATCCATGCAAACATGATGCAGGGAAGCATCGTCATACCCCGTACCTAGCGCACAGCAATGTCGTACCGTTTCTCTATAAATAACCAAGACGTCTCTCACCCATCTTTAGTTAATATATCGAGAATAGTACTTGGCTATCTCAAATGAATACACCTATACAAAACGCTTCACACCTATAATCCATAATGGTGGGTGAGCATCATGTATCTGTGCAATCCATATGAAAAGCTCGACATTCACAGACACACAAATAGTATGGCATAATCAACAATAATAAAAAGCAAATATCAAAACATGGACATGGCAAAAACACATAATATGGTAATAAATACATCTAAATACAATAAAGACAAGACACAAAATACAAGGGCAAAAAGCAAATATCAAGATCATATAAACATTCAAAATATATATACCATGACAAGAAAGACATGTTTTATAACAGAAACATTTAAAACAGATATCAACACACAACATTCAAGACATCAAATCAAATACACATATGACATAGCGGGCTCATGTTGTTAAATGTAATAAATCTAAACTAAGCGGTGAAGTTAATACTTTTGAGCACCAAAATTAATAATTAAATTATAATGCAAACATGAATCAAATTATAAACAAACAAGACAGGCAAATATAGAAAAATTAAATAAACTGTTAACATACAAGATAAGAATTTAGCAAAGCCAAAGGATGAATGCAAATGCAATAATCTAAAAGAAATAAAAACATACAAACATAAATACAAAAACAAAGAACAAAAATCCTTAAATTCTAACTTAATTAGTAAAACCTATCCAAATTATGACAAAACTAACACAATATATCAAACTAATCCTATCACAAACCTCATCTAAAAATCTATAATTATCTATACAAGTTAAGACAAAATTAAAACAATACACAAACTATCAATATAAATATAATCCTATCGGAAACTCAAATACAAACCTAAATATTTATGCAAGTTAAGACAAAATCAAAATAATAAACAAAACTATTAATACAAACAGAGCAAGTAATTCAAACCTAACACACAAACCTAAATATGCAAAGAAAGGTCAGGCAAAACAAATAACAAAAAGAATGCCTAAACAAGAACGTATTAATGATCAAATATAAATCAAACATTAACCGAAGGCAAGTATCAATACCTAAAGTATAACCGCTGGTTACACTTTATCGAATTTCAGGATAAATTCAATAGCACATTCTTGTTAAAGCATATGCTAAACAAATCAAAGCAAGAAAAGTTTAAATTGGTTTCACCTGACCTGCAAGGATGGAGCACACTATTTTCCAGCCCACTCACTAAACCTTTTTGTTAGTAACTAAACTTTTTCAAATCTGTTATTTCCCTTCCTTTTGTTCGTTACCTAGTCAACATCATTTCACCAATATTCAAACTTCCTGAATGAAAATATCCCTAATTTCCTATTCTACTATCAAAATCACATTGACAGGAAATCACAAAGAAAGGAAACATTATTTAATATAGAAATGAAGAGCAATTATAGTGCTGGTTACTACATTACGCCCCTTTGAAAATATGAAACATAAATGCAATGAAATGTTGAAGATTTTCAACACAAAAAGAAAGAAAGAAAAAAAAATCGCAACCTTACTCAATTTATACACATATCCTATTATCTCCCCCCCCTCCTATGGTTAACGCCCCTAGATAAAGAAGATTTTGGACATCACTTATCATTACTTGTGTATAAAATCACATATGTAACGCTCCTGTACCCTAATTAAACATAAAAGATTTGTTTCATTCCAGGTAACGAACAAGCCTAACTGCGGAACTAAACACCTACTGATTAAGATGAAAATGAAATTCTTGCATGTAACCATCTTATATTTTATAACATTGGAAAAGGTATGAAAACTATACMAACTTAACAATAAATTGCACATAACTGGGAAAAAATAACTCGAAAGTAAATGAAAAATGAGGGGATACTATCTAAATAATGAAATAACTGAATAATGTGCACAGAAATAGGAAAGGAAATAACAGAAAAAAAAATTGTGTAATCTAACTAATCTATACTACCTTAGTATAATATAACTTAAGATTAGTCGTGTTATAATTCCCTTTTACCATGTCTGTGGTTGGATCCGATAAAGTGTATACGTTATTGAATGGTTTGGCTGTGATTACATATGGGCCGGAGTATAAAGGGCAAAATTTATATATCAGCTTTTGACCTGCATCTGAAATCGGATTCTCTCTTAACAGTACCAAGTCTGAAATCTTAAAACAATCATTATAGGAATGATAATTTTTAGTACGTTGTTGTGCATGAATGCTTAATTTTTTTTTACATCCTGATGTATTTCATTCAAACTCTTAAGTTTCGTTTGAGGAATATATTTCGTAAAAATATTAGTTAATGTATCTGGTAGCCTTTTACCGAATAAAATTTCACTTGGTGCATACCCTGTGCTCAAATGAGGTGTATTATTAAACAACCGTTCTATACTAGATAATTTATTTGCCCAACCCTGATGTGAATCACTACATAAGTCCTAAACAGTCTACTTAGTTCCTTCATTACACGTTCAGTTGGGTTAGAAGCTGGGTGTCTAATTGATGAATAAGTTGTTCGAATACTATGTTTTTTTAATAAGTTTTGCCAAGTTGACGATGTGAACTGTGTACCATGATCGGATAATATTGTTTTAACTTTGACTGTTTTAGAATACTCTATAACCTTTAAAGCAGAAATCCTGGCTTGTGCACGCTGTAGAGGATACAATTTTACAAATTTAGAAAAAACATCTATTACAACAAAGATATATACCACTCTTCCACGACCTTTTGGTAATGGTCCATAATAGTCAACTGTTACAAGTTCTCCAGGATAGCTTGTGATGATTGGTGTTATGGGTCCAGTTAAATATCTCTTTGGAAACTTACATTTCTGGCATACATCACATGCACGAACCAATCTTTGAATCTTATACCTCATTTTTGGAAAGAAACAAATTTGTTTCATTATAAAATACAATTTTGTTATACCAAAATGTCCATATTGTTGGTGGAAACTGTCTATTAATACATCAATTAAATTTTCAGGGATCGCTACTCTTGGTTTATCATTATATTGATCTTTGTACAAAAGAATTTTGTTTAACACTTGGAAATGATTAAGTAAACGTAATTGTTGTTGGTTTAGGATACACGGATGGTTTAAATGGAAATGAAACATTGGACCCAAACAAAGATCATCAAGTTGTTCCTGTGGTAAATCTTTTAATAACTCGTGTAATGAATTTAAGTTTGAAATTTCGAAAAACCCCACCACGTACTGAAACAAATTGGCCACAAGAGGTGATGTTTGTTGGGAAGACGCTACATTTGTTAATTTGGGTACATAACGGGACAAAACATCCGCAACAATATTATCTAGCCCTTTCACATACTCAATTTTGTAATCAAATTGATTCAAATACATCATCCACCTTGTTAACCGATCATTCAGAAGTCGACACTGATGCAAAAATTTTAATGCGTGATGATCCGTTCTAATTATTAACTCATGCCCGAAAATTAACGTACGAAATTTCTTCAACCCGAATATTATGGCCAAAAGTTCTTTCTCGGTCACAGTATACACTAATTCAGGACCATGTAGTACCCTACTGGCAAACCCACACACGTTATGTTCCCCTTCCGCATCTAGTTGGTACAGTTCCCCTAAAGCCATTGCAGAGGCATCTGTTTGCAAATAAAATGTTTTGGAAAAATCAGGAAAATTGAGAATAACCGTCTTTAGWAATAATGCTTTAACTTTAACGAAAATTGTATATTCGTCTTGTCCCCATTTCCATTTAGTTCCCTTTTTGAGTAACTTTAATAAAGTGCTACAACATTACTATAATTTTGACTGAAACGCCGATAATAATTACATAGGCCTAAGAAGGCACGTAGATGTTTCACATTTGTTGGTACAGGAAAATTTTGAATGGCATTTATTTTATCTGGATCTGTAGTTACACCACTTGTCGAAATTATATGCCCCAAAAATTTTACCCTATCTTTTAAAAATTCTGTTTTTTTTTCTAAATTGATTGTCATATGGGCTTCTTGTAATTTAGCAAACACAATTTCAAGGTGGTTTAGGTGTTCTTTTAAAGTAGGTGAAAATATGAGGAGGTCGTCTATATATTTTAGAACAAACCCACTTACTTCTGTCCCCAAAATAGTATCCATTGCTCTAGTGAAGGAACCCACAGCTGTTTTGAGACCAAACGGAAGTACTTGGTATGTATAACTTTTACCATCGTACAAAAAGGCTGTATATTTCGTACTTTCTGGACTGAGTGGGATTTGCCAGTATGAGGAACGTAAATCAATAGCGGTCATATAGCGTACATTAGAAAAAGAATGAAAAATTTCTTCTGGTGGAGTAGGTGATTCATGATCAGCCACCATTTTAGAGTTTGGGATACGTGCATCAAGACATACTCTTACAGTGCCATCCTTTTTCTTAGCCACAGTGACTGGACTAGCATAGGGAGATGCTTCTCGTTTAATAACCCCTAAATCCAGAATACTCTGTATGGTCCGATTTGTTTCAGCACGCATACTGAAAGGTTTGGATAGGGTCGCTTAACGAAAGGAGTGGTATCCTGCATTTTAATTGTATGTACATATTTATAAGTTCTACCAGGGTACTTATTAAAGACCACACGATATTTTACTAACAGTCGTAACAGTGCTGACTTTTGTTCATTAGATAAACAGTTAATTTGTTGTAACTTATCCAAAAATTCCTGATCTGATGCAACGTGATCCCTAAGATTAATTTGACCTACCCTAAACTCAAAGGATGGAGTAACTTGATCATATAATTTATTACTTTGAGTGTTAATTGTATTTGCTTCTACATCATATACACATGGTTTTATACTGGGATTTAGATTTATATATAACTGTTTTCCCTGATGTACCATTGTTAATCGGTAAAGTTTGAAATCAATACTCATGTTATTACTTGCCAGAAAATCAACACCAAGTATAATAGGTCTTACTAAATCTTTTATCACCAGGAATACATGATCAAATGGAACTGGAAAGCCCTCGATTGACCCATAACACCACGCAATTGCGTTGAAACTACAGGAAGCACTGGGAATTTGGTGTAAGACTTGAGATTATGGAAATCGTTCTCATTTATACAAGTTACTTCACATCCTGAATCTACCAAAGCTAAAAATTTTTCATCTGCACAAGTAATCGAAATATGAGGTAATGTTGGAATTCTAAGGTCAGTTTTCGTTTCGTCAATGTTCGAAATATTAGTGAGTATATTAATTGGAAAGTTTTTTATATTGAAAAGTGGTCTGTGTTGGCAGTAAATTGAATTATCATCATGATTCCTGACGAACTCTAAAGGTGTCAATAATCCTTGAGCTTTAGAACGACCTAGGGCGTGCTTCGGTATCCAACCTAATTTGAGCATCAATTTATATCCTACAGGGTAGTGTGCCCGTAATTCTCCCACATCACGAAACTGTGGACAGGGTTGTAACTTGTAGATATTTGTACCAATAAACTCCTTACTAGAAAGGGTAGCGGAATCGTGACTGGAGTTGATCTGATTGATCTTCTGGAATTTAATGAATGGAAATAATTTTGGTTTGGAGGGCAAATTTTTACAAGGGTAACTTATCCTCCTTAAGCCCCCCTTTAAAAGTTTTTCGATAAGCGACCACTATCCAACTCCCTATCATGTAGATTGTCATTACTGGACGTGGAAGGTGGCGGAACAGATACATCAAAATTAGGTAAAATTTGTGGATGTTCACGTATTTTTGAAGAATKATTATCTTGTGGATAATAGTTAGTAATCACTGCCGCGGTAGAATTTCTCATTTCATGTCTGTTTCTTTTAGATACGACTGCATTCTGACTGTCCAAAAATGTTAGAGCACCCGTGACTGTATGATCCGAATAAACCACCCATAAAGATCAATAAGAAAAGGCATTTGCCGCATAATTTCGGAAATCACCACATAATCTGGCAATGGGGGTCTAAATAAACTGAACGCATGGTATTGTTGCACAAAATATTCAGACATGGTACATGATTTTTCGTAAGTATAGCGCATGTTGAGAATTCTGTTTCTATCAGCACTTTGCCTATGTTCGGACCAAAAATATTGCAAGAATTCTTTTTTAAATGTGGCGAAATCTGACCAATTTTTCTCGCGAATCAGGACCCACTCATGCGCTCTACCAACCAAACAATCTTTTACAATCTCTAATCGGTTATCATCCGGTATTCTCAAAGAAAGATAGTATTTCTCAAAATTTTCCATGAAAACAACCGGATGAGTGACCTCTGCTGATTTAAATGTGGGTTTTTCCAAAGTTGGAAGCGAGCCCCTTAATTTGGAAAAAGCTATCGCTATGTCTCGCCAATCCTTATCAGATGCAGGCGCTTGCCGACTAGAATTTTGTAAATTTAAATTTGTCAAATTTGTCTCACCCAATTCCTCATTAGCAATCTGTGTAGAGTGTCTTATATGAATATCTCCCATGGACTGAGTATCCGGGGATGGAATGACCTCGGCGGACCCGTTCACAGACATGGCATGCGGGGACGTGGGCGGTGGTAATTGCAGCATAGTAGAACTCAGGATCCTGGAGTTGAATTGATTCTGTTGCTGCAAGAAGGTCTGTAGCATTGCAGACTGCTGCTGGACCACCTGACGGAGCTCCTGCAGCTCTCTCCTTAGATCATCGGAATCAGGTTGGGGTTGTCGGCTCTCAGATTCTCTCCTATAGTCTCCTATGTTTGGGCATGGTACATGATCTTCTGAGGTCACCGTTATCATCTCGGTTTGCATCAGTTCCTCCTGGTTAGCTAATTGGGACTGGTAAGGAGATGGGTCAGGATCGGGACAGGATTCTTCATTTTTGGACGTGTTCGTTATTCTGGTACTAGTAGTATAACTTGAACCTGCAAGGATGGAAACGCAAGTACTCTAATTCCAAAAAGGAAAGAAATACACCTTAATCAAATGCTCAACTTTACACAGTGCTTCCCGCAACAAATACATCCTGGTCACGGCACCAATCTGTAATAAATCTTGTAAAAGTCCGGATTGTTTTCGCAACATGTCATTCATTTTTCGTCGTTATTTATTTACTAAACATTCGAAAATCATCTCCTTTTCTACCTTTTGTTCGCTGTTTCGCGAATCGCGATCGTCACACATGCACACATCACACATAAAGATTACTGCATTACCGAACGTCAATATTCAAATGTTTAGGTTATGTATTTCCCGTCATACGCGTCAATATTTAAGGTTATCTGAATACCAGATATGCGCGTACCGCGTACTAAACCAAGCAGTACAAATAATAATAATCACATAGAGGCCCCATACACTATATTACGCCTTACGACTTCAAAAATTATGTTCACAAGTTTAGATTCATTCCCATATTTTTCCTACGCCCCTAGACAATAATTTCATAAAATTTCTTGCTACGCCCCTGAACAATGAACATAATTATTTAGTGGAAAATTCAAACTATATGGAGATTATTCTATGCATGCATACATTTCACTCATACTATAAATACCTCCTACGGTGATTTTGTTCCTACTTCTAGATTAAATTACTTTTGACGCTGTCAAAATGACAACTAAATAAGCTTTGCTTAAATTCTATCGTGGACCCCTGTACTTCTTTGTCACGCGTTGTGTCAGCGGAATACATCTCTGGCTGGGCACCTATATCAATGGGGCTTCAGAGAAGAATGTGGTTCTCTCCTTCATGCATCAGCTAACTGGGTCTAGAGTTGTTAATATCTTGACTAGATCCTTACGTCGATAGGCCTCAGAGGACAAATGGGATGTGGGGAGAAAAAGATTATTCATCTCGGCGACTTCATTTCAGACACATAAACTCAGAAATAAAAAAATATTAGTTCACCGTTAAAAAAAACTTAATCAAATGCCCAACTTTCCACAGTGCTTTCCACAACAAATACTGGTAAGGAGATGGGTCAGGATCGGGACAGGATTCTTCATTTTTGGACGTGTTCGTTATTATTCTGGTACTAGTAGTATAACTTGAACCTGGAAGGATGGAAACGTAAGTACTCTAATTSCAAAAAGGAAAGAAATACACCTTAATCAAATGCTCAACTTTACACAGTGCTTCCCGCAACAAATACATCGTGGTCACGGCACCAATCTGTAATAAATCTTGCAAAAGTCCGGATCGTTTTCGTAACATGTTATTCATTTTTCGTCGTTATTTATTTACTAAACATTCGAAAATCATCTCCTTCTTACCTTTTGTTCGCTGTTTCGCGAATCGCGATCGTCACACATGCACACATTACACATAAAGATTACTACATTACCGAACGTCAATATTCAAATTTTTAGGTTATGTATTTCCCGTCATATGCGTCAATATTTAAGGTTATCTGAATGCCAGATATGCGCGTACCGCGTACTAAACCAAGCAGTACAAATAGAACCGTTTTCCACCCCGAAGGGCAAGAAAACGGATATTTTAGGTCTTGCCGAGGCTTGACCTTACAGAGATTACCTATTGATCTCTTTTCATGAACGAGTGTCATTACCTACCTTATCATGCTGCGGAAGCTACTCGTGAGTGGGTAAAGTCCCCACTTATCCCCTTCTTAAATCTTCTAGCCGGCTAGGAGCGGGGAGCGTTGGCAACACTAGCGCGTCGCTCATTCCTCAGTACCTTCTCCCTAAATGACGGCAAGGTCTTACTCAGGTCAAGCCCCGGCAAGACCTAAAATATCAGTTTTCTTGCCCTTCGGGGTGGAAAACGATTCTATTTTAGGGCTGTGCCTTCGGCTTGATTTTACGGAGAAGTGTTTATCGTCTGCCGGCACCAGCGTACTGTGACCTCATTAGTCAATGATCGAACACCAAATAACAGCAACYAAAACATCTTATATACATGTGTATTTGGTTAAACATACATAAATGCTTACACAGTGCTTACCGAGCACCAACCAAACTCTTATACAAATAGTGATATTTTATCAAACAAGATAGAAATAAACAACCAGCACAAACAAAACACCTTACACTAGGGTATTAGGGTCAAAATATGCCTCCTAGCTAGTCTAAAATTACACAGCCTTAAAAGATCTCCTCCTGTATGTGTACTTGGCTTTTGAACAGTCTTACAATAATGCTTAAAGAAATTCCCCGAACCGTGCCTGTTACCTTTTTCCAAGATTAAGTCTAGAGAAACATTATTCTGAAAGTCGAACGATGCTACTGCAGAGCGGATAGAACCAGGACCCAAAGCAATGCCCAAGTCCTTAAATGGTTCTTAAACCATCCTGCTATTACGGTTCTCGAGGCTGCTCTTACTTTCCCTCTAGTAGTGAGTAGGTGCCGACACCTGAATTAAATGATGAACCCACTTAACCAAATCCAACAGGTGATCACCTGAACTCCTAAACTCCCAACCTGATTGACGATTCCTATTATTATCTGTCTTAGACCCAAACCTCGGCCAAAAAGTAACCACCGAGTCAGCCAGCTGGCAGTGATCCTTATCTAAACTTATAAGCGTCAAGTCATGAATTCTGCCACCTGACGACAATAACAACAAAGCCGCAGTATGACGCGAAATTTAAAAAATACTATAAGGATCTGGAGGATGAGACTTCAGCCATTCCATCAAATCTAACACGTTCCAGATATGTGACCTCGGTACAGACGAGGTTGACACCTTAAGGCTTATCGCCTTCAAGATGGACTTGATCAGAGGGTGAGCGGAGAGGCGCTCCCCATTTTCCGGTGAAGACAAGGAAAATACAACCTATTTATAGGCCAGAATGATTGAGAGAGCGAGTTTATTCACCCTGAACAGGAACGATAAGTACGAACAGATGTCAGATGCACTCGGCTTATCAGATCTCACCCCTGATTGCTTGCACCAAGACCTCCATTGCCTCCAAGCAGAATTATAGGTCATCAAGGTTGACTCCCGCCAAGCAGATTGTAAGAGATCGACATCCTCTGCCAGCAAATCCGATATTAAGGGAGTCCACCCCGTACCTTCCAGACCTCCAAACGAAGGTCGTCCACCCTGGGTGGAGGCTGACCGGTAGAGCGATCGATCAAGCACTGGGACAAGTTCCTTAGGAGTATCGGAGCCTCCACGGCTCTGTTCTTCAGATCTGCTCTCCAAAACACATTCTCCCAACGCGGGACAACTAGAATGAAGATTCCCGATGACCTGTTGAGATGATGCAGAACCCTCGGAATGAGAGGAGGTGGTGGGAACACCCATGCCAACTTGTACCTCCAAGGTCTGCTGAACGCGTTGATGAATGCTGCCTGAGAATCCCCTGCATCTATTGTCACATAGTTCGGGACGACTTTCGACTGATTCGACGCAAACAAATCTATTTGTGGCATTCCCCACCTGACAAAAATCATCGATGTCACCTCTGTCCGTAGATGCTAGTCGGGAAGAGCCATGCCTCTCGACAGCCGATCTGCCATTGTGTTGCAACGACCGGGAAGAAAATAAGGAAACAGAGAAGTCCTTAACTTGTGAATCAACAGGAGTACCTCTCTCGTCGCTTCCAAAAGAACTTTCGATTTCGTCCCCCCTTGATTCCTCAGGTAGGCTATAACCGTCCTGTTGTCCGATTGCACCATCAGGGACCTTCCCACCAACAATTTCCTCAATTTCTTCACGGCTATAAGGACGGTGAACATCTCTTTCCTGTTGATGTGCCAACCTAAGCCTAACCTGCATATTAAGGACTTTCCTGATTCCCAGCTCCACTTGCTCTGCTTATCAACTGGCGCAATGTTGTTGATATAAGCCGAATTTTTTCGCCGGGAAGGCTCATCTCGTTTCTTCTGGTGTTCCAAACGATGCCCAGACTGACGTCACTGCTCTCAGGATTGACTTCTCCAAATTTATCTTCAAGCCTAACTCTTAGAACAGGATAACTGCGTACCGCAATTGCCTCTCCAAGGTCGCCGCCTCTTGATGGGCTAACAGAAAATCGTCGAGATAAACTAGAACACGAATTCCTTTCGTACGAAGAAGACCTGCCAGCCAATTGCTTATGCGGGAGAAAATCCAAGGTGCACTCGACAGCCCGAACGGGAGACACGTCATTTGATACACTTTCCTTTTGTAAGCAAAGGAGAGATATCTTTGATGCCCTTCCTTTATTGGAATATGGAAGTAAGCTTGAGACAGATCCAATTTTCCCAGGAAATCCCCTTCCTGCAAAAAACTTGCTACCTTGCCTTGGTTTATCAAACGAAAAGATTTGGGGTCTAAGTAACCGTTGAGACGACGCAGGTTGAAAATCTGCCGCACCTTTCCGTGCTGCTTTGGAATGAGAAACAACTGGGATAAAAACCCCGAATGCGCTTCGGAACGTTCTACCACCTGCTGCTCGATTAAGTTTTCGATTTCTTCTGACATGGACTGAGAAATCTTTGTCGAAAATTTTTTTTATAAGAACTCCTGTGAACGGAACTGAAGGTTTGTCCACGAAAGGAATTGAATAACCTTTTATAGCCTCTAGAATGACCGGAGGAGCTCCTAGCTCTTGCCAATGACTCAGAAATCCCCTTAGTTGCCCCGCCACAAAGTGTGGGTCAAAAATTCCTCTCATTAGCTCGACGCCGTGATTTGTCAGTCCTTCTTGAATGACTACCTTGATTTTCTCGGCGATTCTTGGATGAAGAAGCCAAAGAAGGACATGGAACAGAAACTCGCCAAGATGAACCCCTAGGCTTTGAAGATTTTGATCTAGAAGGCAGTTTACGCTGGCCTGAACGACCCTCTTGCCGTGAGGTAAGGGATTTGGTCCTAGTTCTATCTGATCTTGGAGGAAACACACGAAAAAAGCCTCCCTGCTCTTTAAGAAATTCCGATAACTTAGCCTCATCAAAAAGGTGTGTGGCCGATGGGGGAATTTGATTTAACTTAGTCAGATTTAGACCAATTCCAAATGTTGCGAAGTGTTTTATATTCTAATCGCCAATGTAACGCACTTGTTTCACAGGTGATACTGCCGTAACTTCTTCAGTGCTTCTACCTGAAACAACAGAATGAGTTAAAAATAAATTCGAGGTTAAAGTTTTTCTTAATACCTTGCTGGGGTGAGCATTCTGTGGCTATTGAAGGTTCAACTGCTATAATACTCTGAGGAGACTGCAATTTTTTCAACTATATCACTCTGAAGGACCTTCTCTTGATAGTGCCGAAGTTGAAGTTCCTTTTATAGTTGTTTTCTTGTAAACAATACTGGAACTGCTGAGTGCAGCAATGTGCATCTTGGCCATGATGAAGGATCGAAGTCGTCATCTTTAAAATGCTTTGAACACACACTAGCTGAATCCTTAATATCATCTCGTTCCAAGAAGCATGCGGCTGCGTACACTTGGCTCAACTCCTCTTGTTTTGGAAACTTGTAGGCAAGAATTCATTAGTTTTCCTTATGATACACGTTGTAGAACTAACAATCTCACAAAAACCAATGTCAGTGTTAATTATTATACTTACTTATGAAAGGAATACATTGTACCCTTTTGGTACACCTCTCCACAAACGATGCACCGGGGCAGCACTCAACTCAGCGATTCTGAGAACACGGCGGCGGCGCAAAATACCAAATTAATTAAACAGGAAATGCCGATTCGCACACGTAAATAAACAATGGCGTAAAATGGCGTCTAACCGACAGCTGTTTACGGTGGTCGCTTATCAATGCAAATAAGATATTGGATCTAAATTAAATATGGTTTGCAATAACTAATATGATTTATATGTACTCGATCTATTAGCATCTAATGACTGATTGCACTTATCATTTTCTACAATATGCTGTTGATTAAATGATAAATTCTTGGTTACATCACTATTATTATTACTATTTTCTTTTGTTAATGCTGAAGGAGTAATTTTTTTCTTTGATGTTCCTAATTCTGTTATATCACATTCATCCTTTTCTTGATTAGTAATACAAGTTTTCTTTTGAGAATGAATACGCTTTGTTAAAATACTCTGAACGTGAGCTTCGGTCATGTTCTGAGAGTTGAATGCAATATTTCCATCATGATGTTGGGTCGTGAAATGGATATTAATTTTTTGTGATTGTATCAATTCCTTAATAGTATCGTTTTTAAACTCTACCGCTGTCACAGACTATTTTGGTTGGAGTACCGTAGTATGAAAAATACGTAATTAGAGCGTCTGAAATTTAAATCATATTTTTACTTGTAATTGGTATTGCTTGACCCGAGGGGTATAGGTGTGCCCAGAATTTTGTACACCATACCTCCCTTTTGTAAGATATATCCTATATTTCATCCAAAAATATTTTTTACATCCCTTTATTTCCTGTACATCTCTGAATATTTCCGTACTTCCTAAAAGATCCTTGCATAACTCGTAGTCGTCATATGAAACTTCAGATTCACAAGAAGAAGAACTGGAACATGAAGCCAACAACACTATCTTTTTAACCTTATGTTTAATTTCTGGTCCAATTTTTCGTTTTTTAAGTTTGTTTTAGTGTTTTAGATGTTTCCTATAAAAAAGGATTGCTCAATCTATATGTGCTTGCTCTGTTGGTGGTCCCCTCAAGAGGCCAGCACAACGAAGATTTTGTGATTACCCGAACACCATCTTTAACAGCCATTTTCACATAAGGACTAGTTTCAATATCATTGTTYAGATTGAATTTTTAAACGTATAGTTAACAAATGTTATAAACTCATAAGTTACATATAAATATTAAATAAGTATTTGCTTTGTTACATTAGTAAAAAAATTAGTAAAGGTACCGCATGTGACAACATCAGAACATGTTCAGCCAATAAAATAAGTATAAACCGGCGCGAACTTTTTTAACTGTGGCAAATTTTRCGTGATGCTTTTTAAATTATTACCTGTAATAAGGGAACCGCTTTAACATAATTAAAAATATATAAAAATGAAGTGTAGTATAAGTAATATTTAGGCGCAACACTAACTATATTTAAAAAAATGTATCTAGGTACTCTATATATGTATGCAGGTATATATTGCTAAACTATGTTCTGTATGTAGGTTCACCTGTCCACTTATTTTGTGAGTTTTTAACGTCTTCACTTGCCGTTTTGTAGACGTATTTGGCCTAACGTCCATAATACGGCCCTAATATTACGTCATTATGATGTGATTTTTAAGGTTGTGACTTCACCCAAGTACCATAGTGACGTATAAATTACGTCGATTTTTGGTGAGTAATTACGTCGATTGTATAGAAAATAGACGTATACGGTACGTAAAAATTAAACGTTTGATTTGTCCTAAAAAAATTTCAAAGGGAAAAGTTGAAAATCGATCCAGTGGACCATATTGGCGAACATCATCGGTTAGGTGAGACAGCATGTGAACATTACATATCATAAATTCTGGGCCATAAATTACTTTACAGTGATTAACAAAATTATTTAAGTACTGTGAGGGTAATTCATAACCAAATGTTGAAATATGTGAATCAGATAACAAAATTGTTATTCCACAATGAAGTAACAGAAAATGTTCAAAAACAACCAAATCGACAATTCCATGTAAACCGATGGGTCCTAAGCACAACAAAAACGATCTAAATTCAGAAGCTTTCCAACGACATAATTCATCTAATGATCTGCATTTTCGATTTATTTCTGTTGGAATGTGCGGTCTTAATGATGTTAATTTCTTAGATATTGAGCTGACCGATCTACTAGGTAAACGTACATTCAAATTACCAGAAATCCAACTATTTAATAATTTTCGCATTACACCCAAACAAACATTATGCATGTAATCTATAGGAAACAGTGATACTAGCCCTATTGAAAGGTTTAATAATGGAGTATGTCCTGTATGATGGTCTTCATCCTCATGCATAGCAAATGAAAGATCAGTTCTTTTGCGAGAGTTTATATGTGTTAGAACCACACGACCTTTTACATACTCTCCTTGTTCAGTGCATTCATCACAAGAATAATATCCATTGTGAGATTTTATACATTTAACATAAGCCTTTGCAGGTGCATCACATACAAAACTATGAACAATAACCTTAAAGTGTTTACCGTTGTATGTAATGCCAAAATGCAATTAATGTTCTAGCTCAGAAACAAACTCTTCTAGATATTTTTAAAATTTAAATGTTATTACATTATTTTTCTATAATAAATACGAAGGTAGTTTTTKCGGAACTGCAACAGTGAGTTTTTACCCACGTTTGTTAAAATAATCATAATTGTTAAAATGAAGAGAGCACACTTTTATAGATTCGGACTCTTGCTTGCCAATATTTAGTTTCAATATCCAGGCTCTTCTTTGGTCCATTAAATGTTTCCCCATCTCATTTTCCACGTAAACTTGCCTAGCATTTTCTTAAGGAAATCTATGAAAACTTAATTTCTTTTCAGGGTCTTTTTTGGCCCAGGAATGGCACTGTGGTACACAACAGTAATTGTTATTAGACGCCATGTTTAGAGCGGTCGTTTTTGTTTATAAAAATAAAATTTATAACACTAAATTACAACGATCCAACGGCAAAATCAATAAAAATAAATGGATATAAAAGTGTGGTTAGGAAATAATGTGGCAGAAACTAATTAACCATAGAGCCACCAGAGTGCGTGTCGTTTCTCTTGATTTGCCAATACGTAATACAGTAAAAGTGGTTATTGTAATTATAACATGTTTCAGCTTCTTACTTCTCAATTTTGCGTAGCGTAATTAGGCAGGCATTAACAGTGGCAGCACTCCAGTGAATAGAGTAACATTGTTGCTTTTTCCTTGAAATCTGCAAGCAAATTTACGTCTTGTTTGAACGGAATGAAAACTATGAACCGACAACTACAATCGCGCAAGGTGGTTTTCTGAAAATTGTCCTCACATTCATTTTCCTCTACAGACATTGACCTTTTTGTTGACAAATTTTCCTCAATCTCACAAAACCGAGTGAGTTGTGAGTTTGATTCACATGAAAGGTTACAATAGGTCCTACCACTCGAATAGCCAGAACAGAATGAATGCGACCTTACACGATCCACCCGAATCTTGTTTTCTGTAATACTGGTTTATTTTTTCCGAGTTTAATTTGAGCAGCATACAAAAGCTCCCAAAAATCGGCACCTATCAACATATCTATGTTTTGTGATTGATTAAATGAGGGATCTGCCAGCCCTATGATTTGGAATTTGTAAATTACTGTAATCAAACCCATATTCAGGCAATGGTTCCGTGATTTGAAGTTATTGTCTTATTAAAGGCGTTATGCATCGACTGAATTTTGACAATGCATTTTTTTATTATCTTAGAATTGTTCATACCAAGCCCGACAACATTTATTTCAATTGCTTGTGAATCTAAACCAAGTAATTCAGGTACCCTGGTTGTTATGTAATATGACTATGAACCACAGTCTAGAACTGCCCGAATATTGTGAGGGCTATTAAACTTGTCTAAAGCAATAATTAAAACTGTTCCTGACAATGACGTTTGATTCTTGGTATGTGACCATAAAGCTATATCAATTTTAACAGAAGCATTTTACGGAGCATTGTCAGGAGTCAGGAGTCGGAGCATCGTCTCCAGTCTTGGCTAAATTGTGAAGAAGCGTATGGTGTTTGGAATTACATTGTTTACACAACGATTTGCTGTTGTACTTACCCAAGAATGGTCCTCTCCTGAGACAATCGGTACAGAGGCGCAATGATTTTATGCGATTTACGCGATCCTTTACATTTAAAGCTTGAAATTCCGAACAGTTGTATAATGAATGTTCGCCCTGGCAAACTGCGCATTTCTGACTTTCCGCTACTAAAGTACTCGATGAATATTTTCTCGATTTTGAGTCGCTTGTAGTGGTGCTCTGTGCTTTCTGATTTCGAGAAAATCTTCGCTAGTTGTTAAGAATTCCATGTATTTCTCTAGATTTACCATATACATWGTAGTTGTATGCTTTTTTAAATCGAAATAGTGAGCTCTCAATAAAGTGCGGCAGCATATGCAATATGTTTCGTTAAAATCTTAAGGATCACAGTGTTCCACTTTTTAATCCTTTAGACATCCTAATAAAAATAAATTATGGTATTAAACGATTTTGTATGTAAATACACAATTACACTACGTGATAAACGATTTAAAAATTACATTTTGTTCAATCTTCTTCGGCCCACTTTGATTTATAATTACGTAAATATTTTGCGTGTTTTCCCATCTTTAGAGTAGATAACAGACGTAAAGTATTCTGCAAATCAGCTAATCACAAAAGTTATAACAGTATTATATTTTTTTGTGATAAACAGCTTAAAGTGATAAATAAACCCAAGGAAACAACAATGCTTAGACAACGACTTAGCAATAACGGGCTGACATCACAAATCACCATTCACCAGATATGTCGAACGTTTAATGTCAAATTTCACCAAACAGTGCTGGCAACGTAGTCATATCGTGCAACAGAGATTATCACAGTGCTAACGTGATGCCAACCACATGCAGTCAAGTCATAGATATAATTAAAAATAAGGAATAATCGCCAGTCGTAATTTTTAGCAGCCATATCAAGCCCTTTTGTTAGCCCGGCTTCCTGGAGAGAGATTGGTACGGCAGTGTTGCCAACTATGGGAAATGAAAAGATGTCACCACTTTCCAGTTTTGTTGCTACAAACGTTATTTTGTGCTACGCAGCTGCGCTGAAATATCTGTCAAAATAAAAATATTTTTTTAAAGAAATGTATTTTTAATTTTTTAATATGAAAATTAAACATAAAAAACAACGATTATTCTATAAAAATAAAAAATAGGTATTCAGATATTATTAATATATATTAAAGTGATTAGTCATTATATAAACCAGTGAAATCTAGCTACTGGTTTACTGGCATTGCATTCGGAATATTTCGATACATATTTTTATTAAATTTTGTAAAATGCTGCCGACCTTAAGGATAACTGAAACAGGAAGAATTTTTAGAAATTAAATCCAAGCAAATTCTCACTAAGGCAGTTTATTCCTTTTTTTTGGTTTTCATATCAGCTAACGAGAAATTTTGTTACACATCAGCTTTGCCATGTGCCGGACACAAAATTGTAAGAGCTAATTTGGATGTATTACCAAAAACGACCTCATCGTTTCACTTTTTTATTGATTTTAAATATAGCCAAAAATCCAAAACGTCTATTTTTTAGATTTATTTTTTCCGTTTCATCAAACGTTTTTATTTTAAGTAATTCCTGAGCCAATATTCCATCTTTTTCCAAATTAAAAGAATCACAAAGTGGATTCAAGCCAACTAAGGGCGCATCAACATTTTAAGCTGTTTTGGAAGTTAAAACTTTGGTACAATTGATTTAAAGGGAACCTATTAGGACACTATTGGAATGCTTTTTGGTTTTAGTTTTAGATATTCAGGATGAAAAATATTGATTTTAAGAATTGATTTATCATTAAATTTCACAAAATTTAATACCACTTATTTCAAAAATGAAAAAAACATTCCTTGTAAAGTATATGAATTAAAATTTTTCTGACTGGAAGAAAGCGTTTTTATTTATTATTATTTATTAAAGCTTGGAAGAATAAATTTAATAAAATGTATATGTACTCATATTGTTAAATAAGTGAAACAACATAACTTTTTTCGTAATCTGCTAAAAGAAATATTTCATGAAGAGCATCCCACATAGTCAAAATACGATCGACACAGTTACAAAGTGCTAACCATCTAGTGGCACTAGGTTTCAAGACTCAAAACTTAGTTTTTGTGAGTTCACGAATGCTTGAAATTCCAGTAAGGTCTGTTTTGTTTAGGGCTCCTTGAAAAATAAGAAAAATATATATTTTGTAGCAAATTTTCTTCTTTTTCCAGAATATTTTTTGCTGCAGCTAAAATAATCAGATAGATTGTTTTAGCTATGTGGTACATGCATCCATTGGTTATTAAATTCTTGTTTGCATGAATTAGGTATTGTTTAACGCTTTCTTTCGACCCAAGCTTGACACTCGCATTGCCCGCACTAAAGCCGACAACATTACAAATTTCAGTATTAAATTCATTAAAACAAGCTTTTAATAAGCTAAAAAATCCTTTAGCACTTGCATCATTTACTTCCATTAAATCAAGTAATATTTTAATTTTTTAATTTAGTTTTAGTGCCCACATCATCATCTGACTTCTTTAGCATCCTAACCAAACTTGATTTTTTTTAAATTGTAGACGCCCTCTGGACGTCTTTAACACTGTTCGCATGCTTCAGTAGAAGACTATACTTAGTAGAAAGAATCTTGTATGGAACAATGGCTAATTTTGGCCCCAGGCATGGAGTGGGGCAAAAATCCGCACAAAAGCAAATTGTTTGTTCTAATACTGATAGAATAACAACGTAAGTATATTCGTGAAGATATTAAAAAAATAACAAAATATATTATCTTTAACTTGAAGACATACATTTTTAACATAAATAAATTTGGATTGGGATTATGCCGAGTGGCAAACGCATCGTGATCACGACTATCAACTTACCTTGTATACAGCAAGGGCCTTAAAACGAATGGACGAACGAAATAAACGTTGGCTAGGCACCGGGTGCAAGTTCAGGAGCTAGCTGTCCGCATTATACCTTTGCTGGCGATGAACCCTTCTTGTGTATTAAAACTTTTAAACGGGAGCGGACGCGACAAGCGTTGACGTCGTGGTAGGAGGGTGAGTGGGTGAAGGGGGATGCATGAGCCGGAAGCGCGGCAAATTTAAATCAAGACACAACAAAATTTTTAACACAAAGCGCACTTGAATTGACCAGTTTCATAAGAAGATCATGCCACTATGAGTGCCATTCTAGACACTGAATCCAGTCCTCTGTTGGTGGTTTTTAAAACATTTCGTTACACCCAGGACAAAAGACAGGTGCTTCTTTCGGTTGTTTTCTTGCTCGTTTTGGTGCAACAACATCTCTTAGTTTCTTGTTTTTCAAGAGCTGCCTTGCTCCTCGCTGCTTCCTTTCCTTTTTCATTTTCGCAGTCTCTTTTTTGTAGTTCCTCCATATTTGGCGTTGACTTGAGAATTGTTGTCTTCCCCTTCTTTCTTCTGTCCCTCTTTTGTGCCATTTTTGGAAATGGCATGATATCTGATGGAAATATGACGTTAGACTTGGTGACCATATCAGATCAATTTGGTTTGCACAGTCGACGCTTTAAGGTTGGTACGAGTTTGAGGCAAATGTAGGATGTCTTCGTCGTCTGTATAATCTCCGCTTTGCTGTCCGGGTAAAGCCGATGAGGTTTTTGGCATCTTCCGTGATGTTGATTCCTGTGGTGTCACACGTTGTAGTTCGGCTATATTTTGTCTTAATTGAGCCAAAGGAATCATCTCCTCTTCGTCTTTTTCCTCAACTTCTTGATGGGTGACAGTGAATGGCACAAAAATGTTCGTCATCAAAAATTATTCGATTTAGTGGTACGTTACTTACCACATACCTTGAATGCATTCATTGCTTTTCCAATTGTGCAGCATTTKGCGTATGCTTCACCAAATATTTAACAAACTTCGATCTGTGCTATACACCTTCCGGGATAATTTACCAGCCATTGATCACAGAGCTGCCCATATACATCCTTAAGAGGTTTGAAGAAGCACCTGTCCAGTGGTTGGCTCCTGTGGCTGGAATGCGGTGGTATGCTCAAGAGGTGAATGATTGTCAAGGAAAAGAACTGGATTGTTAGATGATGCTCGAACGTGTTTTTGGAAATGCTGCAACGAACTGACAAATAACTCACTGTTTATGTACCCTGATTCTGCCTGAAACATGATTGTCTCAATTGGTACTCCATTTAGAAGCTCTTCCTTCTTTTTCGTGGAAAGATAACTGCGGACGGCACGTAGTTTCCACTGGCGATAAAGCAGCAGAGGACAGTAACAAGCTTTCCTCTATCAGCAGATGTTACTTTGCTAACTGCTCTTTTGCCTTTGCCCGCAACAACTTTCAGTATTTTGTTTGGTACCGTTGACAGGCCGCTCTTGTCGACTTTGAAAACGCAACTCGGAGAAAATTTGTCAATTTGTCGATTTGGACTTTATGAAAACCCACTATTCTGCCCACACTTGTTTTTTGAAGCGTTCCTAACGAAACCCTCAAGCCTGCTCTATACACATCTGACCGGATACACGTTTCGAAATCTTGAATGTCAAAACCGCGTTTCGAAAAGCGTCCAACACGCACTTTAGTTTCTCAAGCATTTCGTCGATTTTGCCGTCAATAAGACATCGTCTAATTTTGCCGGCAGTAAGACATCGTCTAAATAACACATCGCCACATTGTTGCAAATTTAATTAAGCACTTGGTTCATCAGCTGCACAAACTGAAATGGCGCATTCCGTAAACCGAATACCAGTCTCTTAAATTGTTTTATATCGTTTTCCGTTATAAACGTCGTTTTCGGTTTGGCCTCCTCTGTCAATGGTATTTGCAGATATCAATGTGACAAGTCTAACGTTGTAAATAAACTGTTTTCCGCCAATTTCCAAAACTTATGATCAATCTTGTGTATCGGAGAACTAACCTAAATCCTCTTCTGAAACCTTGGTCAGTGCTAGGCCATCTGTATCTGCCTGCTGTTCCCGCCTTGCATTTGCAGGTATAACTTGATGTCATGTAGAAGTTAATCATCATCCGCATGCAATTTCGGCATCAATACACATTTCTTGCACCGTATCCCTATGTAAATCTGCTCTTACCGCTCTGAGAAAAAAAAAACACATCAATACATCTGATTGAAATTTGTTTCTTGTAGTGTTAAGTCACCTCGTGCTGTGCATTGTATTATATTACCAACTGTACAAAGGTTACGCTGTATCGCCAATCGTATATCCGAAACGGAGCTAGGGTAGCTAGTAAAACAATTAGTAAATATGAGAGATGGCTCAACAATTGCTTGCAGGGTGCTCCACTGAAACATTTACAGCTAATGTAAATATCCGGATTCTCCTTGGGTATTTTGATCAATAGCACCTAATACATCCTCTTCTGAAAATAATTCATGGTACTTTCTTTCTCTCCCTGTCTGCTTCTCATTTTTTCTCATTGTTGCAGGGAGTTTTCTTAAACCTTAGCTTCAAATCTTCAAATGTTAAAATGTCTTCCAGAGTTGCAGCATACCAGCACAACGTAAACTGATCTAGCCAAAATAATTGGCCCACATGAAATGACCTTTCTTCTCCGCAAAATTAACCAATATTCATTGACAAATCAGGAATTACATGAAATTATATTTAATGCTTCCTGGACAGCATTCTTTATACTAACCACCCGCTTCCCGACATATGTCATTTTCTACTCCTCTCCTATCCACCCCTCACGCCATCTGTTGACTGCCACACCAACAAAAAGTACAGAATCCTGTACACTCCTGTGTTTTTAATATATATGAAAAACAGTCTTCCCGAATTAATGCGGAGTTAATTTTCTGGAAAAAAAGCCGGCTATGTATTTCACGACGTCAGTATTATAATTTGAATGACAGTAGAGAACATCTATAATTTCTGTCTCATATTCGTGAACACAAATCAGTAAATCAAGCTCTGTATCCAGGTTTGTGTAAGTACCTATTTTTAAAATACTATCATCTTGGGCACTTGCAACTTTTGAACCTGGAAGTTCAACGTGAACTTTTAGTAACTTAAGTATTATTATTGAACCCACCCATTTATCTAATATTTGAAAAAAAAATATTCAATATGGTCTTGGCTGACCTTGTGTGTAATAATATTATTTCTGATAAATAAATATACAATATTACCGTCTAATTTGTTATTTAAGTTGTGGAATTGTCCATGTTTGGATTTTATATATAATTAGTATTTATCCTTTGAGGAAGAATTTAAGACATATTTCAGATTGCACGCAACTATTTCATCTGTTAAGTTTCTAACATCTGGACTATTAAGAATCTCGTGCCATTTGTAGGAACAAAATTCTCTTTTTTTTGTGGCAATTATACTTGTTCTTCTTAAGGCAGGATCTTTTGCAAACCTGCCACTATAATGACATGCAGAAATAATTTATAGTTATTAATAATGAAATGCCATTAATGCCTTTCGTTGCTCTTTGTATACAGTGGACATATAAATGCAAAAATCAAACAATTCAGGTCTGCGTTCAAATTTAGACGTTGGGTAGACTTTCTTGTCACGTAAACTATTTACTGAAATGTCACCCGCTAAACATTTATTCGAACGACTTCGGTTTACGGAAGATAATAGCAATACTGATACCTTTCTGTAACAGTCCTGCAAGTGATTTATGAAATGTTTAGCGATGAATATGTTAGTAATATTATTATCACCCAAAGAGTGAAAAGCCAATACGAATATTAAATTATTATAGTAACACTATTCCAGCACTATTCCAAACAATTTAATTTAGAGTATCAAATGTGTTATTAGAAAATCTTATAGCACCGCTTACTGACCAGAAAATAAATACGAAACGCCCTATAGTTGAACCACGGAAGCAGTTGCTTATGGTAATATGGTTTCTAGCTACCCCAGCTAGCTGCAAATGGGTACACATATTTATTTATAATTTATAAGAACTGCATTGTGACTATTAGTTTGTTTCCTAACTCGTGTTCTATATTTCAGATTCATGGGTGAGCGCTTCAATGTCTCCAAATGAACTCTATGGGTTTTCTTTTATGAAGTGGCAAAGTATTAAATATTATAATGACAAAGTTATTTTCAACTGTATGATACGTATTGATCATAAGAGATTTAATTGGGCATTTTCTAGGGAGATTTTATGAATGAAAAAGTATTGCTAGCTCTTAGGATAGCTCAAAGTTTTAAAAAGTGGTAAATTCTCCATGTAGTAGGTTCTACTAAAGATTAAAGAGAGTCCAGAAGTTTACATTAATCTTAAATGTTTCCAGGGAATCGCTCTCCAAACTGCTAATGTTTCTTCATCTGCTGCTAACACCTGAGATGAAGTGGCGTCACGTTGGGGCTGTGACTTCAAAATATTCGAGATTTGTCCCCTTTTAACAAGTGCCTTGTTGTTTTTTTTTTAGGTACATTGCTTCTAGATATTTTTATTGCGGTAGAGTGGACTGTATTTATCTGGTTGTGGATTAATAGAAGTCCTAGTGGCAGTAACTCTTATTAATTATTGTGTACAAATTTTATAATTGACAAAAACTGATAAGGTTTTTTATATAACGGTTTCCAAGACAACTGGCACAAATTCCAACTAGTTTAAGTAAAACCAACTATAGTTCCAGCCTTCAACGCGGTTCAACAAGGTAAGTATAATTAATAATCTAAAAATTAATTGCTTGACTGTTCACAGGCAAAGGGCACACTTTGGTTATGTCTCGTCGGTAAGTTTCTTTGCAGGTCGACAACTCGAACAACTTCATCTTGACTAGGGTAGCACTTTACAGTTCGTCTACGTACCCACTGCAAAGGAGCTAAATAGTGTTCCTTTAGCAGAACCATGGTCCCAGGTCCACTCAAGAACTGTGAAGTATTCATCCATTTTTTCGCAAGTACGCCAAATAATCCTTTGAGCACCTTTACTAAAAGCTTTGCCTTAATTGATGGAGTAGGTTAATTTTTGATCATCTCCCAACCGGACTCTCGAATAGGTTATAGGATCTGGTACCGCAATCAGGGGTTTGCTAATAAAAAATGTGATGGGGTTAGARGAGATAGGTCATTAGGATCTGACGACGTAAGGAAGAGAGGACCTGAGCTCAAAATTGTTTTTTTTTATTGCAAGAGTGTAAATTCGTCATATGTTAAATGAATATTATTAATAATTTTGAATAGATGTCGCTTAGCACTTTTAATATTACACTACCGTAGTCCTCCAATACAAGGCGAGCAAGAAGGAATTTACACCTAATATCTTGTTTAGCACAGAAAGTCATGATTGAATCTTGGTTAACTTTAAATCTCTTAATTCTTTCAAAGATCTTGCTGCGCCGACAAAATTTATGGCATTATCGGACTACATTTCAGAAGAACCCGTCTTCTACTAATAAAACGTCTACAGCTGGCTAAAAATCCTTTCGTCAAAAAGACTTATAACATTTTATTAATTCATTGCACCGTCCTTTCTTTTCTTTAACTATAATGGACCGGCGTAGTCGACTCAAGTTATAATAAATGGAAGAGTAGCAGTTGCTGGTTCCTTAGGCAAATCACCAATTATATTGAAACTTGGATGTGGCTTGTGCTTAAAACAAGTTAAAACATTTCTGACAACCTTTTTTGCCAAATTTATTTCTCGGTCAATAAACCTGTCTAATTCAAAACTTAATGCATTTGAGGACTAGCATGAAGCAATCTTGAGTGTTCATGTGATACTATTAGAACTGTTAGAGGATGTTTGCTATCCAAGAGTATAGGATGTTTGGAAGTAATCTCTAAATTTGAGTTTTTAACCTACCTTCAACTCCAATCTAATGTCATCAATGAACTAAGGTAATGAATGTAATCGACATAAGTTTTGATTTGCTTTTAGCATTAAAAGTGAAATGCAAACAGTATGCAACAACACGCTTTAACCTATTCAGTGTAAAGAACCTTTTGAATATAGATGATGGTTCATTTCAAAGTGTATAGTCTGCACCAAGCACTAGCTGAGGGTATGGCCTATTTTCTTCTGGTTTAGATAACCATTGAGGACCTTTCCATCAAATATCAGCTGTGACGTAGTCCTTCGACCGCAACAAAAAATCCTAGAAAAAGTAGTACGAAATAAAAATGGAAATTTATTTTAATTTATTGTAAGCATATCAGCTTTTAGAATAAAATTGCAAATGCAGTCACTGAATATGTTTAATTTAATAATAAATAAATTTCGTGACTCTATTTGACATTTCTGTAAGTTCATTTTCTTCATCGTTATCATTCTGCGCTGTACTGTTTACATTAATAATGTATATGCTATTAGTGAACAAACTTAACATTTCTTTGGTTGCAACAAAATCTTTACAATATAGTTTGCGCGAATAATAAAATGAACGAAAATATATTTTCTACAAAAGCATTGCCCACAGGTACGCACAATAGCCTTAATATCCATTGTGCTAGCTCATAAAACACTTTAGTTTTTACAGCAATCTCAAAATTAAGAACAAAAGTGTCGCAAGGAATATGTTTATTTGGAAAGTAATCAGTTCAGTCGGTTGACATTAACTTCCTCCACTGATTGTCTAAAGTGCTGATATCTTCTTTTGGTTCTAAAGTTTCCAATGGCAGCTTCTAAGATGTCGGCTTTACTGGTGAGAGACAAATGTTTAGTGAAAACACTTTCAGTTTTACAGTAATGACATATTACCAGATAAACGTTTAATTAATTCTTTCAACAAACGTTTGAGAAAATTGAATCTCCTGACTTTAACTTTATTTTTATCTTCTATAGATAAGCTGATTCCTATTTAACTTTATCATGCTCTGAAACATTGTTTTCGGACATAAAATCGGCTACTTTAGGTCCCATGTATATATTTTCAAGAGCACATTAATTCTTGGGCTCCTATACTGAATATCTGTCAGGTCTGTGTTTTTAAGACAATTAGGGTCTAAGTAACAGTCCAAAATTGTTTTATACAATTCACTCATCCTTGAGTAGACAGTGTGAATTTTTACAGTTTCAGGCTGAAATACCAAATTCAGTGTTGTGAAAAAAGGCTGAAAGAATTCCAGGAAATGTAAATATTGTTTAGTTAAGGAATCACAGAGCAATGACTACATGTATTCACATTCTTTTTTTTTTCGTCTTCCAAATATTGTACAATTTTAAAGCTTGAAAATGTTCCAGAATTCTAGTAATTGCACAAAGTACGGACATCCATAGACTCGGAGATGGCTGAAGTAATTTGTGAGGTTCAGCATTTACAAATCCCTGGAATTCTTTCAGATGCTCTTGCCTCTTGTAACTGCATTTAAAATAATTATATATCTTACGTACTAAATTTTCAATTTCATTAGGTAACAATACCAGAGAATAGCAGAGACATTTCAGTACAAAAATATTTGGCACATCTTTTCCTAACAAAGTTTTTACAGACTGATGGCCCGTCATAGTACTTGCCTCATCAGCTGTAAATCCTACAAGATTCTGCTTGTAAGGGATTTCATATCTATCCAACAGATTTGCAATGTTTTTATATATTTTGTTCGCAGTTGCATTGGCGATTGATGCTAATGCAAAAAAGCTGTCTCCGATATCTAAACTTCGTGAAACTATCCGCAAACTTTTGACACWTCTACAGTCGGTTGACTCATCAATTAAAATTTAAAATTTGTTGCGTTTCAACTTATGTACTAAGACATCCAAACCATATGCACCCGTAACATTTTTATAATAGCAGTACATTTAGTCCTATTACAAAAGATATTTTTAATACTTCCTCTCCAAAACCAATGGCTTCTCTCTTCAATAATCGGACCAGGTGGTCCACCACAGTAATAGCTATGCTGTGCTCCACCATAAATGCAGTTACAAGTATTTCCAATTCTTTGGTTTTCTTCAGCAACACACGGTTCTGCCGTAGAGGTTTGACATTCTGAGTCTGCAGYAGAGATGGGTAGAACAGAACATATCCGAATCGCAGTTCCGGATCTGATGTGGGTTCTGAATGATCCGGATCTTAGCGTTCGAACAGAACGGATCAACGGATCCCCATTCACCAGACATAATACAGCACCCGCTAGAATAGAGGAATGGCACGTCGCGTTTTATGCAACGGATCCGATCGGTATATACGGATCTCTGATTCACAAATTGTGAAGTGCGGACCAGCGGGATTATGGGGGCGCGGTACAGACACGGATAAAACCCGTAGGTAACTAATTGACAGAACAGACAACGGGAGAAAGAATACGAAAAACAAGTCTATTTCAGGGTAGTGGTTAGTAAATGCAGAACTTGGGTTTGAAGGCTAAATGCAAAAAATCTCAACGACAGTTAAAAAAAACGTGTATTTCATTGTAACAACAAAAATAAAATGCATTCTATTAAAACCAACATATATAAACTTATCAGGTTGGAACTTGTAAGATGTAAAGTAAAAAAACAACAAACAAAAAACATTAAAATGCTTAAATGATCGTTTAGAGATTTACATGCAAAAAATAATTTTCGAACACTCTTTAATCTGTTTCTTCGTTCAGTTATAATTTATCGTTTTAGAGAATATTCGTTCACTTGGAGCAGAGGTCGGTAGATTGCACAATCTCTTTTTCATCATTGTGTCCAGTCTCGGATAAACATCCTTTCGTTGATGCCACCATATTAGAGGATTTTGGTGTCTGGGAAGTAAAGGTTCAGACCTCAACAATGGAAGCTGCAGTGGGGTCGCTCTTGGCACCTGCTTTTAAAACCTGCTCTTTAAAATTTTTCCACAATGTCGAACAGCTTGAATGAAGAGTTTCATTTTCCAAATCTACTTCTTCAGTGGCGTCGGACGATGATGGCTCGCCTGGAATTTTTATCTGAGCAATCCTGTTTTTCAATATCTTTACTGCTCGATCTGCACTTGCAAAGCCATACCTTTTAAAGCGTGGGTCTAACAGTGTAGCTTGTGTCACCATTTCGTTCTCGCTGAGCTTTTTAAAACGTTCTGACATTTCTTTCTGTTGCGTTTGCACCATTTTAACAATATCAGACGGCCAAGTCTCTCTGATTTTCATTTTAAATGGCTGGTAATTGCATTCACAAACAGCATTTCTTTCGAAATAAACATTTTTCTCTGCCTTATTTCGTTTGTTATTTCGTAATGTATCCGAAAGATTTCAATAGATAGTTCAGCTATTTTCCAGTCTTGATCTGTTGATGCATTCTCTTCACGACGTGCCAAAATTGCTAACGTCGATAACGATGCATTTTTTCTTTGAAGTACACGGTTCAGCATATCGTGTGTAGAGTTCCAGCGCGTGGAAACATCCATTTTTAATTTCAAAATCGGAAGGTTCATTTGTTCTTGACTTTGATTTAATTGTGTCAACGCCCTAGAGCTTCTTTTAAAGAATTCTATTGTTTTTCTAAACCTTAATAAGGTCTCAATCGATGAGAGACTTTTTTGTACGACCAAATTGAGAGAATGCGCGAAACAACTAATATGTCGCCAGTTAACCTTGGCGAACTGCAGCAGCAAAGTTAAACACATTATCAGTTACAACTGCGGATATTTTGTTGTCTATTCCCCATTTCCGGAACTGTTGTCTTAAAAACTACGCTAAGTTTTCGGCAGTGTGACTCTCATTAAAACAAAATTTAATGCAGTTTAAAAGGCCGGAGCAAAGTTCATTGTTGGAATTTAACCAATGAGCAGTAGTCGCGATGAAATTTTCTACGTTTAATGACGTCCAGCTGTCGGTAGTAATACAAACCGCGTAAGCTTCGCTCAATCTCTCTTTTAATTTTTCTTTTGCAAGATTGTACATCTGTGGCAATAGTGAGTTGGAAATTGTTTTCCTTGTAAGTAGGCTGTACCCGGCACATAACAAATTAACGAATTTTCTAAACTCCACGTCGTCGACCAACGAAAATGGATGATATTCTTTTACAATCATTCGCATAAGTTGTTGGTCCAGTTGTTTTGACCGACTGATGGACACTAGTTTATTACTTACTAAATACTGTGTTATGCTTTCACGAATTCTTTTTCTTGATTGTGTCAATGCTGAGATAGTGTTAGTCACACTCATGTCTGTTGAGACAGATGAGGAAGTGGACAGTGTCTCAGTCTGTTGAATATTAGGCACTGAAGCTCCTTGTGAATCTGACACTAATGAGCTTGTTGGCTGCACTTCCCGCTAAATTTGGATCCCTAAACGTATAAATAAGTATGTTATAAAAAAATCTACGTGAAATCATTTATATTTGTACCTACCCTTACGCCGCAAGCGCATGTGTCTGGATAGATTTCCAGTCGAACCACTAAATATTGTAAGTAGAGTGGTACAATAATTACACTTTGCCTTTGACGCCCCTTCGTCAGAAAAATGATTCGATTTCGCTTTTTTTTTCTTGAAAACATTTTACAACATGCAAAAAGTAACCTTATATACGCCAAAGACTGCTAGCTGTTTAGCTGCTTTGCGGAAGCGAAATCGTTTATATGCTTCTTTACATCAGAAATGTTTTAGTACAACTAAAAACGCAAAAAGCAACAATCTCAAAGACTATAGTCTAAACGTCAGTCATCCGCTAAAGCGACCGATAATCGGCACGTTGCTACGTTGCCAGACCGTACAATGTCTATTGGAGTTTGACAAGCTTGCAGATTGATTATTAGCAGAAGCTTGTTGTCGTTCTGGTAATAAATGGCAGATTTCGTACCAAAAACTGCATATAATGTACTGTTGAATCAGTATATTTGTACTGAAACGGCAGCACGGCATCAGTTTACAGGCAACCTGTTCGTGTTCGACGAATGGCGATGGCGTAGGTAGTTCTAATGGATCATAATGTTCTGAAGATCCGGATATTTTTAGGGTGCGGGTTCTGCAGTACCGAATCACCGAAATGATTCGTAATTCGTATCTCTAGTCTGCAGCGGTGTTGCCAACCGCTAACTAGAAAATTCCGTCACTGAGCGCTTTAAATTCCGCTACCTGCCGCTACGGTGCAGGCATTGTAATAAATAGTGTAGGTTACTACATAGGCCCAACAAAATCTATGGTTACTATTATAATGATGATGTAGTTTGCTCGCTGTGTGAAAAGAACAACAGCATTAGAGATAAAAAAAGTTTGAAGTAGGCGTATTTTTTTAATGATAGTAAAGACTTATTACAAATATAAAAATAAACAAGTAACAAATATAAGTTAAAGTAATATTTATTAACAACAAAAAATACAGGCACTATTATAATAAAGGAAATAAAAAAGTATTTTTACTACAAAATGAACGACTAAGAAAAACAATATTTATTCAGAACTGTCACTGTCTGTGTCTATGTTCAAAGTTGTTGATGTTTGCTGTTTTGCTTTATTTTTATTCTTAAAACTATACATAAATTGATTAAATAACTTAAAATGATTATCTGTAATTGGATAGTTTATACAACAGTTGCCTTTAGTTGCCAGATCCATCTTTATTCTTAATGCATTACTTAAGGTATCTGTTAAAAGACGGTTTCTCTTTTGCGACTTAACATCGGTCATCATAGAAAATAGTCTTTCGACATCTGCATTGCCATGGGTTAATACAAGAATAATTAACGCTAATTCACCAATATTTTTGAATAAATATTCTTCATTATAGTTTTTTAAAACCTTTAGTTTTGACCAAAACTCGATAAGATCTTGACATTTAAAAAACTCCTTTTTCTCATCCTCAGAAAAGTACACCTTTAGGCTGATATATTCTGCCTCAGCTTTATCTACATCTACTTTGTTATTAAACTTTGTGGCTATTTGACGAATATCACTCTTCACTTCTGGATTAAATGCGTTTTGTGGTATTATAAATGATACATTTTTATAAAAGCTGTCCACAACTGGAAGTCTTCTAAAAGCTTGAGTAACAGAATTCTGGTAGAATTTTAAACATCTAAGTTTAAATGTTTGGTTGTTATTTTTGTCACAATCTTTTATTAAGTCTGCTGTTTCTCTACCAAAATTTACTTCTTCTAGTGGAAGTAGCACATGCGGGTTAGTAACATCCAACCTATCCAATTTTTCATCAGTATTGAAAAACGATGGTTGCACAAAGTTTATACATAATTGCCTAACAAATCTTCTACTTTCAGTATATAATTGATCAATTAGAATTTTTGATGATTGAAACATAGCATTGAACGAATTGAATATTGGGAGCACATGTTTAAGAAACGTAAGGTATGCCTTAACATATGGATTTTGCATTTCATCCAGTATTAATGTTGCAACCGGATTTTTGTCTTCAAATGCAGCCAATCGGAAAACTTCTAATAGAACATCCCATTGCATTAGTAACCGTTCGATACAATTTGATAACGCCAACCACCTGGTTTTACTAGGACTTAAAATTTTTAATTGTGAAGTTTTCATGTATTGTTGAAATTCCTGTAACACCGATTGTCGTTTTGGATTTCGAGAAAAGTAATTAGATATATTTTGTAGCAAAGCTTCAATATTGCTAGGCAATTCTTGAGTAGCTCCTGCGGCAATTAAATGAGCTGAGTGGCAAGTACATCCATTCACGGCGATATTAGGATTTTCGTTTAGGAGATACATTTTAAAAGATTCTTTGTTGCCCATCATAACACTAGCGTTATCCGAACAGTAACCCACGACATTGCCGATATTTATAGAGAAACTTTTACAACAATTTTTAAAAAGACCATAAAGCCCCTTTGCTGTCCCTTCATCGGCTTTTATTGGTATTAAATCTAACAACTGTGTCTTGAGTTGATTATTTGAAATGTAGCGAACTACTATACATAATAGCCGAATATTACTAATGTCGGTACTTTCATCTACGAGAATTGAAAAATTATTTTCTTTTAATTCGCGTGATAATTCTTCTTTAATGGCGACAGATAGTACATTGTTCACTATACTTGTACATTTTGTACGTGTGAGTTGCAAGTTTTTTGCAATATCAGAATCAGTAAAATTTAATTTTGCAACTTCGGTAACATGATCTATAGATTTAAAACTAAAATTGTGTGCAACTGTTAACAAACTGAATCTTATATCTGCTATGATAAGTTGTTTTTCTGATTTGTTAGATTGCTTAAACATTTGTGTTATTTTTTGGGTTCCTTGTACAGACTTCAAACATTTTTGATGTCTTTGACTTTTAGCATGATTAATTAAATCACTTTTTTTAGTTCCCAAAAACAAATTGCAGGTTTTACATTTTGCTTTACTAGCATCCTCAGTTTCTTCTAACCACGGTTTAAAAATATCTTCTTCTAACCACTGCTTGGAGAAATGTTGTTTTCGGCTTTTCTTTTCTTCTTTGGAAAGTTCATTTCTTGAAGATCTCTTTTTTTTTCGGGGTAGACGGGCCGCTCTCCGGATCACTCATTTCAGTCTGTTACGAAACGGAGGGTAGGTATCTTCTCTGGTTGTTTAGCACAAAAAAACACCAACGTTCGAGAACTCTTCTTTTATTGCTCGAGTACAGGTAAGTCTTGTGTAACGCGATGTGATACAGTTTACACCAGGTAAGTATTTATTAAAATTACACAGTGATTTTAATTGGCAATACAAGCACCCGAAGGCTGCAAACTTCAACATCGAATTGCCTGTTAGTCGGGTTTTTTCCTCTAGGTGCAAAAAGAGATGGGCCTGGAGGAACGGATGCTGACACCTGGCTAAATAAAATTAGATTAAGACGGAACCGATATAGCAGATTCCGCCACATCTGCCCCCGATCTGGCTGGAGGATTGACTTGAGGACAACCAGATGAAATTTTACCCGCTAAAACAGAGGAGACAGGATTAGCCCTCAATAATACCAACTCGCCCACTTCATACGTTCGGTATGGACGTTTGGGGTGGTTCACCATCATTCTGGAAGATTTTCCCAGTAGTGACTCTCTGGCAAGAGTAATCTTACTGTTAATGGTTAGCCCTTCACTATTTCCATGGTAAGAGTTTTTGAGTTTTCCGACAAATATTCGTCATTATTGACCTCGGGACTTTCTGAAACTTCTGTTGCGATTACAGCTGAAATATTCTTAGAAGGTGTTTGCCGACTTCTGGGGAAATCGTTCCTATTCATGTAAGGGCGGTTTCCGATACCATGATTGTGAATTTGAGGATTTGAAGAAAATCTAGCCTGGTCAGACTGCCTGGTGGAACGCACACCATAGAACTGGTCTGCATGACGTAATCTATCCAAGGCGTCCCTCACCGTACGAACTCCCACCAAACATGAGGCAATATGAGGCGGACAATGCCGTGAAATTGTTGATATCAGCATCCGCTCCTCATATGATGGCTGCAAGTGCTTCCCCATTCCTACAAAATGCAAGAAATAATCCACAAAAGAGCCCTCATTGTAAACATTCGATTCTAAAAGTAGTTTTACTTTCAGTTGTTGTGAGTGTCCCCAAAATTGTTCCAAGAAAGCAGTTTTAAATGAATCAAATTCGTTAAACGTTGATAAGAAAACATCTGCCCAGGTTTTTGCACGACCTTTAAACTTATCAGCCAGAAAACAAGCAGCTAACGGAAAGTTCGTGCTATCTATCAGCTGTTTAATGCTTCCGTTATCATCGAAGATAGGAATGAATTTCAAATTTTCCAAATTATTACAATTTACCATTGCATCATTATTTCGCGAATTAGCAGTTAAATTAACAGTCTCTACTTTAGGTGGTTCTAGTACGATCTGCTGATGTCTTAAGGACATTTGCACGATCTCACTAACTAATTTTACCAAATCCGGACTACTAATGGTATTGGAAGGTAGATGATAGCCGAAAGCTTCCTCTGGATATGTAGCTTCTCCTTCCATTTTCCCCGATGTCGATGATGGCGGAAGTTTCGCTGATGTCCTTGATGGAGGTGGTGGTAAGCCGCAGACTGTAGGGGTTGGTTTTTTCGGTACTGCCCCCGTGTTCGGAACTTGAAGCAAATTCCTAACTTGTGGTGGTATAGTCTGTAGAGATTCCGTGAAACCGCTTCCATCTTCATTAGGTACTGAACGAAGTATTTCTTCCATATTCATTTCCCCGCGATGGTCTTCTGCGGATGAGATCAGTTGTGATTTTGAACCTGTCGATGGACTACTGGAAAGGCCATTTGCTTCTGTTTGTAGCAACTGATCTTGAATTCGGATTTGTGCCTTTCTAGACGAACTTGTACTTCGTGGCTCGGCCATGTTCTCATCCAAAGGTGGAGTGTGACGTAATGGCATGCTTCTTAATAGTGAACGGGTACTCACGCGTTGGTACAACCAGCCCTAAGTTGAGCGCCAAGATGTTACGAAACGGAGGGTAGGTATCTTCTCTGGTTGTTTAGCACAAAAAAACACCAACGTTCGAGAACTCCTCTTTTATTGCTCGAGTACAGGTAAGTCTTGTGTAACGCGATGTGATACAGTTTACACCAGGTAAGTATTCATTAAAATTACACAGTGATTTTAATTGGCAATACAAGCACCCGAAGGCTGCAAACTTCAACATCGAATTGCCTGTTAGTCGGGTTTTTTCCTCTAGGTGCAAAAAGAGATGGGCCTGGAGGAACGGATGCTGACACCTGGCTAAATAAAATTAGATTAAGACGGAACCGATATAGCAGATTCCGCCACAAGTCTTAGGATACCGCCGTTCCTTTATAAATAAATAAATAAAAATAAAATAAATAATACAACATACAACTTAAATTTACAACTAACACTGAATAATTTGGTCCCTTTTTAATTTTGGTAGGTACATACCTACTAAAATACGAGTATAATTTTCACTTACCGTTTATTTTGATGTTGATATGTTGTCAAATGTCAAATAAGTAAAGGCACACACACTAAATGATGTTATTTACGTAATATAAAAAAATAGACACTCATGCACAGTGCATGTATTATAATACCATAGAAAATAAACAATATAACATGTACGTATAATACACATCACTCGAATACAGTCAATACCAGACTAATCTTTTAAATTTTAAACTGAATTTGCTTAGCATAGGATATTTGCGGGAAAGTCCCGAATTTGTACAAGTCTGGCGAAGTTAAAAAAGGCCCGCCTTGTGGCGCACCAGAGCGTTAGACGCAAGTGTTCCTGTACTATAGGAACGTTTTTAGACATGAAAGCCCGCAAATCACAGATTTAAAAATTTTATAGAGCTCGAGGGGTGGATAAATTACCAGTGTGACATTACAGATATTTTGTGAATCACATTTAAGTAATGATTTATTTGTTTTATGATTGATAATATATAAAACTAGCGTGGCCGCTACGTTTGCGTTAATTTTAGTCGGCCGCCGCTACACCGCTTTCTTATATATTTTCCGCTACGTGTAGCGGAATTCCGCTACGGTTGGCAACACTGGTCTGCAGTGTGAAGTTAATTACAATAAAAATCTTTCAATAATACAGAATATCCTTTAATTGAATCGCTTATTTGAGAAACCCGATATGTCCTAATGTTACCATCTTGAGATAAGTTGAAAAAACTGTTTATTGTCAAAACTAATAATAATTATCAGTTTTGGTCGTGTGAACTACATAGAACTAGTCATACTACATGATTGGTCTACTCGACGTAAATATAAATGGAATAAGTGCAACAAAAAATAAATAAATAAAAATGGACATACCGGGTTTCTCAAATAAACCTGGGTAAAAACAAAATCCAGAAATTACTTTCAAGTAAATTTTATTGAATAATTGAAAACTATAAAGAAAATAAAGTAAAGTTACAAAACTTCTGGTTCCATTTCTCCTTCCTCGGTCGGCCAATCGAAAATTCTTCGTAAAAGCGCCTGATCTTTTCATCGTCCGGAAGGTAAGTGTTGAATTTCTTGATATTGTCCATTTTCTTCTTCTTAATTGGGATTTTTACATTAGGATACGCCGGTAAACCTGGTAATTCCCTTGGCCGAGGGTAACGTGTACCAAGCGCAAAAACATGAAATACCAAGCCGTTTATGAAGTCGAAAACTTTCACACTTCCCTTGAAATTTTCCCCATAGGTAAACCGCATGTAAGATGATATATTAAACGGAACTCTGTCTTTTCGTTCCAAGTCATTGCTTACACAGTTTCTTTTTTAATATTTTGGCCACCAAGCCTTGAAGTCTTTAATAATGCTATTGTCGTTGTCTATAATGTGAACTGTAAAAAGGTTACGCTGACTGGCCTGGATTATTAATTCGGCGTAATGTTTCAGTGTGTAAACTCTGTCATGCTTCTTTATGTTCCTTTTAACTACAGCAAAATTCCTGTCGCAGGGCATGAAGGAATGCCCACGAATGGGGAAATACTGATTTATTGTACTAAATCTTCCCAATTCAACCATGCCAGCGCACATTCTGACGGTTTTATTTTGTCTAGGGCAGCTGTCCATGAAGACATGTAAGTGTTTCACTTCTTGTGAGACATATGTCTGTATGAAGTTTGTGATAAATGAACATACTTCATTAGGCCCCTTCCTTCCCATGCCTTCATGGTATAAGTAGAATACACCCTTGCCTGTTTTAAGGTTGTTGATATTAAAGTTAGATACCGTTAACTGGTGTAAATAGAAAGTTTCTTGCACTGGAACTTGCGGCAAGAAAATATTTTGCATATAATCGACAGCGATTATGGCGACTGTGGGGTCATCTTTATATTTTTCTTTTAATGCAGTCATTTTTGTAAATAATTTCTTGGCTCTTCTTAGATGGACTAATCTTTCTGCTACAGCAACCCTTTTTGCGTTAGCATTTAACTCTTTTGATTTGATCTTTATATTCAACTCTTCACATTTGCAACAGGTATCAACTTGAGGTCTACCGAAACTTAAGCTGAATCTTTCTTTGAATATCTTGTAGTATAAAGAATATTTTACACCAGCATTAGGATGTTTCTGAACAAACAAACTATGCATTTTTTTAATATCAAGAGTTTCCCTAAGATAATGATACTCCCTTGATGTGTAATGAGCTATTTTCACTGGAAACTCCCTAATGTGACTTTCTATGAGCTGTATAAGCGAAAGTGGTTTGCTATTCCCAGGGTTTTGTTTTCCACGTTTATCTTGTGGAGACTTTCCCTCTTTTAAAAGTAAACATAAACGATAAACTCGATCTTTACCAATCCCATGTAAATTCATGAAAGCGGTCTTACACACCTGATGTCTGAAAGAGCTACAAGTGATGCTGTAGATATGATAACTTTCGTGAGGTTTTGAATTATCATTATTTCGGGGCGTTTGCTTTGTACTGGAACAATTCCTATCAGAGCCTGGAGGTAAGCATCTTGCTCATTTTTGGTTCCAAAACTGTAAAATTTATTGAATATTTCTTGCCGGTCATTCTCTGATATCTTTTCCATGCATTTTTTTCTACAACTAAAGGTTTTGTTTTATATACAGATAATATTTTTTGGGAAACTTACTTGCAACTTTCGCCCGTTTGCCTTTTGGGGACAATAATCCCTTTGTAATTGACATATTCTTCCCCTTTAATTCTTGCTTTCTTCATACTTTCACTTCTATAAACCACACTTTTCACACCTTTTTTGCGTTTAGCAGTATTTGTTGTGTCACCTTCCATTGTTCATTAAAAACTGGTAAACATGTGACAAACCAGGGACTGCCCCCAATTGTCAAATTTAGCACTAACAGCACACGCGCCAACTTAAATTTATTTGATAAACACGGCAAGTCGTGGACATATCGGGTTTCTCAATAAAACGAATATTACTAGAGCCTGTTGCTCGCTAACAAACTGCAGGACTTGTTGGGTTTATACTTCAAACACTGCGCCTTGTTCACCCGAAGCCATTTTTAACATAAACCCAATATACGCCATATGTGGACTTATCGGCTTTCTCAAATAAGCGATTCAATTAAAATAAAACAGATACAAAATCATAAAATGTCTGCGAATAACATAACAAAATGTATCATATGATTAATTGTAGCCCAAAGTGTCAGCTGTCGCCATTGTTGTATTTTTAATAGCCCTCGGAAAATATAGTTAACCTAACCTAGCAACCATGGTGGTTTAGTGCTAACCATTAAATACAACACGCAGTTTGGTTGCCAGACATTCCTAACTACACAATGATTAGCAAAGTGATATTTAGTTTGAATTTTATCATTTTCAGAATTTACTTTGGACATATCTCCTGAATTTTCATATTCACCAAGAAACTCCGTATATTGAATTCCAAGAAAGGATTTCTTTGAAGTTTTATGCTCCAAATTTATTAATTGTTTACAGCAGACACTTGGGAGTCGCCTAGAAGTGTCGAGACTCTTTTAATGGGATTTTCCCTACATATCTGCCATTATTGTTATGTAAGTATCTAAAGTAATTCTCACATTCAGTATTTTCAGAAGACTCTTTCATTTATTCTTTTTTTTACAATATACACTTTCCAAAATTTAAAATTGCTATCGCGAAATAAAAAAAAAACAGCCTTATTATAACAGCAAAAAAATACTGTTCTCAATATTTTATGTATCCGCATACACTATTGTAAATTTGCCAATTTAGTATTCAAGAAAAGCTACAATCATTCATATCCACTTCGAAATAACCGTATCAGTTTTCTAATTTAAGTTGTAATTGTTACATGTTTGCTGAATAGTTTCCAGTAATATAGCTTTAAATAGAACAATTACTTATTGCGTTTTAAGAATAATAATGCTTATAAGAAGAATGAGTATGCACACCACTATTTTTCGGCAATATATTTGCCTGCAAACCCAATTAAGTACTTCTTAGTCATTATTAAAACAATTATTGTTTGTATTTATTTCGAAAATTTTACAAAATTGTTAATTAACCTAACTATTTTTCCAATTTGTGAATAATTAACTTCTGTTTATGCAAATCTCACGAACCATTTTTGTAAAATAAATATCTTTTAGCTTTTTTAACAAGCTGGCTACAAATCATGGTCCAATTTAATTGTGACATTTAACAGATCTTTTGAAAAACGGGTATATACGACAAAATCTCACCCTTGAAAATTTAGTACAGCCATTCCAAGGTGTGCTTGTACATAGTACTTATGCTTCTTTTTCACTGTAGTTTGCCCCCATATTGTGTAAGAAAGTCGCAATTACTAATTAATGCAACAGCTGGCTCTGTTCAACCTAAAATTATATGCAGTTTTACCACGGTAGAGAAATTAGCAATCATACTATGGCTATATATACAACGTAAGTAAATTCCAAAAATTGGAGTGATATGTATTTAAGACAGAAGGGGTAGTTTCGGGCGTACACTCACAATTGTTTTTAAAGCGAGGTCCTTTATTACGTTTTCTTCGAATAAAAAGTCTTAATTCTAAACGAATTACGAATTGATAGCATGTGTTAAACAAAGGCGGAACGATAACGATCCGACGCCCGCAAAACCACCCGCAACTGTCGTATTTTCCGTGCAGAATCATCCGCAGCTCTCGTCCTTTCCAGTAACCCTATCCGCATTGTTTTGGTTTCACAGGTGCCGTTCCGTTCGCCGAATATAATCGGTGCGTTCCTACATGACACGTATAAACAATAACAAAGCAAAAATGAGTGTGGCCCGGAGGCGGGTTGGCGCCGACATATATGTCTATGACAGGACATTTAAATCTCTAACAATTTGAAGGGGTTATTGCAATGGTCCACAAAAATACCATCCGTCCGGAAAGTATGCAAGCCATGGATGCTTTTTGGAAACAACAACTCCTACTTCTTCCATAGTGTAACCCGTACTTTGGGCATATACTATACTTGCTTTCGGTTTTCAATACCATTCTGCACAAACCTAGCAATTGTTTACAGAAATTACAAAAAAACTAAATACAAATTTATGGAAATAATTTTTATTGCTAATAAAGCCTTTATCCATTCATTACTAGAACGTTTCAAACAATACGCCAGCCTTAAATAGTAAGGGCTGTATTACAAAAATTGCTTTCGTGAATATGTAGTGATCAGCAGTCAGAAAAACCAATTATTTTAAGTTAAAATAATTACTTAATTGTAATTCTCTTCGACCAAAAGTATTTCAGTGATTTTGTATGCCAGTCACCTCTACTATACGTATACAAATCGTAACAACGGGAACTTGTGATACGGTATTTTATTTCTGGTCGCCATCTAAGTTTATCAGCTCTAGTTGACAGATGGCTATGTCATAAACATATACTTCTTTAACAATATCATATTCAACGTGGCAGCCCTCCTTCTAGTGATAATAGAATTCTACATTTTTCAGCATGGTTCATAATTATTTTCAAAAGCAGGTTTGATGTTTCATTTGTTACCGGTGCTTCTACAATAACTTGTCTCTCTCTTTCTGGAATAATAAAATAAGTAATGCCAAGCATTGAAGTTTTTGCAGCATTTAAGTTTTTTGTAATATAGAACTTATCTTTAGGTATATATGTGGCTACCCTAGCTAACTAGCTAATTACCTACGTTTACTCAGTCAGTCAGGAGCTGCTTCGCATAACTTTTTCAAAATAAAACTTCATCATTTATTTCTACATCAACAATACGTTCGGCGTTCCTGGCAGGTATTTTTGTAAACATTTTGATTACCCAMTTTGGGTTGGTTTGTAGCTCTCTAGGGCCTTTACTTTTACTTTTTTTCCAGTAGCATAACATATCACTCGTGGACAGTTGCTCAAAACTAATGATGCTCTTACTGCAACAATAAAAAAACAGAAAAAAGAAAAAACAATAAAAGTAGTTAAAAGATCAATTAAATCGCGCTGGCTCGATATTCCACTATTTATTGGGATTAGTACAACCTGGCAAACAAGAGAATCAGTACTGCATTATGCTTGCATCTGGATTAATATCCTGCTTTGCACCAACAGACAATTTCTTTTGTTGCGACATTCTCACTTGTCACTTCAGTCAGACCACTTATTTCGTGTATCAGCGTCAGCACTACTTTTTAAACGTAATGCATAATTTTTTATGCAATTCAGCATTATTGTTTAATGCCGCGCAGTACTATATGGCCTGCATTTAATACGGCCTGTCCTCATTAAGATTTCTCAAAGAACTACCAGCGCCTCTCACTTACTCATATTAAAGGCCATGTGTGACAAATTTGTTGGTAAACCTTCTAGGCCAATAATACTTTTTGTTTTTGTCATCGAACACTCCTACGTGTAACGTGTAACAATTTAGTAACAACGAGATTCAGTAATGCCCAACCTTGCATCATCCCATTCTGCCGAATTCTCAATTAACATTAACGTATTAAAGACGAATACGTCTGTATTTAGGATGCCTTTATAATAGTTTTTGCAGCAATTTCCTGCAAAATTACAAGAATATGCAGACAATTTGATTATCATAATGTATTGTACTGTGCCAGAACCTGGTCTGCAGATGGAGGTTCCGGAACTTATACATAAAAATATGAACGTGAAAGATGAAGTAGGATAATTGTATGAAGGACTAGAAGTATTTACTAAAATAAAATACTAACACTTTTGCTAAATCTAAAACACTCTTGTAATTATCTAATTTAAAATGTGAGCCTTGATGAATTTATTTAGCTCTATAGGATTAAGAATAAATCTATTTGTTTTGTCTGGTTAGGGTACAAAAAAAATGGGGAAAGATAAACATTGTCAGAGAACCTGCATTGAATGATCACGCCTCTGGGCCAACTCTCATATGACAGGTTTATAGGTTTTAGTTTCTGAGTCGTTAAACTTCCTGGTTCTAGGTGTACACTGACAAGGTGTTTCCACAAAGGGTATTGCGTAACCTTTAACCCAGGGTAGTATAGTCTTATTGTCTGTAATTCGCTGCCATACATCGTAGTGAGTTTTTAACCTACCACCGTAAATGTCGGAACTTACATTTAGAACTGATGGTTGCGCCTCTTGTAGGGTTGCTTGCGTTGTTGCTCCTTTATCTTACCCTTGCGGTACCTGGTTCGGTATTTTAAAGACGAAGAGATGGGCCTTTGAGGTTTTTGCGAGTTCCCAGACTTCCCAGAGTTCGCATTAGGATAACCCGCTGTAGTAAATGTCGATGGAAGATTTTGTTCTATAAGAAAAGGTAGACTTCATTTCTCTACCCGTTCTCCACTGCGTTTTTATTTCCTTAGACTTTTCAGCGAAGTTTTTTTCGCACAATAACTCATCCGGTTTGCTTTCCCTTTTGACCTTCTTTACTGTTGGGTGTAATTGGCTTTCAATATAATATTTTCTATTAGTGGTCATCATGTGAAACACACCACATAGGATCTTTCCAGCATCAACTAAATTCGGCATGAGTTCCGATTTCACATTAGTTATAGGTTCATTGTCCTTTAAAATGTTATTTATTACACCTGCTAAGGCTGCAAAAGCTATGCCCAAGTGACCTTGAATAGTACATATATTTGTCCTCTTTCTTGCCTCAGTCGTTTAACGATACTTCCAATTCCGGGTATAACTGAGGAGCCTTTAGGAGAGATATATCCTTTGGAATGCAGTATTTTTTCTCTGTCTTCTCCTTTACGCTATTTTCCATACCCAATACTAAGTACTTTGTCTAACGATCAGCAAGAGCCTGATGGACTTCATCACCAAAGATAGGATCTGAGCCAATTAATTGACTCATCTCCTAATAACTTTAAAACTTCTGGGTCCTCCGGCTGATCTAAGAAAGTAGCTTTTGAAGTACTTGCAACAAGAACATGTTGTGAGCTATGAGAATGCACAGAGGTAATAGAGAAACTGTCCTTAGTATCTGACGCGGATGCAGATTCGATCTCGCCTACAMAGAACGTCTACTAGAAATAGACAATGCCACAAGAAAAGTCTTGGGCCATTAAAGGGTTTAGCTGAAATTCTGAACAGCTTTAACGGTTTTAGCTGTTGTTATTAATATAGGTTTAACGGATATTTATGTGAATAACATTTTAAGAAGTCCTTACTTGAGCTTTTGGCATAACAACGTTTCTTCTTCTCCAGCCTTCATAACTTATTTAATAATTTTCATCTTTTCTCTGTAGCCGATTACAATCAGCATTACTCACAAATGAGCTTCGTTTCGGCATATTTACAATCTCTAAACATTTGGAGAAATCGTACTTCCCTTGACAGAGCACAACAGTGTAATGACTATTCTTGCGCCCGGTTACCGCTGATAAGGATAGGTGAGATTATTTTTAGGTGTTGTAATTATTCACCTTTAAAGTTGTGCTCGACAAAGCCACAATGGTGTGACTACGTGTGTTATCTAATGGGACGAGTATAGCAAAATATAATTATAACATATTCATAGTAACAGTGTCATATGTATATGAGGAGCAACTTTGCAAAACGCATTTATTCCAGTTTTGTAATAAATTTGTTTTGATAAGGTTTTGGGTTCAGTTTTAAGAGCTTTATACGATGGTGTGTTAGATGTTCATCAAAACACACTAATTCCCACTCAAAACGGATGTCAAATAGCAGTAGACACATCAAAACGCAGTAATTCCAGTACTAGTGCCATTTTATACTGCATTAAATCCACATTAGCCCCACGTGACATGGTCACAACCAATCAGAACTTTTCTTTATAATAGGGTTATGGGAATGTGTCATGTGTGTTAAGCGCAGTGTGTTACTAAGCATTAATGTGTAGTCTTTAAACATTTAAGAATTCTTTTAAACAATGGAAGGTGTCAATGTGGGCCAACATAATCAAGGCTCTAGGAAAACACCGCGCAGAAAGCATGCAAGGGAGCATGACTATGAAAAAGGGTATGTTTGTTCTCAATGTGCTCTTGTTGTTCGTTTTTAACGTAGATTTTTGATCTAGATATCGTGATAAGGATCCTTTATTGAGACATTTTGTAGTACCTTGTTAGCATAATGGACCCTTATATTACGGCAAAACAATATCTACAAGTGTGCTTTCTAAAGCTAAGCGCAAAGTGTTTTCAAAACCAAACAGAGCAGACCAAGACAAAAAATTATCGTTCTTGATGACAGTGAATTTGCCAAAACGACGACGTTCAAGTAAAGTTGTTGTAAAAAGGCCAAGGACCATAAATCGCTTTTCTGTTCAGTTATTTTTGCTGTCTTCGGAAAATAAAAAACTGCGAGTGTGCTCAAAATTTTTTCAAAAGCTTTTTGGAATAGGCCAGAGAAGAATGAACACTATTGCCGAGGGTATTATCTCAGGTGAAGGAGTGAAAGATAAAAGAGGGGGAGACCACAAATTGAAGAAATATGGTGATAAAAGAAGCAGTTATACAACTTTATTTCAAAGCTAAATGCGAAAGAAAGTCATTATTCGAGGAACAAAAGCCGAAGGCTTTACTTGCCTTTGAACATCAATCAACTTTTTCTATTATATAAGGACTCTGTTGAAGCACCATTAAAGGTCAAGAAAACTTTTTTTGTAAAAATATTTGCAACTAAGTTTAACTTGGGATTTGGCAGTCCTGCATCGGACACATGTAGTTATTGCCACAGGCTCAAAAATAAAATTGAAATGTGCCGTGACAGCAAAGAAAAACAGACAGCAGAAATTGGTGTTCACAGGCTAAGAGCTAAAACGTTCCATAAAATAATGAAAGAGAATATATCCGACTGTGTTTCATACGTCTTCGATTTGCAGCAGGTACAACCTCTTCCGAAACTTAACCCTGGAGAGGCCTACTATTCTCGCCAAATATCATACTACTGTTTCTGTGTGATTGACACAGCTAACAAAAATTCAGTTTTGTATACTTGGGATGAAAGTCAAGCTGGGAGAGGCGCTGTAGAGGTTGGATCTGCTCTTATAGATTTTTTAAATAAAGCCTGCATTGCCAGTGGTGTTAAGACTATAAGATTGTTTTCTGATGGTTGTGCAGGCCAGAATAAAAATCAACACATCGTTCACACTCTAGCGTTTTGGTTGCACAAGTCTTCCAATATAAAGCAAATTATAATGTACTTCCCAGTACGTGGACACTCATACCTCCCTGCTGACAGAATTTTTGGTCAATTGGACAAGAAATTACGCCGAAGAGAAGAAATTGTGAATCTCGATGAGTATAACCAATTATATCGAGAAGTTGCTGAAGTGAGAGTTTTGGGGAAAGATTGGGAGATCAAAAACGTTAAAGCATTAGTGGATGTTTTTAAGAAAATAGATGGGATTAGTTCTGTGAAAAGAATTTTCCTTAAAAAAATTGAAGGTGTGGGTGTGAAGATAAAGACAGAAACAACATACAGATGTGACGATCCTACCAAATTTTATGCATCCATGGTCAAATGTGGAAAAAATTTTAATAGAGATTTACACTCACCACCTGTTTTGGACCTACACAGCAGAATAAAAAAAGAAAAAATAGTAGACGTATGCAAACTTCTTGATGCTAGATACAGTGAGGAGTGGAGAAACCTAGAAGTACTGAAATACTATAAGAATGTTTGCAATGAACCTAGTAGTGTCGACCACAATGAGRAACAAGAACTTTGTGATTGTTTGGATGAGGAACCTGGACTGGAAAGGATTTAAAGAACAAAATATTTTTCTTTTGCGTTTTTGTAGTATTGTAAAAGCAGAAACTTAATTTTTTATACAGAAAATAAACAGATAGATAGATGCACAACATTGTATAAAATATACACCCTTTTCACATCCAAACGCAATTTATCCACTCAAGTGTTTCAAAAAGCATTATATCCAACTAATTTAATACTTTTTTGAAATGTTTTGTCTGGAAAAGATTTAAAATCAGACATAACATTAACTCTGTATGCTAACTTCTTTCAAATAAAATTGAAAGAACTGCTGTATGTGGATATACTTGAAAATGCCACGTTTTTTGGCTCTAGTGAAAAATCTTATTTAACGGACTAAATGCTTTTTGAAAAGTTGCTCCTCATATTTATGTGTAGAATTTATATTTTTTTTACTTTTTATTAGTAAATTGCTCATTACGCACTGTGTAACCTAATTTGTAAGTTCGCTATTACACACAGTGTTACGTAATGACTAAAACGTATTTTTTATTACGTTACAGTTTAAAATTCAGTATTGCGTAGACATGATGTTATCCTATATAACATTAAATAAGAATTAAAACGTTCTAGATATTGAATGCAATGGTAAGTGATTATATCCGATGAACCCCATTCTCCAAATCGAAKTGACGTTTGTCAATATTTTGTCATTTACTGTCATACTTACTGTCGTTAACCTATTCGTTTATGCTGAAAAACGGCAATATAAAGTTGTAAAAATATAGACGTCATAGAAAAATTATAGTACATTACTCGAGCTGAAAGGCAATTACTCACTCGTGGAAATGCGTTACAAGTCGCTGACTTGTACGCGTAATATACTTCTTAGTCCTCTCGTTATATATTATACTATAAAGTTACTATGTACGTGTAGTGACGTAAAAATACTGTATTTAATTCCTGTGTATGAAATCTTTGTTAAGTTAAATATAAAAATATTAGGTAGTCTGTATAGATAAGTACTTATATATTCAAAGAAGTCATTTATTAAATACACATTTTTTATTCTGAATTAATAAATTTTACGTAATAATAAAATAAAAACAATAAATCAATAAGAACAAGCAAACAAAATAAATAATACATAAAACATGGTACCTAACTTATATATACAGATATACATGAAAAGTTTAAAACGGAATTGCGGAGACAGTCGAGCAGTGGTCCTCGGGCCGTCAAAATGGGCAAGCTAGGCCAGTATAGGATGAAATATCAATCTGTAAAAAGAAGAAAAAGAAGCTCCGATAACTCATGAAAGTGTTCACACTATCTTTACCCTTTAAGCGAATATCTCAGTTATCATCTATGCTTCTGCCCTACAAACTGGATATTCCTTCATTTGGTGATGTATCACTTACTTCTTAAAGCCTCTGCATAACAGCTTTTGTCCACATTACATTTTACACAAGTTGCGCCTTCGTGCGTGTGCAACAACCTCGTCTGCAGGTGGAGGATCCAGGACCTATATATAAAATATATGAAGGTGAAGACGAAATAGGATAATCGTATGAAGGACCGTAAGTATTTACTAAAATAAAATAATCTATGGACAATTTTGTTAAACACCTACGGTGCCACTTCTTCGTCGGGTCGCTGATTTGGTTTTTTCAACGACATTGCTTTCCTAAGCATTTTTCGGAATGTTGAATTGCCTTTGAAGGTTTGCTGTGGTGTGTCCAACGTGCTTTAAAAAATGCTTTACGTCTTTATCTTTCAGTAGCATTATTTTAGCATTACTCTTAAAACAATTATATTATTGAAAAGAACACAGTAAGGTACAATATTCGAATAAAAAGATGACAAAAATATTTAAAATACAAGGAGAATAAAAATTGAAAATAGGATTTGTTTATTTTATTCCATACGTATTCTTTTGTTCAACTGCACATAAACAGTCGTCTAGGTACCTGCACACAGTTGCATAGTTATGTGAAATTACTCGATTTGCTGTGCTCCCTTTTTCTTAGGGCAGTTACAAATGCCCACGTATTGGGGGGATTCCGACCCACCATCTGCATGAGGATATTGTGGAACAATTCCACTGCGCAGATATCTCTAATCGCTCCCACTGTCCCTCCAAGTAGCCCCCAAGCCGCTGAATGGTTTCTATTGCCATTTCCTCGGCGTCTTGCAGAAAGGTTTCTATGACAGGTTGCCGTCCAGCTGCCAGGTGATGGTTGGACAATAGAGGGAGTGCCATCGCCATCCCAATAGCACGTTCTGCGTTGGGAGCCGCAGGTAGATTAACCAACCCCATTTTTACGACCTGCATCTAAATAAAGGTTGAGGGTTAGAATATAAAACAAAATTAATTTAATAATGCCTCATACATTTCATGTAAAGTGCCCTCTTGTAATGAAACTAGCAACCCCTCAGGTGCACCTCATCGAAAATGGTGATCACTGCACGACGCAGGACCTATTCATAATCTGCCATTGCATACTTTATTCTTACATCTGCAGGCATCACATCTTTGCACGCACTTAATACGCTAATGTATGCCAGCAGAATTTTCCTCTCAATCAAGGAGTACGTTAGTGGAAACACCCAAGAAACTCAAGCTTACCTAAGTACTGAAATAGAAGTTTATATTAACAGTCCTTTCATAACTATGCGTCTCTTTATTAAAGTACCTAACACAATATCTTACCGACTGGTAAGGTATAACTGATTAAATGTTTTTGGATCAGGATGTGTATTTTACCCAGCTGCTTGTCGAATCATGCAAAAAAAATCGCTGTAGAGAATTCTCTAGTTATTGGTAGTATATGTGGAAGAGCATTGACTTTAAAGAAAAGATTATAATCAGAAAACGATAATAAAACATTTGCTGAACTGCTGCTAAAAATTCATATGTGCATGTACCCCTAAAGCATCTTGATTTACTCTTGCTGTCATTAAATATTTAAACCCAAACTTCTCCAGATAATTGCTTAATTGCAAGGTGGTTTGTAATGAAACAATTAATCCAGTCATAGAGATCTGAAAATATATAACACCTGGAGTCACGGTTCCAAATTGTCTTCCGTAGCTCTTATATAGTTTTGCATGTCACGTAACATCTTCAAAACGTCATTGATAACCTACAAATGCGGTATTTAAATACCTATGAAATTTATAAATTTATGATTTGTGTTTATTAAACTACCCTAAAACGGGGTGACTTGATAAAACTTTTTACAAACTTGAAGTTGTATCTCACCAACCAAGCTGATAATAATCAACCAAAAATTATTTTAGATTACTGTGGGGTAAGGAGAAGGCGATACWCTATAGTTACTTTTTCTGCAGCCTTTCATGTTCCGAAAAAAATATAATGACCTTGCATTCATCTCACCCCACGATGGGGTGTGTTGAAAATTGGATATATTTAGGCAAATATTTCAAGTATCATATCTTTTGAGGTGACTTGAATACTAGAAAACAATATATATATAGGGAAGTTGCAAAGGCTATTTAATTTTTTTTCAATAATACAACTGGTTATATGCCAATACAAAATATTTTTATTATAAACTATGAAACAACAAACAAATTAAAATTCTAAATAGTTGAAACATATAATATAAAAGTTTAGAAAAGATTCTTATTTATTAAACTGGGGATTTTTATTCGGCCCCTTCTTAACTTCTCCACTTCTAAAAATTGTTTGACAATATCAGCATTTTCAATTGTTGATATATCATCCACTTGTGGATATACAAAAACCCCAGGTATTTTGTTGCTGTGTCTTAAAAATTTGCATACATATGTTTGACCATCTTGTACTTTCAATATCTTTGCGACATAATGTTTAACATTATTTTTTTCTGTCAACATTTTGACTAAAACGTAGTCGTCAACAGTAAGTTTCTCACTCCAGTTGCGGTCGGCAACATTAATAATACTGCCATCATTTTCTGAATCATTGAAGCTTCTTTCTGTTTCCAAATCCGAAAATGTCTTTAAATCGTTATCAAAATCGGTGTCCATATTTAGGGTGACCTCGTCTATGTCGTTTTCTGAGTAACTGTCAGACCAATCATGTTTTTTATTTCTCTTTCTCTTCGCACTTTTTTTACGAGACGTAGAAAATGCAGGGATATTCTCATTAATGCTGTCGTTTTCCTTTTCACTGTTGTCTTTTGCATAATCGTCCTGGTTATGTTTTTCTTTGTCCTTTATTCTAGTTCAACATTCATTTTCTTTCTTCTAGCATATGATCTGTCAGTATTGTTAAATCTTGCTCTCTGGAATACCTAAGGAGTTAGCCATATCGTCAGCCTGTTCTGCATTTTCTTGTAGAGCCTTTGGCAATTTGTCCAAAATTTTATGTTTGTTGAGGGGCACTAAACCAGTCGCTTCAAAGCCAGATATAATATTTTGTTTATTTGTCATATCCAACTTCTTGATAGCTTGATTAAGTAAACGAGGAAACCCATCCTTCCTCACCACTCCTTTGTTATGTTTTTCCAATCCCCAAGAATCTCTCTCCACGCTCTTTTGATTGGTCTAAATACGCTTACATCCAACGGTTGAGTGAGGTGCGTGCTATTAGGCGGCAGTAAAGTAAATCTAATGTCATTGTTCTCACATTCTGTTATCACTTTAGGTGATATGTGGCTTGCTAAATTATCACTAAGTAGTACTTTCGGACCAGGTGGCAGTGACCTGCAGTATGGTAAAATTATATTTGTAAACCAGTCTTCGAAAAGATTGCTGTCAAACCATCCTGAGTGACTCCTGTTGTACCTAGCCCCGGGCGGTCCATTCTCTCTCCAAGTGGACCATATGTGTTCAGATTTATAAACCACGTAAACAGGCAGCAAAGTACCTGCCGCTGAACATGCAAACATCACAGACGTCGCACTTTTCGATGTATCCAAAACTTTTTCAGCTCTCTTACACTTCCTGCGCACAATGACTTTTATTCGGCCTGGATCGTCGGTGAAATTAGTTTCGTCGTAATTGATAATAGATTCAGGAGGAATGTTTTTAAGCGTTTCCGAGATATTTTCAAAATATTTGTTGATTGTCGTGCAATCTACTTTGGCACGACTTTCTTTAATGGACTGTGACCATCTTCTAGACAATTTGCTTACACGCCTTTTTAAAAAAATTTCCAACCATGTTTGTCCTGGTCGATTATTTTTAAACTGCGTTATTGTCTTTCCACTTCGTTGTAAGTAGGATTTTACAATGTCTTAAACATCTTCGCTGTCACAAGGAAATCCCCAATCTGCAGCAGTAGACAGGGCCTTAACCAGATTTAACTCCTCTTCTTCACTTAACACTGGCTGACCACCAGGTGCCTTAGTATGAAGGCGTTTAATTTTTCTGTACAACGTGGCATATGGAATTCCATATTCGTTACTAAGGTCTTTTAAATTACCTCGCCGATATCTTGCAACAGCCTCATTAAGAGTATCTTCACTGTAATTTCTATATTGTCGACTACCGGGCGCCCTCTTATAATTTCTGACCATTTTCAAGTCGCCCCTAAAACAACACAACAATAAATTGATACGCCACTGGCACGTCGTGAATTTCTATTCGAGTTTATGTATTTATACACAGCAAGGAGGAAGAATAACAGGAGGGAGCGTCGGTTTGAAAAACTGGTCGCGCGCGCCACGAGGTTTAGGGCAATAAAAGGTGTTTCGCGCCTACGATTACGGCATGTGGTTGTTGAAAACAAGCGTCGTGTGCCAGCGGTTTGTAGAGAATCCCGACTGCGCAAGTCGTAACAGAGTAATAAAAGGTGTCTGGCGTGGTGCAAAATATTTTACATTGGGCTTACGGCCGCGCTCCCTCCTGCTATTCTTCCTCCTTGATACACAGATAACTACTGATTCAGAAAAAAATACTACTATGCTATACTGTTAATTGGAAAAGCTGCAGAACACAAAGTATACAGGTGAACAAAAATACCGTTTATTTACCTTAATTTTCAACAATTTTCCTACGATCGCGAACGGCAACAAACGAACTACCGGACCCACTGCATATACGTTCAAACTGTACCTAAATGGTTGGTGCTGCGGTAGATCTTTTAGTTCCATCCGGTGCGCGGCAACACTCATATTTAAATGTAGGCGCGCAAATTATTCAATTCGCCCCACGTTTTCAAGTCACCCCGTTTTACGGTAATAAAACAGATTTCTGAACCTTTAGTGAATGTGTATGTTATATTATGATGTAATCAAATGTACCTCGCTTTCAGGAGAGTTCGTTTCAAGTGCTTTTAGTGAAGTATTGCTGTTCATAATATCTGCAACCTTATTAACTTGTTTTATAATTACTACGGTAGCTCTACAGTTTGCTAAAGTATCTACACCTTGCTTTTTTATAACTTGTCATGGCTGCTGCACTCCAAATCTAAAGTAAAATGTGTATGTATTTTAAGCCTCATTTGTAAATAGCTAACGTTCTTACTTGCCAGGCCATGGCAACATTAATTTTTTGCCAAAAATTTGGATGAATATGGCCAGAGGTTAGCTTTGGGCACTCACTTAAACCACCAAACTTCATAGCATCCTGTTCAACTATGGCTTGCCAGTGCCAGTGTTCAAAGTGTTGGGGATTGGGACTTGATCCCTTAGTTTTGAAGAAAAACTCCGCCTTGCTTTTGTAACTTTATTTCTAACTTGTAACCTTATATATCTACTAGCTGGTGTAGTCGGCGGCGTTCTTGCGTTAGTTCTACCGAACGCTTCACGAATTAGCGGCAGCACTCGCACACACGAAAAGCGACATCTCTTGGCGGTGAGGAACAACATTAAAGTTTACTGCATTACAGACCGTAGGTTCGAAATATTGCTCAGACATTGCCGCCCACCTTGACATCTGAAGAGAGATTCAAATATTGAACATAACCTTAAAATAAATGTACGGTACAAAGATCAAACAAGGAACAATGCACATAATTAAGGTAAGCAGTGATTAACAGTATAACTAAGCTCTAACTCGATTAATTCTCAGGTTTTTCCACAGGAAGGGCACACACTTTTGCGATTTCCCGTTTGAATTCACCGTGTGCACATTTAACTGTCACAACACGGATTACGTTGTCGTTTCCTGGATGTAGTGCTGTTACACGACCCATGGACCACCTGCATGGAGGTAAGATGTCATCTTTCAGTAGCACCGTAGTGTCCACTTGAAGTATGATGTCACTGGGTTTCATCCACTTCTGTCTTTGTTGTAGCTCATGGATGTACTCCTTGGACCATTTGTGCCAGAAATGTTGAACCATTTTCTGCGAGTGTTGCAAGCGAGTCAATCTGTTTTGAGCCACATCGGTGAGGTTTGGATCAGGAATCGTTGTAAAGGCTCGTCCGATGAGAAAATGGGCTGGTGTAAGAACTTCAGTATCGTTTGGATCAGAGGTTAACTGGGTTAATGGCCGTGAATTTAGAATGGACTCAATTTGGGTGAGTAATGTAGAGAATTCTTCATAAATCAATGAAATATTGTTTAATATTCTTTTCAGATGATGTTTAGTACTTTTGATCCCTGCCTCCCAGAGGCCTCCAAAATTAGGTGAGTTTGGTGGTATCATATGCCAATTTATACCTTCATGTGATAGAAATTCTCCAACATCTTTATTGTAGGTTCGAATAAACTGTGCAAGTTTGGAGAGCTCATTCTTGGCTCCAATGAAATTTTTGCCATTATCAGAGAAAATATGCAATGGTTTTCCTCTCCGTGCGATAAATCTTTTTAACGTGGCAATGAATGCATTTAGGGTGAGACTGGTTACTACTTCCAAGTGTATAGCCTTAGTAGAGAAACAAATAAATAAGCAAATATAACATTTTGTTGTTTTATTTCCCCTTCCCACTCTGTCCTTAATGAGATATGGACCTGCATAATCTACCCCTGTTGAATGAAATACTGGAGCTATATAAATTCTGGAAGCTGGTAAAGAACCCATTATTGCTGTTACCGATTGAGCATTATATTTGAAGCAAGTTTTACATGGTCTAACTGTCTTTTTAGCCACATTTTTTGCTGTAATAGGCCAAAACTTTTTTCTTACTGAACTTACCAAAAGCTTGGGTCCAGCATGTAGTAATTTAATATGTTCATATTGAAATATTAAGTCTGTGAAATGGTGACTTTTTGGCAATAATATGGGGTGTTGTTTATTATACGAAAATTTGGAAAACTGCAGTCTGCCACCTACCCTTATGATACCTTGACAGTCTAAAAATGGTGTCAAACTTAGTAGATTGCTTTTTGTGTGTACAGTTTTACCTTTTGACAAGTCATTCAGTTCCTTGGTAAACTGTTGTCTCTGAACAATCTTTACTATCGATATTAGTGCTTGATAAAGTTCCTTCATGTTTAAATGACCATTTTGTCTTTTGGTAATAAACAATTGTTCTTAAACCGTAGGCACATTGCTATCACTCTTTGCAATTTAGTAAGTGAAGAGAAGTTTTCAATCAAATGAAATTCCGCAGGTACTGTTGTAGCAAATGCTTGTGATTTTTTAGAAACTTCTGGGGGTTCAATAATCTCTGCCTTTGGGATGCAAAGCCATGCATTATCTGGTAATGACAACCAATATGGACCTTGCCACCATAAGCTTGATTGTAGTAATTTGTCTGCATCGATACCACGTGACAGTAAATCAGCTGAGTTATTAGATGATTGTACATAATGTCAGCCTGGTTTTAGTCAAGGTTTGAATTTCTGAGACCCTGTTAGCTACGTAAGTTTTCCACTTGTTTGGTGGCGATTGCAACCAACATAATACGTAAACGTAAAATGCTATTGAATTTTGAAGCGAGTTATGCAGCAATAACAGCAGCACATAATTCAAGTCTTGGAAGTGTTACATTTTTTACTGGGGCAACTCGGGATTTTGCAGCTAGTAACCTTACCATAACCTTTCCATCTGAATTTGTTGACCTTATGTAAATGCATGCACCATAGCCTTTATTGAAGCGTCACGAAAAGTGTGTAGTTCGATCATTTCTGAATTTTGAAGAAGTAAAAGTCGAGGAATTTTTATATGCTTGATATATTCTAGTTTCTCTTTAAATCGTAACCATTTTGTTTGCATATCAATTGGCACATAGTTCTTGAATTAGAATTTTTGCTGTTATAGTACAACCTCGATAATCCGGATCAATAAAAACGACGCCGATCCGGATTAACAAAAAATTCGGATTAGCGAGGACAAACTTTACGTCACAATTTGCCTTAATGAAAGTTGCTATAACACAGACATTAACTTTTTTTAGATGCTAAAGTAGATACAACGTGTAAATATAACTTTTTCTTTATTAAAGGAGGTAAGTACAATACAGAAATAATGTTTCTTTATCAAAGTACAATACGTATGCAATGCAGGAGCAATACACAAGTGAACATAAACTAAGTAGTATGTACCTCCAACAAAGATATAAACGTTTTCTTTGTTAAAACAGTAACAAAACAAATAAACTCTTGATAGTTAACAGGTTATGCATTTGAAAAGTAATTGGTTATTTTCGTTTGTTTAACTTGTTTATGATTCGCAAGGAACGCCATCTCCTTCAGTCTTTGAAGGACGAGAATATCACGGAAAGGCACGTCATTTTCCTCTGCCCATTGTAAACACAAACTGAAGCATTTAACTGCTTCATCATTCTTCACAGTCTTACCCACATGAGACTGGGAGTCCTCTTCATCAGATTCCTGCTCGCTTGTGTTTTCTAAATCCACGGTTTCAAGGGGTAGCAAAGATGCATCATTGTCGATCCATTGGTTAATATCCGTCTCTGAGACATTTTCCCCACAAAGGCGATTCAGCATTTCTGCCATGACAGTTCGCTCCTCTGAAGCTTGTAAGATTGTCTGTCTAATTCTACTCAATGGAATTGAATCTTCAGAATCACAATCTGTGTTAGAATCGCTCTCTGTAGGAAGAATGTTTTCCCAGCATTTTTGTATAACTTCAGATGATACTTTTTGCCAGGAGTTGGCTAGGAAGCACACAGCATCCTTGAGATTCAAGTTCTTTAGACATGTGATGACTTCCTCCTCCTCTTTTGATAAAATGTGCGCCAAAAGGCTCTTTCGATAAAACAATTTTGTAAGGCGAATGGCATTCTGGTCTAGTGGCTGTATCAGAGCGGTACAGTTTGGCGKGAGAAACATAATGGTGAAATTAYCATCTTCACTAGAAAGCTCCTCATTACCTCCGTGACTTGATGCATTGTCTACAAGTAGCACTGCTCTCTCAGGTAAGTTTTTACGTTTTARGTGACACCTAACTTGCCGAACAAATGATGAAAGAAACCACTCACGAAAGATGGCAAAAGTCATCCACGCGTTTTTGGAATTTTTATACTCGACAGGCAGATCGACATTTTTAAATGCCCTTGGATTCTTAGATTTTCCGATCACCAATAACTTCAACTTATGGGATCCGTCAGCGTTAGTGCAGGCGAGAAACGTCACCCTTTCCTTACTGACTTTTCGACCAGGTGCTGTTTTCTCGTCAAAACGAACCATCGTCTTTTCGGGTAACATTTTCCAAAACAAAGCTGATTCATCAGCATTGTACACTTGAGTAGCAGTCAAATTTAGGGAATCAACTTTTGCCTTAAGGGTGGCTATAAATGGGGCCACACTTGTTTGGTCATTAGACAGTTTTTCGCCGCAAATTTTTATGGCGCGTAGTCCGTGTCGGCATTTAAAGTTGGCAATCCAACCCCTGCTCGCCTCAAAATTATCCTTCCCATAAATGCCTTTATAAAACTGTTTCGCCTTGACCGCCAAGATTTCGTATGAGATGGGAACGTGTCGTGAACGTTGTGCGCAAAACCAGGAGTATAAACGGCTTTCCATTTCCGGGTACACAGCCTGCTTCAGCGTTTTTCGGGTACCCGGGCCAGAATAACAATTTTCAACAAATCTAAAACACGTACGTGTGTGTATTTGCCATAAACGTGCATACTGACCAGGGACCTGAACCGAAACCGAAACTAAACCGTAACCACGATGTTTTAGTTGAACTTAAACTAAACCGAAAATCCGAAATTCGCGTAACCGAAACCGAACCGAAAACCGAAAGTTGTACGAACCGAAACCGAAATTCAAAATAACTCGAAAAACGAACTAATCCCACTGCGCAATAATAATAAAAGAATAAAAAATTTGTTTCGGTTCAGGCCCCTGATAATGACGATGAAAAATTAAAAATGTACGTACCTTTTAATTTTCTCTTTGTTTTTCTTTATATCAGAAATTGTGGAGGTCCCCACAGAGTACTCCGCCGCTAAGGTTTTCCCGCTTTCACCTTGACTGAGCCTGTTTAATATTTCTGATTTTTCTCTGATTGATAGAGTCCGGTGTTTCCGTTTGGGCGACATCTTGTCCAGAATGCTGCTGCAAGTCGGGTCGGGAGTAGCGTCTGGACGCGGCACGCCGCGCGTTGGCAGTTACAACCAGTATAAACTAGATATTAGCTCGGTCGGCACAAGATTCGGATTACCGAAGCAGCACGAATCCGGATTATAACATACATAATGATGGACCAAGGCACGTCCGGATTACCAAAGAATCCGTATTACCGAAATCCGGATTATCGAGGTTGCACTGTATTATTATTGGGCTTAACATTCCTAGAGGGTCAAACAACTGAGAAATTATAGCCAGAATAGTTCGTTTTGTGATGTTTTCCTGAACGAGTTCATTTGAAACTGAATAGGATAGTGATAGTGAATCGCTTTTTGGATCCCACTGAATCCCTAATATCTTGCTACAATTTTCATTGAATGAAACTGCATTGTCATCAACTAAATCTTGGTCAGAAACATTGCTTGTCCATTTTCTTAATTTGAACCCAGCACTTTGTAGGATATGATCGATATTTGTTTTCATCTCTTTTAATTCAGATATGGAGTCAGCACCCGTTATCAGGTCATCGACATAAAAGTCTGCTTTGATAATGTTACATTAGTTTGGAAACTCATTTTTGTATAACTCTGCCAGCTCAAACAAACATCTAATTGCAAGAAAAGGAGCAGATTTTGTTCCATATGTGACAGTGTTTAAAACATAGTAACCAATTTCTTCGTCAGGATTTAAACGCCTCATAATACCTTGATATATTCTTTGTTGTGGATGTATCCAAATGCACCTATACATTTTAGCTATGTCACCTGTTAGTACAACTTGATGTGTTCGAAATCTTCCATAATGGAAAATAAATCATTTTGTATGGTAGGACCAGCATATTGAACTTCGTTTAATGACACCCTTCCTCTAAGTGACACGAACCATCGAAAACTACTCTTAACCTTGTGGTTTGACTATCTTCTCGCAAGACAGCATGATGTGGTAAAAAGAATGTGATGTCTTCAACTTTTGCCTTGGACATATGATTTAATGTGAGATAATCGTCCATGAAATTCTTATACAACTTGATTTGTTCGAGATCCTTGCTTAATCTTTTTTCTACCGCAGTTTATCTTTTTTCAGCTACAGATTTTGAGTTACCTAATTCTTTGAGATTGTTTTTAAAAGGAATTTTTACTATGAATTTACCATCAGCATCTCTTGACACAGTTTGTTTAAAGTGTGACTCACAGAACTCTTCTTCTGGTGTAAGCTTTTGCTTTTGTGAAATGAATTCATCCATTTGCCAAAATCTTTCAACATTTTTGTGCAATTCATTCAAAGCTAAGTAGGTAACAGTGTTCTTGATAGAGACTTGGCTATTTGGTAGCATACCTGAAATTACCCATCCCAATTTAGTTTTTTGTAGTGTTGGTTCGTTTGCTTTATTGATTTGACCTACACATAGCAACTTGTAAAATATGCTTGCACCTATTAATATGTCGATTGCTTGTGCTTTATGAAATAAAGGATCTGCCAATTTAATATTTGGCGGAACTTTGACTAATTTTGAAGGGAATGATACGGCAGGCAAAACATTAGTAATTTTCGGTACCACTAAGCAAGATAGAGTAAATGTGAATTAATTTACACAAGACTTTATTTTTACATCAACCTTACTAGAGATTTTAGTTACTTCCTTGTTAATTCCTGTTACAGTCATGTCGATTGGTAGTTTATTGAGTTGTAGTAAATTGCATGCTTCTTCAGTTATAAAGTTGGATTGTGAAGTTGAATCTAACAGTACCCTTAGGTCATGATCATTGTTAAGTATATCAAAAGCTTTTAGCTTGGCGGTTGATAGCAAAAGTTGAGTGTCTGAGAGAGATGACGTACAGCTAGTTACATTTGTATTTGATTGGGTATTTACTTCATCGCTACCTGATATAGTAGGTTGCACTTCTTCGCTTTCTTTTTTCGGTTCAGCAGCTCTATTTACATGTAATAACGTGTGATGTTTAAGATTGCATTTTCTGCATGAATATTTTTATTCACAAGTTTGTAAAAAATGCCCTTTCTTTAAGCAATTAATGCATAATGAGTAATCACGGACTAATTTGTTTCTTGTTACTCCATCTAATTTTAGGAATGCCTCACAAACTTGAATAGGATGTGACTTGTTGCAATGGACACAAGTGACATTATTTGTATTTGCAAAACTTTTAGTAGTTCTTGGCTTTGAAGGTTCTATACCTTTTCTGTATCCAATGGTTTCTAGCATGTTCAGTATGCTACTGAGAAAATTTAGAAGCTCAGACAAAGTAGGAACTTTATCATTACATGATTCATCTTGGTTTAACTTGATTTCCCATTCCTTCACGGTATTAAAATCTAACTTGAAATAATAACTGGTACCAATATTGCATCCCAGTTTTCAATAGGTTGATTTAGAGATTTTAAGCAGTGCACATGATTTTGCAATGTGTTAATTAGATTACGTAAAGATACACATGAGTCTCGATACATAGTTGGCATGTCTAAGATGGCTTGGACGTGATTATTAATGATGCGCCTTTTATTGTTATATCTTTTTTGAAGTATTGACCACCCTATGTTGTAATTTTCTTCTGTTGTTTCAAGAGACCGCAGGAGATCAGCGGCTTCTCCTTTTAATGAAGCTCTTAAGTACGTTAGCTTTTGCACATCTGATAATTCTTCCTTGGAATGAATTAATGAGAAAAAAGAGTCACTATATTCTCTCCATAAAGCAAAATTACCATCAAATGAAGGTAGTGCAATTGTTGGCAACTTGACACGTGTTTTCTTATTATATCTGAGATTTCAAAACTTCAATCGTACCTGTACCACTTGCTGATTCAGATTGCATGTTATCGTTTGTTACTTGAATTATTTGAGCAACTTGTGACATGTTAAAGAATTTGTCTTGAAACAGTTCTGTTTCTTGGATGTGTTCATCAAGTTTTTGTTCGTCAATTAGAATTTGAATAGAAACTTGAAATTCATTGAAAGCGTCAAACAACGGTTCGATTTTACTTGATCTTTGTCTTAAGTTTGTCTTTTCTACTTCTATTACATTACCCAGTTACGTGTTTTTCAAACAAATCTAATTGAGCCTTAATGGCGTCTCTTTTGCTGTTGAGCTCTTTTAGCTGTTTGGCGGCAGCCATGTTGAATAAATGTAATGGAAGGACTTACTTGGAATTGATGGATGCTTGCTTCGCGGAAAGCCCTGCTTCTTTGTGCCTTTTCGTATTCCTTGATGATCCCTGGATCCTGTATCCGAGTTCGAAGGACCAAATATGTTGGGGGTTGGGAATTGATCTCTTAGTTTTGAAGAAAAACTCCGCCTTGCTTTTGTAACTTTATTTCTAACTTGTAACGTAACCTTATACATCTACTAGCTGGCGTAGTCGGCGGCGTTCTTGCGTTAGTTCTACCGAACGCTTCACAAACTAGCGACAGCACTCGCACACACGAAAAGCGACATCTCTTGGCGGTGAGGGACAACATTAAAGTTTACTGCATTACCGACCGTAGGTTCGAAATATTGCTCAGATACACAGGACTTTTCCAAGTCTAATATATAAATAATAAAATTTGAACTTCTAAATGTAATTTTACAATCAAAGTTGATGTTTGAATTTGTATGTGCATTGAATTTAAATTTGTGATTTTTTTATGAAATATATCATCTTACCTGAATTACTTTGTGAGAAACTAAACAGTTTCTCATTCATTTCATTAAATGGGGAAAATCTGAGATAAACCACAGATTGCGAGTGGGATCCATGGATGCAAAATTGCACGATTTTCCTCACTTACACCAAATTTTTTCCACATKGACCTCTTCCATCTTACTCAGTCAGTCACGTTTGCTCAGTTAGCATTAATGATTCAATAATTAAATAAACAAGCGTCTGAGCTTTTGCTTTTTCTTTTGTAAGGAAGGAAGCCAATGGTTGCACCCGTTAGCCTCGGAATGGCTGAAACATAATCACCGATACTACTTGAATTTTGAAATTCATCATCATTGCTAATCAGAACCTCCACTTCAAGTGTTGCTGTAGTTAATGAAACTCCAGGATTCAGTTTCGGTTCATCCAGCAGGAGTGTTTCTGAACACACAGCATATAGAAAATAATATCAATTCTAATACCTTTTAAACTTACCATGTTTGTCACATTCATCCATACACTCAACGTTTTTTTTTTTAAGTAATGGAAATGTAGTCTTCTCGAATCCAAAACCACCATCCATATTTTTTGTATGTGCATATAAAGTGCTGTTTGATGAACGTAGCAAAATATTGTGGCTTTTTAGATGATTGTATAGTGTGGGGCTCTTTCAGCGCATCAACAGACATTCATAAACCCATTCCACTCTGTATCGCCTTCCCATAGTGGATTTCTTATTGGAAACTTCAAAACATTCCTGTTGTACTTGAGGTAAATAATAAATTTCTTCTTCTACAGATTCCTTTTCAAGCGTCTTGCTTTGATTTTGAAAATTTTCTTTATTCTGTAGACTGTGAACTCAATTAGAAATTATATCATAAATATTGTGTATTGCAAATAAGCTAATCAGGAGAATAATTCTTTTAGTATCCTCATTATACAAAAATTATTGTAAATTATTTAAGTAAGTGTATAATAGCATACAGGATAAGTTTCAAAAAAATAATATTAGTTGCAGGGTTACAATAGTTTGGTTACTGTGATTAAAAAGGTCAAAAGGAGCTTGAATTGAAGCTAAACTTATCCCATCAAAGAAGTATATCTTCAGAGTTATATGTAAAATCTTATAAATCACTATTGTAAATAAATCAATCTGGTGTAATTTTATTAATAACATTAACAAAAAGTATCATGCAAATGTAAAAAGGTGAATAGATAATAAAATAAGGATGATGTATGGCGAATGCACAAACAATATGCAGAGCACCACAAATTAAAATGCAGAAAACAAGTACATATATTGGGTGCAATTTGTAACAAAAAATTTCTCTATTTTTCCATTATTTTCCTTCTTATGAACGGTTTCAGGCAAAAACAACTAAACAAAGCACCTGTTTTAGAACAAATAAGACAAACAACATACGAACTGACAAGGCGACTCCCTTGCGCCTTGCCTATACATCTTCATTGTTGTGTTGTTATTATTAAATAAAACAACACTAAATTTATGTTACAGAGTTGATGTGGGACTTACTTTAACGGCGAATTAAATTATTCACACACGCGAATTTGTTTTTAAAAACATTTATTTACAACTAAACAGTACAAGAGCTCTGAACACAATGATTGAAATAATGAATTTTACTACAGTTTATATAAGTTTAGTTATCAATACATTTAATGGGCTTCTAGAGATGATAATACAAATGCGTAATATTGGTTCCCATATATTTCGGAGGTGATAAGGGTTAGTTGTCACAACGGCCCTTCTTTGATGCGGTGCCCTATGCCCCGGTTCCCATGATAGCAGTGCCTGGGATGCTCAGATAAGTAACTCCTCCCTCGCTAAGCCAGAAAACAATGCCTGGGTATTGGTTTCGGATTTTGGTCTGGTTTCTCTCTTTATCCATGGTAATTTCGGATTCTTGAGCCATTCCTTTTTCTTCAATATAAGGTACGCAATTACAATTATTATTAGTAAAATGGCCAATAACAATCCAACTATGTGGATGGGATCATCTTGATGCTTCGTTATTATTGGTTGTAGGATAAGCTTGCTTTTGTAACTTGGTTAACCTATCGAAGTTGATGTCCTTCAGGTGTATGGTATTCACATGGGTAGGTGCTGCAGTGTTGACTATGGTAATTTCTGCAAGCGAGAACGGCTTGCCCTCGATAATATCTTTGTTCATGTTGAATTTAACATCGTCCATTTCTACTTGGCAATCTTTCTGGATTTTTAGTAAACTTGGTTCTTGAAGGTGCATATTTTCTTTATCTTCACTGGGGTGTGATCAAGTATTATTAGAACGTGGTCCTTGCTGATTTGTTTATACAGTGGCTCTTTCAAGATAACAGGAATTAATTGGCATTTACTGGCTTCATTTTTCTGTATCAAGGAGATTGTGCAATCTTTATCGTCTGTTATAAGTTAATTATTGCAAATATGCAATTTCTCGATTAAAAGGCTTCTTCACTATACTGATGTTTGGTTTGGCTGAGTACCAGGTAAGGATAGGGTGGTATGAAGGTATAATTTTCTTTAGGAATGGGGTAGAGGTGAAAATAGTCAAATTCTTTTTGTAGTAGGATAGGCATGTGCAGTGCAAATACGATTTTGTCTTCATTAAGAGTGGCTGTTAATTGTGCTAACTGATAATATGACAATATGTTCTTAAATTTAATGATATGTTCGTCTCCGTATAATTCTTGTAGTTTGTTTATTATATTTAACAAATCTGACGCTGATATGATCATATTGTGAACTTTATTTAAATTAGCAAACATGATTGCGTCTTCCAGATTATCTAGGAACGTTATTAAATTTTGACAGTATAATATAAATTGATCTAGAGTGTTTTGAGCTCGAAGAAATGTGGATATATCGTCGAAAGCTTTATATACATTTGTTTGGAAATGGTTTAGACGTTATTTTATTAAATTTTGGTTCTTGTTGAGGATAGTTATTGAATTATTATAATCCTTTATTAAGGATTTTGTGAGTGAAATTTGTAAATTAAGTTCTTTTTCAATGGTATCCTGATTCGTTGTTAATATTTGCAAGGCTTTATCATAACGTTCTCCATCATCAGAGTCTAAAGTTCCAAATAACTATTTAGAAGCAGATACAACTAGGTTAATTAGAGCATTAATTAATAAATTAATTTGTCCTAGGCTTAGTTACAAGGTTGTCTAATTTTAATTCAGTTTCTTGGATTAAATAATGTGTACGAGTTAACATATTCCGTAAAATATTTCGGTGAGTTAACTGGACATTTGTTACTGCTGGTGGAGCATTTTGTAAAGTAAAGTTTACCTTATCAAAATAACTTTTTGTCTTGTGAGACCGATTAAAGGGTTTATTTCTATAGGGTGGATGAAAGTGTGAATTGAAGAAATTATTCTACATTTACCTAAATATAATGGAAGTAGTCTAGACTTAAGTATCTCTATTTCTATGTCGTTTGCCTTAACATCAGCTATATATATTATAAGAGTAAGAAAGATAATGGATTTACTCGCCAGCACTCTCTTGCGCCGAGTTTTCCTGARACAAGGATTTTGTATAAGTTTTTCGAAGTTTCTTAACAATCGACTTCTCGATAAGTTCCTCTAAAAGTATCTAGTTTACTACCTCTATCTTTGATTACTTTACTACTAATGAATTTTGGTTGTGCTTTTCTTATTTATTTTGATTAGATATAGGTTTCTTGGTTTTCCTTATATTCATGTGGATCATTTCGATTTTCGTTCAATTTGCTAATAAGTTTTTCTTTATTTTCGCTAGTTTTATTCTCAATTTCTTTATAAATGAGTTTCATTTTTCTTTGTGGTTTTGTATATAATTAGAAACTATTTTTTCATCCGATAACTCAAAAGGAGTGTCTGAATCTATATGTTCTTTACTAACTTGAAAATGAATAAAACCAGTAGTTGAATGTACGGAATTGTTATAACCTAAGATAGCATAAGTCAATAAAATGTTTATGCTGTCCTCAGGTTTTTCTAGTTTTAAACAACGTATTTGTTCCGCTATAGTGGAGTGAAACCGTTCTACTGGTGAATTACTATTTGAATTCTCGGAAGTGGTATAATGAAGTCAGTTTTGTGTAATTTGCAAAAATCTTTTAATGAGTTTGTTTTAAATTCAGTTCCTCTATCTGCTGTTATCTTATTTGGTAGTGTAATATCCCCAAGGTTCTACCCAATACATTAAATGTACGTCAGACATTTGTCAATTTTGATATACTTCAAACTCAAATAACAGTAACCCAAATTAAATTATAATGACAATAGTTGTCAATTTTGATATCTATCATAATTTAATATATYTCAATTTAACATAAGTTTGGCGTGATTTGGCATGATCGTCTAGTTAAATTTTCCCAGGCCTACGTTGTGTCAAATTTACCTACCTTGTATTTGGAATGCATTGTTGGGAAAGCTGAAATGGAAAAGTGGATATAATGAAACACAAGATTTACCGCAACCCTAAAAATGAACACAAGGGTTCTTTATTGATTTAATTTCCTACCTAGCATGATAAAGTGCCGTGACACACCTGGGACTATAGGAGGAAAAAGAGCCACGGCAGAGAAAACCTCCGTCCCAACTAGCTCAACCCATGAACCCGCTATCCATGCATACATGATGCAGGGAAGCATCGTCATACCCGTACCTAGCACACAACAATGTCGTACCATTTCTCTATAAATAACCAAGACGTCTCACCCATATTTAGTTAATATATCGAGAATAGTACTAGGTTATCTCAAATGAGTACACCTATACAAAACGTTTCACACCTGTAATCCATAATGGTGGGTAGCATCATGTACCTGTGCAATCCATATGAAAAGCTCGACATTCACAGACACACAAATAGCATGGCATAATAAACAGCAATAATAAAAAGCAAATATCAAAACATGGACAGTGCAAAGACACATAATATGGCAGTAAATACATGTAAATACAATAAAGACAAGACACATAAAATACAATGATAAAAAGCAAATATCGAGATCATGTAAACATTCAAAATATATATCATGACAAGAAAAGCATGTTATATAACAGAAACATGTAAAACAGATAACAACACATACAACATTCAAGACATCAAATCAAATACACATATAACATAGCGGACTCATGTTGGTAAATGTAATAAATCTAAACGAAGTAATGAAGTTAATACTTTTGAGTACCAAAATTAATAATTAAAGTTATTATGCAAACATGAATTAAATTATAAACAAACAATTAGACAAAAATATATAAATACAAGATAAGAATTTTGTAAAGGCAAAGGTTATATGCAAATACAAAAATCTAAATAAAATACAAACATATATACAAAGCACAAGAATAAAATCCTTTTGTTCTAACTAATAAAACCTGACCAATGCAAATCTAATCTCTAAACCCTAATATCTAAGCTAATGAAATCAAAGCTAACAAAATCTAAATTGGATTCATCTGACCTTGTAAACGTCCGGATCGCTTTCATAACATGTCATTCATTTTTCGTGGTTATTTATCTACTTAACATATGAAAATCATCTCCTTCCTACCTTTTGTTTGCTGTTTCGCCAATTGCGATCGTCACACATGCACATATCACACATAAAGACTACTACATTACCGAACGTCAACATTCAAATTTCTAGGTTATGTATCTCCCGTCATGCGCGTCAATATTTATAAGGTTATCTGAATGCCAGATATGCGCGAACCGCGTACTAAACCGAGCAATACAAATAATAATTAACACATAGAGGACCCATGCACTACCATAGATTATCTATTACATTTACTGTGTACAAGGATGTAATGGGGTGTGCTTGTCCATATGTAGAAAATGAGTAAGACTGTGAGAAAGGATTGGTTACAAATTCGAAAAGTATCAGTGTGTATATGTTCAATTGCTTTACTAGCAGTTGGAGTAAGACTGAATTTTAATGCAGGTTTCTTTCGTATTTGTCGATTTGACAAATGTTACAAGTATTAATGTAATTGGTAATATCTTTTATCATGTCGGGCCAGTAATATTGTTTGCTTAGGGATGCTTGGGTTTCATTAATACATCTGTGGCATGTTTTACCATCGTGGTGATATTTTATCCTTTCATCTTGTTCTTCCTTACTAGTCACATCGGTTGACATAGCAGTAACTTGAATTAATTTATAAGAGCGATTTTTTAAGTATTTCTGTACTGTATTCGTAAATACGACTTGTAAACCAGGGGTTTGTAAAGTATATGCCATAAGTTTGCTTTGGATCTAGGTAACTTTTAATAGCGTTAACTATTTCTGTTTCTATATTTGAACATGAAAATGTTATTAATATTCTATTTTTATCGAATACTTTCTCTATTCGTATTTGCGTGTTTATATTGTTTCTATTATAAGTCAATATTAATTGATTCTTAAACTGATCTTAAGAGGTTTATTCGAAATAGGTATTTCGAGAATCGGATTTTCTACAGCGGTATGTACTGTTTCATTATCATCAGGGATTCGATCTAGCGGTCTAATTTGAATGTTTGATATTATGTTAATTTTTGTTTTTTTCGTTTTTGTGTGACTATTTCGCTTATAAAATCAGGATCATCAACTGGGATACTTTCTGGGTTTTGCAAGAATTTATTTATAATATCGTCTGCATCTCCTATATTTGCTATTACTGATTCTGTTTCGTGGTTGTCAACTGCATTAATTTCTACACGAGATAAAGCGTCCGCGTTTGTATTATTCTTTCCTTTCTTATATATTATTATATAATCGTATTCCTCTAGAGGCAAAGGTGGTATTATGGGCTACCATTTTATTTTTTTATCATAAATCCCTTAATTAACTTGGGAATTAACTGAAAACTTCCCAAAATAGTCTTTATGATGTTTTCAATGAGATAAACACACATTTTTTACTTTATATAAACATTTTTATTTCATATGAACACTTTTTTACATAACTGTCAATTTGTAAAAAAAGTAAACTGAGGTGGTAATATGGGCTACCCAATAAAAACGATAAAAATGAATTTAAATAGATGAAATAAATGATGAAAAAATGAAAAAAAGAAATGTAAGGACAATTTTAAAATTAAGGCTTGCAAAAATCACAAATATAGTGGTCAGTTTCACAGCCAGCACACTCGTTGTGCGCCCACATTTCGCACATTAGGCATTGTACCCACAATTCACCTTTTGTGTCTTTCGAATATAATCCCTCACAAAAAATGCAGATTGCATCCTTATCTCCAGGATTTTCAACTCCAATATCCGTCTCTAAGACTGATTCCCCAGAATCTATCGATCCTTCCTCCGAGTTCTCGGATGACGAGTGTAGGTCGAGGGTCAGTTTTCTCTTCACAGTTGGCGTTTTTCTGTTCAATACTTCTTTCTTTATTTTATCAAGACCTTTCACCTTCTTTTTAGTATCTTGTATAGCATCCTTTTCTTCTCCAGACTTCCTTTTTTTATTCACATTGTTTTCCTTTTCCTTAATTTTTTCCAATTTATTTTTTTCTCAACCTCCTTTTCTTATTGTTTCTTTTTAGCTTCTTCCAAATACATTTTGTAATGTAATGTAATGGGCTTAGGCCCTTTTTTTGTTGTTTTTTTCTTGTTTTTTGGAATAGGCAAAATATCCTTGGGTGATATATTCAATTTTCTCATTGTTAAGTTGGGCTCATTCGAAGGTCCAGCCTCTGCTAGGTCTTTTGCAGATGGTGTGTTGTAGATCTGGTTGCTAGTCACTGGTGCCTGGTGTGACCTCCCGATGGCTTGATCCTTTGCGGATGGTGTGAGGTGGATCTCGTTGCTATTCACTGGTGCCTGGTGTGACCTCCCGATGGCTTGATCCTTTGCGGATGGTGTGAGGTGGATCTCGTTGCTATTCACTGGTGCCTGGTGTGACCTCTCGATGGCTTGGTCTATGGAACGTGGCGAGTTGCGCAGGTTTTCTGGAGACAGCGAGGTTGATGTTGTTTTGGTTCGGTTCCTCCCTTTATGGGTCCGGAGAGTGATAACATCCAACTCTTCCATGTTTGACGGCCCAAAGTCAACGTCTGTGAAAACATTTCGATTGCAAGGGTAAAGTCCACAAGCTTCAAACCCATGCACAGCTATTTGACCACTTTGACACCTTAAATATGCTTTTCCGAACAGTTCAGCTACCTCATAATGACCAAGTGGCTTATCGTTATGCAGCATCCATTGTCTAATATTCTCGCTGTAGTGAAATTTCAGAGGAGACATAAACGATTTATCTAGGGGTTGCATCTTATGCGAGGTGTGGGGCGGCAGACTTACGATTGTGACATGGTTTCTTCTTGCCAGATCAACGACATTAATATTCTTGGTATGTGTGTTATGTCCATCTAGGATAAGAAGAACTGGGCTTTCTTCAGTAGGCTTAACGTAGTCAATGAAGTGATTTAACCATTCAGTGAACAAATAGCCTTGGATCCAACCAGATGGATGGGCTCGTCCTATCGAGCCAGGTGGTGCACCTTTCATTAAAAGGTCAGACATATTTTTTCTGGGAAAAATTATCATTGGTGGAACAAACGTCCCACCAGCGCTCATACAGCAAACAACAGTAACCAGGAATCCTCTTTCCGCTGAGCTTAGGGCACCAACCTGCCGCTTACCTTTCAGACCCACTACTTTAGCCACTTTACTCTGGACGACAGATAAACCCGTCTCATCCACATTAAAAATGCGTTCAGGAGCATACTTCTTCTTTCTGTATTCATCTTCAAGAATATCGAAAAATCCGTTGACTACATCTTTGTTAAACCCGTTAGCTCTCGAAAATGAAGTAACTGTGGGTTTTAAAACTGCCAACAAATCCTTATGGCGGTTTAAAAAATGGTCAAACCATGCTCTCCCTGCAATTCCGCTCCCAGCGAAAGGATGATCTACTCCGTTCCTCTCACATAACTGGTAAGCTAAACGTCTGACATCATTTCTTGTCAGACCGTAAAACTTTTGCTCCATTATTAGCAAATAATGCACAAGTTCAGCTTCCATCGCGGTAGACATAATTGGTTTCCTTCCCAACTTCCTAGACACAGCTTCTTCAGCTGGTATACCAAGGTGAACAAGCCTTTGCAAAGTGGATCGTGGTACAGAAAAATGTTTAGAAGCTTTTAAAAACCCCATTCTCTTTTCTGAAACTGCTTTAATTGCAGAGATCACGTCATCCCGATTCCAACATTGCCTGGAATTAGTTTTCTTCCGAGGATTCAGTACTTTGCGAGGCATCTGAAACAGAAAACACAAAATATTTGTAAGGGTTGTAATATGGGCTAGTTGGGTAGCCCATTTAACCACCCTCGCCATCTTGGAAAGTTTGTGCGTCTCTATAGGTTATAGACAGGTTCTAAATTAACAACTATGAGAGCATTAGTAAGCTCAATACCTTAGTAATACATACTTACTAAGTTATTATTAACTAACTGCGCATAGGTAGTATCTCTATTATAGCTGTAAAGACTTACCTTCCAAAGTTTTGAAAACGGGAAAGTCACAAACCATCTCACCACTCACGTTCACCATTACAGACTGCGCCAGCGCTTACCGTGGCGCCTACTGGAACTATTTACTAATAGTTGAGACGATCACCGCTAGAATTCGTATGCGTCTTTGTCAGATTTAAAGGTAGCCCGTATTGCCACCCCTAGCCCATAATACCACCTTTGCCTCTAATTTTAATCTCTACCTGATTAATCTTGAGTTAGGCTCTTTTAGACTAAACAACCATTGTGTTCAGAGCTCTTGTACTGTAATGTAAGTATTACATTTTGTAATACATTACGTAATAATTACATTATTCGCACACGCGAATTTGTTTTTAAAAACTTTTATTTACTACTAAACAGTACAAGAGCTCTGAACACAATGGTTGAAATAATGAATTTTACTACAGTTTATACAAGTTTAGTTATCATTACATTTAATGGGTTTCTAGAGATGATAATACAAATGCGTAATATTGGTTCCCATGTATTTTGGAGGTGATAAAGGTTAGTTCTCACAACGGCCCTTCTTTGATGCGGTGCGTTATGCCCCGGTTTCCATGATAGCAGTGCCTGGGATGCTCAGATATGTAACTGGCGTCTACGCGATGTACCTGAGCGTTACGCATGTTTATTCAGACAAACGATGATAGACGCGTCAAGTGCATTAATTATGGACATTGTTGTCATATCGCTGTTTATTACAGGATTTAGTTTCCACAACATCCCTCTCCTTTACTGAACAGAAGTGTGATTTCAACATCCAAGTTTTACAAAACATAAGTTAATAACATTATTGCAAAACATTCTAATACAATAACATTAAACTTATAACCTATTTATACATGTGATAATCGTTACAATGGTGTGGTAGCCTAGTGCATCGGGTGCTCCTACGAACACTTGCATTACTAGTGCTAAATTTACAGGAACGATCGTCAGTCAACAGGTAAGTCTTTTTGGTTTGATATATCAGCTGGTAACGAAGTGTCTGAATTAGGAGTTTCGGAATGCAACTGATTATTGATTATATTCTCCAGTTCCGATTCAAACAATTCGCTATAGTCATGTGAAAGATTACATTTTTTGATGAATCTACGATTTATAATATACACTCTTCCATTTTTGTCCAACTTAACATGGTACAATCTGGGTCTACTCTCATCACATTTTACTATAGTTCCTCGTTCCCATTTATTACTGTCATGGATGTTGTTTACTACTACTCGATCACCTATTTTTAGTTCATGTAATTCTTTTGCACTTCTATTATAATAACTTTTAATTTTATTTGACCGTAAAGTAGTATCGGGTTTTGTTACAATTTCAGGTTTAAGTAAATTTCTTATTACAAGTATGAGTCTTTTTAGTCTACGACCAAATAACTGAGCTGGTGAGGGTATATTATGATCAGTTGGAATATTTCTGTATTCTAAAAGTGATAATTGAATGTCTTTACCATCATTAAATAAATTAAATAAATTCTTTATGGTCTGTACATGTCTTTCTATGAATCCATTCGAGTGGGAAGAACTAATAATTACTTTTTGCACACCCTGAGTTTCATAGACTTTACAGACTCCCTCTCTACCACTTTTGCACCTGTAGAATAATAATAGCCACAGACATAGGAAATACACAAAATATTACATAATATATGTTCAAGTATGGTAAAAAAGAAATCCTAAACGTACATAACGTAATAAAAAAGTGTAAAGAAAAATAATGTTTCAATAGTTAAAAAGAACTTTGTACACGCATTTTCGAAGAATGTATATCAAAAAAATACTATATTTCGGTTCTTAATAGATTTATATTTTTAATGATTGTGACGTGACTTCTAGGGGATTACCCTTACGTCGCGCATAAAACGGTAAATTAAGAAAGTAGAGAAAAATTAGAGGGTGGCAGTGGAAACTATCTCACCAAAGTTACGGCTGCTGAACAGTACCCACCAGCACAGCGTAGAGGGAGTGGATAAATCTCCTAAACCCGCGATCTTACTGAAAGGCGCCACCCGTTTTAAACTAAGTGTTAAGCAACCGATCTATCACAACACCAAAAACGGGAAAGATGACTTCTTAATAAGTAAGAAACAAAATAAAACTCACTTCTCTCTTTAACAATCGGTATAATTTACGGTGGTATAAACTTAGCAATACAAACGCAAGTAAACAGTAACTTAACTGTATAAAAATAATAGTAGTTATCGAAACTTTCTGGCTGTACCTCGTATAGCTATACTCGGCTCACAAATTATTTATAAAGAGAAATTACAGTTCAATTTTAGGCTTCACGTAATACTAGCAGGGTAAGCCCTGAATTTTTCGTAGATCGTAACGAATACGAACAAATAACGTGATACAAACACGCTAAGTAATATTTAAGTAAATTCAAGTGTAAATTATTACATTCAAAGTTAATAGCGTACATAAACCACGAAGATCTTTTCGAAATCGTATGGTAATAAAATAAAGATAAATAAGAGAATATTATGTGAAATTCTTATCTGCTTTTGTGATGGGCTGCTCCACGGCGGGTGTAGAATGACGTCTCCACTACTGTAAAATCCAGGTMGACTTAACGGCGAGTTATATAAGCCTGGTACCCCCTAGACCTTGGTGGTGGGTAGATAGATGGTAGTCCAACCTCTAAGAACGATGGGGTAGATATGAAGATCAAAGGTCAACTCGATTCTGGAAGGACCTTGATACGGGAGCCTGATGGCTTGTTTTTACGCAACCAGGACTCAAGAGCAACACCACAAGAATTATGACGACAAGTACGCAAAAAGACCTAAAATGATGAGAAACCGAACATTAGCCTGGAAACTGAGCATATCTGAAAGCCTACCTTTAGGTGTAGAACAGTCTGACGATGTGATAAGAAATTCAGCTCTTTTATAGCTGAGAAAACGGTGAAATTGCAAGCTCACTCCTCAATGGCTCGGTTCAATAAAGAACTACACTATAATTTATTGCAACCAAAAATTTGCAGAAAACTAGTGGCTTAATTATGGCACAGATCCGCCAAATCATGTGAACTATTCTGACAACGGAAACAGAATGCCTTGCGGAAGATTTTTCTCGAACTTTCCAACGCCACAAGAAAAACGTCTAGATGATAAGACTACACCTTGAATTCGTCAACCAGAAGATAAATGGACGTGTTTTACACGAAGAGCTACCAGCTGTTAGAGAGCAATGACCTCAATCCCGATACAGTTTAAATAACAATTTTTGAAAATTAAACTGTTATAGCTCCCCCTTACCCAAAAAAAAGTTTTGGTCACAAAACTTATCATTTATGAATTAGACAAGCGAAAGAAGGAAAATACAGAAAACAAACTAATGTAAATGATATGAGTGTATCAAATTCTGGAAATTAACTCTGGTCTATGAGTGAGATGTCTTCATCGGGTGGATACTGTATTAAATCCTTTGCATGCCATATTCCGCAGCTATTTCCTTGATGGTCAGCAATCTCGTATAATCACGTCAAGACCACCTTTATTATTTCAAAAGGACCTATATATTTTGGTGCAAGCTTTGCAGTGAACTTGTTAGCGGCATCAGAAAGAACGTAATTGCGTCTCAGCACAATCTGATTAACTTTTAGTTGATCTGGACGACGACGTAAGTTATATACGTTTCTATTGCGATCGTATGCTTTCTTTAAACGTTGTGATACCTTTTCAAAAAGTTTACCTAGTGTTTCTGATTTGCCTAACGGGTTCCCGCTATCTCTGTCAAACTTTATCGGCTGACTCACGGGTACTTGACTTTGCCCACAAAGAACCACTTCACGACCAAAGTATATAAAATTTTGTGTAAATCGAGTCACATCGTGACGTGCTGACCTGGTGGCAAAGGCTACTTTTGACAAGTACTGGTCCCAAGTTTTATGGTTATCTTTAACATACGCAGCCAGCATAGTTTTAATAACTCGACGGATCCTTTCAACGGGATTACATTGATCTTTGCCATGTAACCGGTGTGTTCTGAAGACCAAATGGCATGCGGTTGAATTGATATAATCCACGATTTGGGACAGCAAATGCAGTCAATGGTTTTGATGCAGAAGATAACGGGATTTGCCAATAGGCTGTTTCAATGTCTAAAGTTGTCAAGTAACGTGCATCGCGAAGTTTGTCGAGAGTAGCTCCAACAAAAGGAAGTGGATAAGCATCCGGAATACTGACCTTATTAAGCTGACGATAGTCTACACAAAATCTATAGCTTTCGTCAGGTTTTTTCACCATCACTATTGGCGAAGCCCATGGAGAAGTTGAAGGTTCAGTAATCCCCTCCGAGAGGAAAAAAGTTTCGAGTTCTCTATTAACGTGTTGTTGTAATGCAGGCGACAACGGATAATGTCTTTGTTTAACTGGAGGATGATCTGTTTTAATTTCATGTTGCACCGCACTTGTACATCCAAGCTGAGTTCCCGTCTTTTTAAACACGTGATTTAAGAGATTATCAAGAGACTGTTTTTGTTCGGTAGTTAGGGCCTCCTTGTCGCATATGCTATCTATTCTGCACGTTTCACTAGCTTCATCTGTTACAAACTTCCACTCGTTGGAATGCATATGCGGTATAATTTCCATGCGTACCCAAAAATCCATTCCGAGAATAACAGTTTGTGGAAAAGATGGAACTACCAGTACCTCTATGATTTTAGTTTTGTCTTTCAATTGAATAGGTAATGCTGCTATACCCAAAGCCAAGTATTCATGGCCACTTGCAACTGTACATTTCCGTGACTCTGTAGTATTTATTTCACAGTATGGTAGCAGATGGTTCCATGCTTTAGAGCCGATTACAGTTCTAGAAGCGCCTGAGTCTAAAAGAGCTAAAAATGCTCTACCATAAATAGAAATCTTCAAGTAAGGTCTGCAATCGTTTTCTGCAGGAGATATAATATAATTTAAAAGAACCTCCTTTTCTTTATTAGCCGATTTAGTAGTAGAAGAAGAGTCCAGCAGACGGCTTCCTACTGACTTCGTGTTACGTTTTGTTGGCAATTCTGACAAGTCTTTGAAGTTACACTGTCTTGGCCACATCGATAACAGAACACCCTTTTTGGTTGATTACAATTTCTAAATCGATGCCCATGATTCTTGCAATTCCAACAAAGGACGTTTTCTTCAGTTGGCAACATAGGATTGCCAATGCGTACCGCGTCAACACGTGATTCTAATTCAGCTGTATGGTCTGTTATGCCATTAGAAGGRTCYAATACAACCGCCTCTGATGTAGATTTATGATAAGCAAGTTCCGGTTCGAACAATTGCTTATAATTTATGTGCGGTGGACAAAATGATCTAGCTCTGAAAGCGSTTTCTTCTACAACACGACCAAACGTAATTAAACTCGAACCAAAAATTTGCAGAAAACTAGTGGCTTAATTATGGCACAGATCCGTCAAATGACGTGAACTATTCCGACAACGGAAATAGATTGCCTTGTGGAAGATTTTTCTCGAACTTTCCAACGCCAGAAGAAAAACGTCTAGATGATAAGACTACACCTTAAATTCGTCAACCAGAAGATAAATGGACGTGTTTTACACGAAGAGCTACCAGCTTTTAGAGAGCAATGACCTCAATCCCGATACAGTTTAAATAACAACAATTTCTGAAAATTAATCTGTTACACGATTTGTTGATCTGGCCTTTTCAGACAAAAAGGTCAGCTTTGTTGAATTACTGGACCATAATGAATGATTTCTTTATTTATTTCCTAGGTCTGATTTTCCGAACTGCACTTCTTCGATTTAGATTACTCTTCCCACATACCAGCGATCATCAAAATATACTGTAATAGTTTTCAAGCATAATACTAACACTATCACTTCTATCTACATCCGATGACAAACTCAGTAATTTTGTCTTCTGCATAAAACAATTCCTTCATCTTCATTTCTGTTACATCTTTTCTCTTCTGATGAGCCTTCCAAGTTGTTTGAATGAATTAAGATTATTTCATCGTACAAGTTTCCAGGTACAACGATCTGAGAATTATTTAAGTTTCTTTTTAGGAATTGTGCACACGTATCCTTTTAACTAGCGATTTTGGCAAATACTATTATCAGAGCCGTCTACTCAATTAACTACATTTTATACACCATTTGGGCGATATTATTTTAAAAGGTTAACATATGGTTTATCATTGTCACCAGAAATATTTCACAGTGTTCACTAATATTTTCGCAGATATTCCTAATATTAAAATTTATCTCGATGATATAATAGTGTATACAAAGTCAAGGCAATAACATGAATGAAAAAATTGTTTGAAAAAACAAAAGAGTTTGGAGTAAAATTTAATAAGAACAAGTGTAAATTTTATCTAACCGAAGTTAAATATATCAGGCACATTATTAGTGCTGAAGGTGTCAAGCTAGATCCTGGTAAAGTGGAAGCAATTAAACGTTTTCCACCCCCAGTCAATTCCAAAGACCTTAGTCGTTTTCTACGTGCCTCGTTTCATACCACACCTTTCTATTGTAACAGCTAATTTGCGTCAACACAATAAAAAGAATACAGAGTGGTTGTGGACTAATGTTCATGAAAAATAATTTAATCAATTAATTATTACCGCGTCTTCGTTTATCCGCGATGCCTTTGGTAACGTCTTGACGATGCTCACTCGTGTCTTGCACTCATTGAAGTGCCAGGGTTACACGGTTTAGGTATGGCACAAGTTCATTTACCGCATTTTCATTGGATCTGACCGGGCGGAAGTCATTAGGTACGTCACTAGGAATTCGCATATCACGCACGAAACATATATATGCGGTGGTAACATACTCTTCCACTGCCTGTGATTGTCACCTACTAGAATTGCTAAACTGTGTCTAGCTCGCGGTTGCGTCTCTCCTAGAGGTTTGACTATGGTGAGTAGTTACGACTGAGACACTGTCTGATACCGAAAAAGTGAGCAACAACCTGCATTACTTCTCCAACAAATTGTGGGCTATTATTGCTGATCACGCGTCGAGGAATGCCATAGCGAAAAATCACTTCCTCTATAAAACAATGGGCGCAAGCTTCCGCGGTAGCTTTTTGCAATGGGAATAGTTTCATCTATTTAATAACGGTATCCTCTACTGCGAAAAATTACTTTTCTCCAGTTTCTGTTTCGGATAAGGGGCCGAATAAATCAATCGCAAGTATTTTGAAACGTTATGACATAGCAGGAGTCTGTAGCAACCCCGCTGGCTTCAGATTATTGGGTTTAAATCGTTGACTCTCAACACACTTTTTCACATGGGCTGTCAGATCTCGTCTCAGTGTGGGCCAGTAATAGAGTTGGCTTATATTTCCGATGGTTTTGTCAACACCATAATGTCTTGCAATTGGGGCATCATGATGATCATACAATATTCTGGTTACCATAGATTTAGGCAGATATAGTTGAGCGTAGTTGACATCATCAGGGTCAGGGTCAATAATTTTCTTGGCCTCATCATCAGCTAATTGTTTCGTTCTGATATCTTTTGTAGACTGGCTGTACTGTCACAGTACAGACATCACACGTGCTTTCGACGTCTACGGTACACTGTGGACGCGACAGGGTGTCGGCAATAACGTTGATCTTTCTGGGAATATAGTCCACTCGGAGGTCGAAGGTCTGTAGCAAAAGAGACCATCGTGCTAAGCGTCCGCTCGGAGACTTTAATGACATGATCCATTTTAATGGTCAATCTTTACTATCACTTCTAAATATCCTCTGAACTTGTTTACTGCTTAAACTACAGCAGAACTTCGCGCTCTGTGGTAGTGTAGTTACATTCTGAAGTAGTAAGTAACCGGCTGGCGTACTCTACCGCGCGTTCATCTTCCTTCTTCCCTTGGAGTAAGCAAGCTCCGATGGCGTATGTGCAATCGTCATAACCTGTTGATCTGTCATGATTCGTCTTCGAAGGTTATAGTTGTGTGCCGTCCTGAAAACTGTTCACTGACTGTTCACACTTTATAAAAATAACTCCACGGCCACAAGCGCCACTTATGTAACAGTCGTTACTAAGTTATTTCTTTCGGGGTTCGAACTTGGGAGTTAGCAGTAAACACGAAGGCATTAGGTTGTAACCGCAGAAGGAGGAAAAAGAAAAATAGCTATATGCAAAATACTGTGACGATTTTGTGTTTTTTTTTAAGTTAACCGACTCAGAAAGGGCGCGCCAGCCAGACCAGTAGAGCAATGAGAGGTCAAAAGGGTATTTAAAATAATAAGGGCGCCAGGTAATTATAACGCCACCCTTATCACGCTAAAGTTGCTCTTAATTACCAAAAAGACAGTAAAAGGTAGTCGGTAAATGGTTTCTAAGATGAATAATTTATTACGTATATTAACAAGATAGATTGCAAAAAAGCAACAAATTATAATGTACGAATGGTGAAATAGGAAAGAAATCGTGCTTATATCTAAATAAGAAATAATACAAATGTCTTCCGTGAATGCGCATGCACTTACAAATTTGTTACAAATATTGTTATTAGATTATTAACGCTATTAATGAAACTTGTTTGTCAGGTTCAAATTTTGCGGTAACTGCATTAATTTTGAATTTCTTAAAAGAAGATTGAGCTCCACGCTTATCTATCCCTCTCCTCGGTGGTGAGGTTAAACTGGCGGCTGTTAGTCCAAGAGCGTGAGACAGTTTCGTGCTTCAAGCGGGAACAGCAAGTAATTCCCACGTACGGCCTCAAGGCTGGGTAGATGGTTTCCCTGAGGTTTGCCACCACAGGATCGGAAAGAGGAGGAAACAGAATAAAAAGGATATAAGGAAGAAGGCCTAAAATAAATAGTAAAAAGAAAAAATACAATTTGGTTGCATGAAGTAGATTTCAAAGTACGTACTATACATGTTGCGTGACCTCTTGCGTGAAACTTGGAGTACTACCGATTGACCCCCAAAGTATGGGACTTCTGATATGGAAGCACTCAAAAGATCCCCAACAATATTTGAAGGGCTTGAATATTCAAGATAACTGGGTGTTCCTTGGTGGCAAACGGCAACACCTCAGAAGTTTTACAGTTGAACTCCAAAGTTCAAGAATTGGGAGAAATATTCTTATTTTTTTTTGACAACTTAGATTTTCACAATGACGTCACTCCACGACTTATTTTTTAAAAAATGCATGCAAAGATAGCTAATATTAGGATTACAAATAATGAAGTGCAAAATTAGCCCGTTACAAGGTGACAACACCTTTTTATTTGCACGAAGAAAGAGAAATAATAATTGCACAATTCAAGGGCATTTTGATTATTGAAGGCAAACGAAAGTCTATTTGTGGTAACGCGGAACGATTATGCCTCGAATGCGGGGATACCCGTTGCTGGCGTCGAGTGTTAAGTCGATCAGCTGCTCAACTTGGTGGCTGTGATGCAACCTAGGTTTAGCTGCGGGTTTCGACTCGTCTAGCCTGCTGTCAGTGGCGGTGCATGGGAGGGGTACCTCAGTGGCGGCGGAGGCCCAGGCAATGAGGTTGCCATATGATGTGGCGTTACATAAGTTAGTAGCAATACAGATACCTAATATGATTTTATTGTTACTAAAAAGTATTGAATGAAGGTAACATTCTTTTAAAAACAATTAATTTAATTTACATTTAATAAATTTAAAGACAGTAACAATATTTCAACCCAACGGGATTTGCGCGCGAGCTCCACATTTGTTATCAATTAAAAACAATATATTGAAATGAAACTTGTACCTGGGGAACAGTCTCTGTTACGTTGCGTGAAGGGAAACACATGAACATAAACATACAACTGTGCTCTCGCGTGTTTATTCATAGACTGCTACAAATGGCGCAGAGCGCGGTTCACCGTTGGTGGTGGCAAAAGTTGCAAATACACTACCGTATTACACTTCCTTACATCCCCTTCTTTTAAGATCTAGTAAACATTTTTTAACTAAAGTCTAACTTACTACTAAAAGATATTTTCTGTGGCTTTAACACTATAATAACAAGATACAGACATAAGTAAACGAAGACATCAGTTGAATAAATTCTTAATCGTTTAAATAACTTTTTATGTTTTCACTTAATGGTTCAGTCGGCAACAACACACTTCACTAGAGTCACTGCCACTCTAATTGTACAAGTTTATTTTTTGGTGAAGAAAACTTATTAGTATAATGTGAAAATAATTTGTCAAAATAGTTATTAGTGGTCCACTTCTGGTCGGATTGTTGCGATGTTACAGGTTTTAAGAATTTTCTGTTTCAGTATTGGTCCTAATCAAGTATGATCTTGGTCTAGTATGATCTCTTTTAATTATCAAAGCAGGCACGCATTGTTTTTTATCATGAAGTTGTAACTTTACACTCTCATTTGGTTTCAATTCTGACAAATCTTTGGTATTCTTGTTATAGTTTTGTAACTGCTTTGTCTGTCTATATTTAAGTAAGTTCTGATGATAGTCTATTTTGTAACGTGGCTTAAGTAGCTCCGACTTTATCGGTAATATGCCTCGAAATTTTCTTTCAAAGAGCAACTCTGCTGGGGCTTTAGAATGTCTATCAACAGGTGTATTTCTGTATTCTAATAATACTAGGGCTACGTCTTTACTCGCTTTTAACGCTTTTATTAGAATTTTCTTTACTGTCTGGACGTATCTTTCAATAAATCCGTTTGATTGAGAATATCTAGGAGTATTGGTTTTTAACTGTATGTCTCAATCTTTAAAAAAACACAAGTTTTCTTAAAACGGATCTGTACGCATACACGTGTAGCGATAATTTATAGTAAAAAATCACGCATCTGCATCGTAAACAAAACCGCATGCCAACTTTTAGCAAAAGAAAAAAAGAAGAAAGAAAAATCAATATAGCACATCACTTGAACTGCGATTGTCACACAATACTCGTAACTTCAAGCAAAAACATCAGTTCTTTGCAAATGCAATAAATCTATAAATAAATGGGATTTTAGGATTCATAATTAAATTTCAATTTATATTATTTTGTTATTAGCCCTGCTCAAAACATTTCCATGCTTTACTATGTTAACAGGTTCATTGGTATTTCGTTTACTTTAAATAATATCTCGTCTCATTAAACTAAGTCGATACTAGGCTCTTCAACTGACTATGACCTTCTATTACTGTTATGACTTGTTCAGACTTCAATTTATACTATAAAATACTTAATTGCAATTAGTACCAGCAAGAATTATAAATATTTTAAACGGAAGCAAGTACTTAAATGAAGATTTGTTAGAGATACAAACAAGAAATTAAGCCGCATTGCGACCAAAAATTCTGGTCGAAGGAAAGGTTGAAATTAACAAATTCGCAGCAAGCTTGCCTTGCAAGGGAAGAGAGTGATTTTTCAAATTTATTGGACTGGGAAAAATGCCCGTGGTCTTCCCTCTCGTGGTAAGCTTGCTATGGAAGGGAAGAGACTGGTTATTGAGATCTATTAAACTTCGGAGGAAAGCTCTGAAGGTGTGGTTGATGAAGTCTATTAATGAGAGTAAGAGTGATATTATGGGTGACAACATAGTGGAGTACTCTAGAATAAATGTGCGATACCAAGAGGACATTCCCAAGAGTATCCTCACCTCTTTTACCGCCATAGGTTTTGGAAAATCTACAATGACTTGTACCTTTTCCGGGTCTACGTGAAATCTCTCCCTACTAACTACATATCCTAAATATTTTAAGAGGCCTGCCAAAATGACACTTCTCACTTGCCAGCGTTAATCAAGCATTACGCAGTCTTGACAGTACAGTCTCGGGGTAGCTATTATTATGTTGTCTAAATAGACAAATACATGAGGCAGTAACTCGATACCTAGAATTGTGTCTACCAATCTTTGGAAAGTAGTTGGTATATTGTGAAGTCCGAATGGTAAACGGGTGAACTGGAAGAGGCCTCTATATGGTATGGTAAACGCCGTATATTGTTTACTCTCTTTCTTCAGCATAACCTGCCAGTAAGCAGATTTAATGTCGATAGAAGACAAGAATTTTGATCCACTCAAGTGATCCAAAATTGAAGACATATTAGAGAATCGGTATGTCCCGTCCCATTTTCCTTCGGTACCATTATCACCGGTGAAGACCATCTGCTGAACCACCTCGTTTTTTTGCGTTTAACTTTAAATGAGGACTTTTTTATAACTAACTTTATTAATCGAAATATTAGAATTAACACACTTTTGCCAACGCGATACAAGTTTATTAATGCCGGTAGCGTAGAAATCCGAGCTTCTGGAGGCGATGAAGACAGCGAAGGCCGAATCGGCATCGTCTCGATTTTTGAAGCATTTCTTGCGCAGAAAGTTGTCGAGGTACTTGAAAAAGTGGTAGTCGGTGGGCGAGAGGTCCGGCGAGTATGGCGGATGAGGCAGTCTCGTAGCCTAATTCGTTCAGTTTCTGGAGGGTCGGTTGTGCAACGTGTGGCTAGGCGTTGTCGTAGAGGAGAATTGGTCTCTTCATATTGACCAATCTCGGACACATACGTTGGAGCTTCTGGTGCATTTCGTCGATTTGTTGGCAGTACTTCTCCGCGGTCCCAGGAAGTTGGCTACCAACATGAAGCACAAACTATTTTATATTACCCTAGCCTTAGTGCTTCCATTGTGCCTCATTGTGCTTCATAAAAATTAATAGCCACATCTACCGTTTTCAAGTTATGAACGTTATACTTTTTTGTGGCCAAGTTCGCGCATAGCCACAAATTTCCAAATTTAACATCTTTATTGGCACCAGCCTTTAGTGCTTCATTGTGCTTTAACAATTATGCTCCTTAAGTCAGTATGTGCCCATAATAATTACTATATAGTTATTAGGTCTAGCCACTGACATGAAGCACAAATGTTATTCTTTCCACTAATCTTTAGTGCTTCGATTGTGCTTCATTGTGCTTCATTTGTTGACTTGGCCACATGACCACTTTTTAGTAAAATAAATATTTTTATATTTGGAAGTTAGCCACCAAATTGAAGCACAATTGCCCATCTTTTACTAATCTTTAGTGCTTCGATTGTGCTTTATTGTGCTTCATGTGTTGACTTGGCCACATGACCACTTTTTAGTAAAATAAATATTTTTATATTTGGAAGTTAGCCACGAAATTGAAGCACAATTGCCCATCTTTTACTAATCTTTAGTGCTTCGATTGTGCTTCATTGTGCTTCATGTGTTGACTTGGCCACATGACCACTTTTTAGTAAAATAAATATCTTTATATTTKGAAGTTAGCCACCAAATTCAAGCACAATTGCCCATCTTTTACTAATTTTTAGTGCTTCGTTTGTGCCTCATTGTGCTTCATGTGTTAACTTGGCCACATGAACCCTTTTTAGTAAAATTTGTATTTTTATATTTGGAAGTTAGCCACCAAATTGAAGCACAATTGCCCACCTTTTACTAATCCTTAGTGCTTCGATTGTGCTTCATTGTGCTTCATGTGTTGACTTGGCCRCATGACCACTTTTTAGTAAAATAAATATTTKTATATTTGGAAGTTAGCCACCAAATTGAAGCACAATTGCCCATCTTTTACTAATCTTTAGTGCTTCGATTGTGCTTCATGTGTTGACTTGGCCACATGACCACTTTTTGGTAAAATAAATATTTTTATATTTGGAAGTTAGCCACCAAATTGAAGCATAATTGCCCATCTTTTACTAATCTTTAGTGCTTCGATTGTGCTTCATTGTGCTTCATGTATTAACTTGGCCACATGACCCCTTTTTAGTAAAATTTATATTTTTATATTTCGAAGTTAGCCACCAAATTGAAGCACAATTGCCCATCTTTTACTAATCCTTAGTGCTTCGATTGTGCTTCATTGTGCTTCATGTGTTGACTTGGCCACATGACCACTTTTTAGTAAAATAAATATTTTTATATTTGGAAGTTAGCCACCAGATTGAAGCACAATTGCCCATCTTTTACTAATCTTTAGTGCTTCGATTGTGCTTCATGTGTTGACTTGGCCACATGACCCCTTTCTAGTAAAATCTATATTTTTATATTTGGAAGTCAGCCACCAAATTCAAGCACAATTGCCCATCTTTTACTAATATCTAGTGCTTCGATTGTGCTTCATTGTGCTTCATGTTTTAAATTAGCCACATGGCCCCTTTCTAGTAAAATCTATATTTTTATATTTGGAAGTCAGCCACCAAATTAACACAATTGTCCATCTTTTATTAACCTTTAATGCTTTGATTGTGCTTCATTGTCCTTCATGTGTTAACTTAGCCACATGACCCCTTTTTAGTAAAATCTGTATTTTTATATTTGGAAATTAGCCACCAAATTAAAGCACATTTGCAATACTTTACTAATTCTTAGTGCTTCGATTGTGCTTCATGTGTTGACTTGGCCACATGACCCCTTTTTAGTAAAATCAATATTTTTATATTTGGAAGTCAGCTACCAAATTAAAGCACAATTGCCCATCTTTTACTAACCTTTAGTGCTTTGATTTAGTAAAATCTATATTTTTATATTTGGAAGGTAGCCACCAAGCTAAAGCACAATTGCCTATCTTTTACTTATCTTTAGTGCTTTGATTGTGCTTCATGTGTTAACTTAGTTACATGACCCCTATTTAGTAAAATCTATATTTTTATAAATTTGGAAGTTAGCCACCAAATTAAAGCACACTTGCCCTTCTTTTACTAGTCTTAAGTGCTTTGATTATGCTTTATTGTGGGGAATGAATTTTATATTTTTATAGTTACTGCAACCTGTATAAGAGTACTTTTTTCATATTGTATATATTAAGAAAATGCCTGAACACCACCCCTGACCCCGCAACCCTCGTCCAATAGGTTGATCACTAGGTATATGATGCGTTGCAAATTGTAATTCAATAATTTGCATGTCGAAAATACTTAGTATGTAGTGGGCAATATTATTTACAGCACTCAATATAAAAAATACTGATACTAAGTTCTAAAACTGCAGGTTAACAATCCTTGGAAATAACGGGTTTTGAGTGACAACTACATAGTAATATTTTGACTGAAACTTTTTATTAAAGCTCCAATAATAATATAAGAAGAATATTAACAGCAATAGAACAAAGAATGAGGGTTAACTACTACATTAGATGCAACATTTTTATACTCTCGGTTAATATCGTCATATAGCTCCCACATACATTCTAGTCTTCTACTATAGGTGGTGTAGTGGCCTATTGTCTCTAATGACTTGGCAATTGGAGGTTGAAAATGGATAATTGAACGCAATATATAACTTTTTTCATTAAACTTAATGTTGACTGAAATATCGTTCAGGCTTACATGTCCATAATCACAATCAATAAATATGTACGGACATTCCTTCAAGTTAATTGTGGTTTCACGGTTTAATCTGCATTTTTTGCAATACAACGTTTTGTTTTGCATCTGCAGGAGATTCTTCAACTCTACATAAAAGCTAGAACTGGCATTGTCAAAATCAAGTGAGATATATGGGATTGTTCTACTACGTCGCTCGCCACAAACTTTGCAATGCATGTCTTCTTCACCACAATTTAATTCATTTAAGAATGAAGTAAATATGTACGATATATTACAGTGACATTTTATTTTAAAAACAATATCTTCTGATATAGCGCGAAACGGTTCGCGTGTAAACTTATTTGAGCTAATGATTATCTGTGTTCTTAATGCGATGGTAGGTGGTTTCGTACCAACATTAAGAAGACTTAATCAGAGCATACCAAATATTATTATCATCGTTATCTAAAACGCGCCTCATTTCCAAACTATCGCTATATCCAGTTGCCAATGCTTGAATAACGCTATCTAAGGCGCAGGTGTTTTCTACAATGTATTTGCATCCTTCATAGGTCACAGGCAACCGATTCAGGTTCATATTTCTCATCAGTGGTATTTTTATTTTCTTCCCTTGTTCCAGTGTAGTTATTTCTGGACATGGAATGCCATAGTATCCAGTTCTTCGCCTTTTTCTGCTAGTTCTTCCTAATCCCCTCCAATCTTCTATCCAATCTTCTGGAATAAATAGATAAAACCCACTAAAACATAATAGAAGAAACCTTATATTTCGCAAATCAAGTCTACCGTTCAGCTCCTAAACATAATCAGTGAACATTATTCCAATTCCTAGAATTTACTTCCACATCCAACGGATGGAAAGTATTGTATCGCAAAAAAAATCAAAAAATTTTTTATTTGCTCATTCGTTTTAAAATGGTCGAAAACGCAAAAAAACAAAATTTGAGCAAAAAATAATTTCTTGTCTTTGTGTCTGTGGTATTGCTTGTGGACATGATAACTTTCGAAAGACTTAATATATGAACTTGAAATTTGGCAAACGTATAAATCTCAACTACCCAAAGCGACCTATTGTTTGTGGGGTAAGTAGGGTATCGGGAAGGGGGCGAAATTTGGGATAACTACCCTTTTGGCAATTTTTTATTTTTTTATATTTTTTCATTTAAGTATGTGATTAGTAGTATAACTGCGAGTATTATTAGTTTTTATAAATTTTCGGTACAGCAAACTCTTTAGAAGATATTAGCAAAAAAGCGTCACTTAAAAAATCGGTTTTTCTTAAATATCTCCGAATATATTTAATATATTCAAAAAATGAAAATGCTATCAGATAGGAAATAAAATATCTCACAAAAAGTGTCTTAGAAAATATCCAAAATTTTGACATTTTCGAAATATTTCCAACAAACTTATTTTGGACCCTGCTCGTACGATTTTTTTTAAATTTTGGTATTATATAGAAAATCAAATTTCTGATCAGAAAGCGCTCTTGTATTTTTTTTGTTAAGTTAATAATTTTCGAGTTATTCGGAAAAAAACGATTTTAAAAATGCATATATTTTTGCTAATATCACGAGGACTGTTTATCTTAGAAAAAATGCTCAAAACCTGATTACTAATCGTATAGTATAAGAAATAAAAACGTAAATGTCATTTTGACAATTGGATGTGGAAGTATTGATTCAATCTGCAGTGGTTTTGTGTATTAATGAAGCTATCAAGATGACCGGGAGACTGATGAAATGAGCTTAAATTTGATCCCTGTTTTATAGTAGTAGCGTGAAATATAGGCGGTATACCTTCAGGTGCAGAAAAATCATCACAAGTTGCATTGGTTTCTTGGGTCCGTCCATGGCAATGTAAGGCTGTAGCAGCTACAAAACGTTTTTTTTACAATCTACATAAAAACATTATTGTATTAAAACCCACTTTCTTGACTGGTCCCGTCATCTGCCTTCTCGATTTCAGGTATTTTCACTGTTGATTCTCCTATACAAATAAGCTCTTCCGTAATAGGGTCGTCGCATTTTAAAATGGGGTTTTCTGCAACTAGGAATTATTAATTTATTTTTAATAATACGTATATCATATTTTAATGAGCCAATAATACCTTATTTTATTTCCTCATACTCACCTATTGATTCTTTAGAGTCCTCATTAAGTTGGATATTTACGCTTTTCTCTCTTTCATTTGCGGAAATAATCATTAAGCCATTAATTGCTTTATGATGGCTCAAAAAAACTTATCAACCCTTAATGGAACGTCCCGCGAACAAAAGGTCATGTTCTTTAAGTCATTGAAGTAACTTTCTACAATGCTGGAACTTTCAGTTTCATCTCCATATTTAAAAACTGATTTCAAAACGCCCGACCAGAGTAAAAATGTCCTCAGAAATCTGCACAAATTGTCCGAAAATTCTGGGGAGTAGTGGAAATTGTCATCTGTCTGAATTTGGCATTGTTGTATACTTTTGTTTTTGAGCCCCTCAATCCAGTTTTTTTTAATTATTGCACTGTCACTTATGTGCAAATCTCTTTCACTGATAGAATTCACTGTTTGAGCTTCATCGTTAGATATGTCAATGGGCTCAAGATGGGCCACCAAGTTGGTCAAAAAAATTTTGTGTATTTGTAATGGAATGTTGTTGCCCATGGAGTCATTTCCTACAAATTCACTACTTGATACAACTAACAACGCTTCAATTATTTTTTCAGCATCTTCTATATTAGTACTTTTGCAAAGTAAAGACATGCAGTGCATATAAAATTCTTTTAGTCTTCTGGGTCTTTTTTTTAACTTTCCCAAGAAGATACAATTTTCATTACATGATCATAGTCTACTCTTATAAAACAGGGTGGAACAGAAAACGATGTTTTATCAGGAATCTTAAGTAAGCATTGCATTTCTTCAAGATATTTATGAAGATACATTTTATTGAAGACCCAACATAGAGCACCAATCAGTGCAAGCGAGTGATCGCAGACAGCTATTTTTGGCACAAGTGCTCCATCCCTTTTCCATGATTGCAACCACATTGCAATTGAATCCGTTGTGTGTGATTCTGTCAGCATTTGGACAACGGGAACTAACCCATGTTTGTGACCTGTATGTATTACTCCTACGTACAGGAATATATTTCCGGAAAGGTTTCCGTATGGCCGGCTAATTTTTTTCATCAAACTTCCAGTGGCATCAACGACAAATTTGGAAGGAGTTCTTTTGCCCGATTTTATGTAGGTGTTGTAAGTAACCAACTGCTCTTGAGTCCAATATTTTAAATCAAATTTGCAATAGGAGACATGATGTATTGCAGTGCTATATGGCGCTGTAAACATAAGAATATTTAGTCTTTCCACGGGATGCTGTGCCGTGACTACACCAGAATTAGTTAATTCTTGTTGACATTTTCGAAGGGATTCGATGGAAGGAACTGTTCTTAATTTTGGGTCACTGTTTCGAACTTCCAATGCAAGATTTCTTTGTACGTTAACTGGTATCTCTCCTACCAAAATTTTTGCTATTTGTTGACGTCTCTCGCCCGTTAGATGTCTTCTATACATACCGGAGTGTATGTGTAAACAGCTTTGGGAGATATATTTCCACCAAAATGCAGACTAACATCCTTCAATAGGGTGGCTGAAGAACAATTAAAGGATTGCTTGACATCACCTTTCCGCGTAATTAAAAAGTTAACGAGATCTTCCGGAGGAATTTTTGGCAATCTCATTATGCTTTCTCTGTATTTACGCACACACACGGGATTTATGGATAACACCGCTACATAACCTACAAAATTCAAATCACAACGCATGCGCAAAGGTTTTCTGTCATATAACAAACTTAATTCCGCCAGTCCTGGACCTGCGCGTAATTCAAATAAACAGCTAAGTTAACACATGAAGAACACTGAAGCGGAAACGAAACACTAAAGATTAGTAAAAGGAGTCACGTGGCTAATATCAATAGGAAAAACTTTGGTAGTAAAAATACCAGTTAACGTTCAAAGAAATCTTGCATTGAAAGTCCGCAACGGTGACCGAAAATTAAAAACAATCCTTACCACCGAATCTCTTCGGAAATGTAAAGAATAATTTACTAATTTCAATGTAGTCAAAGCACAGCATCCCGTGGAAAAATAAATATTTTTCAGTTTACAGCACCATATATCACTGCAATACATCATCTATCTTATCGCAAATTTGATTTAAAATACTGGATTACAGAGCAGTTGCTTGCATACAACAGTTAATAAAATAAGGCAACAGAACTCCTTCCAAAATTGCCGTTGATGATGGGAGGCTAACTTCCAAATATAAAAATATGGATTTTACTAAAAACAGGTCGTGTGGCTAACTTAACACATGAAGCACAATCGAAGCACTAAAGACTAGTAAAAGATGAGCAATTGTGCTTCAACTGGGTGGCTAACTTCCAAATATAAAAATATAGATTTTAGTAGAAAGGGGTCATGTGGCTAATTTAAAACATGAAGCACAATGAAGCACTAAAGATTGGTAAAAGATGGGCAATTGTGCTCTAACTTGGTAGCTAACTTCCAAATATAAATGTACTAAAAAGGAGTCATGCCGCTAAAATAAAACATGAAGCACAATGATGCACAATCGAAGCACTAAAAATTAGTAAAAGATGGGCAATTGTGCTCTAACTTGGTAGCTAACTTCCAAATATAAAAATATAGATTGCACTAAAAAGGGGTCATGCCGCTAAAATAAAACATGAAACACAATGATACACAATCGAAGCACTAAAGATTAGTAAAAGATGGAAAATTGTGCTCTAACTTGGCGGCTAACTTCCAAGTATAAAAATATATATTTTACTAGAAAGGGCTCGTGTGTTAACTGTTAACTGAAGCACAATCGAAGCACTAAAGACTAGTAAAAGATGTGCAATTGTGCTTTAATTGAGTGGCTAGCTTCTAAATATAAAAATATGGATTTTACTAAAAAGGGGTCATGTGGCTAGTGTAACATATGAAGCACAATCAAAGCACTAAAGTTTAGTAAAATATGGGCAATTGTGCTTTAATTTGGTGGCTGACCTCCAAATATAAAAATATTGATTTTACTAAAAAGGGGTCATGTGGCCAAGTTAACACATGAAGCACAATGAAGCACAATCGAAGCACTAAAGATTTGTAAAAGATGGGMAATTGTGCTTCAATTTGGTGGCTAACTTCCAAATATAAAAATATTTATTTTACTAAAAAGTGATCATGTGGCCAAGTTAACACATGAAGCACAATGAAGCACAATCGAAACACTAAAGATTAGTGCAAAGATTAACATTTGTGCTTCATGTCAGTCGCTAGACCTAATAACTATATAGTAATTATTATGGGCACATACTGGCTTAAGGAGCATAATAGTTGAAGCACAATGAAGCACTAACGAAGCACTAAAGGCTGGTGCCATTAGATATGTTAAATTTGAAAATTGGTGGCTAAGTGCGAAGTTGGTCACAAAAAATCATAACGGTCATAGCTTGAAAACAATAGATGTGGCTGTCGATTTCTATTAAGCACAGTGAGGCACAATGGAAGCACTAAGGATGGGATATGATAGTATAATTTGTGCTTTGACATTGTGGCCAACTTCACGGACGTCTTCTCCGCCGTAACAGTTTCGCCTGGATTCAGGAAGCTGTGATGGATGGGACCGGCTGCAGATCACCAAACAGTCGCCATAACCTTCTTTTGGTAGAGTTTCGGTTTCGGGAAGTGTTGAGGAGCCTCATCGCGGTCCAACCACTGGGCCGAACGCCGCCGGTTGTAGAGGATCCACTTCTCATCACACGCCACAACCCGATCGAGAAACGGGTCGTTTTTGTTGCACAGAAGAAGCTCAGAAGACACCTCAAAACGACGATTTTTTTTATTATCGTTTAATTCATGCAACACCCATTTATCGAGCTTTTTGACTTCCTTATTTGCTTTAAATGGCAGACGACTGTTGATTGGTCGATGTCGACTTGTTCAGCAACGTCTCGTGTGGTTTTCGAGGATCGGCTTCGATTAACGCTCTCAATTGTTCGTTATCAACCTCAGCCGGCCGGCCGCGACCGTCTTCATCTTCAAGACCCTCATCATCGCTGCGAAATTTCTTGATTCACCATTGCTCCATACGTTCGTTAGTGGTTTTTGGCCCAAACGCATCATTGATATCACGAGCTCTTGTCCATATTATATGTGAAGACCTTTTAAAGGTGACTGAATTATTAAAAACACAACCAATACGACGACTAGATAGAGCGAAAAACGCGCTTTAAAATGACATGTAGCATGCAATATTTAATAATAAATTGATTGAGATATCATACAAAAAGTTAACATACGTCAAAAACGAGATTTTTTTCCATCAACCTCCTCATTCATGCTCTTCTGAACATGCGGTGAAATTCGGTAATATCTCTGCTTAATCGGACACTACTCCTGACGATCTTGTGCTTTACCAACGTAATAAAMCCCATTAGTTCTAAGTGTTTACCGATTACTTCCTCTAATTTGTGAGCTTGTTCAATAGTTAGATCCCGTTCTGTGGATAACGAATCGAACGTTACTGTTGGTGAAGTCACGCTGCTAGCAAAATGCCAAATACCCTTCCGCAAGTCAGGAACAATTCCCATTTTTACCCAATACTCCACCCCTAATACAAGGGTATGTTTTATCCCAGTTACAACCACGCATTCAAAAAGCACCACTTTTCCCTTTAACTCAATAGGTAAGCGAATTGTTCCAATACTGTCACTAGTGGCAGCATTCGGAACTTGGCAAGTCTCTGCTCTCTCCGTATTTAAAAGTACATTTCCCACAGCACGTAGTATTGACTATCCTCTACTTCCTATGAAGACTCGGTTAGCGTCAGAATCTAAAAGACTTTATATTTACTTAAATATGCGGGCATTCATCCTGACCAAACTGTAGATGCCATTAGGATACATGTTACGGCACAATTTAAAAGACCTGGATAAATACAAAACTCTCTGCACATATCATTTGTTGGCATTGAATTCGTAGTTTCCCTGAAATTTAATCAGCTGTTTAGCTAACAGTAGTGCATTAACTGTATTTGTAATCAGGCTATTTATAGTTTTAGTTTTGATCAAGTTAATGTTGCTGTAAACCCTGTCTCACTCATCATACGAATGTGGTAGGGTTAGAACATTAAGTGCAAAATTTGCTAAATTTCTAAATAGAAATTCGCCTCAATCATTAGATACATTCCTCAACGAATTCCAAAATACATCAACATCCTCGTTGACAGCCACTTTAATTAGCTGATAATGAAGAGATGACGCCATTTATTATCGATTTGTTGGAATTGCTGGTAATCAATCACTCTGGGTAAACAACGAAACAGTCTAGAACAGAAAGTGTTATATATTATTCTTTATGTGCRCATTTTTGCCTTAAAAGTGGAATTGACTGTTGAATTGAATTTTGGGCAGTGGTTTCTGGATTTTGAGGGCTGCGTTCTTTAACCAGTTCCCAAATATTACTACACACACTTCGTAAATCTTTATCATGAAATTGAACAACAATAGGCATTGTTTTAACTGCAGCTTTATCAGTAGACTCATCAATTAATATACTAAATTTTGAACTTCTTAATTTATTTGCCAAGTTATCCTTTTCGGTTTCGAAATCGCTGCACCACTTTAACTCTTTTTTTATAGCACTTCTTGGTGGATAGGTWGGCTGCCACGTTCTGAATCTGAACTCTTAGACATCTCGACTTTAATAACACTAACTTCTAAAATCATAAAAACTGAGTTCAAATGTTTTCACACTTTACAATACAGTTCACTTGTGTGTTGATTTAAGATTCTCCAGGAAATGTCTATTTCTCTGGAGAAAATAGGTTAGTGTCGCATTGTTGCACAATACAAGAAGTTGCTCACCAACAAGTTTTTACCAAAAATTTCCTTTTTGCAATTGCTCTGTTTTAGTATACATTTATGCCAAAGCCGACAGCTGTCGACACTCGACAGTCATTATTATTTGGCAACCGTCAAAGCCATATTTCTCCTTAGAAATTCGCGGTCAACTGTCAAGCACTATTTATCACTTAAATTTATTAATAGAATAAAAAAAGTAGGAAAGACCAATTAACCAGAATACGAAAAATTTTGTTGTGATGTGATTTTTGTGTTATTGAAAAAAATGAAATTGACTACAAATTATGGTATACTGTGTATAACATAATGGTTTATTATGGTACGCAGAGCGCTTCGCTTCGTCGTAGTGTGCGTATATCCATAAGAAAGAATGTAATAAGATAAGTGGCTGCTCTTTTTGCGCTTTGTGCCGCATTATCGCGTTGGCATGCGCTTGATTATTTGCGTTAATTCTTTTCTTTTAATTCATGAATTCATTTAATGTTTTTAACTGCTAGCATATAGTAAATAGACGTAAGTTAAAGTAACCAGCTAAACCTCCTCGGCGGGTTTATCTTGATAATTTTCCTTTAAACGGTCAGTGACATACCTTGCCGAAGAATTCAACTTGTAACCAAATACTTATACTTAAGTACGCTGCGCTACCCGTAAACCAGTTTATCTTGATAACTTTGGTTTAAACCTACAGTGAAATACTGGGCTGGTTTTATTGAACTGAATGTTCCATAGGAGGATTACTTTCGCGGTTCCAAGCACGAGGGTGAAGATCTTCGAACAGAAGACTTTAGGCATTATTACATACGCTGCCGGATTAACGGAAGGGCAAACGGGACAATCACTCATGATTCAAACAATTTACATTTCACATTGCTTCATGAGTACATTTGATAGGAAATTGCGATTAACGTTATCACGCACATTTCTATTCGTAGCATAACATCTTTCACTTTTGCCACGTTTTTTGTATTATATGTTATTATACATACGTACTCACCTTCGGTTGCGCCGTCCTTCAGGTAAGTCTACATACAAGCACTGTGGATGCGCTCCATAATGTTCACAAAATTATAAGTAAGTTGAAAAACTCACAAATCACACTATATTACAAAAGTAACTTGAAACTGCAGAATGGTAACGATGAACTACTAACGAAAATTAATTCTTTTATAGAGATTTTAAACTTATTTACCCTATTATGAAAAAATTATCGATGCTACAAAAAGAGATGATGTTTGATAAAATTTATAAAAGGTGGCGAAGGAAACGATATTTTTAACAAGCTGTAAATATAACTTGCTGCTATTTTATTAATATGCCTCTAGAAATATTTCGGGCAACCGACGCCTATAACACCCAATCCCCTTCCCAGATCTAAGTGATGGTTAACCGTCAATAACGGAATTGCTGAGGGATTTTTGCAGGTATATTTCCAAMTTTTAGTGAGACGCTAGGMCATTATTAAAATGACTCGCATTTTAGCGAATGCCCTAAATGTTMAAAGTAGGTKCTTGCGTTGTTTTTTTGTATATGGCAGCTTCACGGAATTAATAAATATTGACTATAACTCCCCGTCGGGAACTGCAATAAGTATTATTGGTGTTCACAACAAGGTTTATTTAAATTGTTTGCATTTCTACACCTTTTGCAGTTGCTATGCAAATATACCAAATATGGTATAAACAGTGATGGGCGCGTAGAATACGGTGTATAATAAATTACGCTATAATCTACGCGTACTATGTAATATTACACTTTGAAAGTCTACCGTAGAAAATGCAATCGTGTTGATAAACAGAAATCTGGATATATTTAGTTTTTTTAATAGTGGTTGTCTTAAAGCGTCTTGAACACAGCTCGAACCTGTCAAAAGTTAAATATCAATTAGCCTTTTTAAGATTACGTCATCCCAACATGGCTTCCGAGTGGCACCCAGCGCGCACGTACGGCGTCTGCCGTCATTTTCGTTCTCCGCCATTATTATCAGGTCATCTGCATACCTGTATGCAAGGACTATAGGCAGTACTATTTCATGTTCCTGCTTGTTAAGGTTTTCCATGTCGATTATGGTTTTTTGGAGAGCTTCATCTAGTGCAATTGTGAAAATACGGAGGGATATTGGACAGCCCTGCTTTATGCCTCTATTTTTCTGTTTCGTTGGTGTTGTTTGTCCGAACCACTGCACTGTAGTATTTTCGTGTAGGCAAGCTTTTATTCTCCTGTTGATGAAGCAGTGGGGCAACCCTTCGTCCCTGCGGATTTGTGACACTACCTCGTAGTTTATCGTACCAGAAGCTTCCTATAGATGTATGGCCATCGCCAGTATTCTAATGCCTTGCTTCCATTTCTCCTCTAGGATTCTTCTCACTGTAAATATGTGGTCATCAGTTGACCTATTTTTTGCAAAGGCTGCTTTGTACTGCGGTACTTCTGGTATGTATTTTTTCATCTCTCCTAGTAAGAACTGAGCGTAATACTTGTATCTGACACTGCATAGAGTTATTAATCTTCCATGCTTTGCGGTGTTCTAATTTTGGGAATCGCTACTTGCATTGTAATATCTCAGTTATCTGGTATTTCGGTGGTTAACCACGATACTTCTAATGTATTGTATACATTTTGTTTTAGACTTATTGGTCCGACTTTATCAGTTTGTTGTTGATCTTGTTTAGGCATGATGCTTTATTACACTTCATGTTATGAATTATTTCTATGGTCCTTTCTTCAGAGGGTGGCTCTCCAATGGGCCAGTAGTCATTTTCTGTAATTAGATTTACTTTAGGTCTTCCTCTGTTTGCTTTTATTACGCTTTCCAGTACATCATTGGCCGCTCTCCTGTTCGATGATAGGGGTGATCTTTCTCGACGGAGTGTTAAGTTAGCTGCTTCCTTGATGTCCTTTGTTATTTCCGACCATGAACTGTACCCAGTCCCGTTTTTCATCTCACTCTCAATAACTTCTGTATACTTTGCTCTTACGACATCGACTTGCAGTGCGTTGGTGCTAGTAGGTATATTTTGGGGGTTGTTAGAGTTTTTGTTGTTTTTCGTAAAGTGAATGTTTTTGAGGCTTGTGAGTAGTATCTTGCAATCTGTGCGTATGTTTTCTATCCATTTGGCACTTACGATTTTGGCGTCCACTAGTATATGATCTGTTTGTAACGTGCTTTTCCCATTGCTCTAGGTTTGAATGCATGATTTGTTTCTGCTCCAGGTGCTGTTTATGGTGAGATTGAGTGGTTTGGTCTTAGTATATTTTTGTCTTCATTTATTTGATCTTGCTTTCCGAGATGTGCATTGAAGTCTCCCATTAGTAAAATTTTTGCTTTAGATTGTCGTTTTCTTATTTCTTGAGTTATTTACCTAAACACTGCGCTCGCTCTTCTGTCAGTTGGAATGTACAAAACCACTATGCATACTGCCTGACTTTCAATCCGTGATTCAGCTATCACTATATTTTCGCTAATCGGCTTTGCTAAAATGTTTCGATCGTCTATGTCCCTTTTTACTAATAGAGCAATGCCTCTATTTGTCTTTTGTTGCTGTCCTCCACTTAAAATCCATGTATAGTGTTTCGTGTATGATACTCCTTCAGTCATATGTCTTTCTTGTATACATGCTATTTCTATTTCTTCTTTCCGGAGTGTTTCGTCTAGCATGTTGGGTTTTTCAGTTTTATACATTTACGTACATTCCATGTGGCAATTTTTACTTCTTTGTTTTTTTTCGTTTTCTCTTCTTGTGTGTTACCCTCCATCATTGTTTGTGTCATTTCATAACTGTTTACTCCTTGAATTATTTCTAACTCGGGATGTGGCATCGGTGCTATTTTATAGTTGAGGGTTCTCTTTCGTTATTCGTTCTTGCATTGGTATGTCCTCATATATATTTCCATTTTCAATCCCTACTTCTGTTTCAGTATCTGCCTGATTTTCCCATATAATTACTTCGCTATCATAATGGTTCCTTATTTGACCTTGTTTTTATACCCTATATTTAATTCTTCCGCTGCTTCTCCGGCTTCTTCGTCCTCAGTAAAAGTACGAACTTCTATGGCGACGTCATCCTTCATGTGAACTGTAAATTTCCGATTTGTTATATCTCTTGTGGTGGCTATTATTTCTTCTCCTCTCCAGAATCCTTCTCTTTCAACACCCAAGCAAATACTATGCATGTAGTCAAGTGGAAATTTTGAAACCATACCTATTGATAGTTTTAAAAGAGGAGACTTATCTGTATGATGATCTTCGTCAGTGTAGGACATAAATAATGCATCACTTCGTTTTCCAGCTGATATGTTTTATATTACTCTAATATTTACATGTTTGCCATATTCCGTACATCTCTCACAACCCACACACCCAGTAGGTGATTTTACACATTTGATAAATGCTCGAGCTGGAGCATCCCATATAAAGTTATGAACGGGAGTTTTAAGCAAAGTACGGCTTTCTAAAGGCAAATTTAAATTTAAAGGTTCAAGTATATGAAGCAAGTGAGAACACAATGTATGTTAAGGTTTATTGCCCATTGTTTCAAATTCTCTTTAAATAAATTAATTATATTTCATTAATCCGGAACATCCTCAAACTCAAATGAATCTTTTATTGTATTTGATTCACATTCAACTGTTTCTTTAAAATTAGTATTAAAAATCCAACACTGTTAGAAGGTAAAGTTGTAGTTTTTTTGGTGAATAAAGTTATCGAAATTAGGATTATTATTTTCAATATTAGTCAAACGTTTAGTGTCTATATTATTTTCATTATTTACGGAAGCTGAAGATGTCACATTTACAAAACTGTCTTTATCAAAAACCTATAAAGCCCTAGCAACTTTTTTTTCGATTGTAAAAATTCTCCATTGCAACTATCACGCAGCTGGAGTTTTTTTCAAATGGCCTTACGTGCTCATTTTCTTTCTCATTGATCAAACTTTGCGGGGCGTGCTTCAACCCAACATTTATGCAACCACATATTTTATTTTCGGTAGCCGTCGGAGAAACTATTTGAACTGCACCTAAATACAATAAGAATTAGTAATATAAATGGTTCATATGTTTTTTTACATACCAAAAACTGCGTTTTTGATTTGCAGATTATGAAATGTTTTTTTTTTCACCACGGCTACCAAAAAAAGCTGAAGGTCTTTGCCGCATTGTTTAATAACAGGGTTTTCAAAATATTATTAACCTGGGATGTTACGTCACGACCTTTCCAATAAGTAATTTTTTATTTTCTACAAATCTTCTGATAATGAAGATGTTTATAGTAAGACTTGAACTTGAATTTTGCTTGTTAATCCACTGCAATATTTGGGAATTATTATAAGAATGTGGCAAAGTCAACATTTAGCTTTAATACTATTAACATCCCACATTTCCAGTTAGATAATGTAGTAAGAATATAAATTTACAGTGTCTGAATAAAATGGGTAACTATAAAGGGATCCATATGATAAAAAAATTTCAATAATGTTAAATTTATTTTTACTGTCTAAATAATATTTCGAATTTGAATTACTTCAAAATTATTTGTTATAAAATCACACGGAGAATGTAGTCAGAGTCTTTACATATATTTTAAATCTTTCTACTGCCTGCAATGTAATGTCAAATATTTTATTAAAGAACCATCCCTTCGTATTTAACTTCCAATAAGATTTAGATCTTCATACTGTGATTCATTAATTTCGTGCAGTCGGCGAAAAATTTGTGGTAGAGGCTTACTTGGAACATTAATTAATCGTTTAAGCTGTCCTAAGTAGTTCTCAAAAGGGAATAATGAGAAATTGTCTAAAGAGCCATATAAAGCTGCATCATCACTAACATAGGATAACATGTTGTAACCTACCTGGTTATACAGAAAGTAAGGCGGCTCGTGTGATGGTACTTTAGAGAATATTACTAACTCCGGTAAAAGTGCACGCTACACCATCCCCCTCTAACAAAAGAGGGACTACTAGGAAGGCCTTTTTTGATACCTAAACGAGAACTAATAAATTTAGAAGCGGGAAGAACCTAACTCTAAGAAAGTTATACCCAACTCCTGCGGTAAAATCAAACTTATCAAAACGCAGGTCAGTTTCTATTTTGGACAGCCGAGGAGCTCACATGCCCYAGAGGGTTAGAATCTCCTCAATCCAAAATCCAACCTAAACAGAAATTCCCACCTCCTTTAACAATATTAACCCACCCCAGAAAACCAGAAGAAAGACGGACCCAAACAAAAAAGTGAGAAGGGACCCTTTGGAGAGACGCACAGTGGAACAATTTCGACAGCAACGCGAACCGGGCTCAGACAGACCGCAAGGAAGAGAGCTGATCCACCCGTACAACCTTTTCCCACGACCCATCCTCCTCAACGCSCCCGTTATAAACCGCTGTTGAACTCCAGAGGCGTTTTTTCGCGACGCAGCGGGTTTAACAAATATTTTGAACTTATTTTGTGCTGACGTCATAGTTATGTCAATCGCGAAAACGCGATAGTTTGAACTGTTTGTGTTGTTTGTGTCAGTGTCAGTTGAAGTAGAAAAAAAAGTCAAAAAAGTGAGATTATGGAGCAGTTACTGTTGTTAAGGATTAATAACAATAATAGCCAGCAACTGGGACAGTTATCAATGCTATTGCAATTTTGGTCTTTCCAAAGTGATGAATCAGTCGAGGACTGTTTGACAATAATTAATTTGGCAAGTAATTTCGAACATGTGAGGATGCCCGGATACCGCAATTGGATAGATGATTACTTAGATTGTGATTTCTTCTCGTTATTTAGAATGACTAGGTCAACTTTTCATGCTTTACTCACAAAAATAAACTCTACACATCGTTATTTTAAAGGTGGTTTTGAACCTGTTCCTGAGGAACAGCAATTACTTATGACCCTGTGGTGGCTAGGTAAAGGGGAAGTTTTATTAAGTATTGCAGACCGATTTAATGTACTTGTTTCTACAGTTTACAAGTCTGTAGAATTTGTTTTAAGTAAAATAATTAATTTACAAAATTACTATATTATTTGGCCCGATCAACAGGAAGCTGCTACCGTAGCTCAGCGTTTTGAACAAAAAACTGGATATCCAGTTAATGATTGCGAGAAAAGGTACCGTAACTAAAAAAAACCTTTCAGGAATTAGCGGGATTATTGATGTGTGCAATATCTCGTTTAAAGCGCCCAAAGAACATTTAGCAAGTTATACAGACTGAAAGATGCAACACTCCATTAAACTTCAGGCAATATGTACCAGTGATAAAATCTTTATAAACATTTTAGCTCGTTTTCCGGTGTCTGTTCATGATAGTAGGGTAAGTATACAATTCATAGCTATGTTTTACAATGACACCATTACAGTCTCAAATTCCAGGCTCTTCGTAATTCAAACTTATACAATGAAGTGCAAACAAATGGAAACTGGCAGGAATATTTTTATAATGAAGACTATCACATTTTAGGAGATTCTGCTTACCCATTAATCAACTGGTTAATGACTCCCTACAGGTACGTATAGCTACAATACATTTGCTCCACAAGCGTGCAGGCAAAAGGTAGATGGTGGCGAAGGCGGTGCGGACGGAGCACGTGCACGCCGTCAGGGTTGCTGGGAAACCCGGGAGTTCAGTTGTTGATGTTATCACTTTTGTTTATGTGTGCTTGAGAATAAACACGTATTTCGGAAGAGCAGGTGTTTTAATTTAGTATGTAACATATCAGAACTGCGATCGACCTACGTTATACAAGGGCATCACAAAAGCGGACAGAAAAAAAAAGTGTGGAGAGGCAGGTAATAATGGAAAAGCAGTGCATGGACGAGGAGTTGCAGTTAGACGTGGAGGACGACATCCTGCTGTCCGAGCCGGAGAGCTGCGCATCCTCCGAATCTCCGAAAAGCAATAAGCGTCATGGAAAACGGGTCCAGGCGACGTCTTTAGCAGCGGCAATGGAGAGGATTCTTCAAAGGGCTCTGACAGAGGGTACGTTGGCAAGTCCAGTACGAAGGACTGTTGAACAACAGGCGAGGCTCGTGTTGGKCGAAATGTCCGAATCTCGCAACGTCACTTTGACACTTTCGTCAACAATCGGGCGAGAAGCGGCCCCTGGACCGTCAAAGTCAGCGAGTCAAGCCATTCGGATTGGGGTGGAGGTATTAAGCCGATTTGATCCGGACGACCCCGAGGCTAACATCGAAAAATGGCTGTCTAAAATTGAACATTTCGGGCGCATCTACGGGTGGACGGATGATGAGAAGACAGCGGTTCTTCAGAGCCGGTTGGGCGGTGCCGCCAAGTCGTGGTTCGACCGTCTGGACGAACTAGACTATCCATGGGCGGTCTGGAAAGCCAAGACGCAGGAGGCCTTCCCCAGGCGACGGAACTTTGCTGAGATGATGCAGCGTCGGAAGCTGTCGGAGGAAACGATGACGACGTACTACCATCGCAAATTGGCACTCTGCGAGAGAGTGAAGGTCACAGGCGAAAACGCGGTATCGTGTATCATTGATGGGCTTCCGATGGAGCTGCAGGCGAATGCTCATTATACTAAAGGTAGTACGCCAGAGGCGCTCTATAGCGGTTTTCTGGCAGGTCTGGAGGGCTATCGGCCTTCCTCCAGCAGGCGCACGGGAGGATTAGTTGCCCCGCTTCCGGAGAAGCACCGACCCACACAGGAGTCACAGGAGAGATCTACAGACAAGCGACCACGGACGACACCGCCATCAGAGGGGCTGGTACGGTGCTTCAACTGCCAGCGTTGGGGGCACCACCTTAGCCGCAATTGCCCTCTACCCCGACAAGACTGTTGCATCCGATGCGGTAAGACTGGACTCGTCGTGGCAGCGTGCCAGCAGCCACGCGACGGGGTGAGAGAATCAGGAGAGCTGTCGACCCCGGCAGGCGTAGGCATAGCAGCGAAAAAGGTAAGCCCCCTATGATTAAGATTTTGTAGAACAGAGCGCATTGGATCAGGCATACAAAAAGACGGGCGAGGTGAATGGTCATCGGCTTCGGGTGTACGTCGATACCGGAAGCGAAAATAGCATCCTCGCTGACGAGGCAGCGCGTCGGATTGGCTTAACGATCTGAGCGCATAGGCAAGTGAAGTCACCCTACCTATCGAGGCGGTGGTCACCTGCTGTGACATGGGACAGATCGAACTCCTTCTGGGCCAGCAGGCGATTGGCCAACCAGGTGTCACATTAGTGATTCGAGGGTGCAAGGCCACATTCGTAGCCGATGAGCCGGATTTCCTTGAGCAATTGAAGGATCTGGACATCGCAGGCGGCCGGAAGAGTCGGATTATTCTGGTCACCGACGTTGAGGTACCTTCAATGACAACTGCAAAGGAGAAAGTGAAAGTTGAGGGAGGAGTTAAGGGCGAGACGCTGTCCATAGTAGCACGAAAGCAATTAGTATTATTAATGATCGATTCTGGGCGCGAACTCGTGGCTATCCCAGGGGGAGTGTTGGAGGGCGGTGCCGAAACATGCATCCTGGTTTCCAACTTAGGTGATGCTGCTCTAAGATGGACGGCAGGTCGACTTGTGGCGAGGGCGACTCCATGTGAGCGGAACGACACCGGAAACTCTACTTGGAATGTTCTGAAGGTGAGTTGCGCAAAGCGATTAGACTTTTCTAGAGTGCAAATGGGTAACCTGACACAGAAACACCAGAATGCACTGCTGGAGGTGCTAAAGCGTAGGGCTTCTTGTTTTTCCGCAGATAACGGAGATTTAGGCCTAACCAACCTAGGAACCATGCGGATTGAGCTCACCTCGGACAAGCCCGTGTACTACTGTCCCTACAGGCTATCGTACGCAGAGAGGGCTATTGTCAGAGACAAAGTCCATGACCTTATGCAAGCGGGCATCAGAGAGTCGAACTCTCCGTACGCCAGCCCCATTGTGCTGGTATACAAGAAATCTGGCGATGCAAGATTGTGTGTCGACTATAGGGCACTTAACGCCATCACCGTGAAGGACAGATACCCATTACCGCTCATTGCGGACCAACTGGACAGACTGGCGAACAAACAGTACTTCACGACACTAGACATGGCGCAGAGATTCCATCAGGTGCCGATGCACCCTGACTCCGTTCACAAGACTGCGTTTATCACCCCTGACGGGCAGTATGAGAACCTCAGGGTCTCTTTTGAATTGGCGAACTCACCATCGGTTTTCCAACGCGTGGTGAACCGTCTACTAGGAAGCCTACGACCATGTACTGGCGTACATGGATGACCTCCTCATTCCTTCGGTATCAATAGAAGAAGGGCTACAATTACTCGATGCAGTGTTGGAGCTTATCGGGCGAGCGGGTGTCAAGCTAAAGTTGGAGAAGTGCACCTTTCTGACGTCGGCTGTTGAATACTTAGGGCACGAGGTGACTCTGGAGGGTATCCGGCCGGGTCGACGCAAGGTCGAGGCGGTACTTAATTTTCCAGTGCCTAAGGACGTACACACTGTTCGTCAATTCATAGGTTTAGCGAGCTACTTCCGAAAACTTATCAAAGTATTTTCACAGGCGGCAAGACCTCTGACGGACCTTACAAAAAAAGACCGTTGCTTGACAAATAGACCGGTGTTAGCGCTGTATGACAGCGGAGCCACTACTGAAGTGCACACCGACGCCAGCAAGCAAGGGATCGGTGGCATACTATTACAGGCGGCTACGGAGGGCGCTTTGAGGCCAGTGGCATATTATTCTCGGGCGACTTCGGCATGCAAGCAAGTCTACCATTAGCTTTAGTGGAGTCGCTAAAGCATTCTCGGGTGTATCTTGTAGGCATCCACTTCAAGGTCGTGACAGACTGCACGGCAGTCCGTGCAGCACTTGCAAAGCTGGACTTGGTTCCAAGGATTGCACGATGGTGGTTGGCTATCCAGGAGTTTGACATGGAGGTCGAGTATAGACCTGGAACACGCATGGTACATGTAGATGCGCTGAGTAGAAACCCAACGCAATACCACGAGGCAAAAAACCGACATTTAGGCGTGGCCAACGTGTGTCTGACAGCATCGGGCGAGACGACTGGTTTCTAACTGTGCAGATGCAAGACCCTAAAGCGTGTCGGCTGATGGCGGAGCTGACAACGGGCGCCGCAGGTACTGATGTTAAGGCCGACTACAAGGTGCAGAGCGGGCGACTATACAGATGCACCCTCTTAGGCGACAAACTCTACGTCCCATCGATGGCTCGTTTCAATCTTCTTCGTAAACACCACGATGACATCGGCCACCCAGGCTTTGATAGATGTTTGGCGCTGATCAAGGACACTTATTGGTTTCCTAAGATGAGCCGATTTGTGCGAAAGTACGTCCAGGCGTGTTTAGACTGCGCCTTTGCTAAAGGTGCATATGGGCGGGGCGAGGGATATTTACATCCCATAGAGAGGCGAGCCGTTCCTTTTGACACTGTACATGTGGACCACTTGGGGCCATTCATACGGAGCACACGGGGAAATAGCTATCTGCTGGTGCTGGTGGACGGTTTTACTAAGTTCACACTGGCGAAGCCGACTAAATCCTTGCGGTCGACGGAAGCGATAGTGAAGTTACAGGAGATCTTCGGCGAGTTCGGCTATCCACGACGACTTATCAGCGATCAAGGATTGGCGTTTACTAGTAGGGCGTTTGCTGGTTTTATGGCGGAAAAGGGGGTCAAGCACGTGCGGAATGCTATCGCAACCCCTAGGGCTAACGGTCAGGTTGAGCGGGCGAACAGGACAATCATCGAGGCATTGTCGAGGACGGCGACTGAGGAGTCTAGGTGGGACGAGAAGCTCCTTGACATTCTCTGGGGAATCAATAACACATTGAACTCAAGCACCAGGTTTACACCCCACCAGCTGATGTTTTCCCATCGGACGGGCGTGGTGGCGAACCTGATGGCAAGCGGCGGTGCGGCTACAGGCGAACGCAGTGATCTGTAGCCGAGCGATGGAAATAGAACGGGCGTAAAGGCGCAAAATGTAGTCGCGACATCGGGTGGACCTGCTGATAACGCTCCCTCGGGTGACGACCTGAATCTGACTGCTCGTGGTGTCAATGAAGGTGAAACGATAGAAAACGACGCTATGGACTTACGTGAGCAGTTGAACGAACGGCGGCGAAAAGCAGTCGAAAACATCGGCATTGCGGCCGGGCGGATGAAGGAGAGGTACGATAAGAGGCGGAAGGTTGCAACCGAGTACCGTACGGGTGACTTGGTCCTCTGGCGATCTGGCGCGACCAAGCTGGCGGATCCTAGTACAAGTTGAAAGCTCTTGAACAAATTTGATGGACCGTACAGGATTGCTCGGGTGTTAGGGGGCGATAGATACCTTATAGAGGCGATTAAGGGCGTAAGAGGGTATAAAAAGTTTACAACCACGGTGGCGGTCGACTCATTGAGGCGATACTGCAGTACGTTGGGTGATGGGGGTAGCTCCCCCGAAGGTGGTTCGGGTGACGAGGTTGATCGGCTCGATTTGATAGATCTTTTTGAAAGCTAATGGTACAGATCAATTAATGAGGACATTAATTTTTGTTTCAGGATGGCCGAATGTTCCACAAGCGTGCAGGCAAAAGGTAGACGGTGACGAAGGCGGTGCGGACGGAGCATGTGCACGTCGTCAGGATTGCTGGGAAACCCGGGAGTTCAGTTGTTGTTGTTGATGTTATCACTTTTGTTTATGTGCGCTTGAGAATAAACACGTGTTTCGGAAGAGCAGGTGTTTTAATTTAGTGTGTAACACATTATTTCAAACTTACTTGTTTACACGATTTTGCCGAGACAATGGACATTTAACGCCTGTTCAACGACGTTACAATCAAGTACGCCTCGAGGGTTATAGGAAATACCTTTGGTATAGTAAAATCGGGTTGGCGTATATTGCATTATGTTTTAATGTGAACAGCGTCATTAAAGCAGTACTAGTTATCGTTGCTTGTTGTGTTCTTCACAATTTTTGTTACATAACGATTTGTGGGACGAGTATCAAAATGAACCAGAACATAGAAAACCATAATGTAAATGAACATGCTGCTGTAATAAAAAGAAATAATATTGCAAATTCTCTATAATGTATTATGTACTTTAGTAAACTTGTGAGTACATTGCTGGGTTTTTAATTAACAAATATTTTTGATATCGGTTTTTGAATCACAAAACTAAACTTTCTAGTAAATACTTACTGACAAAACTTGAAACAAAACAGGCTTTTTTTGTTCAAAACTAACGGTGACTACAAACAATAGGAAGACTCATGACAATGAAGTGTTCTACTCAGTTATCTTCTGCTTCTTTGAAGGGTTTGGGCACATAGATTTAATTAATGCCATTGTTTCCTCGTGCCTGTCAGCATTCTGTTTCGTAAACATTTCTATCATAGCTTTGAATTCCTCTTTTCTGATCTTTTGATTTTCTTTTTGTATTTCAACCATCTCTTGCAGTGCTGTATTTCTTGGAGTTGGAGGTGTGACAGTGTTTTTTATTGTGTTAAATGGGTTATGCGGTTGACCGTCGGGTTGACTAGACGAACAAGATATTTCTGATTCTGTATTTGGTGATGAATGACCCACTTCATTTTCTTTGGCCTGAACAGCACGTGGTTTGATAGAATCCATTAAGAGTACGGACTGCGTTTTATGCTGATCTCCTAAGATTTCATCCATCTCTTTATAATATGGTGAATCATCAACTTTTCCTTCGCCTGTCCTTCTACGCCGTTCATTTGTTTTAAAATATGCAAACTGTAAGTTGGCAAATTTTTGTCGAACCTTTTCTCGTCCCTGAATTCCCTCCCCAACAAAATATCCCATTGTATTTAGTTCATCCTTAATTTGAGCTCATAATGTGTTCTTACATGTTTTTTTGTCAAGAAACTTATCTTTGAAATTGGTTCGTAGAGCTAAAAATGCTAGTGTAGCTTCATGGTCAACCGATGTAGCTAGTTTGGATTTCCACAATGTACTTTGTCTTTGTAATTCATTTCCAGCAACACCATCTTTTTTCCTAATTGTGCTTTTATCAACTGCAGATCGTTATGAGCAACACTTGGGTCTGCAAAGAAAAAATAAGTACTCTTGAGGATACTCCAGCTACAACCTTCTCAATACCCTTCAACAACTCTTCCGATGTTTTATCCATTTTTAATAATAACATATACTTTTTGACAAAGTTTTTTGATGTCAGTGTCAAAAGTAAAAGCCGGCCGGCATTTCTGACAATTTTCTACCCCCACTTTGAACCGTCTTCACACCGTCAATCTGGAACGGTTCAAACCGTCATCAATACGTTTTAAGCGCTTTCAATTCTGACGTCATCGTTTGGTCGCGAAAATGCAGTGGTTCAAACGATTGTGAACTTTTTCAACCCGATGCGTCGCGAAAAAACGCCTCAGGTCATTCCCAAGCCTACCCAACCCTTCTAATCAAAAACGCAACGATATCCGAATTTCCCGGCGAAGAAAAGAGAAGGAAGAACAAGAAAAGGAAGGAAAAGAATCTGTTGAGTTTTATACGCGTGGTTGTTGGAGTTAAACGAACGTTCGCGAAACCGGCGCACAAGCAGCTATTTTTAAAGTACAAAAAAAACAAGTCCTTGCGTCCGATGCACTGAATAAAATTATTCATTAATATAAATTACAGATAAAATTGAAACACTACTAGTAAACTTCTCGAAACTAACAATCTTTGAGGTTTTTTACAGCACCAGATGCGGGGTTGGAAAAACCACTCTTTTACGGGTTAGCTGAGTTGACCGACGACAAAGGGACCGTGGTCATAAMATATGGTAAAATGCAAATGTTACAAATGGCATATGACAATAGTCGGCCAATATCAAAGAGCATAAGGATCCGCGGAAATGAGCAATAAAATATAAGGGGTACGAACAGAATCAGTAGAACAATACAAGATAATAATGGTGAAGACTACCAAATAACCAAACAAACAACCCCACTCGAAACAGGCCAAATTTAATTCCGAAATATCCATCAAAATATGAAAGATACACTAAGCGTTATCCCARCTGTTTTAACAAGAAAATAACCTCCAAATGGACAGTRGACCAATGTACTGACCATGAAACTGCTTCCTTAGARACAAGAAGTACCTAGAGGAAGGACAAGGGCCCCAACCACGCCCAAGATCAGTAATGCCCTGCCCGATACGACCATTCCTCCAAAAAATGCTGGCAAAGCAATAGGACTTTAGAGACCAGCCACCTATCTTCAGGATAGTATCTAGCGAAGTTCCCAGACATAGAGCTGCTGATGTTGAAGCATGTTTGGTGAAGTGTGGCTTAAATATTGAAGTGTCCGCTCGCTTTGGTTAGTAGGGCTTTAATCGATCTGCTAAGAGTATATGTTAGCAGAAGTGTAGGGTTTTCTTGTAGTTACAAACAAGAAGTCTTGTTGAGTCTTATATATTGTTAGTTAATAATAATAGTATGATATTTTAATGGGTTTTACAGGCTTATGAAGAAATGAAAAAGTATTGCCAGCCTTGACCGAGATTTGAACTCGGGCCTTTTGAACACTAGTCAAACGCTCTACCCACTGAGCTACCAAGACCCTATTCAGAATCGAGGTCAAAGCGGCATATATTCATCAAAGTTATGTAATGCTGCTGAACGCCATCCAGCGCATTTACAGTTGAATCGCTCGTCGCTCGTTATTTGCGAGCTTCGGAGCGCAATTCACTGCGGTGGCCAGATTGTGGCGACCAGCAGCTAATTACAATCCAATTATATATTATTATACACATTGAAAGTTATTTACTGCCTAAATTGACTTTTTATGAACATGTATGATATTTTTATTGGGTTTTACAGGCATATGAAGAAATGAAAAAGTATTGCCAGCCTTGACCGAGATTTGAACTCGGGCCTTTTGAACACTAGTCAAACGCTCTACCCACCGAGCTACCAAGACCCTATTCAGAATCGAGGTCAAAGCGGCATATATTAATCAAAGTTATGTTATGCTGCTGAACGCCATCCAGCGCATTTACAGTGGCCACCGCAGTGAATTGCGCTCCGAAGCTCGCAAATAACGAGCGACGAGCGATTCAACTGTAAATGCGCTGGATGGCGTTCAGCAGCATTACATAACTTTGATGAATATATGCCGCTTTGACCTCGATTCTGAATAGGGTCTTGGTAGCTCGGTGGGTAGAGCGTTTGACTAGTGTTCAAAAGGCCCGAGTTCAAATCTCGGTCAAGGCTGGCAATACTTTTTCATTTCTTCATATGCCTGTAAAACCCATTAAAAATATCATACGTGTTCATAAAAAGTCAATTTAGGCAGTAAATAACTTTCACTGGGTATAATAATAATAATAGTATATATTATTTAACGCTGTAGCAACGCATAAGTGATAATCAGAGACAGAAAAGAGTAAATGTAAGACGGGCTGAGGTACGTTAGATCCTGAGGTTTTGATGTTATCACAGATCAAGGTCTGTATTTTATCTGTCGAATGAAATATATTAGAAAGACGTATTACAGATATGGATGTAATTGAACACCTTGTAGATAAGGGCAGGAATGCTACTAGTTTTTGCGAGCTTTCTATAATATTTCAAGGGTTGTTAAAACTTGCTTCCCTTTCATTCTGCCGTAGGATGAAGAAATCGTAACACTTGCAATGTAGGAGCGCTGACGAAACTGATGTCTTATTTCCTACAGACTAGTCACTATAAGTAGATCGAGTAAAACTGTTTTAACGTAGCTTTAGAAATTGAAACAATCATAGTGTTCAGGAATTTTGCGTTCTAAGAACTATTGCTGATGCTTTCTAGTGGATACCATGGCTGGGTTTTCCAGTCCGATACTACTACGACTTGTACAGTTTTGTCCAGTATAATTTTTTTGATCAAGTTTAATATAATACTGAAAGAAGGAAACGCATAAAAGTTAATGTCACCCCAGTTCAGAGTGTGAATGATCTATTCCATAGGAACCTGGGTCTTTGATCCAGGGAACATATCTTCCATATTTATTGTTAATACAAGAGGCGAATAAATCTACCTATGGGGTTCTAAAATTGTTTTATGTTATCAAATTCGATTTCAGTCATAAAATGTCAGGATTCGCTATCAGCTTCAACATTTGCCTTAGAACTTCTATAACAAGCAAAAAGAAAGGTTTGAAGTTCACACCAGCACCAAATATCCCTAGATAGGTTAGTCAGGGTAGAAAATTGAAAACTGCCCATACGGTTTATGCAACTTATAGCAGCTGTGTTATCCGAGCGTATTTAAGACACAACAGTTGGATAGGCTTTTGGCGAGGCAACGTAGGCAGTGAAAATTAGCCTTTATTCTCATCTGACCAAAAACCAAACGTCTTTTTAGAGTTACAGCAGGCTCCCCAGCCGGAAAATTATGCATCCCTAAAGATTTATAATTCAGACTTGGTGGATTTCAGATAGTTTAATGAAGGATGTCACTCCTGATAATGTCTTTCTTTATTGACATCATATCATCAAAATTTCCTAAATTATGAATGACTGCTGTTGGGTGTGAGATGCTAATTACTTTAAAGACCGTGTATTTTTAAGCATTTGTTAACGGAGTGTATATCACAAGCATGTGAATAAAATGTTCACGCGGCACGCGGTACAGATTCATTCGTCAACAACAATGCCGGTTTACCGAACTGTTTTGTCTTAAACGCTTTGTCGTCCAAAAATATTATGGTTTCAGTTTTGTTAAAGATGTCATTTAGCGTATTGTTTAAACCCGTGACCGGTATATGAACTCGTGACACTGGAAGTTTTAACTGTTCTGCCAAGGAAGTAGTCAGAGTCGAATACAAATACCTTTGCTGTTGCAAGTAATACATGTAATCGTGTTTGTGTGCATGTTGCTACGATAATGGTTAAGTGAAATAGCAGTATTCCCTATAAGGGAAAACTGGCCAAATAAAGACATTTTATTATTATTATTATTATTTGCATTTTCCTGAATTACATTTTTTACCGGAACGCAAACAGTTGTTGCAAACCTTATGCCTTTTGACCTCAGCAATGCGCTCGCTTACGGGCATTTTTATAAACGTTTCCTGATGATTCATGTGTTTACCTTTGCAAAAGGTAGATGCTATGGAATACGAGTATAAGTTCTTTTTTCTTGCGCATCGCGTGTGAATTTTTGCGTTTTATTTTTATTTTCGAGTTTCCAGCAAATTGCATCTTCGCGTTAAGAAATCTCTTAGTTTTGATATTGTAGGAGGATCATTTTAGCAACAGACTCCTCCCACTGTTTCTTCATGTTGAAATCTAATTTTGAAACGATTACCTAAATTAATAGAGTGTCCCAACTATCCGTCGATTGTCAAGTATAGCTAGCGCTCTGATATTTTTATTGTATTCATCTAACAGTTTTCTTAGCTGAATGTGAGAATCATTTTTTATGAGTCATTTCGAAAATGGATTTGACATGTGTGTGTATGATGAGGTTTTTGTTTTCATACCTATTTTTTAACATATCGAATGCTGTTCTATAATTGACTTCGCATATATCAAGCGATTGAATCAGCTGAGCAGCCTCTCGCTTTAGACATGACTTAGTAGAATTTTTCTGTCACGTACATATATATGTATTGTTGTCTATCAATTTTGTGTACGTATCCCGAAAGGTAATCCATTGATTGCATGAACCGTAAAATTCAAGTTAATTCAGTTGCGCGAGTTATTGCGTGGCCGTCAGTTACGTTAGGTTGTTTAGAATTACTACGTGGCGAGCTGTTGGCATTGTTTGAAATGTCATATGAAGCATCGTTTTCTGTTAACAAAGCTTTGCATTGTGACACCGCCTGAAAGTACTTATTTTTGAAATTTTCCTTTTCTGTATCCTCAATTTCACCCGTTAGACTTTCAATTCAATTTTGTGCCGTTTCGAATTCATCTAAAAGAGTTTCGACGCAACGTAACCTTTCTTGCGTCTCCCTTGCATGCGAATGGATGTGAATGCTTCTCGTATTTTCTCTGTGTCTATGTTTTCTGTATGCCTTGACCTGAGTTCCTGTCGATTCTTCCTCTCGTGTGGATGAAATGCGTTTGTACTTTCCTTGTGATATGTTTGGGTCCGAAGAATCTTGAGTGCCTGTCGATTCTTGATCTCGTGTGGATGGGATGCGTTTGTACTTTCCATGTGTCGCGTTTGGGTCCGAAGAATCTTGAGTGCCTGTCGATTCTTGCCCTTGTGACCTTGTCTTGTGCGAATGGAATGTTTTGTACGTCCCTTGTGTCGTGTTTGGGTCCAAAGAATCTTGAGTGCCTGTCGATTTTTCCCCTTGTGTGGATGGAATGCGTGTTGATTCCGTGTCCGAATCTTGCGTTGAAATCGTTAGCGTTTACGGCGTTCCGTGTTCACTGCGTTGTTTTTCCAATACGTACTGTATCTTAGTGTTTCCTAGCGCTTCTTCACATCCTGCTCGTATGGACCAATGCTGGGTGTGAGATGATAATTACTTTAAAGACAATGTATTTTTTAACATTTATTAACGGACTGTACATCACAAGAATATGAATAATAATGTTCACGCGGTATGAGGTACAGATTCATTCGTCAACAACAACGCCGGTTTTTTTAACACTGTTGCTAAATGATACTTAACTACTCGCGGTAGCTACCATGTAAATGCTCTACGACGCAGAACCTGGTACACAACAACAGCCAAGAATTTTTGTATTCCCCAGGTTTTGGTGTACAGACACCCTTATCTGACTGCAAAGCATGCAGATACCAAAGTGCCTAAAATTAAGCCAGGATTCGAATTCTGCAGAAATTTCTAGAGATTAAGAAACGAGCCCACTGCTTTATACGTTCCTTTTTCTCATCCGGGGTTCAAATAGACAAATCTTTACTATTAAAGACAAAACCCAAAAACTTCTGGTTAGTATCGGGAGTTAGACTACTCTTCTCTGTATTAATCTGAAAATCTACGGAAACCAGAAGATTGAGGTTTGTTGAGGCAACAAGGCAACATTCGTAAAAACATCCTAGAATAAGGAAATTATCTAGATAATTCACGCAAACTATTTCATATGGGAAAGTATTGGTTCATTAGCTTTGTGAAGCAAGCAGGGCACTTCCTAATCTAAATTCTAATCCTAAAATCGAGGTCTATATTATCCATATCTACAGGGTGTTCAGAACCCAAGACAGTAATTGAATCCATGGTAGTGTGGGATTGAGGCATAACAACATTCCTAGACTCGGATTTGGATTATTCCTATTTACAGGTCTCGGTTTTTGTCGAGATAACTAAAGGCCCCGTTGCACAAAGCGTGGTCAACCGCGCGGTCAGGTTAACACTGGGTTAACCTCGAGTTAACCACGCGTCGCGTTGCAGAAAACTTCTAAACGGCATTTGACCAGGCGCTGACCAGACACGCGGTCAACGGCTGGTTATGTCAAAATTGCGTTGCACAAAAGCAAAGTCTTGAMCGGGAGCAGTGGTTACACGTAAAAACTCTGACCAGTGCAGGGGGTGTGGTTAGCGCATGGTCAATGCGYTATATGACGTGTGCGCGTGTGTGAGGTTATAGTTACTTACTATTGGAATATTTCGAAGTGACGTTTTGTTTTGGTGTTTTATGTGTTTAATTTTGTTTAGAGACAATTATTTATAAAAGACATTAATAATAGTGTGAAATATATATATATATATATTGTATTCCGTGTAGCTTGATCCTCAGGAGGACCGTTCTTCCGACGTTTCGGCAAGGTCGCACTTGCCATTTTCAAGTGGTAATCTTTCACTCTATTCTTCGCAATGAAAGTTCCAGTACGGTGATTAGTTGCTATGTTGTCAATTTGCTGTCACCCGTTACGGTCCGGTCTGCCTTTGCTGTGACTGTGCTTGTTGGCGTGTCCTACTCCGTGTTCTAGGCAAACTGGCTTGTACCTCCCCTTGAGACAATATGACGCTTTGCTGCCTACTGATAACCGGTACATTATGGGAACTTTGATTGTTCAGCATTGCCTCGGCTCCCGTAGCAGAACCATTTTCTGTATTGAGATTGTTTGTGCTTGTGATAACTGGTTCTATTACCGTGGTCCAGGTGTGTGGCAATCTTTGTCCGTCATCCCGTTTGTTTAAACAGTCGGGTCGTTTTTCTATTTCTATAGCTTCCCTTATTGTTCTTATTGTTCGGTTTTTGGAAATTGCTAGGGTTCGCGTCTTCTCAAAGTTTATTTGGTGACCCGTAATTCTTACGTGTGCCGCTAGAGAGGAATTCTTGTCATCTTTTACTACCGCATTAACATGTTCGGCTCTTCTTACTTCAATCCTTCTGTTAGTCTGACCTACATACGACTGGGCGCATGTACCGCATGGTATTTCATACACCCCTTGGGCTTCCAATGGTATACGTTCCTTAGGATTACGTATTAGCGTATTTATCTTTTTGTGTGGTCGAAAGACAGCCTTGATCTTATGCCGTTTTAATATCCTACCGATTTTGTCAGTTGTTCCTCTGATATATGGTAAAAAGGGCAATTCCAGTTGGAGGTTCGTCTGTATCATTACGTTGTCGTCTTGGCCTGAGTGCTCTGTTTATAAATTTTTTAGAAAATCCATTGTTAAGCAGTGTAGATTTGATGTATTTCATTTCAGCCGTTACTTTCTTCGTCGGCTAAACGTTTCGATCTCGTTAAAAGTGTTTTAGCCACTGAGTATATTTGCGCTGGATGATGGTGGGACGCAGCGTTAAGATAGCGATCCGTATGTGTTTGTTTTCTGTATACGGTGTGTCCAAGGGAACCGTCACGTTTTCTTGTCAAGAGCACATCTAAAAACGGCAATTTGTTGTGCTCTTCTATCTCCATTGTGAAACGAATTTTGCCATGTTGACTGTTAAGGTGATCCAGGAAGTTCTGTAGGGCTGCCCTGCCATGCGGCCAAATTAGCAGTGTGTCATCCACATATCTTAACCATAGGGTCGGTTTTTGTGTGGCGGTGGTAATCGCCTTGGTCTCGAAATCTTCCATAAATAAGTTTGCTATGACCGGCGATAACGGCGAACCCATTGGTGCTCCTTCTATCTGTTTGTAGCGCTGTCCATTATAAATGAAATAGGTATTATTTAAACAATGCTGGACTAAGTTTAAGATATGGGATGGCGGTTTGTATTTTTCTTTTATTATCTCCAACGCTTCTTCCACTGGTATTTGGGTAAATAAAGATACCACGTCAAAGCTAACCAAGAGGTCGTTATTTGTTATGGGTGTGACCTTCAAGATGTTAATAAGGTGATCAGCATTGCGCACGTACGAGTTTGCTTCTTCTGCGTATGGCTGAAGTTGTTTGGCTAGGTACCTAGCTAAGTTTTGTAGCGGGCATCCAATAGAACTAACTATCGGTCTGAGCGGAATGTCTGCTTTGTGGATTTTTGTTAACCCATATATTTTGGGACATTTGGAAGACTTCTCTCGTGGTATGATTTGCCTTTGGGTTTCGTCATCTATAGGAGAGGCTTTAATCTTGCTTTTTGTTGTCTTTTCCAAATATGTCGTAGGATCAGAGTTTATCTTACGGTAGGCCGAATCAGTCAACAATGACTCCATTTTTTGGTTGTAATCGGTGGTATTTAAGACTACGGTAGCGTTACCTTTGTCCGCTGGAAGTACTATAACAGATTTGTCTTCTTTTGTAGCTTTAAGGGCTTGTATTTCCTTGGTACTCAGGTTTCTTTTTGGAGGTTTAGATGTTCTCAGTACTCTAACAACGTCTTGTCGAATTTCTTCTGCGGTGTTTTTGTCTGTCTTTGAAATGGCTGATTCTACTGCACATATTATGTCTTCTATCGGAATTTTTGGAGGTGCTACAGCAAAATTGAATCCTTTAGAAAGAACTGAGACTGTTGGTTCGTCTAGGGTTCTGTCGGATAAGTTGATAACCAATTTCTTGCTTTCCTGTACGTATGTCTGTTTCGGCTTTTGTCTGCTGTATAAAGCTTCGAACTTCTTCTTCTGTTTTTGTGTGGTGATAGTGCTGTTCGTTTCTGCTCGAAATTCAGCTAGCGTATCAACTGTATCCCATAGTGCTCGATGAATAAAATTACTAAGATATATGTGAACTTCCAGAAGTCTCCTGTCAATATTATAGAGTTTGTAGCGAGTTTGTTGAATTGCTTCTCGAAGTAAGGCTTGGCTCGCTCTCTCTAGGATTCTTGTGGTTTTCGGTGTCCGTGTGTGATGTGACAGCTTCATACAAGTAGGTGTTATCTTGCAATCGCGACATCTTCGTAAAAAAGCAAGGTCGCACAGTAGTTTAGCTCTCTTGGACCGTAGTTTCTCGAAGGTACAAGACGTTGTTAGAGTACTGAGAACATCTAAACCTCCAAAAAGAAACCTGAGTACCAAGGAAATACAAGCCCTTAAAGCTACAAAAGAAGACAAATCTGTTATAGTACTTCCAGCGGACAAAGGTAACGCTACCGTAGTCTTAAATACTACCGATTACAACCAAAAAATGGAGTCATTGTTGACTGATTCGGCCTACCGTATGATAAACTCTGATCCTACGACATATTTGGAAAAGACAACAAAAAGCAAGATTAAAGCCTCTCCTATAGATGACGAAACCCAAAGGCAAATCATACCACGAGAGAAGTCTTCCAAATGTCCCAAAATATATGGGTTACCAAAAATCCACAAAGCAGACATTCCGCTCAGACCGATAGTTAGTTCTATTGGATGCCCGCTACAAAACTTAGCTAGGTACCTAGCCAAACAACTTCAGCCATACGCAGAAGAAGCAAACTCGTACGTGCGCAATGCTGATCACCTTATTAACATCTTGAAGGTCACACCCATAACAAATAACGACCTCTTGGTTAGCTTTGACGTGGTATCTTTATTTACCCAAATACCAGTGGAAGAAGCGTTGGAGATAATAAAAGAAAAATACAAACCGCCATCCCATATCTTAAACTTAGTCCAGCATTGTTTAAATAATACCTATTTCATTTATAACGGACAGCGCTACAAACAGATAGAAGGAGCACCAATGGGTTCGCCGTTATCGCCGGTCATAGCAAACTTATTTATGGAAGATTTCGAGACCAAGGCGATTACCACCGCCACACAAAAACCGACCCTATGGTTAAGATATGTGGATGACACACTGGTAATTTGGCCGCATGGCAGGGCAGCCCTACAGAACTTCCTGGATCACCTTAACAGTCAACATGGCAAAATTCGTTTCACAATGGAGATAGAAGAGCACAACAAATTGCCGTTTTTAGATGTGCTCTTGACAAGAAAACGTGACGGTTCCCTTGGACACACCGTATACAGAAAACAAACACATACGGATCGCTATCTTAACGCTGCGTCCCACCATCATCCAGCGCAAATATACTCAGTGGCTAAAACACTTTTAACGAGATCGAAACGTTTAGCCGACGAAGAAAGTAACGACGCTGAAATGAAATACATCAAATCTACACTGCTTAACAATGGATTTTCTAAAAAAGTTATAAACAGAGCACTCAGGCCAAGACGACAACGTAATGATACAGACGAACCTCCAACTGGAATTGCCTTTTTACCATATATCAGAGGAACAACTGACAAAATCGGTAGGATATTAAAACGGCATAAGATCAAGGCTGTCTTTCGACCACACAAAAGATAAATACGCTAATACGTAATCCTAAGGAACGTATACCATTGGAAGCCCAAGGGGTGTATGAAATACCATGCGGTACATGCGCCCAGTCGTATGTAGGTCAGACTAACAGAAGGATTGAAGTAAGAAGAGCCGAACATGTTAATGCGGTAGTAAAAGATGACAAGAATTCCTCTCTAGCGGCACACGTAAGAATTACGGGTCACCAAATAAACTTTGAGAAGACGCGAACCCTAGCAATTTCCAAAAACCGAACAATAAGAACAATAAGGGAAGCTATAGAAATAGAAAAACGACCCGACTGTTTAAACAAACGGGATGACGGACAAAGATTGCCACACACCTGGACCACGGTAATAGAACCAGTTATCACAAGCACAAACAATCTCAATACAGAAAATGGTTCTGCTACGGGAGCCGAGGCAATGCTGAACAATCAAAGTTCCCATAATGTACCGGTTATCAGTAGGCAGCAAAGCGTCATATTGTCTCAAGGGGAGGTACAAGCCAGTTTGCCTAGAACACGGAGTAGGACACGCCAACAAGCACAGTCACAGCAAAGGCAGACCGGACCGTAACGGGTGACAGCAAATTGACAACATAGCAACTAATCACCGTACTGGAACTTTCATTGCGAAGAATAGAGTGAAAGATTACCACTTGAAAATGGCAAGTGCGACCTTGCCGAAACGTCGGAAGAACGGTCCTCCTGAGGATCAAGCTACACGGAATACAACCCGTAAAAGTTTCACACCATATATATATATATATATATATATATATATATATATATATATATATATATATATATATATATATATATATTGGTGCATGGTACGTTGTCACCTCAAAAACAGATACTGGCTGATCGTTGTCACCTCATATATAACGTCAATTCCTCCGATTTCGGAGGTGACAACGTTTTGTCTTAAAAATTGCGTGTACGCACTCAGGATGACGTAAAACGTCTAAATACGAAATTTGTCGAGGAGGTCACTAGGCAGTACCCGTACTTGCATTTATACAGAATAGTTCTAGGAAGTACCACAGCGCTACCGTCGATTTTCTGTGTTAAGTCTACAATACACAGTGTCCTCCGTTAACTGCAGCGCACGTAATTACCTCCATATTATTGGCAACGCTGTAATCGCTTACAGCATTTAATTTTATAAACTGCAAATGTTTTAGGTGAATGTGTACGAAGTTCTCGACGCGGGAGTTTTAAATCGATATTATTCCGAAATCGTTGCGTTGTGTTGAATCTAATAAGAGCAACTCTTACCAAAGAATAATTTTCATTGAAACTGTAGTAGAATTTTACAATGGACACTGTAAAAATATTTATTAAAAAGATCTAAATACCTACACCGTATTATTTCTATTTCTATTGTTTTATAGGTAATTTCTGTTTCTTGGACTAGTTCAGGATACAAATAATTAGATCAATCTTTTAACGATTCAGTGTTACGAATGCGCTGTTTATAGTATAGGGTGTCTCTGAAATACATATACGACATTTTAGCACGTTTCCGACATAAAAATTAAGCGATTTAACTAGACCTAATTTGGTCCAAAAATGCTTGTTTAAAAGTCAGCAACAAACGGTTTTTACGATTTGCATTAAATTGCTATGACAGCTTTAATTAATACGCTCATTTTTCACTATTTTTTATTTATAGTTGTCAGTGGTGTTCGTCTAATGAAAAAGCGGAAACATATTTATAAAAAGGCTCAGGATTTTCAATTTCAAAACTATTTTTCTCTTGGAAAATTTTATGTAAAGGAAATGTAATTTTTATCTCTATTAATAGGTAATATCTAATGGTCAAATGTGACTTGATTTTGACAGTTCTGCTTGTTTACTGTTACAGCCATGGTTACAGGCACTTTTGTTCTATTCGAATAATTATAATAAATAAGCAGTTAATTATTTATAAAAGCGCTCTAATTTATAAAGCGGTTTTTTGACATGTTTAAAATATTTTTTATAAAGAAGTCTGTTCTTTTGTAAAACTTTTCTATCTCCGTAAACTTCTAAATTTCAAAGTAGAATAGAATTGTAGATTTAATTCGGCATTAAATAATAAATACTGAACGTGCCATTTTAAGCATGCATTTGCATAATCTGCGTCTCAAAATTTGGTTTTTATCATGTCTCGACGAACTATTACAAATAATTCAGTGTTAATTTAATAAAGGACTAAATCATTTATGATAAATAGAATACTACGTGATCATTTCAAACTTGTTTATATAATCATGTGTGTATTTAATTGTATTACCTAGTTTAAAATTAAAAAGTTTATAGTAGTTTGTACAAAAAAAAAGTATATTTGCTAGCAGATTTCCAAAAAATGTATTATTATGACAAAAATTGACTTGAAGTGTTGATATGCCAAAATTTACCTGACAAGAAAAGTGAGTTCTACATTTGCGTCCTAAACATATTTCACACACCTTACAACCATTGTTAAGATTTCGTTTTCCATATTTTTTAATAACGTTTGGAAAGATTGGGATACTTCAATGGTATTCCGAGATTCTTTAGACTTAAACCAACAAATTCAGATAGTTTGACAGATGCATGTGGCTCCATTTTGATACTTCACCATGTTAACTTTTCTTTCTCTCTCTGAATATGTTTTTGGACAACAATCGTATATTGTTTTCCACTTGTACTGTAAATTTTATGCGGAGGGGAGGGGTTTTCCCAAAAAACAACCGACAACGTCTTAGATCAGACTCGGTAGATAGTTTTAGATCAACTGGGCCCAAATTATCTACGTCCAAAAATATACCTCTACAGTGTAGCAGCATTTCAAAAGTGATCATCCCCAAGTAGATTTTTTGTTCAGTAACTTAGGTTTACATTGTACCAACGTGGTACCGTTAATTGTTAAGGTATGAAAGTTCATTTTGTGACACCTGCTGTTTTGCCGTTCTTTTGCTAACAGAAATTTATGTACTCACTTCACTAACTACTATAAAACATGCATAACAAGTTAAGACGTGCGTAACTTTTCACTGATGAAAATTTGTATGTCGCACGATTTTCTCAGAACATTATAAAATCCTTATGACGAAACTAGACTTTTCTTCAGTTTTTTACATATACTCGCATTTTGTTTCTGCTTCAAACCTTAAAGTAACTATTAACTATACTTACGCGATGTTTGACGTTATGTTTGCTAAACCTGGAATAACACCATAAAATATGTTATATCACGAATCTTGAAGAATACTGAAAAGGCTTAAAAGAAGAATTTCAGAATGAATTCTTTCACAAAACATATGTTAGGGATTAATGAAAGAAAACTTTATCTTGTATGAGCATATATAGAAAAATACTCTTGTAATTTATGAAGGTAATTAATATTGTATCGAACTTTTGAATATTAGCCAGCTACTCTCTTAACTGAGCTACAAAGATCTATTTAAAAAAATGTTGCCTTTTCAATACAGAATTATATTTAATAGAACAATACTTTTTTGCTTTAGTTTTAATCTGGTTGAAAACAGAAAAACGTCTAAACAAATAGCAGTAACCAAAATGTAATCATGCATTAAAGTTTAAAATGTGTAAGCATAGTATTTAAAAATCCACTGTAAAACGCTATTAACTGCAGCAGTATAGTGGGTCGCTTTGCTATGCTTTGCCGTTAACGCATCCTTTTTTGTAGCAAATTGTACAATACCGCCATAGTGGCCCATTTTGGCATAGATTGATAGAGTTAATCAAAAATTCTAAGCAGATCAATAATGCAACAAAATACCGGGTATTTCAATGTAAAATAACAAAGCTAACGTCTACTTTCTATATAACTGAAATTGAAGAATTTTTTTCTAAATCTTTTAGTAATTATTAACAATATATTAGTACATACAACAAGAACAGTATATTAAATGGAAAAGGTATTTTAATATCGGAAACAAATACATTATCAAATTGAGAAAATGAAGTTATCAATGCTTACATTCTTCAACATTAAAACTCTCTTACCTTTGTAATGCTTAAGAAAAACTAGTTAAACACAAAGACTGCAGATAGCTCATCATTAGTAGCTTACACAATGCATTTCGTTATTTTCTTTATTTTTGGAAATGTTACTAATCCTTTTCAAGCACTAATGTCATTTTAGCTTAGTTTTAATGTTTTTTTCTAAACACTTATAAACAACCACTTGTATAATGAATAAACAATATTCGTGTTCATACATAATTCTCTCTATACCAAATTTAACAATCCATCTCTTAATAATAATTAATAATACAAAGCATGCAGAAATTGCTACCGTTGCTAACTACATCCATTGATGAATTAAACAATTACGAGAATCCATTACGCGAGCTGAAATACACTTGCCTTTATATGTGTTAATCTCAAGGCACTTTGTCACCTCAGTAACAGTGACAACGTTGCTAGAGGATACAACGTGCTTTGCACTCCATGTAATTATATATAGATCGGAGGACACTAAGTATTATCTGTTACCTGAAAATTTCTATATAAATAAAATTTTTAAAATGCAAAAATGTTTTCCCCTCTCTGGTTGCTAGTGCTATATATCCTCCCCTTAGTACAAATATGCAAAGTTTTTGCCTGTAACATTGCTCCTTCACCTGGAGGACGGGGCGCCTGTTGAACTTAACGGAGGACACAGCTTAACATGCATCAATATATATATATATATATATATATATATATATATATATATATATATATATATATATATATATATATATATTGATACGCGGTAAGCTGTCACCTCCGGCACACGTAAGAGGCGACCTAGCCTCCGGGTGATCCCGTATAGATATCCCATATATAAGTGTATATATGAGTTGAGGGGAACCTAATTAACCAGAATTCCTAAAGAGGGGAAAAGATTTCTTAATTTTAATTAGTCGTATATAATAATCACACAAGCTACCCTATGACTTCCAAAAATCAGGTATGTTATAGCCGCTTCTACCTCTGGCTTAGTTGCCACATTTATGGAGGTCACAAGGTGACTTGTAAATCTAGTTATATAAATTCCGATCCATACGACACATTTTAACTGGGCTGTCTTGTGTTACATGTTGGAGCGGAGCGTCTGATCGTAAGGTATAGATAGAGGGGACAGCTGGACTCGACGAATTTATTTAATTTGTATTTATTATTTTAGCTCTAGCTATGTACTGGCCGAAACAAATATTATTTCCTATATCTATAAATATAACAAATTTCATTTAATCAGCATACAAAAACCGCTAAAATAATAGAAAAGACTGTATCGAACAGTTTCAAGTTAAATATGTACTGGAGTCAACAAGTCAAAAGTTCATATAAATTTCGTATTTATTTCGATATTCATGAATCACTGACTTTTGATAATTTTCCGGCTTATAACAAAAGAACGTTTAACTTTTATTACGTATGCTCAGCACGAGAAACATTTTAAAGAGATAGCTTAAATATCCAAGTTAATATGTTGGAATGACAAAGTAATCTTATTAGCTTATACATTATATCTTATACTGAGTACTATATTAAGCGCTTATTGAAATAAAAACACGTTAAATAAAAAAATGAATACATCACGTTATTTAAAGCAATTTTAGCTTTGTTAGAGCGGTGGTACCAATTATCTACGTCAACGTTGCTTTTTCAGAGAATAAAAAGATAGCTTGCTTTGGTTTTCACTAGTGTTAAAAGAAATATAATTCTATACAAAAATTTAAGTTTGGCTATTTTTCTCAGCAAAGATGTGACTTTCCATTTAAGTAATGTCAACATTTTTTTCTGTAGAAGACTGTAAGTATGTCTTTTTAGTCGCCTTTTTTGAAATCTGAACATAAGGAAAGACCTTCATGCGATTTTCTATGAATGTAAAATAACAGCATATTTGACGATTTTCCATTGTTCAATTTGTTATTTGACAGTTGGCAATAATGGTTTTTATACCTTCTCAAGCCTTGACCTTGTCTTTATGAATTAGGCTAAGCCTAAACAACATTTTACCACAAACATCTGTCAATGCTCCTATATTTTAATAAGCATCGAACTTATTAGCACGCCTTTTCGTCGCAATGTAGTTAAAATTATTTACTAAATACAAACTTCTGAAGTATGTTTTTCTTTAATAAAACCTATACCTACAAGAAATATTGTTCTGCAGGTTAATTAAAATCAATGTAATATGTAGTTATGCATTGTACCGACGTTACTAATACGTTTTTTCAACAAAAGTGGGTTTACGCAATACACAGTACACACGCATTACGGACGACTCTAAAATTATTATACATAATAATTCTTTAAGTCGGAAACGTCAAAATTCTATATCAGCAAATCTGTTGCCGTCGAGACTTTGTCACGACATTCTATTGAGAAGTATATGAGTATTAGCGTTGTCTGAATAATATTCAGACAACGGTATTAGCCTTAACTAAAGCACACGCGAAAGCCGCACAATATACGAGTACAATTTCTTCTAAATTTTTAGTTAAAATTCTGTATAACTAACATTTAGTTTTACGTTCCTTAACTTAGATCGTAAATCTCAGATCGAGCTCTGAGAGTGAACTCGAATCTAATTCAATCGTGAGCTTCACAGAAATCATCCTATAAAATTCGGTTAGGAACTACAACACATTTAACGATTATCTGGAGCTTTCCTGGAAATTACCAATAAAGTACCAGGTCATGCGTACAAAAAGCGCAAAAAATATCAACGTTGGGGGAGAATCTACCATCCAACATCTGCCTTTTCATCGAAGTCAATTAACCTTTATTGTCTTTTACCTAAAAGATCGATTTGAAATCAATTTTACTTCGAATATATTTAGTATAATCCCAAATGTGAGGAAGCCACAATTTAKGGGCACAAATTCTGTTCTGATTATGAACAACTCTCTTTTCTTACAAACAGTTGACCACCAAGTAAGTAATTACAATTGTCACTTATTATTCAAAAGGCGCCCAGCCCGCTCCCCGAAAAATCACACGAGCCATCATAGCCAAAGTGGATTATGATTCATCAGTCAGCCAAAAATCTATTTTTAATWGAGTTCTGGTGCTTTTCATTACTAGCAATATTTTATACAAAAATAATACTAAAACAGATGACATCCAACTAGCTAGTGCATGTTTCTGTACTAAAACTATGAGGAATCTAATATGTAAAAGCATGCTACTCTTACAAAATGCAGTCAATTCAAAACTGATTCAACAGCCACGTTACGTTTTATAAAGAAAACGCACCCGAATGATGATAACAGTAAGTGTAGTAAACACCAAATTCTTAATTCGCATCCTTGTAACCTCAGCATTGCAATTAAAATTTTATTGGAAGGTATGGTGTATTTAATAGAAACACTCATATCTGGATCATTAAAAATTGCTATCTAGAAAAAAATCGTACAAATCACTTTTATATTATACATTGCTGCCGCCATTTGTTGCCAAGGGGTCTGAACAGTGGTTTTGGCATAATAAAATACAGAATTTTAAAGGAGGTTATTCTAAAATAAAACATCAAACCAAAATCATTATACCCACTTGTTAAAAATTTGAGTAGTATCTGCATACAAAGGCGGTCATGTGTAAAGCAAAAGATCATTTAGATACAACGATATTTTATTGCATAAGCAGAAAGAATAACAAAACTTCTGAATCCTAAAAAAAGCCCGTCCTAAAATTTTATAATCGTACATATCTAATACGAGACAATTAGACAATTTTCTAATTTAAAATCGTAGATATAAGTTGAGTGGTACAGGTTATCAAGGAGGCAGGCAATAATCCTATTTAGAAGTAAGTAATTGGAGTCGGGAATAAATCGGTATGCCCAAGTATAAACGCAAAATTGTTATTTCTCTTATTCATTATTACTTGTTTGCAAAGGGTGTTGTTTAATGCTTGCTGCAAATATTAAGTGAATTTGTTAAAAACAATTTCTTGGATCCGCTCATATCCAGAGAAAAACCTTGTGGCACAAAGGTTATACAATATATACAAAATATTTTTATATAAACGTGTCCATGAATATAAATGATTATATTCCATGTGTAAAATAGGTACCCTTTACGCTCGATAAATTACGAGAAGTACTTTTATGATAAAAAAGATAATTAATAATATCAAATAATTATTTAGTTTAATGCTAAGCATGTATCCCAATTGAATACACATTTTTATTAGTTGCTATTTGTTTGCTGACAGATATCTAATATCTAACAATCAATCATTAGGTTTCTTCAGCGTGCAGGGATAGGTTTAACTCTATTTTTCTGTGAAACGTCTCATTTTAGCGACATTTTTTTTCAAAACGACGTTATCTTTCATTCAATTTTGGGTGTCATAGTATTGGATAATAAAGACATAAAGATAAAAAATTGGAAATGCAATTATTAAAGTACACTTATTTCAAAAATTTGTTCGAATTATAAACCTCTCTGTTACATCTTACTTGTTTATAGCGATAAAACGTGCGCCCGTTTTTGTTTTTGGTTTGAAGGCTTCTGTGGTTGTTATTGACGACATTTGTTTTGCAGGCTGGTTCCAACGTTGATTGTTTAGTCTTTGAAGAAGACACGGACATGAGTGACGAAACGTCAAGGGTAAACAATCAATGTGAAACCAGCCCGTAAACCACATGTCGTTCTTTTGTATTTCTTAATGCTATTGGAGTAATACTAGCAGTGCGTATTGCTGCCAATGGTAAACATCTTAAATCATTAATCACAAATTTTAACGTCACTATAATTATACACAGGGTGATTCTCATTCGGTGTTTACCATTAGGATCCCAGAAATAGTAAAGATGCGAAGACGGTTATATGAGAGCAAAGTTGTGTATTTTCTTGGAGTTAAAGATACGAAAATTCTGTAATAATTGGTTTATCTGCATTGGTTTTCACAGAAAATTAAAAAAAAAAAATGGAAAACGGGATTTCAGAAAATTCCTTTACTTTTCTGATTGTATTTTCTGCAATTGCGTAAACACATTCTTCAGGAAAACCTTTTACGCTGCTTCGAA